>CM026211.1:7278560-7908560 GCA_014839995.1 Xenentodon cancila | reverse complement strand
GCGGAAAAGCAGGTGCCAGGGTTAAACTGGACGGGCTGTGTCATTCAGTATCTCGCCCTGCCCCTCCCAACTCTCTCACCAGGGATGAGGTAACAACACAAACAAGCATCCCTGTGGCCAGAATTAGACATGACGGTATCTCTAATTGGTCCATTGAATTAAAAGGGCCGTGGTGGAGCTCGCTGTGTGAAACAAAAAAATATTGACCACTTAAAGGAAAAGAGGGTGAATTGATTTTTCAAGACTACTGCAGGCGTTTACCTCATACTGTGGAGCTCACTCACTACAGAGAAAGGACTTGCACATCCTTAGCTCTCCTCTCTCTTAAATGACACGTCTTCAATTTCTTGGCAAGCAAATACTGTATATTACCAACAGGTCAGACTGTAAAGATGTTTACAATTCTTTCCACTCAGTTATCTTTACTTCTTCTATTAGGGAAATTGGTTAGGTGGTGTTATTTTTAAATGGCATTTTTAATTTAAAAAAAAAGAAAGAAACAAAAAAAAAGATGTTATATACACGAAAATGCAATTTATAAATGTTGCTCTTTTCCCTCTTTTTGTTTTGAATTTCCCCCCTACAGCAACAAAAAACAAGATAGACAGGACAAACGTTTAGATGCAGCAACACATTTACTAAGAATGAGTAAATGTGTTCTAGTTCACATCTTGTCTGATCATGGTGCATTGTCATAGGTGTATTTAAAGATAAAAGCAGAGGAAATCCACGAAAGAGAAAAATATTTCTATTGCGTTTGTGAGAAGTTGCTTCCTCATCCTCACATGTCACAAAATGTATAATTCACCTATTATAGAATACTATGCTATATAAAATTAAATCATGCTGACAGAATTCTACTAATTTGGGCCCGTTTTCCTTTTTCTTAACATAGTTAACATAGTCGAATGACTTGTAAAGTAACACTTAAAAAAATACATAATCTTCCTCTTACCGTTCCTCTCAGGCTTCTTATTTTTGATGAAATGAGAGAAGTTTCATTGTAGGTACCATAAGGAAGCTTTGCAAGACTAACGCATTTACTTTTCCCCAGACTAGTTAACTAGTTACGTGTTTTCTTCCCTGACTCGATACCAGCATGCTTCTTCTCAAACTCAGAGGAGCTCTGCCCTCTGGCCATCATGTAGTCATGTAGCCGAGGGGAAACACTTATTCATTTCTTCAAACATACTGCCCAAAATGAGTACAGGCCACATATTGTAAACTAAGTGTATACAACTTCATATCAAAGTCTGTAAGCCAACTTCAGAATCAGGACTGAAGTTGCAAACAAGTGTTGAAAACTCTGTAAAGACAACAAAGGAGTTTCCTTCAAACTTTATGAACAAAACACGGAGACTGTAAACACCTCTGAAACTGCAGCTCTTTTCAGTCAGTCACACAATGCGAACACACAAAACCTCTTTCAAGGACTGATTTCATGTGACACACCAACAACTGGGGAAATTGTAACATCAGCGTTCATGGACAGATGGATGTGCACTGATTTTTCTTATTCAGTTTTGCTGTTATGATCACGTGTTGAGGTTAGATTGTGTCGTGGCTCCACCACATTGTTCAGCTGACACGCTTAACATTCAAACTAACCAGAGCCGCATTCGTTCAGACAGGCGTGTGGTCCGATACCAACCACTACTCGAACCATATTTGCTGGTCTTTCTGTGTCAGGTTTGAACATTCTTCCTGCAACTTCCACCCACAACCTTTTTTTTTTTTTTTTTTAATGTTTTACAGTTTCTTGCATGTAAAAGTTCTAAATTTACAGAGAAACATATAAGCTTTTAATTGTACACAGCATCATGTTAATCCCAACTGTGTGCATGCAATGATCCTCATGACTCCACCCCTGGAAATCTCTTTCAGTGAATATGTGCGAGATAATGAAGGTGGAGATTTGACGAAGACTTGCTGAATACTGACATTTCCTCTGGACCATTTGGCCTCTGACAGTACGTGCGCGCAGCATGCTTCTCACTCCATATTGATGTCACACACCAGGAGGTTGCTTTGGGGTGCCATTGTAGAGAGTGCTAATTTATGCTGGTACGAGCGCACCCAACACCAGGCACTACAAACATCTCAGCATGGGTAAACACTCAGGTGCACTTCCTTTCTTTCAAAGTTAAGTGCAAATGAGAATCAATGGAATTAAAGGTAGAAGTGAGCCCTTTTTTGCAAAGAAAAACAAGCCACTGTGGTTAGGGTGAGATGGCTGGAGGCTATATGACTGGATAGATGATGGAGTGGGGCGGATGTCTGTACAGCCTGTTTTTTTCTGCGTTATGTCTAGCAGAACAGTCAGTTGGGTCCAGTGGGGATCCAGAAATAGTTTGAGGCAATAAAGATGTTTGCTAAAAGGCCGTTTGTGATGTTTTCTTTGTTGAGAGACATTCAGCACCACTGATTAAGATGCGACTTGAAAAATGACGATTCAATCTGACAATTCACATGGTGTTTTTAAAGCTGAAGTTTCCCTTTGATGAACACACATCAAGCGAATGCTTCTTTTTTTTTTTTTTTTTTTTTTGACGAAGGCAGCACATATTTGTGTAGCCTGGAAAGGAGGTGAGAGAGGCAGGTGGAGGAGACAGCAGGTGGTTGCTGCCATGCCATGTATTTCTGTCTGACATGAGAGTAACGTGTCAATCAATGGCTTCCTCGTTGCTTCTCCTGTGGGGCCTTGTGCTATTGATTTTATACTGTGTTAGAGCGCCAGGGGGTCCTCACAACAATGCAGAAGATTCACAGAACTGAAAATAAGGTCTTCCAAACACGTGAGCTCTTTGCCCTCCAAATAAATGAATTGATAGTAAAGCGGCAATCTATAAAAGAAATAAATATCACAGATAAAGATGCTTGTTAAAGGTTACTAATGTGTGTTTTGGACAGGATGCCCATCGACATGCTGGATAACAACTGATGCCAGTGTGTCTCATCTTTCATTCAAAAGGTTGGCTCACTAATATACATCTTAATTGCTTGCTTATCAGCTCAAGTGCAATGTTTAATTTATGTGTGCCCCTTTGACTATGTGTGGGGTTCTGAAAAAAAACTTTAAATATAATAACACTCTCAAACAGTTCATAGGCCTACAATTTCTTATTAACCCTCAGAGGACAAATCATTAACAGCTCATTAATTCATATCTGCACCATGCCATAGAGCCCTTTCGTCTGCCAACAAATGTGCAAGGTAATAAATCCCATCATCAAATTCCTCTAAATCATATCTGCTGTTGCATATATTTGTTATCATGAGGAGATGTTGATTAGCTAGGAGGGATAATGAAACTCCTTAGTCCTTTCACTTTTGTATGGCCTTTTGAAACTGGAACAAAATATACTATTATTAATAAGAATAAAAGTCTTGTCTTAAAGAAAGTAAGCTGTCTTTATTACTTAATAGCCACACATTTAAATTTTGAGTTTCATCTTCTCTCTTTCCCTTTAGATACCCAAGACAATTATTTAAAAAAAAAAAAAAAAAAGGACTTGAAAACATTATCAACGGAAATTATTGTGTTGGAATTATCAAGCCGTGACTTAGTCGCAACCTCCTTGTGTTTCTATTTGTAATAGAAAAGGAAATGTTCATTATTGTTCCTAGAATTCAAGGAGTATTTTTTTTTTCAAGTTGTTGCTTTCAAAGCCAAGAATCTTTGATTGTCTACAAAGGCTCTGCCAACAATCGCTTGGCAGGATGTACAATATGCATGTGATCTTTCTGTTTGAATCACTTGTGTGTCGTGAAGTGTTGTTTGAATGAATAATTGGTGAGGTGTGGATTTTGTAATCATAGCACTTGTCTGCTTGCCAGCCACAGTTATTTGAAGCTTATAAGAATTTGAGCAATGAAGCAAAGTGAAGTCACCCATATTGGTATGCAGTGCCCGGGCTTCTTCTCTTTTCCTTTTATCTCTCTGAGTCTCTTTTACTTTCCCTCCTTTTTTCTGCCTTACTTCTCTTTCTACTTCCACTACCTCCTCCCAACACGCTCCTCTGTATCCCTGCATGGTGGGGGGAAGATGTATGTCAGTGCCCAGGTGGAGAGGGGGAGAAATCAATAGTGAGGCTGTTTGAAGTTTTCTGAAAGACTTCCCAGGGAAGACGCTCTTGTCAGGGTGATAGATAAAGCTCGCGCCTCAGTCAGCTTCGGCAAGAGGCGGCCAGAGGAGAAGAGAGTGCCTCACCTTTTTAAGTGGGGCCCTAATAATAAAACAGCATGAATAAAACATCCTGGCTGCACCACGCGCTGCATTAGCGCTGCCGTCCCGTTATAAATGATACCGGTGGCCCTGGCGCCATTTGGGTAAAAGCCCACAGCACCGATTTAAGAGGGCTGTGCAGTGGGAAAGGGAGATAGATTGATATGTGTGTTCTGCATTTATTTATTTATTTATATGTTATGGAGCTCAAGAAAGAATGAGAGAGAATTAGTAAGCTTTAGTGTTGCAAGGTGACTTATTGTTACTTCGCTGGTAGTGTCAGTGCTGGTGTGGCGGGTTTGTGTGATCAGCACTGCGAGGTCATTATCTTTGCATGTTGTTCTTCCTCCCCAGTGATCCAAAAGGCAGTCCTTAGAAAGCATGTTTGGTCATGTGCAACAATTACAGAAAAGATGTGAAATAAAATCTTGTTTTTTTTTCATTCTTCTGGTTTCTATTTCTGTCCATTGCGTTGATATTTACTCTTGACAGTAACATCAGATATCTTCAAGCTGTGTCATTATATGCCTAGACATTTTAAAATGTCAAAATAGAGCACTTGTTCATCCTTTAACAAGTGTCATGTCAAGACAATGACTTCCCCACACTGAGGCATATTCTAATGCCAATTTTTGAAATCTAGTTTACAGTTTATGAAGCATATTTTCTCTTAATTGCAGCAATTGCTTTACTGTGTCAGAACACTAAAGCAAGAAGGAACCCTGTATATATCCATCATTCATCAGTAACACATAATCTATGGTGTTTGGCATGGTCTAAGAACCAGAAGGCTATTGGATGTTCAGAGGGACATGAATCTCTCAGCACTGCTGCCCTGACCTCGTTCGTTCGGCCCTGGACATTTCTTTTTCTGACTTTGTGGTGGGCTGCAGCCACAGGGTCCTCAACCAGTGCGAGCTCCCTCAGCTCAGGGGTAAAAAGGGTCAAGTGGCCTGTCGCAGGGGTCAACAGCTCTCAATAACTCCTATGGCCCAAAGGTCAAATACTGACCTTAGTTGCCACTGGACACTTCTGTGGGAGGCATAAAGTGAGGTCAAGCCTCCTACACCTCGGCTTTCACCTCCTCTTCCTCTAACCACACAGGTTTCAGAGGCGCCAGTCCTACCTAAAGGTCAGAGGTTTCAGTGTAGGGCCGAGGGAGGGGCATCTATATTATGTTGGATCTGCCTATGTGAGCTGCAACTAAAGCTACAGAAGGCAATACTGATATAGAGGTAGCAGATGTTAAAGCTGTAGTTTCACGCACACACCTAACAGGATATACTTGAAGCTGGATCCTCGATGGCACTAAGCCGCAGGTCTCGATTGCATGACTTAACCACTTAAGATTATGTGTAAAATTTTGTTTAACCTATGTCTATGGAGTGAACCCGTCCTCCTTACACCAAAAAGTAGGGAGGCGGGCAGTGTGGCGTTGAAATAGAGGTAAAGATGTTAACAAGTGTGTCAACAAGTGATTTTAATCTTCATTTGGCACAAAAGTACCATCTCCGAAAAGCTGAGTCTTTGAGGAACAACGATAGGCAAAGGATAACAGATCTGTTTACAAATGTGTGAGAAAATAATTGAAATATTTCAAATCAATGTGCCAAAGAAAGGCTAGAAATATAATTAGCATATTCCCCCCCTACAGTGCATAACAGACACACTTGTACCATACAGCTCTAAGGGCTCTTTGAAGGTTATGGAAACTAGCGAGCTTCCTAATAACATTCCCTTGTGTGCTATCTTTTTTTCTCTCCTCTACTTATTTACCTTCCTGTGCTTTTTTCCCCTGTGACTTGTACCACAGACTACAATAGTGACTTGACATTATATTCAGTGGCAGGGCAGTGGATGAGTGATATCACATTGTAATTACTTCAGCTACTACATTCCCTATACGTGTTTTTAACGTTGGGAAATAAAGTTAATAGATGTTGCTAATATGCCTGAGTTGTTACCCATCCTCAAGCTTTTTTTTTTATTTTGGCTCTAGTGTTGTATTTGTGCTAATCCAGCAGCAAAATAGCCTTGACGTCAATCTTTAGTAGAACAGAGCGAGCGGTCACTTCTGGGATGCTTCTAAACCGCTCTGTGGTGCCCTCTGTAAGATCATCATCATTGCCTGGAACGGCTGTGACTCACAGAGGCCGGCAGTTCTGCTCCCTGTGGGACTTGACCTGTCCACAACTGAGAAAGCGTGAAAAATGTCTAAACAAAAATGTACTAACGATCCCATTCTGTTATACAACAACATCTTTGCAAGAATAATGGTACAAAATCTTACATGAAATGCATCATTGCTTGGTATCCTAAGTGCTACAACACCCTTTAAGTGCCGTAAGAAGGAATGGCAACATTAGACTGGGAAAAGCTTTACTGTCCTCATTTTGTAGAATTTGCACAAATGGATGTGTATCAACAAACATTTGAAAGGAGGCAGTTAAAACATCTTGGGTTTTTTGGTGTTGTTTGCAGCAACTGTGTTTTTTTTTTTAGGTTCTTTATAGTGGCGGGAAGCAGCTGACTGTTAACAGTCTGACATGACGTGCAGTTTATTTTACAGATATGAAAATACCATTTTACAGCTCATCAGCAAGCATCCAAAATCTTACTTTGCTGTTCAAAATTGACAGTCATATATATATAGATAGATATATATATATATATATATATATATGTGTGTGTGTGTGTATATGAAATGATTCCTGAAAAGTCTTTTAAAACATAAATTCAGAAATGCACATTAAAAATGTTACCCACCATGAATAGAGTCTTTGTTTTGCATTTTGCCACTTGGAGCACACAGTTACAAAGCTCGGGGAATACTTGTGGAAGACATTGAGGAATTTTAAAGTGCACTAACCAAAACAAAAACATTTGGAGAATGTTTGGCGAACATGTTAAAAGCGCAGAGGAATCACAGCTGGAGTGTTGAGTTGGTTGCATGCTGAGGGAAGATTCGTGCCTAAATCTGACAGCACCCCACTGAGACAATCACTGAACAGGGAGTCTCCTTATTTGTTTAGCATCCACCAGATAAATAACAACATTCTGCTCTGAACTAAAACACTTTCTGTCTCTTGGTCTCTTTGCTGCTCAGATCTCTCTTTCCCGTTCTGCCTACATCACTTGCTCGTTCTCTTTCAGCGTCTTGACAGTTATTTGTATCTTTGTTGCTCTCTGTGTCTACCTGTCTGCAGCTACTCACACAGCCAGAGGCTAGCTGTTTCGTTCTTGTTTATGAATTGTAATATATCCTTCCTCGCTCACTTTCCTTGTCTTTTTGACGTATCTTGTATAAAAATGGCAAATCTGCACTTTTTTGTTTGTTTTGCTTGAATTAAAACAAAGTAACTGAATATGTAAATTCAAGGTTGCAGAGGAAACAAGGATAGCAGTTAAGTGTCTTTTTTTTTTTCATCTGCAGCTGAAAAGTGCTGTTTTTAACTTAATGTCTCACATGGTCCCTTTCCTGTGTTTCTATTTCTTTTACTCTGCCATTTCTAACAATGCGTTGAAAGAATACGTGAGATGCAGATTCAGTGTGTCGGCTTCATCAGATCCACCCATTTGAATCCCAATTTCCTGAATAAAAACATTAATTCATAAAGATTTATTGGGTCTGCTGAGTTTAAAGTTTTCTTCTGGCCGGAGGACAAGCCCTCCTCAAATGACTTGTTTACTTTTTCAAAAATTCCTGTGGTTTTTGCTTGCTATTATCAAATGAATCATATGGTTTCATCTACACATCTTTCTCTAGGCCTTAACATAACATTGTCTCGTAAGTGAAATTCTGTTCCAACAGAAATACATCTGAATATCTTTTAATTAATGCATGCATACATTCCACAATGTCTAAAAAGAGACTAAGTAAAAAGAACTGAATTCAAAAAGTGATAATGACTTGCTCAGCATATTTTAATCTTTTGCTTCATAGCACTTTTAATCACTTCCACAGATTCAACCTTCAGCCTTGCACTTCTCCGCTGCTGCTGGACACGTATGACATGTTCCCACAAAAACCTGAAGAGCAGTTTGTTGCTTCAGCAAAGTCCAGTGACACCATGAGTCAAGCGTCATTCCAAAGGCTCACATCTAACAATGTCCAAGTGTGCATGAGTAAATGTTTAAAAAACACGAAATGCCAAGCACGTGTATGAGATCATCACCAGCGCCACATTGATCAGCGTTAAATCCTTCACTTTAGGGAGGCTGTTGTGCTCAATGTGCTCAAATTTATGGTCGCATTAGAAGCCCTCGTGTGGACTGAGATACATCATAGTGAAAAGTGTGACAATAAAAGGTAGGTGTTTTGCCTTTCACTCTGACACAATAGGGCTAGAGATGTTAAGTATGGACACGTAATTGTTTTTGTTAACTAATGAAAGAAAGTAATTTGTTTTAAGCTGTGTGGTTTAGTTAAACTATCAGGAAAAAAACTATGTGATACGTGTTATTTTTATATTATTCAAGTGTGATTGTATATTATATTTAAGCAGGCGTTTTTTGTTGCAGATCTTATTTGGTTTGCCTGAACAATAAGTGTCAAGCTCTGCAGTGTTGTTTATTGCAGGTTGCCACTCATAATATCAGCTCTGTGTGAATGAGAGCTTGACAGGGGGATACCTTGACTGTATTTCTCCAGGTTATGTAATTAAATTCACAGATGAAATATTGAAATGCCACTGAGAGTAGAGTCCAAAACCTGGAGAGCTCAAATAGAAAGTGCTGAGCAACACATTTCACCAGTTTCTCCCTCCTCACCCCAAGTTTAATGTTACTGGCACCCCTGGAAACGGAGGCCGGCTACAATCACAACGGGTGCAGTGCAGTTAAAGTCTGTGAAAATTTATGAAGTTATTGATTGACTCGTTCGTCTATCACAAACATTTGCCACTTACACGGGGGGGGAGAAAGATAATTAAAGGAATTTTGAGAGGGCCCCTATATGTTTTTCTGCCCACTCCTACAAATATTAATCTCCTAATTTTTAATTTTTAATCTGGACAGAGCTGGGAAATAAATGCCTCTGTCCAGCAGGCCATGGTAAATAATTAAAATTGAAAATTGATTGTTTGCACCAGAACTGGGATTTATGGGATAGGGGCTCCACCACACCCCCGAGGGACCAACTCCCACGTCTGCACACGCGGGCCTTGTTCCCGTGTGCTAAGCATTTTTTCACATTATTCTCCACCTAATATGCTAAGGAGAGTGAGTAGGGGGGATGGAAAAGAAGATGGAGGGAGGCAGAGGAGCAGTGGAGGGTTGCTTTGTTAGATGACTACTAAGGTATGTTCTTTTTTTTTTTCACAAAAATCAATGGATTGGAACCTACACCCATCTTCCACATGGCTGTAATATTTATTTCAATGCCCTGTCAATAAATATAACAAGGTTAGTTTTATAACGGTTTACCGGGGGAATTCAATTCAAGGGAAGTTATATTTGTTATGCCCGATTAAAAACAGGCAATCGATGTGGGTGAAACCGCCACAGAACCTCCTCCCTCGTTTCCTTTCCTGTCCCCCAACCCCTTTTCCAAAGTGTACTTCACTTCTGCACACAAACACACGCATCCTGTCTGCCTGGTTGCAAATGTTTCCAGCTATGGTGGTCCACCATGTCAGCCACGAATGAACAAACAACATGAAAATAATTGACTCCTCTGGTTAATGAGGAAGGAAATGCGCATCGCCTAACATTTTTTTTTTAAATTGTTATTTTTAATCCTGCTCACCGACTTTACCGTGTACGTAGGGGTTCACGGTAATGCTTACTCAGTCCTTGTTGCTTCATACATCATAATGAATGTGCCTTGAGACCTGTGGCTTACGGTTTCACTAATAAACACTCACCGGCCACTTTATTGGTATACCTGGTTCATCTAATCAAATTGTGAGTCTTTATATATGTAAATATAAAATTCAAACAATTTCATTGCAGTCAGATTTATAAGTAAAGTCAAATGTTTATTTTTTTTTAAGTTTCCATCAAGGTTTTTAGGATTAAGTTAATTTTGAATTAACCATGAGAGGCGCTAAAGTGTCACTACTTGCTCAGTGATTTTTTTATTTAAATTTACTTTTTTAAAGTTCAGCTCTTGAATTCTATTGTCCTTCTGTTGTGCCACCTTGCAGTGTTGCTCTCTAAGCACTGTGCTGGCAAAAATTCTAATTTTTCATCTCTGGTTGAAGGCGGAGAACAGTGAGATAACCTCCACGGTTCTGTCTTAATAATTAAAACACAGTGATATAAAGTGGAGCACTGCTCTTTTATTTATGAGAGAAGTATGCACACTGAAGTGATTGTGTTGAAACCAGGCAAGTCCTTGATCCCTGACATAAGGGTTTGTATATTCCCAGCATATTTGAATTTCAATGCTGAGACATGATCACCCCACTAGCACAGCCTGGCCACGCACACTCCCAGTCAACCCCACCCAGTTCCTGCGCACACGCTGTTATTATCAGGGCTGTAAAAGTACAAGGGGAGAGCCATGATCTCTCTCTCTCTCTCTTTCTTTTTTTCTCTCTCTCTCTCTCCCTCTCTCTCACACACACACATGCGGGCGCATCTGTCATCTGTCAAATGTGCACACCTATGTCTAAGCATTTTATTTAGCATAAATGCTCCCATTTAAACATAAAAATGTACAGCTATATGGATACAAATTAAGTCGTGGGGTTAATTCAAGCATTGTTGGAAACATTTTGTTTTCACTTGTCACTTGTTTGCTCTGATATCAAAAAGTGATGTCACTTTTTTCCTCCATTGCTCAATAAGTTGTGCAAAATTATGCATATCAAACTTTTTGTAAATCTAAAATACTCAGCTCAATCATTTGGAAAAACTGAATGTTATATTTATAGTTCTGTCATTAATGACTGCATGACTTCAGAAGATATAACTTGTCCATACTTACATTTAGTGTAAGTGTCTCTGGCTTGCAACTGCTCGAAATAATAAAAACACAGATTTGGTTAAAAGGCACTTGAGTAAAGCCTGCCCTTAATTCAAATATGACTTGAAGGATTCCTTCAATCCTGCTGCAATTCTCCCATGCATCAGTACCATGTATGCATGTGCTAAAAATCCAGAAATACTAACAGCTTCTTTCACTGTTCTCTTTTCTATCCCCACCACCATCACAACAGGGAGCTCTGAGGAAATCAATTACTCCGCGGGCGTGTCGGGCTGCAGGCGAGAGTCCATACATCCAGTATGGAGAATTATTTAAGAGGGAGAAGGAAAGGTAAAAGGTGGGAGGAGGGAGGAGGTGGAAGGATGTATCCCAGCCGGGGTCTCCCATCTACTGCAGCTCAAAACCCTAATCCCTCAAGGCGACATGGGCCCATCTTCTCACATTACTGTGTCGATACACTTTTCAATCCTGCTGGTCGGCCGACTCATTAGATCCGCATTAACTTCTCCTCTCTTAGCCCACCGCCCGATCAGAGGTGCAGGGGAAAACGGTACCAGTTCAGCAGCGTGATGCATACACATACATGCACAAAGATCTTTACTGACAAATACAACCATGCATAGTTGAGCAGTCAGCATTGTACTGTCTTCATTATCTAAATACTCAGTGACAAAGAGAATAAGAGTGTTGCACATGTGTGTCTATGTGTAATGTGGATGTGATGTGATTACGTGTGAAAATATGGAGAGTTAAAACAGTCACCTCTGTCAACACACACCTGCCCATCGCATGCACTTGCACGCACACATGCTGTCTCTCCTTTTGTACAACTTTATTGTGTTGGAACAGCAAAACAAAAGATATTCACTTTTTCAAGGTTAGTTGTTGAGTTTTAGCTGAAATGCAGTGCAGTTCACACTGTCGCAAGTCACAAATATGTATTTTCACAACTGCTGCTCTTAAAAACAGAAAGCCCAAAATCATTTTGTAATTTCAATCTTTTCTTTTTTTATTTGATTTTATAATCATACAAAATGAAGTGGCATGACAACTCCCAAAAACAATCCCTGTTTTTATTGTTTACTGTATGTCAGTGTCAGATGATACTAATGAAACTTTTTAGTCTGGTTAAGATTGCTGGCTGGATTGCTTAACGCATGACATTATGAAAAAAGACTTTAATTGGCTTATATTTGCAGATGTATGCAAGTCAAATCAAATATGTTAACAAATCAGACGTATATTTGCCTGGAAAAGAGAATGTCACAAACAATTTCAGCTGTCTAACATTTGATACCTTACTATACAAAATGCATAAATCACAAAAGCCTGGATGCATAATGATTTTATCTTTCTCATACAACTGAAGAAAAAAGTGCACTTGTTTTTTATTTTTTTTTATTCAAATGAAATGGTTTAGTGTCTTCCATTTATCGTTAGACTTTAACCGCTAACCTTGTTTACATTGTTCACACATGTTTGACTGTTACCAGATACAGTGACGTGTCCACATGTATTTTCTTTTTTTTTTTCTTCCCATGAAGTGTGACGTTTTCATGGCCTTGAAAAGTTTCATATTGTTCCACCCTCAGTGTTTCGCAGAACAATATCAGTTTTGAATATACTTACAAAAACATTGTAAGTCGTACATTTTCTTGTGTTTTTGTTCTCTCGGATTTGGCGAGCTCGCTGTCTACTGCGCAGTGGTGATTAGGGAACAGTACCGGGTCATGTTTTCCAGTCACTTTAGTTAAATTATGTTACTTTTCATTAAGGGGGCTTTTACGGCATAAAACATTTAAGATCTTTGGTGTTATTCAGAAATCGAAAATGTTAGCAAATCACTGAATTCAGTATTTCTGAAACAGTGTAGTTGATAATTGATAAAAGAAAGTGAATGTGTACACCCTATATTCTCAAAATCAAAAGAAAAGTACGTCCTTCATGAAATTCTACCGTCTTGACACTGACTCATGGTTCAGTGGTTTCTCTTCTAATATTCTCCTTGATGCCTGTAAGCTCTTGCCATATACATTGACTCTGAGCAAAGAAGGGAAGCTTTCTCTTCCCATCGCTATGTAGGGGGGTGGAGAACCAGAAGGATGTAGGGTGGAGAGGGAGGGAGAAGGAAGAGTCTTAGGCCTTGTTGGGGTCTCAGGTCATTAAATATCCATGCTGAGGAGGAGTGCTCAACACCTCCAAACTTCCCGCTGCATCACACCACTTCTTTGTAGCTTTGAAAATGCGCTGCTTTCTATCTGCTTTGTGATTTGCGTTCTCCTCCCCATCGCCCTTACCTTCACATCTTCCCTGACGTGTCGCATATATGCTGTTTAACAAACCTCAGGAGAGTCAGATAAGCAGGAATGCACGAAAAAACTCAGGAAAAATACTGATTTAATTGAATGCAGTTTAATGTAATTATTTTGTTAATCATGCAAGGAATCTGCACAACTTCAGAATTAATCTACTGGCAAATTCCTTACACACTTTATCCGTCGTTCCCCTCGCTGCTCGGCCGCCCCTCCCTTCTAATTGACTCACAATGGCCTTGCATCACTTCTAACTGCCTGAAGAAGACACAGTGTGCCTTTACCTTAACACACTTGCACGCACAGACACACACTGCACCACGTAGAAATTTCCCGTTCCCAGACCCCCTACGTGGTTTCTATTAATAGCCAATACAGACGATCATTAGCATGCATGAAAACCTCCCCTGAACTATTAATACGACATGTCCAAATCACTGCTGCCGTATTAGTGGCTAACTGCTACAGCACAGGGAGTTTAAGTGTTGCTCACTGTGTGGGCCTGGTTTATTATGCCTTGTGTGAATAATAAAATAAGCTCCCTTTCTCTCTGCTTGTCGTCTCTGTCTCTCTTTAAATCTCTATATCCCTCTCTCTGCCTGCCACACTTTCCCCCGTCACAGCACCTTCTCATACGTGGCTGAACTTGGCAGAGCATTTTGTTTGAACACTGAGTGTCTTGCCTTGTATCGTGAATTTTTCAACCTTCTCTGCAGGGCTCCAGCTAGAAAAGCAATATAAGTGATTATATTAAAAGAGCAGGTCAGTGATGAGCTAAGCTCAAGTAACAATGTCAGTCAGGATGTCAGTTTCAGATTTAAATGTGATGTTCTTGCAAGGCTATTTGTTGTGGTCACTTAATCTGAATGGAAATTACATAGACAGAGACCATGAAGAGAAAAATATGTTTACTGTTTTTTGATCATTATAACCAATAAAAAACACAGTGTAGAATAATTGTGGGTTCATCACGATAACCAGTAAAACTGATTAGTGTAACACCATCCTCTCACAGATCTCAGGTTTTTCTGAAATTTTAGAATCAGTAAATTATAAGAAGTTAAATTACCAATAGATGCTATGTAAAGTTAAGAGCATAACTGACTTCTGAAATCACAAGTTTGAGACCCCATGGTCTTAGCGGAGGTGTAAATCCTGTGACACAACAGTGTCTAAGAATATTATTCTTAGCAAAAGCAGTACAAAGTTTGTCATTTAACTGCAGCTTTTCCTCAAAATGTATTCTGCTCTCTTGTAAGGTTTATTGATGGTATCATTTAAATGTGGGAAAATGCTTAGTTCACTTTTATAGATAGTGATTTTTGATGATTTATAGATATTTGAGCTGAATTATAAAGTGGTATAACAGGCTAGTAGTTTTAGTAGCCTAACAAATAATGAGGACTGTCAAGTGTTTTTCACAAAACATTATTCAGCACGAACTTGGAGTAAACTTTGTTACGTGTTATAGTAGGAATATAGTACAAGTCTTCTGATCTTTTCCTTCCTTTCAATCCTCACATCCTCACCTTCATTTTTTGCCTTCTCTTGCCTTCTTTTACTTCATGTAACAGGGTTTTTTTTTCCATTAGTAGTGTACAATAGTAGTGTACTCTAAAAAGTCAGTTATTCTTCTAAGCAAAGTTTGTGTTCGAGGTCTTACCTGTAAATATTTTTCATTTTGAGAATATTGAACGCCCCTGTTATCCATCAGTGTACACGTCTTTGGGAGTCAGAATTGACCCTGGCAACCATTTCCAGTTCTTTCCTCGTTTTTTTCATGTTCCAGGCCCGTGATTCATGATGGGTCAGGACTAGTCCTTCATCTTGCCCTCCTCAGATTTGTCATTAGCCTATCATAAGGTGAAGGCCCATGGCTAGGACTCAAAATGGCAGCAGCCCATTATTTTTCAAGGAAATTGATTATTGATTAGGAGCAAAACTGAACTGATTGAGGTTAGTGAACAAAGGTGACAGAAAGAGCGAAAGAGAGAGAGAGAGAGAGTGAGATCATGAGAGAAACTTGTAATTCAAAATAGTGAGAATGTCACATGTTGGGTGCTACAAAGGACTACAATTTATCCAAGTTTCAAGTGATACAGACACATTTTATTGACTTCTGCATTGATCTTTTCTTTTTTAAGTAATTGGGTTCATCTTTATTATGCTTTCTATCTTTATTCACCTTTCCTTGCATGATTGTAACTTCATCAATATTTTCATTTTGTAGTTTAGTGTATCAAACCTACAGTAACGCATATTGGCTTATAGTACGTGTATTGTGTGTGTGTGTGTGTGTGTGTGTGTGTGTGTGTGTGTGTGTGTGTGTGTGAAGCTCTATATCTTTGCTGACATACGTGTATAGTGGATGCGATGGCTTTTTTATGTACCTGTGTTAGTCTGAGTGTGTGCGTTTTTGTGAAGTTCAAGTTTCTGCAGTGTTGACAGGTCTCTTGCATGTCCCGGCCACTCTAAACAAACCAAGGTTGGGTTTAATCTTATAATGGCTAGGAAAGGGCCTCCTTAAAGCAAATCACAATGCATTGACCAAAAAACTCATGCATTATTCAGGGCTCCTTTTTCTTTTTTTCTTCTTTCTTCATATCACACAACCTCGGCAATGTTCTTGTACACACACTCACTAACACACACCGGATCATTTGCACTCACCATTGGCTCTCTATGGGGCGTATTAGCAATCACGCACGTTTTTTTTTGTTGTTGTAATTCAAATAATTGCTGCACGTCTGTTTTGGTTAAATTAGTGATCTTGAGCAATTTGTTTACCAATATGGGCAAGTAATTCCATATTTTAAGATTCTTTTTATTTTTTGATGTGCTATGAATAGCACTTGATATCATAATTTTCTGTACTCTGTTGCAATTTTTGTCCCAAATGGTTGAGGAGTTTTTTTTTTTTTTTTTTTTTTTAATTTTTCAAATAAACAATGTTAAAAAATGTTGCTTCTGCATGATATGATGCATGTAGATCTGTTCTCTGTTTTTGTCTTTCACACCAAAACAATTATTACTCTGTAGCATCAATTATGGTGAATTAAATAAAATCCTAATTTGGAAAAAAATGACTAAACATATAAATTTGCAATCAATCAGTATGCACATGTAACTTGACTTGGCTGAGCAATAACGGGTAAGACGCTTGATTACAGACACACAGACCCTGGTCCAGTCGTGGAGGGGTTTGTACAGTCGGTCCCTCAGTGTCCTGCCTTCGTTCTCGTTGGTTCCTTTGCTGCAGAGTGCTGCGACTCAGACGCAGGGTGTGGCCCTCTCTTCCATCCGCTCAGCCCTCCATTGTCCATTTCCTCCCTGGACTCATGTCCATCCCTCACCCTTACTTACCCTGCATCATCGTGAAGGCCTCATTGTATTCTCAACCCTCTTCAACTGTAACTGCCCTATGATCCGTACTTCAAACCCTAATAAATAAATAAGTGTATTTAGATTAGCAGTAAAGACTTTTAGGCTACTTGAAACTTCTGAACTCATTACAAACCTGACCTTTGTGAATATGCTGAATTTTATTTTCTGAAGGCAACTCCTTGCAGGGTACAATAAGTGACCCTTAACATGATTGAATTTAAATTCAGGATTACAAGATCTAGAAGATCTTAGTATGTCTTCACACTGAAATCTGGTGTTTTCATGATGAACGCACTACCTGAAGCCCGGCTTGGTTCAGTGCTGTACAGGTTACTCGACTCAAGGATGAACTGACAGAAACTTTGCTGAGCGAATTGTCTTACAAAAGAATAACCAGTTCTTGGTGGTCAACTCGCTAATATTACATTTTTTTTGTTATTTTAGCTGTTATTCAACACCATAAAGCAAGGACAGAAAGGTTGATTGGGAGCTCACAAACACACTATCTTGCCAAAAGTATTCGCTCACCCATCCAAATAATCGCAATCAGCATTTACAATCACTTCCATGGCCACAGGTGTATAAAATCAAGCACCTCGGCATGCAGACTGTTTTTTACAACTATTTGTGAAAGAATGGGTCGCTTTCAGAAGCTCAGTGAATTCCAGCGTGGAACTGTGATAAGATGTCACCTGTGCAACAAATCCAATTGTGAAATTTCCATGCATACATCCAAGTTTCTATACCCACTTTATCCTTTGCAGGGTCACGGGAGTCTGCCGAAGCCCATCCCAACTCATTACAGGTGAGAACCAGGGGTTGTGAAATTTCCTTACTCCTAAACTGTCAACTGTCAGCTGTATTATAAGAACATGGAAGTGTTTAGGAACGACAACCATGAAGTGGTAGTGCCAGGTAAACTGACGGAGCGGGGTCAGCGGATGCTGAGGCGCATAGTGCAAAGAGGTCGCCAACTTTCTACAGAGTCATTGGCTACAGACCTCCAAACTTCATGTGGCCTTCAGATTAGTTCAAGAACAGTGCGCAGAGCGCTTCATGAATGGGTTTCCATGGCCGAGCAGCTGCATCCAAGTCAAACATCACCAAGGGCAATGCAAAGCGTTGGATCCAATGGTGTAAAGCACGCCGCCACTGGACTCTAGAGCTGTGGAGACACGTTCTCTGGAGTGATGAATCGTGCTCTTCCATCTGGCAATCTGATGGATGAGTCTGGGTTTGTCGGTTGCCACAAGAGAACGTACTTGTCTGACTGCATTGTGCCAAGTGTAAAGTTTGGTGGAGGGGGGATTGAGGTTGAAGGGGGGGTTGAGGTGTAGGGTTGTTTGTCAGGAGCTGGGATTGAACATTTAGTTCCAGTGAAAAAAAATTGACAGGCTGTAATTCTACCTGTAATTGCTGAATATAATAATAATAATTACATTTCCGTCATTTATTTTATTTTATAACTTATTTTCATCAATGTTAACAGTGTTATTTAAAGTAATTTAGGTGTGTGTGTGTGTGTGTGTGTGTGTGTGTGTGTATATATATATATATATATCTATAGTTTATCTGTAATACAGTATTAGCTGATATTTATTTCTTAGTTGTAGTTTAAACACATTTTATTTAGCACCACATTATTTTTTACGTAACAGAATGTGTCCAAAAAGTGTGATTTTTATCATGTAAATGTGAGGTATTGATTTAGGATTTGTGTAATGTTTGAGACGGTGTCCCGATTCAAGGGGCAGTTAGCCATGTTAAACCTGAGGGGACACGTTTAAACACTTGAATATGTCTCGACCCAGACACAAAGAGATGATACCATACATAAACACTCTCACATGTGCACATGCGTGGAAAGACAGACACAAACATAGACAGTGTGGACATAAGCAAGACTGTGCAAGGTATTTGGTGAATTAATAAATATACTCAAGCATGCATGAACACACACACACACACACACACACACACACACACACACACACACACACACTCACACACACACACATCCTCCCTGACACACATGCAGGCCCACACTCCTACTCACCTTAATTGGCCCACCAAGCATCACTTAAGAAGCCTTTGAGACGGAGAGAGTGTGAGATAGACATAGAGGAGGAGAGAGGGAAGTTCAGAGATATAGACTGAAGAAGAAAAGAGACGGAGTCATGGAGGGAAGGAGGAGATCGGGAAGAGGGAAGAAAGGGAGAGGGAGGGCAGAAGGCACAGAGAAGAGAGGGAACGAACATTCCTTGTGTGTTTCTGGGGGTAATTACAGATGCAGATTTGCGTTGCCACTTGCAACATGGCTGAATTCATTTCCATCTTCGCTTTGCCCTTCCCTGGTGCCCCTGGGGAGGCAGAGACAGAACTGTGTGTGTGTGTGCACTCGCGCACACATGTATGAATGTTGAAGGAGGCAAATCTGGGAATCTGCATAACAAACAGGGAAAGAAAAGAGGTGAAGGGAGGAAGAGTACGAGAAAGAAGATGAAGGTGGTCTGAAGAGAGGACTGTGTGTGTGTTTGTGTTTGTGTGTGTTTATTAGAAGGGCAGCAGGAAAACGATAACATTCAGTTAAATGAAAACTCAAAGTCTTTGATAATAAATCGATATTCCTGCCCAACTCACAATGACAAAATTGTAATGGCATTCAGTGGAGCTTGTGTTCAACACATGTGTGTACAATTATGACTTTTAAACTTAGTGGGAGTGATTGATGGCAAATAAAACATATCAGATTTGCTCTCCTGCCATAGGCCTTACCCACTTGTTGTCCCCAAGAAGGTAAAACTGTTTCATGCACAATGTTTCACAACTTTTTGACTCCATTTTTTTAATAGAAGGAAGGCTTGGCATACCTTCTCTTGAACTCGAAGTCCATATAATTCCCTTTCTATTCATTACTGATATTTTAATTTGAATAACTGGATGCACCCTTTCTTCTCTTGAATCTCTTTCTGCTTCATCTTTTTAAAGATCACAGTGTGTTGTGTTGACATATAGGAAAATAAATAAAAATGATAATATGTAGAAGAAGATGTAGATGCACTGTTTACCCTGTTTTCAAGGTGAGAGAATAATGGTGTTATCCCAGTAAAATCCTCGTTTACAATAGACTCGTCCTTTTAGATCTGCCTTCAGTGTGCATGTGTTTGTGCAATGACAATATATGATCACTAGAGGCTTTCTGACTACAGTAGTGTGTGTGTTCATGTGTGAAAGTGAGAGAATTACAGAGTAAAATATGAATAAAGAGCCACAAAAAAGCAATTAATGTAAATGCATATATTAAATAACATGGCTGGAGCATATTTATATTCTTAAAATTTGTGTTAATGTGGTCTCTATAGGTGCATTTAGTTGGAGCTCACATTCTTAATCCGAAAAGCCCCATTATTTAGCCTTTTTCATGTCCTCTTGTTTGTTTTACGGTATTGTCTCAGGAGGTGGAGTGTGGTACAGAGAGAGAGCGATATGAATAGTCACTGAATCTGTCTTTGTTCTTGTCATCCCTTTATGCAACATAACAAATACAAAAATACACACACACGCGCACACATGCACACACACTCACCCTTCCCTGTTAGACCACCTGGCTTCCCGCTGCCAGTCCGCCAGCCAGCTCAGCAGCCAGAGACTTGGCCCGATTAATTATCTTCTTGCTAATTGAATGTAGAGGGACTCTACAGGGATGGGTCATTAAACTGATGCAGCGTATATTTGTCTCCACTGTTTATCTATCCACGGCTAAAAGATACATCAGGCTCGCTGCTCACTGGCACAAACACACACAGACCCCAACGAATTGTGCAAGGATGCAATTATCTACATGCGTGCTTATAAATCTTAACAATCCACATGCATGCACATGCACACACACAGTCATTCAAAGACTCTAGTTTACACAAAAACAAACAATGGAGTTATAGTTGTTGCAGTGCTGCCAATCACAGAGCAGCGCAAAAATGATAAAACAGTAAAAGTGGTCCTGGTTTTTATTTTATTTTTTGCTGCTTGTTTTATCTGATTAGAAAGCCCAACTGGAAGCATTCAGTTTAGAACTAAATAAGATTTAAAAGCAGCAAATTGTGGCATTTGAAAGTCTAACTTGTGCAAGTTTGAGTTGATGTTTTTAAAAAAGACCTGCAGATCTTAAAACACTTGAAACTAATAAATGGGTAAATAATAAATTAGCTGTTCTTCATCTTCAATGACAATATATGATAACTTTTTCTTATTCCAGCGTCACTTATGTGAGGATTTTTGTTCGTATTTAATTAATGGCAGGGAAAACATTTATAGGATTTTGATTTTAATAACACAAGTAACTGGGTCACATTGATCTCATGTTTTTAAAAAAGCTTATAGATAATTAATTGATTACCTGAGAAAATAAGTAACAGAATAACTGATTATATATAAAATGAAATCTTGAATCACCTTGGAATAATTTTCATTAATTAAGCCTTTTATTGGTTATTGGCTTTATTGTATTTATATTTATTAGCTGACTAATAATTACTGGTTAATTTATTAATGTAGCATTAATGATATTATATTGGACAAATTTTCTTTCGTGGAATATTTTTTTCATACCTTGGGAGACGACTGTCTCTTTTTGTTAGCCGGGTCTGTCAGTCTGATCAGTTCTGATACTGGAAGTCTTTTTTAAACATGTTGGCACCTTCTTCATGTCATGTATGCTCAGCAAACTTAACACAGCATAATCAGTATAAATATAATATTTAATGAATCAATGTTTTTTTTTACCTTCTAATGATGCACTGAGTTCAGAGATGGCATCTGGTTTCTTCGGCTGATTAAAAAGGGGAAAACATAAGATACTGCACACACACTTATTGACCACGTGCTGGGGCCTTATGGCAGTCTTATTACCAGAGTTTGAATTAAGTGTAATTAACGGAAAACACTTTAGGTGTGAAAAGAAAGCCTTGGGTCTTGATATTACACCTACATTGTTTCATAGCTAACGAGAGATCCCTCAAGGGAAGTGACTTTCTTCTTCTTATCTTGTTTCCCTTTTCTTTCTTGATCATTTGATTTATGTTATAGGTGTTTCGTAATTCTTGAAACTATTATCTGGTATTGATGAGTTATCATAGAAAGAGCATATAATTTTGCTGCTATCTTAGTTGAATGGTTTAGGTATAAAGAAAAGGCAAAAAACACTGCGACAAACCCTGAATCAGGTAAAATTCAACCATCGTCACGTCAGACAGCTGATGTCATGCCTCGTCCCTTTTTCCTAAACTTGAGATTCGATTTGAGTGTATTTTTGTTTAATCTCATGCTCAGGATATGCAGCTTCAGACATGAAAACTATCATTGTTCAAATCTGAGAGCCATTCCCATGCATGGAGGCCCATTCCTCCCATATGCCTGCAAACACATAATGGACAATTCACAGCTCATCTGTGGGTAATGAAGCCTAGCTGGGCCTACCACGATGGATCACCCAAGATGGAGATGAAATAGGTGATCAGGCAGAACTGACAAGGGCTATAGATGTTTTTAAAAGTCCCAGTGACCAAAGTGAAACACCCGAATCTCCACCGTCCTTATCTGGTGTAATTTAAAGACTGTGTTCAGGCAAGGGTTAGAACACTAATCTTAACAATGACATTTGTGTCAGGGTTTGAATTAATGAGAGTTCTGTTTGGGGTGTGTGACATGACTCTGCATCCAATTTTGGTTTTAGATATCCATATATGCACCTATATGTCTGTTAAATAGACAATGAATAACACAAAATAAAGAGTTAAGCTGACTTGCTCTGAGAACAGTTCAAGTCATCTTATAGATGGCCTCAGTCTAATCACCCAGCTTGGTGTCATACAACGATCCGAATCACCTTCACAGCAAACTGTTCCCCTTCAAACTCAGCACAAGCAAAACCCCACATGACTGTGTTGGTATTTCATCTGGACATTTGAGGTGAGCAGCAGCCAACGTTATAAATGGCGTGTGGTGAATAATGTCAATACTCTGTGATTGGACCGAGCCTGCTGAGTTGCTAAAGGTCAGCGAGGAGCACATTGCTGATTGTTTTCCAAAGACAGCCCATTGAAGTTTATCTGATATGGCTCATTTAGTTTAACACACACTTAGAAGCTGACTTATCACTTTGCGACACCAATTCCCCCAATAAAAAAATGTATTCTAAAGCTTTTCATTTTGAAAATGGGAGAGTTTTGTAAGAGCCTTTATCAAAATGTGAAATAATTTAATCAGTTTGCGTTTATTTAATGATTGAAAATTACTGTCACAATTCAAATGACAGTATTGTCTTTCATTTGTCATTACACAATAAACAGAATGTCTTGCATATTTTTTATTTTGTATCAGATGCATCAGAAAATAGATCGTCTGCTGCAGCAAATCATTTTTGAAACATCCTGGTGGGGTATACATTTGTTATAAGTGTGTTGATCAAAGAAATTATTTAGTTTTTATAAAATGGAAAAGAAGTTATGACCTATAGAGCAGAAGAAATAAATAATTTAGTTGAAAATTCTCACTTTTTCACTAGAATGAGTAAAATTAAAGCATAAACAGGCACCATAAGAACACAGTAATAATAATCTATCTATCTATCTATCTATCTATCTATCTATCTATCTATCTATCTATCTATCTATCTATCTATCTATCTATCTATCTATCTATCTATCTATCTATCTATCTATCTATCTATCTATCTATCTATCTATCTATCTATCTATCTATCTATCTATCTATCTATCTATCTATCTATCTGTGTAAAACCCCCATGTTAATTCAGTCGAGCAATTAGATTCGGTTAAACTCTTCATTCGTTGCCATGGATCTGTCTTTACTTCCACTTCTCATATCCTCTTTCAACCTTTAAAGGCACTTTGATCTCAACTGTCTTAATGTCCATTAAAACACATACACTACTCCAAACACACGTATGCTTGTATTATCATCTGCTAACGAAGGCTTTTAGGTCTAATTACATTGACCAAGGCCCTTTTGTGGTATAGCCGTTAGAAGTGATCTAAAAAAACACAAGATGCAAATGTGGATATTTGCCATCTTATCTGCCCACTTCATTTGGGGTGTGGGGTGTGGGGGTGGGGGTGGGGGTGTCTATGTGTTTGTGCAAGGTGCGTACATTCGTGCTCACGACACCCCTCGCCTCAGTGCCTCTTCAAAGGTATTGAGTGGTATCCTTTGTGGGCCCCGCTCCCACCCTTTTCACGCTCCCTCCTTTTGTCTTAGTGTTTCATATTTAATAGTGCTGGCTCAGAAACAGAGCAAGAATAGGTACCTGAGGCTGAGGGTGAAGGCCCACTGATGCCTGGGTGAAGTGTCTCCTCTAGCTCTGTCTCTCTCTCTCCCTCTATCCTTTCAAGAGAATATATGAGCAGCAGATCAAAGGGAGCCACAATGACGTCCACCTATTCCGTTGGGATGGGATGGCCATTGAGACATCTTCTTCCCTGTATTAGTAGACACACTTGCCTGCTTTTAAACAGGTGTCTTGACTGATAAGTGATACACCTCCAGTTCCAGAAAATACAGAACAAAAAGTGAGTGCAGACCCTCTGTCAAATTAAATTCAACTTTTGCTCCAGCCAGGTTTCTTTTGCAGGAGGCAGTAAAAGAAAAAGGAAAAGAGAAACGCCTTCCACTGTCTTCCTGCGCTTTCCATGCTCCACTCCACTTTTTTTCCTTTTTTTCTGTTTCACAGTGAAGTGTTGAGATCCCATTGGCATATGTCAAACTATCTGGCTGATTTTATAGCTGGCTTTCAATCGCTTGCCTTGTAAAGACCAAGAACACATGTTCCCTATTGATTGTCAATCAATGATCAATTAAGCAAGCCATTTGCCCAATTAGAGCAAAGGGTCCATCCGGACCATGGCTTATTTAGCTGTTTGATTGGAAAGAAGCAGAGGGAATGGATATGCTTGCATAATTGATCAGGATCAGGTCTTTAAACACTTATCTAAGTGAGGCCATTAAGGTTACTGTGAAGGAAATCTGTTTCCTGTAACAGACTACTCAGAAATCAAATGTGTTTTTATGGGAATTTGTGTAAATCCTTGTGCTTGGCACCAAGGGCCTTGTACATACTGTATGGGCAAATCATCAGGCGAACGGTCTGTCTGGATGTCTAAGGGTTGCCGTGGGTGATCAGTAAATTCACTTTTAGCCAGTGACATGGATGTTCTGATCAGTTTGAAACAGCTTTGCTAATCAAAGCCGTGCACGGTAAGAACAACTAAAAATCTGTCAAAGATCTCTCTAGGAATTTGGATTGCTGGACATTGAATGGGCATCACAGAATGACAGACCCTGAGCTCAAAGCTGAGGGTCTGTCATGCTCCAGCTGATGTAGGTTCTGGTTTAAGTTAGGCAACTGCTTTGGAAAAAAAAAAAAAAGTTACATGCATTTACAGAACAAAACATAGAAAATAAATAAATAAATAAATAAAATAACGTTTAGAAAGAATAGAGCACCTGCTGAGCCATTGTAGTCTGTTCTATCCCACAAAGAAAACCAGTGCCAAATTATACATACGAGTAATTTTAAATGGGGTTGCAGCCAAAGGCCACTTGCATGTCATTTAAAATGCTTTAAACACAGTGGATGGTTGAGGCTAAAGGGCACGGTGCAGTGGCATCTCCAATCAGAGGCTGCATACTGTATTTATTAAAATGTGCCCTGCTGTCGTCAGATGTCTACGTTCAATGGGGTATGAAGGCATCCCAGAAAACAGGGGCTGTAAAATGTATGCAAGGTGATGTATCAGTGAAGCATTAATAACAATTTCCCTTGTTAGCTAAAATGCCTGATGTTTCTGCACATCTCTACTAAACTTCTCACCTGTTGATGCCTTAAGTCTTACTGTATACCATGAGGTTGACATCAACATGCCAAATAGCATAGCAAAGTGGACAGTTGGAGTGTTGTCCCTCTGCTATGCTCGTTGCACAGCCACAGAAATTAAGAAACCTGCCGGACGGATTTCTGTATTTGCTGATAATCAGGGGGTGTATTAATTTGCTTTGCTGATGGTTTCTGCTTCATCTCCTAAAGGCTGGCCTCAAGCTCCTCTCAGTAAGAACCAAACAGAAGTGCCAATTGCATACGAGTATATGAGCTTAAAATTTGTATTTATTTTCTCTTCTGGCTGTTAAGGTTTACGATCTTACCTCCTCTATTCCATGTTTTTTTTTTGTTATTTTTTTATCCAAACCTCTGCCAACCACCTGGAGTCCCTTCCCAAGACATCATCAGATAATTCACTCATTCATTCATTTCTATACCCACTTCAGTCCCAGTCAGGGGTACTGGGAGCCTGGTGTCTCTCCCAGCATTCACAAGGCAAGAGACAAACTACATGCTAGACAGGTCAACAGTCCATCACTGGGCCACAGATAGATAAATGACACACGTTCATCCTGTGGAGAATTTAGAGTCACCAAGCAACCTAATATGTATATTTTAGGACTGATGGAGCCAAAAGCAGCCAGGGTACCTGGAGAAAACCCATGTAAGCATGGAGAGAACATGCCAACTTCTCACTGAGGGTCCCTGAAGGGGATTCAGACCTCCTACACCCCTCTATAAACCTAATATTTCATAAATCTAGCCAAAATTGTCCTATTATAAGCAAAAATGCGCACTATGTGATGGGAGCTACAAATATGAACATCTTTATCTGGTTATTTTATCATCATTATGCTTAGACATTAAAAACAGTACAAAGGACCTTTTTACCCCAACGGGCCTTCTCATGGGCATGGTGTTCAAGTTGCTTTTACACTGCTGTCCGGGATTACTTTTGTCTGTCTCACTCTTTAATTTCCTCTTCCATCGTCACTTTCTTAAGTCTCTAAATATCTTTCGCCATGATGTCAACTGTAATTCTGTGAGCTAAATTCATTGTTGTTGATGTGAGACATAATGCCTTGAGCTGGATGCAGTTGTTTCAAAGGACAACCAGGACGGGAGTCCAGAATTACTCTGACTGTTTTTTGCTGATAGCAGGGACAGAAGACCGTGACAGCGCAATGACAATTCTGAAGAGTAAGCAAATATTCCTTCAAATGAAACTGAAACTGATATTTTAACAAGAAAGAAGGGTTTTTTTGTGTGCCGCTTTAACTTCAGATACTTTTGAATCTCAAAGTATTTATTTGTGAAATTCTGTATCCTTGGTCTAGTTTAAGGAGAACTTTGGGTTTTTGAGTTGCTGCATCAACTTGAATAAGAATCACATAAACGGATTTAGGTTACTTGCATTTCTGAGGTTCACATGAAAATTTGACAAAATATTTCCTTCCAGTATCCTAAATTCTTTTTATTCCCATAATAGTCCTGTCTCCCACGAGAATTGTCGCAACCACTATGGCCCTGTCTCACCAACCCCAACCAATGTCTGTAATCGCAAACCCTCTGAACCCTTGTACCGCCTCCTTTTCTTGCCTTTTTTTTTTTTTTTTTGACACATTGTTTATTTGGGTCAAATAGCCAGTTATCTCGGGCGGGGGGGGGGGGACAAGAGGGTGTCTTCTAGTTCTTTTCCCAAATCCTCACACTCCTCTTTCTTTGCCATTTTTTCCACTCTGGCCCCTTTTACTTTGGTTTTCAGCCATTTAACCAGTCAGCAGCAATCAGAGCTGACAGAGGGATGGGAAACAATCGAGGCGGGGTCAGTGGAGGGGTGACCTAAGAGGGTTGGGGGATAGGGATAGAAGGGAGTCCAAGGCACAAAAAAAAAAAAAAACCGCCACCCCAGTGTTGTCTCCTGCCCAGCTCTTTGTTGAAGTTGTCCAGTGAGTAAATGGGGACACTTGGGCTCCCTCTGTGTTCATTTTCCCAACCAACCACTCCTTCTGCTTGCCTTATCCAGAACTGTCTTATTTACTTTTAAGCATCTCTTTATTTTTTTTTTATCCTTTTTGTTTTATCACTTAGAGACGGAGAACAAAGGTGACAGTGAGCGATCAAGTGACTGACTTTTCCTTCCATCTACTTGTTCCTTTCGTTCCGACTGTGTCTGTGACTGCGTGACACTTTTGGGTTGATGATTGACAGGAGGTGTATGTCTGTGTGTGAGTGTGTGAAGGGGGGCGGGGGGGGCAAAGTGACTGTGTCTTTGTACGTGTCTGTCTGGACATTTGGGGAGGTGTGTGGGTGGGTTGGAACTGAAGTGGTGCATGAGGGAGGAGGGTTGATGGCAGCATGGGCGAGTCGAGGGGACCAAGTGTCAGGGTGAAGGGATAGAGAGAGGGGGGGGGGTCCATCCACTCGTTCTCTCACCCTTTCCATGACAGTTTGGAGGTTTTACACTTAGTTGCCCCTGTGTTTGTTTGTCTGCGCTCCTTGACCAGGTTCCCACGTGAAAGTGGGCCCTCACTGTCCTCATGCACTGATCTGACCATTGGGCAACCCAGCAGTCAGAACCAGAGCTGAGATGGACAAATACAGACACAGACAGCTGGGCCCAAGTCTGGCAGCACAGGCCATGCAGCACCTCAGTGGGACTCCCTCTGGTTCCCATGCTGCCGGCTTGCTTGGTGACCCCATGAGGTTTGTTTACTTCAGTCTGATTACTCTGCATGTTTTTTTTTTTAGAACTGAAAAAATAACAAACTGTTTTTCATTCTTCATTAAGGTTTATTTCAATATGGGAAGAAATATGCCGACAGAAAAATCTTTTTTTGTTTTTCTTGTGTGTGTGTGTGTGTGGGGGGGGGGGGGGGGGGGGGGGGGGGTCCCAGCTACTGTCAAACTTTGCATATTTCCAAACAATCATCGTAATAATGTCTGGCAATTTGTTAAAATTAACAGTCTTTGTGTGCATATATTTCTTAATCTACAGTAACATGTCAAATTCAGTTGACTTTATTCTCTCAGAATATCAAACTGATACATTGATACGCATAATTAGGGGTCATAGGCTGGCAATTAAAACAGTATCCCTTGTTCTCACCGGGCTCATCACAAATGTATGATAATTTAATATTTTTTACACTGGTGTTGTAAATGGATGATTGATTAGAGATGGAAAGAAAGGGGAGAAAGATGGGTGGAGGCGAAGCAAAAGGACGCAGAGTGGGAGGGAAGGTAGGAGGGACGTGAAGGGGGAGTCAGGGATAAATTAGTGACGGGACGAAGGAAGAATGGGTGAGAAGAAAGGAGGAAGGTGGCGGGGTTGCTGAGGGACGGGGTGTGGGGGACATTCCTGGTGATTCAGCACAGCAGACCAATGTGAGGGAGGGATGGTGAGCGGATGGACTGAGAGTGGGATGCCTGGATTGAGGGGACAGGAGGAGGGGTGACAGGGCACCCCTCTAGCAAGTGCACCGACAGGGACAGATGGCGTCCCTCAGCGGACAGAGTGAGTCCCAGTTTTCACCTGCAGCCCCATGGGAAAAAAACGCCTTCTTCACACATGCAGCCATACAAGAGACCCTGGAATGCTTGTGCAACACCACAGCAAGATGAAGGATATGCTCATGGAGGGGGGTGGGGTGAGGGGGAGGGGGGTGTAGCTAAACAGAAGCGGGTCAAGGAACAGTGATTTAGGACTGTCTGAGAAAACTTGAAGGGAGGAAATACATAGAGTGGGAAAGAAGCATAGAGGATTAGAAGATTGTGGAGAGTAGAAATTGAAGGAAGCTGTAAAAGAAGGCAGTAAAAAAAAATCAATAAGCACAATGCTTGAAGAAAGGAAAGCAGCAGGGAAGCCTTCACACTGTGAAAACTATTTGACAGATACTTTCCGACAGACAGCTCAACACCCAGGCAGATGCCTCTCGTTCTCTTCCTTTCCTTCCGTCCCTCCATCTCCTTTCTACTTGCCTATTTTTCTTTCCTCTTCTTGCCCCATCTCTCCCTGTTTCTCACTCCCTGACTGTTGGGTGATACAGATGGTGCTTTTGAGCATCGTGAATGGGGTCAGGCCGGGTCGGTTGAGGAGGGGGATGCTAGGGAGGACCAGACAATAATGTAACGATTCGGCTGTCCCCCTCGGACCAGCAGGGCCATGGAGGAGAGTGAAAGTAAACAATGGTCGGTCGCTCAGGGGGTCAGTGGGAGGGGAGAGGGGAAAAGGGTTTGCAGCGGAAGGGGTTGTGTGTGTGTGTGGAGGGGGGGTGAAATCTCCCAGGGTCCTGAAGCAGGCCGCTGTTGCAAGGGCATAGAAAAGTGTGTATTTATGGGTGTTTGTTCATGCAAGCTTACTGGGGTATAGAGGTTGCAAGGTAGAGGCACTAGAGGTTTGGCATGTGATCTGTGTTTGCACGTTGATGTTTGAAAACTCATTACTGCTCCACTTCTAAAGCAGCACGCAACGTTCTCATTACAAAAACACACTGAGCACTGAATACTGAGGACTAAAGTATTTTCAGAAAAATCAAGCAGAAAAGATTGAGCATTAACAACTGAATTGTAAAAGTAGTGGCAGATTTTAAGATCTCAACTGTTTGAAATTCCATCTTTTTCAATTCCATCTGATGCACTTTACTGCACTTTACTAAAACTGGTTAACTTAATACCAGCTGATGATGTTTATCCTCACCGAAGCTCGTTGGGGAAAATAGACTGAATTTACCTTCATCTGTAGTGTTTGAAAATGTACAGCAAATGTTCAAACATAAGTTAACTCTTAACAGACGTATCCATCAGCCACATTTCTGCACCTGGTTCTCTGTTGCTTAAATTTATAGCGGATGTCATTTTGCACGAAAAAGCTCATTCATTTTAAACCGATTAATATACATATTGCTACTAATGTAGTAATTGCTCTTTTTTTGAATTAATTGGTGAAAGATCATACAGTTGTGGTCCTTCAATAAACCCATGAAAGCTATCCAATAAAGTGCTTAAAAATCCGTATTTGTACGCCTGGATCTCTATTATAGATTACAGCACATCATTTTTAGAGTTAATATTTGCAGTTGCTGTTAAAAATAGCCATCAATTAGTCTTTAATGACCTCCCCAGTAGTCTTAATCAATATTTAAATAATAATAGTAATCATAATAAAAATATTTCCAGAACTTTATTTCCAGTTCGACTTTCACGTTTTCGGTACCGTGAGAAATGGGAGGTTGGTACTGCAACACAACATTAGAGCTGTTTGTCTTTCACCTTCAGTTTCATCACCCAAAAAACCCAAGTACAATATTCAAAAATTGGTGTTGCATGGCAAATTATGTGTAGCGTTTCACTGATTGTTTGTTTGATTTCACACTTGCAAATTAATTGTCTGCAGATAATAGTTTTCTCTCGAAGTTTGGGAGAACTGAAAGATCTTCCTTGCATTCAAGGTTTTATGCTAAGCAGAAAGGTCCTGTTTTGAATAGTTTTATTTAGTTCTCAACGCCTGTTTTGTTCAACAGTTTCAGATGGCTGTTCTGTAGTCTGTCGTGAACTGTATAGCTTACCATCTGTACTCTGGCAGCATGTGGTTGAGTACAAATTAAGGGGATGGTGGAGTGTGACAGTTGACATGCAGTTAAGCAGACCTAAAGATGCCTCATTGATCTAATTGACTGAGGAGGCAAGAATCAATGGCAGTGATCAGCAGTCCCCTGAAGTCCAATAATTTGCAAAGTGACTTCACTTCTCCAGCTAGCCAGATGTTGGTCTTTGAAAACGTTACTGAGCTCTTTGTGTCTGCTTGTAGTTGAATTCTGTCTTTTCTTTTCTTTTTTCATGGGAATATTTTAATCATATATTATGCCACTAAGATGAAATGTGAACTAAAGTGAAATGTCATTACTCAAAACTATAGAACTGTTTTCTTGTAAGATGTTTATAAGCAGAAAAATGGCAGATACTTCAGTTTTTACCTTATTTTAGTTTAGTAATTTTGATGCACGAGCTCGATCAGCCAATGACATGGCAGGTCCTGCAAATGTTAACAGAGTACTTACATTTTGTTTAGTTAAATCTGCACAGCTAGAAATGGCCACATTCAGAACTAGTTCATTTCCTTATCTAGATGGACTACATCCATGTAATTCATACATGTAATCATGTGCTTTGTCAGCACAGCTTTTGATTACAGTGATTTCAATATTCGTTTTTTTTTTTTTTACTTGCTCTGATCCTTATTTGTTTTTGTTAAATTGTCCTAATGCCGTGGGAACAAAAAGGCACTGCAGAACACAAAGGCTCAGCCTCCACACATGCATTTAGACAAACATTACATCAGACAGGCAAACGTAATGAAAATCTAGTGATTCCAAGTAAAACCAGAAATCTGGCATATCTGAGCAATCTTGACATAAACATTCACGCAAACTCCAAATGCATACAAAAGCTTGGGATGACAAATATAAACTGATGTGTTGCATTATTGTTTATAAATTCACATGGATGTTTTATCAAAAGATAAATACATAATTTATCTGTTTATTTATAAGTTATTTTGCACAAACCAGCAGGTAAATAACATACCTCACTTCCACAAAAAATGCAACACTTGCACAGTCTGTCCTGCTCCTCTCATATCTTTCTCTACACTCTCCATCTGTGGCTTTTGATTGACAGCTGCTGAAAGGTGGGATGGGACTCCCATTGCAGAGATGAGAGGGCAGGCAGCAGGGGTCAGGTCCCTGGGCCCCGGGGGCTCGCCTCCTCCACCAACTCCATTCCGGCCCAGTTGGCCCATGTGGGGGCCAATAGCTACTGATCAGAAACCTGCGCCGCATTGTGTGCGAGGCCCCTGCATGTTAGTGCCAAAAGTCAAATAGCATTGTGACATGATGTGGAAAGTGTGAATGACAAGCACACATTTGCAGATGTCTTTTGGCATGGTACACACATACGCTCATGCATTAGTGTGTATTTGACCTTCAAACTTAGATAAAGACTCACACACTGCACACTGATGACATTGGAAGTAAAAAAAACAGTTTGACATATGTTTGCATGTTTAAATGATTTTGGATGTCACTTTACTGCATAAAATGAATTGCTTTTGGGTTGGAATTAATGTTAGGAGCAAAGTAGCGTTTCTTAAATCTACATAAAAAAAAAGATAGTTTAACGAGCAACATGCAAACGATGCAAAGTCATGATGCTTTGTTGATTTAAATACAGATCAAACAATAGTCAGGATACTTCTGAGGATTGAGGCGACGTCTGGGAGTTAGTTCAGATAGACAAGCGGAGCTGTTTTATCAACTCTTACCTACCCCTCTACACGGTTTATTCTACTTACTCCATCTTGCTTACAGCTCTATTTAAGGAGCGAGAGGAGTTAGCCTCTCACGCGACTTCTGGTGTCTCGCCTGCCAAGCCCGCTGCCTCTCTTGAAATCCCAGCTCTTCAGAAGCGCCATCTGAAGGCTCCAATTCTATGGAACGAGGATTGAGTTATGTTCATTTGTCCCAACATCTTTCTGTATGCATTAAAGCTGGGGATTTATTAGACTGGAGCCTAGGCGCCTTTGAAGTATGTCTTCGAAGTCTTCATTGCAAGGATTTCCTGACTGAAGTGATTTTGATCACATTTCTGACTGTTTATTAATACCAGTCATTGTACGTCAGCTCATCTAACCACTCCAGGAATTCATTAGAAAATAAATATATAAATCTAATACTTCATTGTTGTTATTTTTTTATTTGAAGTGCTGTTAAGAGTATTTTGTTATCTTTTAACAAATAGAGGATAGTGGTTTTGTTTCTTTTTCGCCAACCATAAGTCATATTGAGTTTTAATTTAGGTCCATATGGAAAATAAAAAACAGAATTGTTACAAAAGTATAGCCACAAATCACCCTTGCATATTTTTATTCTTAACAGATCACTTCTCACTCACATAGTAAAAGCATAAAGTCAAAGTATATCCTGCCTTTTCATGCTTACAGTTTTCCAGTGTCACCTGCCTGTAACTCAACAGGGTGTCATTGTTGTATCTTCAGCATCACCCTCACAGACTGGACTTTGCACAAAAAAAAACTCATACATCAGCGTATTCACTTGTGCAGATCTTTTGGGGAAAAGGTGGACAACAATCAAAACCGTTTTGTTCCTCTCCATACTTTGCCTTGATGCAGCTTTGGAGTTCCTGGGGATTTCAGTTTTACTGCCTATTGAAACGATGGTTTCAATCTTCAATTTATAAATTTCACGGTCATGTAAAGCATTGGGTAAGAGCAAGCTGTGTGCAGGTACATGCACTTGTGTAACACTTTTATGTGTTTTGATTGATATGGATGTTGAAGCAGTGTGAAGCCACGGTTCCTGGAGGGATTTCCGGTGCTGTGGATCTGTCTTAGCTGATGCTTACATGCAACAAGTGGATGGAAAAAGAGAATCAAGGTTCCTGGCAGTTCTGCATAAACCTAGACAAGTTCTTTATCCCCTAGTTTAATCACTTTAGTGTTTTATCAGGATGATGCGGAGCCAAAAGAACCTTACCAACAGCATCCGTGCCAAACGCTACCGCTTCAGATTTGTATGACTTTGCCCTGTGACAAGGTTTACAAAAAATAGGATAAAATAATAAAAAAATATGGCCCAGTCATGCTCATCTTTCACTTCTGCAGTGAGGCTCGGAGTGAATAGCAGCAGTTACATGCACGTGTCTTCATTTGTGAGGCTAGATTGCGTGTGTGTGTGCTTTGCATGTGTAAATGTGTAAACGGCAATAGATGTGAGAGTTGTGAAAATGCAGATGTGCAGGTAAAGGACGTGGCAGAATGTAGGAAGCGACAATGAGAGAAAGTTGGTGGGGGTGTATAATGGGGTACAGAGGATGCCAAGATCTGGCCCTAATTGATCTCAAGGCAATGCGGAGGGCCCTGCCTCAGGGGCCACTGGAGGGGTCATTAGGATGCAAATATAACAGTGTTCCTCAGGCACACACTAGACAGAGACACCGACAAAGTAAGGAGTGATAGCGAGGAGACAGATGGGGCGGGCAGAGAAACATAGTGTGCTCTTTCTGCCATTCAGGCTCTGTTGTTTTTCATCCACCAGCTTAAATGTTACTTGCTAAATAACATGAGGTTAGATTTTCTTCCTACTTTTGCTTCTTCTCATTTAACCAATCTGCTCATAATAAACTAGAACTATAGACAACATTTTATTACAATAAATAAAAAAAATAAAAATATTATACCTGGAATTACTAGAGAAATATTTTTTATGATACTGCATAGTTAAGGTATTTTATAATGTTGTTTTTTTTCAGTCATTTCAGATTTACCTGTTAAATCTAAAGGTTGTCAAACCTATATTTAGTTGGCTTCGTATACTTAAAAATCCCAGGTTGTGTGTGTGTGTGTGTGTGTGTGTGTGTGTGCGTGCGTGCGTGCGTGCGTGCGTGCGTGCGTGCGTGCGTGCGTGCGTGCGTGTGTGTGTGTGTGTGTGTGTGTGTGTGTGTGTGTGTGTGTGTGTGTGTGTGTGTGTGTTTTCTATGGCTCTCTGTATGATTCATTGCACTCATACCAATTTTTTAATTTATTTAATTAAGACAGCAAAATGATTCTAATCTCTTTGTAAACAGATGCACATCTGCAAAGTTTAATGCTGCTCAAAAAAAAGAAAAACCCTTCCACCGTTCCAGCTTACAGCTGTAGGTGCCAAGTCAGGACAGTTAAGTCATTTCTCCATCTCAATATCTAAGTGCAGCTTTAATCTGTGAATGATGATGAGCTTGGAGCCTAAATGTTTAACATATAGAAATTTTGACCAGCCCTGTGATGGACCTGTCCAGGGTACCTGCCTCTCTCCCAGACAGCTCTTGAACATGATAAAAATAACATCATAAAGTAATACGTACTTACAAAATACCCTGATGAGATTTAATTATCTAAGTGCTGGTAATATGTTCTGCATTAATCATGTCAATTCATAAAGTCAAATTGCTTATTGGTTGGATAAAAGACTACAATGCTGATAAAATTGCACATTAGAATATAATGTTTTAGAGATAAAAACAACATGCAGGCCAGTTAAGTTCATCCACACCAGACTCTGTCATCCATGTTTTTATGGACCAAACTTTACACTTGGCACAATGCAGTCAAACAAGTACCGTTGTCCTGGCAACCACCAAACCCAAACTTGTCCATCAGATTGCCAGATTGAGAAGTGCAATTCATCACTCCAGAGAACACGTCTCTACTGCTGTAGAGTCCAGTGGCGACGTGCGTTACACCACTGCATCCAATGCTTTACATTGCACTTGGTGATGCATCGTTGGATGCAGCTGCTTGGCCATGGAAACCCATCGATGAAGCTCTCTGTGCACTGTTCTTGAGCTAATCTGAAGGCCACATGAAGTTTGGAGGTCTGTAGCGATTGACTCTGCAGAAACTTGGCGACCACTTCGCACTATGCGCCTCAGCATCCGCTGACCCCGCTCTGTCGGTTTAGGTGGCCTAACACTTTGTGGCTGAGTTGCTGTCGTTCTCAAACACTTCCATGTTCTTATAACAGAGCTGACATTTGACTGGTGCAAGGAAATTTCCCAACTGGATTCGCTGCACAGATGACATCTTATCACAGTTCCACGCTGGAATTCACTGAGCTCCTGAGAGCGACTCATTCTTTCACAAATTGTTTTAAAAACAGTCTGCATGCCGAGGTGCTTGATATTATACACCTGTGGCCATGGAAGTGATTGGAATACCTGATTCCCATTATTTGGATGGGTGAGCGAGTGCTTTTGGCAATATAGTGTATGTCTGTCTTTATTTCTGCTTTTCATGTCTCCATTGTAAGACAAAAGCTTGGGATAGCCATAGTCGGAGTTTGGGACTTGGGGCCAGCAAAATTGTGTGTTTTTTTTTCATTTTCCCCTAATTGACAGGAACAGGTCTTTTGACCCTAATTAGTGCACTGTAATCTCTCATTTGCATATCACAAAGGCAACCGCATTTGCATATTTGTAAATGAGATGGACTATACATCTGCGTGTGTTCCCTTGTTTCCATGTCTTTCTTCTTTTGCCCCTCGCCTTTCTTTCCGTATCCCACCATCTCTCTTTTGCTTCCTCTGTCTCTGTCACATGGGTCCAGTGCCAGCAAGTGGCAGCAGCAACAGTAGCATGCAGTCAGAGACAAGAGGCAGGCGCTGGCCTCTTGGCACGTGCCCTGGCAGGAGCACAGATGAGGAGAAATGTATCCATAGAGGAAAGAAAGGCATGTTTTAAAAAAAAAAGTTTAAGAACATTGGCAACAGAGAGTAAAGATTTATATTCCAAGTTATGGTCATCCTACTACAATTCGGGAAATCTAGTAGACGTCAAGAGACGAGCCCCAGTAAATGAAAGAGTTGTGACCCAAATCATAGACAATTTTCACATTTTTAAATTTATTTAACGAAAAGATGGTTCAGTTTAAACCTCAGATTGTGCAGGATTAAATGTGATTTCATACACAAACATGAAATGCAAAACAACTTAAAAAAAAGACTTAAATGTATGTCATTACTGTAAGACAAAGGTCAATATTTGTGTGACGGTAGTGAGATGTCACACAACATCTCTATGGTAACCCATGAAGTAGAGGAGAAGTCCATTGAGGAAGGGAGAAGCGTTTGACCTTGAAATATGTCAGCCTCTGAAGGTTCTTTCATGGGAAGATCAATCAGTTCGACTTTATTTATACAGCACTTTTCATAGAATAGAAAGAGCACAAAGTGTTTTACGGACTGAAAAAATAAAAAAGAAAGACAAAGAATAGGATTGATACCTCAACGCCAAACGTCAACTCAAAAAGCCCAACTTAAAATGAAAAAAATATTTTTAGTCTGGTCAACACTGGTCCTTTTTTCCACTGAATGTTAATTTCATTATTATACCTACCTTCTTTCTTCTGTATGTTTCAACATATTTATGATATTATTTTAAAAGAGAAGAAATAACCAGTGAATATATAAAAACCGTTCCTCTTCCTCTTCACCCCATTCTTTAAAAAAATAAACTAACAGCAGTGTCCATGTGTAGCAGCTCGCCTAACAACACTTATTATTGGTAATCACTACCACTTAGTGCTAGTAGTTGTAAGTCATTATTGATATTTTGAAAAATGACCACATCAAATTGACTATTTGTCTTCAGCTTTCTCCTTTGATTTGCACAATAATTCACTGCTTGTTCCAAAATGGTCTATTTGAAACATGACAAGGTGACACTGAAAAGCATTCTGGCCACATTTGGCAAACGTTGAGCATCTTTTTCATCTTGAAAATTCTTTGCTCCAGTGAAACGTCTCACATCAGGACCTTTGGTCTTCCCCTCTTTATTGCTACAGTAAGCGACTGATACCAGTCTCAGGTGCAAAGACATCTCTTTTTCTGTCCTCTCACCATTCTCCTCCTCCCCTTGTCACTCCTGACCGCAGTGACGCAGCACTCTATTACTATGGTAATGGGGGCTAATTGAATGGCCAAGGTGTAATGGAGAAGACAACACAGCCTACATTATGATAAGGAGTCTAGACAAAAGCCTCACATCCAGGGTCAATACTCGCCAATATGGTGGGCTTAAACAGGGATATAGTATGTTCTTCTTGGTCTCCTGCCTCCCCAATCTCACCCTCATTCTCCTCCCCACTTCACCTCACCTTCCACCAAATATTGATTTCTTTTTCTTTTTTCTTTTTTTTTTTTTTCCAAGGGATTCAGGATTGTCATAGAGATAATCTGCAAAGGTCAAGGTGTAGGTGCATAATATATGGATTTATGTTGTAGGTAAGTGTACTTTAGGGTGGTGATGCATTCACTTATGGTGGGCAGGGAGCTGGATGTCTGCTCACGTAGGTATAATGAAAAATGTTTTGGGAGTGAATTGCTGTTTTCGCTCCTGGCTGTTGCAATGCCAGGGTGCTGGGGAAGTGAGGAGGCATTCATATGCTCTCATTCTGAGAACTGTAATATATTCAACAGAAATAAAAGTACTCTGTAAAATGTGAAAACACGGGGGTCCACTTCTGTTGCATTTTTTTGGCATTTGTGGGATCGTCTCCTGATTGCAACATTTAGGACAATTAAGTTCTAAATGCAGCATTTTTGCTATGTTTGAATATTCGCATAAGATATAAACACCAGACATGCTGTCAATGGCAGCTTTGGAATAAGCAGCCACATTTTGCATGGGAGGAATGAAAAAAAAATACTCAGGTAAACTTTTACTTTTGAAATGAATATAATTAGTAAGCAATTTAAAGCTTTTAGGTTTGATGCTGCTCTTCGGAAGAGCTGCAGTTTAAAAGAAAGTGGGTTAATGGTAATGTGGGTTTTTTAACAGCTTCCATTATGGCTTCTTCTGGAAAAGGAGAACAATGTGGTTTTTAACAACAAGAAGAGGTGTTTCTGTGTAAGGGACCCAAATTCATTGACTGAATAACATTAAAGGGGCCATGGAGAAAGTAGAAAGTGCTGCTTCCTTTGATTTTGTTTATGTTCTGAAAATTGCATCACCTTTGTAATTAGCGCGGGCATGGTGTGAGTCTGTATTTATTTGAGTGCTAAAACAGATAAAAGAAGGCCAGAGATCAGAGAAGACAGCGTTTGAGATTTTTGCCGAACTAAGCTGCTATCAAGCTGATACTACCTGTTGCACGTTGTTTTGTGAGATAATAGGTAGATTTCCAAAATAAAAGCAAGAATTCATAAACTGCGACAATAGTATGCAGAGGCCCGGTTTTTCCACTGAGCAGCGTTTGTCTTTTAATGAGCGTAACTCTTCTAGGACCTCATCCTGCAAAACTTCTCTTCCAAACACAGAAGAAGCAGGTTTTGACTTTAAAGAAGATGAACAAAAATATCTTTAGTTTTTAGACGAATTATTGCAACTTCAACTTCAACTGCAACTGCGAAAATAGTCAGAGGACGAGGGCAGCGGAAGATCATTCAAAGGCAAAGCCGTTATGTAATGCAGTAATGCATAATGTTTAAATGGTGTTATAGCACAACTACATCATGTAAGTAAGGCCAGAAACAGCTAGAAACTAGATTTTGATGGCTTAGTATTAATGGATTACATCACATTCAGTGATGCCAGAGACGTGCAAATGCGATAAAAGTGTTTTCATTACACTTTTGCTCTAAACTGGATTATTGATACTTCTGAAAAACCACCTCATGAAAGTGTTAACAAGGTTTTTTTTGTTTTTTTTAATTCTTAGTTTTTCTATTACAGGATTTTCTTTGAGATATTTAGGTTTCGCACAGCTCTAGTGCTAATGGAAACGTGACACATGTTGCATTTTCCACCTCTGTCACCAGAACATTCGCCAAATTAGAAGGTTAACAGCATTAATGTTAGGCTGCTGTATGACACCCCTGTGTTCAATTTAAGCGATCTTTCAATCCCTGTTTCTTAATATTTACACCCTTCTCAGACAAGTATTCAAATAAAGCTAATATTCGTTGGATCTGTGAAAAGAATCTCAAAATGTATGTCAAATACTAAGTGTAAATTTCAGTTTTGTCTTTGAAATATTTTGTGTGGATGTATGAGCTTTCTGGAGCTGGATTGTATTAACTTTCTTTCCTCTACACTAACTCCTCAGCCAGTATGCCTCTCACTTTTAGCCAGCTTCCTTACTTTGCTGACTTGAAACTCCCCGACCTGAGAGGCCTAGTGGCCATGCATAAAACATGTCATACAGTACTCAGGCTTCTTCTCAGGGATAACCATGTTTTCTTTTAGCATTTATACAAAGTTGAATCTTCTTTGACTTTTCAAAAGCAAACAATCAACTTTCAGGAGTTGGGCTCTGCTTCTGATTTCAGCCTTTTGGGTAAGCTTGAGAAACAGGGGGGGAAAAAAAGGTGAAATGTTGACAGAGGGGGGTTTCTTTAAAAGCAAACCCCCACATACTTCTTTAAACACACACATACACACATTATGTTTGGTTCGGACCCCTGCCTTGTTGCAGCAGCCAGGTCAAGCGGTCTGCACTTCCCAATCTCAGCACTGCCCCAATGAGCAGACCATCAGAGAGGAAAAACAGAAGAAACATTTACAGAAAGCGGGAGGAAGATACAGAGGGAGGCTGAGGAATGGAAAGAGGATAGGGAGCCGGAAACCCGTTTGAAGCCATCTCCTGTCCAGAGTCTGAGCATCTATCACCTCCTTCTCTCTCCGCTACCTCTTTTTCATCATCATGTTGTTGTTGCGTTTTCCACCCCTGCTGAGGGCCCACTCAAGCTCCCCTGCTTCAGCTCCATATTGGATCTCAGTAGGTATTTTTTGCTTTTAAATGAATAGGCAAATGAGAAATGGGGTCCAATCGAAAGAGGGTAGGTAGGGGTGCAATAGTGGGAAACAAGTAGCAGGGGAGCGGAGGCAATTGGGTCTTTGGGCGGAAAGACAAGCCCCCACCCCTCACCCTAAACACTCCATACACAATCACACACACATACACCCAAATGTCATGGGTGGCTAAGAGCCTGGGGGAAGGCACCTCATTTTAATATGGTCTCCTGCCAGGTTTCCCTAATGCAGCAACTGGGAGGCCCTCACTCAGAGACCCACTGATCTGTGATAAAAGGTGCTTCTGCATCCTCATCATCCTCTTCCAAGTTTATAAACCTATTTCAACTACACAAAATTGCTTATTGGTATTCTTTATATATATATATATATATATATATATATATATATATATATATATATATGCATTAAACTGAAAAGTTTATCAAGACAACTATAGTCAAAATAGGCTGAATAGGGACTGAAAAGTGATGTCATGGTGTCCATGTTGCTGTTGGACGAGTAATTGTCACATTTTACTTATAGTCTAGGTAGTTCGGCGCCTCGAAAAAACTCTGTTCATCCTTGGATTTTAGATTTTAGTTTTAGTTTTTTTAGATTTATCTACATTGGACACTAACATTAGCTACACCATAAAACATCTAGTCTGTGATAGTTGGCTGGTAGCCAGACTGTACATTTCTTTTTTTTTTTTTTTTTTTCAGAACCATGATATAAATAACACTTTGAGATGCTCATCTTCATCACTGGGGTAGTAATGGGTTTGTGTGTTCATATCTACTGGAGGATTCTGGATCATGCTCTTTGATGTGGCTTTGAAGGAAGAGTGAGCATTTTGTATGTATACGTTCAAATTCATATCAGATTCCTGCAAATATTCCAGACATTACCTTTACCATCTCTGATGATTTGCATAAATGTAATACAACCCCCCCAAATAACATGTTCTTGACTTATTTTTGCAGAGACTAAAAATATTAAGATTATTTAATGTACAAAGGCTCTATGTCTCAGCTTTTGTTTGCATCAATAAAGAAAAACATGCTGAAGAGCCTGAAGTTCATTCAAGACACAGTTGTCAAACTGTAGATCTCCAAGACTACCCCCCCCCCCTTTTTTTTTTTTTTTTAAACTCAGCTGGGTATATCTTGCAATCCCTGATATTTAGCAACCAGTTTGCATCACGGTCAATGCTCTATGTGATTTCTGGTGAAGCTCTACTTGGCTTTCACATCAGCCTCTGTCAGCTGCTTGGACAAACTTCCCATGCATCAAAATGATGATGTCATAAACCAGCAGCAACAGACGGCCCCCTGCTGTATCTGCCCACATCACCAGTGTCTGAGAAAACAGCACTTGAACTCACTACAAATGTATTGTTTGAAATATCTATGTTTCCCAAATGTACAGTTTTATGAAATATACAAGTTAAAAAATATATCAAACAGAAACTAGAGTAACAGTAAAGTAATAAAAAACCTTGCATAACTGGCATTTGATCCCATATACTCTGGCCCTTGTGATGGAGAGGGTGTCCGGGGTGAACCTCATCTCTCACCTGGGGCACCTGGGATAATTTTAAATACGCAACATGACAAAACCTCCACCATGTTTATTTCAAAGTTGGGTTATTGTGTCTTTGCTGTTTGGAAAATACAGGACACAGTGAACACTGAAAATTAAGAAAATATGTTTAATTTTTCTCAGTTTAACTTGAGGAAATAATTTAAATTAATCAAAGATGTTCATTAAATTCTCCAGATATCATTAATGCTTATATTTATTTTGTTATAAGAAACCTTTTTTTAATTAATATTTTATTTTGCTTTATTTTGTGACTGAAGACACTGTAGTAAAATACCCTATTTTACAAAATGAACACATTATCTGAGGATGTTCTCAGTATAGTACATAGAATTCTGTAGAATTATGTTTGAATGATTTCTTAAAATCTTATTCACTTATCTTAAAAAGGGAATGTACTGAGACACCAAATGTGAAACTGAGCAAAGACTGGTATTAAGTAAGAAACGGAACGATGTAAAGTGCGTGAAATACTTTTTAGGGGAGTAGAGGCAAAGACAGAAAGGTTGGAGTAGCCAGGTGAGCTGGAGTACCACCATGGATCCATGCCATGGTGGTGCGAAGCTGGCATAGGGGTCACCAATAAAGTCCACTGAAATATTAATCCTTTCCCCTCCTACAGCTGGAACAAGACACACACATGCACACATTTGCATCAACACACAGCAGCTCCCACTGACTCGCGCACTAAGCCTGCAGAGGGCCCTGAAATATTAATGTACAAAGTAAATTAAAGCTGCAACAAAAAAGAGATAGGGTCTTCTCTTTCCTCTTCCTGTATATCTGACTGCCTGTTTTTATGACTGGTTGAGAAGGGTGACAGTTGGTATTGGGAGGGGGGGGTGAATAGTGGAGTGGGAGCATGTGCAGAAGGTAGAAGGCACACAAAGGAGGTATGTTTAATGTCAAACAGCATAGGGAGGGTTGTACTGTCGCAACTTTGCATTATTTTGATAAGCAAGATGACTTCCTAAGTCAGAGTGCTTGAAGAGATGAGGAAAATTAAGGCACTTGAGAAGGACAGTAAATCAATAAAAACTGCTGTAAGAACTAATAAAGAAAAACGAGAAAAAAAAAAGGTTCGGGGGGAGGGGTTGTGTATGTGTATGTTTCCTTCACAAGCCCTCTTGACAGACTACCATATTTTATTGATTCCTAGAAAAAGAAAATAAAAAAAAAAGAGGAAAACAAAAATTCTGCCAAAGAGGATCACCAACGGTGAGGACACAAAAGATCAGGAAAGAGTGAGACCTGGGGTGGGTGCAGTTTGGTGATGTGTTGTACTGTAGGTGAATGAGTGTGTAACAGGATGAGACACATATACACATAAGAATACTATTCATGATTTTTATGATAATTCTTTAATTAAACTATAACAATGGCAGTTATTATCATCATTGGTTACTTCCACCAAGGAGGGACCTGTGTTTGCCCAATGTCACACCTCTGCCAATCAGAGGCCTGGCAGGACCCAAGATCGAGGACTGCGATGAGGACCTCTAGGACCATCGTGCATCATCTATAGTAACAGTGCCTTCAAGGGCTACCAACCTAGCAGAACCATGCCCCATGCAGCCTGGCAGACACGCCCACCCGTCACCACTCACATGGAGGGGAAGATAGTGAAGAAAGAAAGAAACCAGAATGGCACGACCAACTCCAGAAGGACCGGGACGGCGACCACCCCCGGCCCGCTACCTACACACAGCCCGACAGCGACAGCACGAGCTGAGGGACAGCCGACACCCAGAGGCGGCGCAAGGCCATACGGACCCGCCAATGTCGACTCTTCGTGACCTTCTGCTCGTAGTAAAACCTCATGTTGAAATTAATAAAGGGGTGGAGCAGATCTTGGACACCTTTGACTGAAGACAATCAGACTTTCACAGTAAATACAAAAAAGATTGGATTTAACCTTTGTAGAAGTACATATATGCCAAGATTTACACGCTCACAGAAAATCTTCAAGACCAGTAATGACATTTCTTTCTGATATAAACACAACCCCAAACATATCCTCTCTTCATTACACTCATACAGTTTCATGCCTCACACAAAGTGTAGCTTCAGTTCTTAGAATATATTTCCATATCTGTTTGCTTGCACGGTATCAGCTAATGAGACCTTGCCAAAAGTACCAATCTTCAAACATGTTCACACTGCACAGACTCATCCCAAAAGCCTTGAATTGCCACCTGATCAAACACTTGCATATGGACATTGATACAATCCATAAATCTTTCTGTGCCTCATTCTCTTTCTTTGTTACACAATCACACACATACACACACTGAGCAGCAGCAGCAGCATAGACTTTATCTCCACCATCAATTTCCGCTTTCTGCATATGGCTGGAGCTGCTTATGCATGTGCCACGGAACTGTACTTTATCAAAGGGCCCGTCCTGGGCTCAGGGCCATGCATTATTAAACACAAGCCTCAACACACATACACACACTAACTAGGGCTTGTAGCAGGCCTGGGCCGGACAGGTACAACACAGATCCACACTACACAGTATTGCACTACTGACCTGGTGCTTGGGGTTTTTCACATTACACTGCTCAGCAAAGTTTGATTTTCTACTTTTTGGGATTCAATTTTCAATTGCCCTCTCTAGACTTTCAAGACATGCTTTTGACATATATAATAATACAACAACAGCCATTTACGTAAAGCAAAGATAATTGTCTGCTCCTGCGTTATTGCATACTGCACTTGAAAAATATATTTTTTAAGGTAAGCAAAACATTAACAAAATTATTTTTGCAGTTAATCATAACTAGTCGTGAGTTAACTATGAAAATCTTTTGATTAACTGTGAATAATTTAATTGATTAACACCTCAATCGATGACTGCATGACTATGACTGCAAGTTGCATATGAAATGTTTAAAATCTTAAGAAAAAAAACACATCTAAAAAAAAACCATTAGGACAGGACAATGGTTAGTACTCTGTTGAATCCTCTCTTCTTTTCACAACAGTCCATATACGTCTGAGTACTGAGTTATGGGAGAGGAATGGTGTCCATTTGTTTCAGATTTGAGATGCTCAACACTTTTGTGTCCATTTTGCTATACATTTCATAATTACTCAATTCACCTGAATCTTTTCCACAGGTGAAATATTTGAACTGCACATTCAATCCAGTTCAGCACTCAAACTTATTCTGCTACAAGTCCTTGTGTAGTGAATTCAGAATTGACTGTATGCATTGTCTTGCTGAAACATGCAAGATGAAACATTCCCTGACAGAGATTTTGACTGAATGAAAGCATATCTTTCTCTGAAAACTGTATAAACCTCCAGCACAGATGTTTTCTTTCCACGTGTGCAAACTGCCCATTCCATATGCACAAATGCACTCCTATACCATAACAGATACAGGTTCTTGGACTAGGTCGCCAATGAAAGGCGAATGTTCCGTCTTCGCTTTAGACTGCAGGATGCAGTCTAAGGTTGGTCGAAGGTTTCCAAAAAGAATTTCAAATTTTGAGTCATCAAACAGGACAGTTTTTCACCTCAGTCCATTTTTAATCAACTTTGGCCCAGAGATGACGGCACAATTTCTAGACCATGCACACATGTGGCTTCGTCTTAGCGTGACAGAATGTTATCTTGCATTTGCGCATGATTTGGCAAACTATCTTTATAGACAGGGATATCCAGAAGTACCTCTGAGCCCATAGTTTGACCTCCCGTACAGAAGCACACTTGTTTTTAATGCAGAGCTTTCTGACGCCCAAAGATGAGGAATATTAACTTTTTTCTTCATCTCATGATTTCAACAGATTCTCCAAATCTTTTGACTATGTTATGTACTGAAGTTGATAAGAGATTCAAAATCTGTGTTTTACACTGAGAAATATAATTCTCAAAGTCAAGTCCAAAAATGACCAAGTATTCGCATGAAATGGTACAGCATCTTATTTTAAAAATGTCATATATTTTCTATTTATTGTGTTTTTAAGAGATTAAAAAATCATTACATTTTGTTTTCGCTGGATTTTCGACATTGTTTTGTTTGTTTGTTTTTGTTTTAATCTTCTGTTGTATTTGATTTCATGGTTCATGAGGACTTTATTTCATTCTAAATACAAAAGTAAAGTTGTGAAAAAAATGACCATTCGTGTTAAATTATTCTATTGAGCAGAATGTAAAACAATTACATATTTCTTTGTGTAATCTTAACCAGCTTTACCAGCCTCAGGTTAAATAGGGTTCCTAGCGATTATTGTAATCAGTTTTAATTAAGGATAATAAAGACATGCATATTATTCCTGTCATACTATAAAGACTGCCTTTTGGCTGGAGCGTCTTTTAAAGCCAATAAAGAGTGAGCTGCTGAGATAATTAGAATAACATTTAATTATCGGATTCATATTACCGTTTAAGACTAAGAGGATGCTTAAGGATGCCCGTGTCTTTAAAAATATAATCATATTTTGCTGATGATTACATTTGAAATGTAAGACATTTAAAATGTGGCCAACAGCAAAATTTGAATGTAAGACATGATTTAAGAAGTAAATACCATTGGGTTTAAAAATATATAATATATATATAAATTGTTTGAATATTACAGCTGTGAACACGATTCTGATACCCATTATTGTAGCTGTAACCGAAGCCTGCAATAAAACATGACACAAACATCTTTCGTCATAAAAGAACATGAATGCTTTATGTCACAAAACCTTGCAGATGTAAAATAAAAGCAGGAGACCAGATAAACATGTTCACACACACTTTTGGCCTCTGTGCTGAGCCTGGCTGCTCACCGGGGTGATAAATCCTGTCACTCTGAAGAAAATGAATTTGACAAATTGAGCCTCAAATGCTTGCTGCACTGAGCTTTAGATCTGAATTGCTTTCAGAGAGAGCCTATTTTCTGCTAAGAGATAAAATTGTGAAATCTTTTGTTCCCAAGACCCAGCACCAGGATGTATCAGCTGGAATAATTTTTGGAATGACAAAATTTTCCATAGACGAGAGAAATTAGTACTTTTTACCCATCTTATTTGGAATTTCCTTTAGACAGAATAACCACAAGGTAAACCAAGGCTGTCCAGGACATTACTGCCGCTTGCATCAGCCATTTATTACAGCTTGTTAATGCTGTAATAAAGTAGGATATGTGCCTATTTCTTTAACAGGTGTGGGAGTCATCCAAGGTAAGCAGCTGCCGGGTCGTCCTCCCTCACCTTCTTTACCCCCTATGTCTTAAAGAAACTGGAACACTTACAGCATTAGTGGCAGGAAGTACCACAGGTGTGTGTGTGTGTGTGTGTGTGTGTGTGTGTGTGTGTGTGTGTGTGTGTGTGTGTGTGTGTGTGTGTGTGTGTGTGTGTGTGTGTGTGTGTGTGTGTGTGTGTGTGTGTGTCATGATAACATACCCAGCCTCACCCAAAAATTGACATGCCTAGCAGGTGTGTTAGGAGACTCTTGTGATCTTGGAGACCTTTCAAAGTTTGATACGCTGTGATTGGAATTTGATTTATCACTAGATCGGTTGGTTTTATATCAGCTGGAAGGAAAACTGTTTTACACCTATCTGAGCCCCAAAAGAACTCCCACAGAGGAGTATACAAGCCCTTTGAAATAGAAATCATGGAATGAAAATTCCCTTTCTTAGTGCCTGCATGTTTTTGTAATTTTAGACATCACTCTTATTAGTTTAATAAATTAATCCAGTAGGAAAAGCTAAATCAGTGGTTAGACTCACTTATTGAGAAACACAAAAAAACACTGAAATTATAAACCAATCTGGCCACTGGAAATTACATACAAATTACACATTATTTGCAGTTTAATTACATTGGCCATCTCATCCTCTCCCTTATGTCCTTTGTAGTGTTGACTTTTGTAAGATTTAAGTTTCATGTGTTCATTAATGGAGATTTATTTCCCAGAAGACTCCTTGTTGCTGCTGGGAATATTTGAGTTGCTCCTTACTCAAAGAACGTGTTTTCCTCCTAATCTAAACCTGAAACCACATTTGCAGGGTACAGTGATATCACAGACCTTGATTAGAATAGCATTATCCAGTTTACCCATATTTACCCATAGAGTTGAGATGCTATGTCCACCCTTTTCAACCAACTGTCATATTTTCACCAAAACATGTCAAAAGGCATTTACTTAAGACCTTTGAAAATTGGCAGAGGAAAACGGCAGTATATGTCTTCTTTAAATGGTACCCACAATTAAGTAGTGAAACTTACAGGAATATATTTAGTTTTTGTTTTTTCAAGCATCCATAGAAATGTTATAATTTAGATTTAATTTCATTTTTTGCTGTTCATGTGGTATTTGAGAGCACATGAACAGTTAAATTCATGAGATGACAATTAAATTTAAAATGTGACACAAAATACACAGTTTTAATTAAATAGAATAAAAAAATGAAAAGAAATGCATTTGTACATGTGTGGTTATTTTCCAGGTATTTTACTGCTGTATTTGACTGCAGAAGTACCTAGTTTCAGCACCAAAAGTTTTGTTATATTGCATTGTAAAAGAAGTGGATTTTTATTAATATTTAGGACATGCTCTGCACGTTTCCTCCCCTAACTGAAAGAGGTGGTGGATACTGATGGGCTCATACTGGGAGCATTCAACTCTGACCCTCACAACACGCGCAAGAAACGGTGTTGCAGTGTGATGGAGAGGTGCATTCACATGTGTGTCCGACATCAGTGTGACTTAAGAGCAGAGAGGGTGGTGGTTGACCGCTATGATCTCCAACCTGCTTGTCAGACCACCGTCATGACTGTAGCCTTTGCAAATGAGGAGCACAGAAGCAATGAACAAAATGCATGAGCTGTGATGTGATGGTGTGCAAGAGGCGGAGGAGTGTGGAGATGGACACAACAAGCTCCAAGCAGGTCATGTATATTCAGGAGGTGACCTCACTGAAAGGGCTTCTAAACCCTGTCATGTTCAAGAATGAGAAGTGGGCATTTTGTCGTGTGACACTACAACAAGCATATTTATAAGAATATGTTGCAGGTTATGGCCCAAACTGGGATCAGTGTCCTCTGTTGCAAACTGAAAGAGAGCCAAGAAATAGAGGAACTGATAGGAATCACTTGGGCTCTTTACTGAGCCAAATCTCCTGTGTAGTGATGAACAACTTCAGATGTTTTGAGACGAACACATCACACAAGGTTCACAGAGGTTGCTGGATTTTTGGCATTCATCCACTGCTTGTTGCTGTTAGGCAAGAGCAAGATAGCTGGGATGTGTTTATGACCTGTGGCATAATGTAATATGTTTAAAAAGCGTTTCCGCCTTGCAAGGCCCAACAAGGTTTACGACTGCCAGCTCTGGCTAGCTCTGGCTCATCCCTGTCGAGGGTGATGCTGGCTGCGTTTCCTCTGTGGAGCCGCTGCCAAATTTTCCCCATGAGCTCCATTTGCTTTGAAAAATTTAATTGGATGGTTTATTACTCCTTATACTACTTATATTACCACTTATATTCTTAGGAACATTTCTTTCTTTAATTTAAAAGATGATTTTATTCATTATTGTGTTTTTATAGTTAGGTTTTTGTTTTTAAGCTGCCTCTCACCAGTCACAGCTCACGGGTGACAAGCTCAAAAAGCAGTCTTTCACATTCTCTGCCTCATTGCACACGCACCCGGCCGCAACATGCTTGCTTACCCCAACAAAATGAAAAATCAATACATGTCTCCCATCTCCCCCATATTTTGCAGGACAATTGACCCTGACACCATGATCTCTCAGTGTGAGTGATATTATTTCCACTAGGTTGGGCCGGAGGTAGGAGCACACATTTTTCCACAGGCAAGCAGGACATCTGTGAAGCCACATCTCTGCCAGTGGCCACGAAAGTCAAATGTAGGCCATCGAGCAAATAAACTCTTGGCAGGTTCAGGGTATTTAAGGTCCTAATATAAATTCAAGCATTTTTATTCATGGCGATAAATGCATATTAAAGTTGAACTTTCTCATTATCACACAGTCTAACTGCTGGAACCAGCTGTTCAATTAAAAGCTGCTATGTTGGTTACCAGTGAGAGATTTTGCATAATATAGTTGAAGTTTTTTTTTTTTTTTTGCATTTACGATTCTGATATCACTTCTCTTTATAAAGACATCAGCATTATTTGAAAAAAAAACCCCAACCTATATATATATATATATATATATATATATATATATATATATATATATATATATATATATATATATATATATATATATATATATATATATATATATATATAAACTCTGGTGCCTCTCAGACACAGGCATCTTGCTTTTCTTCCAGATTCTGCTGAATTCCTCCCATTTACCCAGCATGCTATAACTCAGAGCTGGGGACACAGACTTCCTGCTGAGGTGTCGAGCTTTGAGCTTTCTCACACACAGCTGTATTTTAATATATCAAAATACACTCTGTCAGCACATTTCAGAAATTATGGGCTAGATTAAACGGCAACTTTGACCCACCTGTCAGAGGATACAAGCTTTTTTGCTGAGAGAGATTAATGCTTTGCTCTAACATTTTCTCCTGAACCCCCCAGAATGTTAATCAGAGCCCCAGAGCTCGAGAAGGGAGATTGGTCATTAGGTGAGGTGGAATGCATTGATTTTTTTATTTTGACATGCAAATTTGTTTGCCACCCTATTTGTACAGTAAGCGGACATGCTTGTGTTCTTCTCAGCACTTCTCAGCGTCATGGGATACTTTGCAGGAAAGTGTGTGATTAGTTGACTTTGCTGGAAAGTTGAGAAATGTTTTTCTTTCTCAAGCTTACAAAAAGATGTTCTAAGGATGGTTTTAGTTATAATTGTATATCACAATCTAGTGGCAGAACTCAGTACAATACATTAGAGCAGCCTATAGAAAGTTAAAACGTTATCCTAGTATGCATAAAAGTTCTCAATAGTTTACATTAAGGACAATCCAAATGGTGGATAATATTTATCCATCTATCCATCCATCCTAAATATTTAAGTTTAGGGTCACAGGGATCTGCTGGAGCCGGTATACCAGCTCTCTTTGCGTGAAAGGCAGGGGTACACTCTGGAAAAGTCACCAGAGTATTGCAGAGCCACATAAGCTATGTTCACACTGAAGGCAAAAAGCGACTTTAATTAGATTTTTTTTTTTTTTTGCCCATATCTGTCTTTTTTGTTTTTGTTTTTCTAAAAAAGCTCAAATGGCATGAATTCCAATTTTTTTTTTTATATTGGGTTACTTTTATTTGTGATCCTATATCGGATACATATCTGATCTTTGTCAATGCAACTTCAGTCTGAAGTGTCAGGCCACATTTCTTCCACCTTTTGACATCACTGTTATATGATTAATGTCATAATTCTGCGTTGGTGGATTTTTTGTTTTAGATAAAGTCTGCTTCAGTGAAGCCGGTCATGTCATGGTCCACCACTCCTGGCTCCAATCCCTCATCCACACATATTTATACAGATATTGAAGCCATCGCTCCACACATGGTAAATGTTAAAAAGTTTGTTCTCATTTTCCCCCCTTTTTCTCTCATTCGTCTCATTATAATTAACTTTGTCAGCTTCCACTGCACAAAAAAGAAATGATTCATGCTCCCTGCTGTTGCATCCCTGTTTACTTTATTACCCTGCTTCAGAATATTGTGTAATACACTTCTGTAATACACAAATTAGACTATATATTAGTATCTTAAAGATTAAGTTCCTAATGAAGTATAGAATTTCCCAAAATAAAGTTGACAAAAATGTGACAAAAGCATACAGAAGAAGTTATTTTCATAAGAAAGTGTAGACTTCTTTTGGGTTTGAGGCCATCAAAAACTTAAAATATGAAGCTATTACAAGTTTAGACAGATATGTGACAGATTAAATAGACAACATGGGAAGTGATTAGATCATAAACCTAAGCCAGATTCACAACAGGCCATTACTTGCATTGAGTACTTCCTGAAATGTGTGGAAAGCAATCGATGGAGGCTGAGGAGGTGGCTGTATTTTTGACCTCAAGTCCCTACCTCCTTAATAGGGCTGAGAACAGGGCCTGGAGGCGAACAGAGATCAGGCCCCTCAGGAGAACTATATCAGCGAGAGGAATAAACAAGAGCAGAGAGGGGAAAAATAAAGAAAACAATATCAGAGGTATGAAGGGAGAACGAGGTGGTAGAAGAAGATGTATGAGCATGGGTGGTACCTGAAACTCATCTCCAATTGATCCTTTCATGTTCCTTCACACCTGTGGAATAACTCTTAACGTTTCCCAAAAACACCTGAGGCCATGTGCATAAATGATGCATACAACCATATGTGCTCCTTTCTTTAAACATAAAATTGAAACAGAGGAAGAATGTGCATGTCTCATATGCTCTTCAGACCATGTGTACAGGTCTTCTTGGAGAACTTTTTTTTCCTATATTTCTATAAAATAATTTTATGGTATATATTTATTTCTTCTCGTCTTCTCTAGATACTTGGATTTCCTCCCACAGTCTAAAAACACGCATGCTAGATTAACTGATAATTCAAAAGTTGACCACAGTTGTGAGTACGAGTAGGAGGATGGTTGTTTGTGTCGTTTGTCTCTCTGCGGAGATGTGATGGACCGGCCAGCTGTCCAGCGTGACTTTTACTTCTCACCTGACAGCTGGGAAATGCGCCAACTGCTTTAGACTGCTGAGGTCTTCTATTTAGAAAAAACTCTGCCTGATCATTACAGTTTATTTACTTTGGCTGTAAACGATGACTGTATATGCAGCTGAGTAATTAGGGGACTGCTTCCATGCATTCATAGTTGAAGAACGGAGTGGAAATCATGCCCATGCATGTGTGTCAAGTTTTACAATAGTCGACTTTTATAAATGAGAACCACACCTGTGCAGAGTTATGCACGTGGGGCCACATGCGTGTGGGCAAAAATAATGCACATGCACATTTCCATCTTTGTAATTTTTTGTTACTCATGAAACCACGCACCGTTTAATGTGTCTGCTCCCATCTCTGTCCAAGTTTCATATGTTTGACTGACCTTTTTCACTCCTATTGTCAATACTTTATGAAAACTATCAGGGCTATAAGAAGGTGTAGGACGGCCTTCTATCTTACACGACTTCTCCCAGCCCCCACTGAGCTTCTGCTTGCTTCACTGCACAGCTGGATGTAGCAGCCGCAAAACTCTGCCTGCAACTGAGATAGTTTCAGAGAAGCAGATAACTCATGTAACCTGCAGTCTGTCAAGGCGTGTCACAAATTTAGCTCGGCACGCAAGAGTGCCTGTGGCACTGTCAGGCAGAATTAGAAAAAAATTAAGACATCCATCCCAGAGACACCCACTAGAAAGATAGAAACAGAAAGCAGCACACTGACATCTGCCACATATTCACCTTAGTGTGTTCAAGGGGTTTCAGTGGCAGCACTTTCTCACCTCGGTGACAGTGAAAAAGGTGCTGTGATCAGTGCGGTGGAAGGCGCAGCATGGTGGATTTGGATTAGCTATGATAATATGGTGACAGTAATTGAGCTTGTCATAATTGCTCAATCACTGAGCCTTTCCCTGGGGTCTGAGAGGCAACTGTTAGCACTGTACAAGCCTTCATTACAGGGTTGTGATATCAGGATAATTCACTTACTGTAAGACAACTGGCACTGTGATCATTTTGTTTGTGTTACTGGTTTGAGCCACAAATTATGAAATCATTTTGGCTGCACCATTTGATTTATGGTATTGATTTATGTAGTGTGGCCATAGTTTTGTGAACAACAGATTGGACCGATGAGTCATTGTTTTAGAAGTATGTCATACATAATATATTGTACCAGCTCTGATCAAATGTAGATCAAAATACTGTTAAAGTGAGGAAAGGTAACCTCCTTAACCTGTGGAACGTAGTTACTTAATTGACTAAGTGACAATTAGGAGGTTATAAAGAACTTTGTCACAGTTCCCTCAGTGCAACTGTGTTTTACAGACAAAGAATAAGAGGATGAAAGAAAGGATGAAATCGAGGTTGGGAGGGAGAAAAACACTGAGACGGTGAGGTAGCAACAATAGGACCACCTCACAGCAGAATTTACTGTCAGATTTCCTCCACAAGACTCTGGACCAAAATCCGCCTCACCACGAACAAGAGGATGAAGAGAGGAAAAAAAAGGAGAGAAATTGGAAAAAACAGCTGAGGGTGTAAATAATTCATGCAGACAATATGACTTTTTTATGTAAATTCAGTGCATTAACCCTCTATTATAATGATGGACGACAGATACGGGTGATGTTTCCTTGGTAAGAGCTAATGGATGACCATCATAAATTCACTGCACATTTTATTGTGTTGCCGGGAAAATTGTGCCTGCAGGCAACGTTGTTTACTTTTATGTCAGGGAGGAGGAGAAAAATCCCGCCGTCTTTAAAAGGAGAAATGGCGTAAAAGAGAATGGGGAATAAAAATAATGGGGCCCACACAGTGCGCCTTGCTCTGTACCTTCTGCTATGTTTGGAGTAAGCGATCCCCCGACTGCCTCCGTGTGGGTTCTTCCTCCTGCTCATCCCTCGGCCTCTCCTTCTCCTCATCTTCTTCCTCCCCTCCAGCACTGTCTTCCTCAGAGAACAGCGGGTTGTAGTCGCATTAGCAGCGCTGCACTCCTCCACATCTCTCCGATTACAGATTACTCGCTTTTTGCCACCACTGCTCCTCTTCAAATTTGGGAGGGGGGTAAAGGAACATCATTTTTCATTACTGTCTTCTCTGCGCAGCTTACTTGCTGGGCAGTGTGTCTGTGCTTAGCTGTGCGGCAGATTAAATGAGTTTTCACTGTCACTTTTGAGGCACAAACACTTAAAATTAAAGTTTTGGCTATCAATTGATCAAAAGACATAATAGATCATCCTAACATCAAGTGACATTTGATGGTGTTTTAGGGTGACTTTGAAGTAAATAAGACTGCAGCCAACAGATTTTCTGTTGCCACTTTAGTTTTTTGAGTATTGATGAAAGGAACAGAGCTGCACATGCCTGATCAGCGCCTGGTTAGCCAGTCTATCATTCCCTTTTCTGCCCTGTGGGCTGCCCCCAGGCCCTTTTCAAATCAACACTCTGCTCTCCCTCTTCTTTCTGATTCTCAGCCTCTCTTTTCCCTCTTTCCCTTTCCTCCTCCTCTATCCCTCCTCCTTCATCTCTCTCTACCTCAACCTTCCCTCCATCTCTGATTTATCTTGTAATATCAGTTCCTTAATTAACTCTAGAACCACATGTCTCATGTGCCTTGTTTTGGGTGGATTTTAGCATACTAACCCCCCCAAACCTTCAAGTATTTTTTTTTCCTTGGATGTGTTTGATAGAGTAGACTTGCTTGAAGCAAATGATTAACAACCAAAGAGAAAAGCTAACATACATGAGATACAGTAACTTTAAAAGGAATCCACTTGTACTGTTTTTCTTTTTTATATAAAATAAATGACAAGAGTTAAACATCTCCTCTTTGAATATAAATATAGTGCTTGCATGGCATGCAAAAAGATTTCCTCTAAAATTAGTTCGATATTACATTTATACATTATGTATTTAATTGTGGATAAAGCAGAGGGGGGAAAACAGACCATGAACACACACACATGCATTCAAGAGACATTCTGGTGGTGTTGATGAAGAGGAGTAGCAGATGGTGGCAACCAGCTGTTTGGTGCAAAGCTGGCAGTGGGCACACATGGAGACACTAAAAGACTCACGCGTGTACACACTGACACTGACACTGACACACACACACACACACACACGCACACACACACACACACACACACACACACATATCTGGGTCCTCTGCTCAGCAGGCTAACAGCTGGATCTTCATGGGGTCATTTTCTCACCTTCCCGAAGGACGTTAAGTTGCACCCTGGGGGTACTTCTGCCACCCTGGCAGCGCACCGTGGGTCACACACCTGCATCACAGTCCAAGGTGCCGACTATGGCTGACTTGCCAGCACTTCCAGCAGGGAAGCTTTTGACTTAAAAGCCACATACCACTGAAATGTCCCATTGTTTCAGTGTCACAGTTGCTAAACAGTTAAGGCAGTGGTCATATATGCCGCCCTGCATAATTGTGTCTTGTGTATGGTAATTACCACCCAGCAACCTGGTGCCAAGCTCCATAATAGGTCTCGCCTCTAGACTGGGTCCTGCGAGACTTTCCCCATCAGCACATTGCTAATTTCTCAATTTGTCTGCCACATTTCTGCTCTTATTTTACTATGCTTAACCTTTCACGTTGGCTAATGTGCACCTTCCCAGCCTCTTTTATTAAATATGGGACAAACTGAAGATGATTTGCTTACTAGCACAGTTGTTCTATAAACCCAAATGAACAAACAACAGCTCAAACGTCACAGGGGAATTTGATTAATAATACCCTGCACATAAGGAATTGATGATTGTATGAATAATATGCTTTCTTCAGACTGCGAACGAACCTTGCTAGATATTTAGTTGATTTTGTTTATGCTTAGAATCTCCATCCTGTGCCCATGGCAAAGCAGACATGTTGTACAGAGTATTACACTCTCACAGAGCCCAGCAAGTGTCTGGGGAGCCCATCTCCAGAGCCACTGCTGGAGGAAAACCAAAGCTCGGCATCATTTTCCCCTTTTGTTTGCGAGCACTAGGAGGATGTTTGTCTAGAAAAGAATAACAACTTGTTTTATTCATGCTGGGGATGGGAGACACCAAGTCCCCTTGAGAGAGGGGTTTATGTGTATTAGTTGAAGGAGGACAGTCCCTTTATACTGCGCTTGGAGGTTTACTTGAGGGAAGTCTGACTCTGATGTCCAATGAGCAACAGACTGCTGCATCCGTCTCTAATTTATTCAAACATGCTACACACAAAAGAACATATAACAACTAGTTAATACCATCCATAAAGACACCTTATAACCATGCTTTGTCATGCTGTCACACAACTAAGTTATGATCTTTGCAATCACAATTCAAAATCAATTCTCAATTAAGATCATTACTTGATTCAAACTTCGGCTCCACAGATCTAAGTAGGATTAACAGGATACATTTTATATTATGAACTTTTTAACATGTCTTGTAACTATAAAACTACGAATGACTATTCTATTATTAACTTTTACATTTTTGTGTTCAACATGCATGGCAGCTACGCTCACAGTTTAAAAGTCAGCCCCTGTTCTTTTTACACCCCACTCTCAGCTCGAGCTGTATTTAATTCACGGCAATTAAAATATTAATCAAGTTGCTATTAATTAAGCCGTTAAGTGCTGGTTTTATTTTTTATTAGTGGTGCCATTTAGTAGTAGAAGTGACAAACCTAATGGGCCCACTATCGGAAAAAGACAGTAATTTGGTTTGGCAATTCCATTTCTACCACTATGTCTTCTCTCACCCACCCCTTTGCCCATCAATAATTTATCTAATTACTGATATTGTGGCATGAGTCACTCTCAATTTAGGAGACAAACATGATTATTTAATAATAATAATGCTTCCAAACATATGCACTGTCTCCTGGCCTGCCTTACTCCCCTCAATTTTTAATGACTTGTTAATACAATGAGCAAAAGAGACCTCAAACAGCACAACAGAGGAAGTCCATCAGTGACCTTTTTACTGGCTAAATACCAAGAGGAGAATTACAACAACACAAGCTGCAAACTATAAACCCACTTCTTTGAATTTGAGAATGTGTATGCAGATTAGTATGTTTTGACTGTGTGCTTTACAGATAAATGGAAGCAGGAGAAAGAAAGCTTTGGTAACCTTTAATGAGAGGTCTCCCAAATTCAGAACTGAAACAAAAAGAATGGGATTGGAAGGGGGATCTGACTGCTATCCACATCCCATAATGATTGCAATAATAACCCTGACAACCCTCGTGGACATAAAAATAGTGCGTGGTATGGTGATATAAGTGCCAGTGTGTGTGTGTTTGTGTGTGAATGTGTGTGGTTGGCTTAGATTATGAGGAGCAGTAAAACACAGAGAAACTCAGTGAATATGCTGGAGGTAAATGAACTCCCACAGGGGTAATATTCACCTCGCTGTAATAATTCTGCCACTGTCAAAAGCCAGCTAGCTCTGCTGTAAGTGGGGTGTGTGCATTCGTGTGTGTGCATGGTGCATGTGCTGGAACTCATACCCATGCTCCCCACCGCGGCATTGGCAGCCAAATCAAACTCCGCGTGTTCTTTTCTCTCAGTGGCAAGCTCGACAACACAGACCCGCAGTTCAGTCGTTGACTGAGGCGAGCGGGAGGAAGTAGTCACTCATCCAGTGTGTGCCAACCACAAGTTGACTATGAGAATGAGCAGGGAAGCAAAGCAATGTCTATTTCAGTCTCGCATGAGTGGGGATGGTCAGGGAGGAGAGCGCAGGCTTCCCACTGAGGGATACATTAGGTTTCATTGTGAGCTCCGGGGCTATAGGGAGCAGTGATCGGAAGGCTGGATCTGTGGAAATATGTGTGCGCCTGTGCCCGTGCTTGCATGTTCCTCTGCACTCAAATGCAATGAATGACATTCATTAGCCTCATTTTAGCCTTAGTAGCTGCAATGCCCTGCAGCAATGAGATCACATACAAGGTTGTGGCTTTCTTACAAAGTAACACACTTCGGTGTGTAACATCGGGGTATGAGTCAGACCGGCCCTCGACACCAACCTCGCACATAGTTATACTCACAAAGGTGACTGACCATATTCAAAGATTTTCTCATGTACAATCATGCATGTTTGCTCTTTATTATTTACTGTATTATCCTTTGGTCAGCTGTAGTCTCAGCTGTGAAGTCAAACAAAAAAATAAATGCACTGAACGTTTGACATGCTGGTTCCAGTTTCCTGTCTTTGTCTTTTCCAGTATAGTCTAACAAAAATGAACAATAATAAAAAATGAAAGTGCAAGAAACGAAAAGTTCATGAATGTCATTTTAGTTTAATAAACCTGATGTATTTATGTGCTTCCACAAAATTCTGAAAAAATGCTCACCTGAGATGGAGATGATAAGAACAGTTGATGAGTGCAGGATGGAAAATTAACACAATATTTGTTTACTCCTACAATTTCCTCTCTGTCAATGGGCCCGGCTTGCGAGGTCTTGTGCAAGCTGTGTGTGCGGCTTACACTCACAGAGAAGCAGCTGCAGACGCAGGCCTCTATTAGAGCTCAGGAAAGGCAGTTGAGCAGGCTTCATCCTCTCTCCTAGTGGGAAGCAGTGTGAAGGAGAGGGACAAATTGTGGCCTCTGCTCCTTGAGAGTCAGGCCAGAAAGACAGTAATGACCTTCCCCCTGGAGAGTCTGGCCAGAAAACGGAATGAACGAAGGGAGCAGTGTGTTGGTTTGTAAATTTATTGCAAATCTGGGGGTTATGGAAGAATATGGGCAGCTGAAAAGACAGCTGCTGCTGGCAAACCGCAGACTTCCCGATCAAAGTCCAGGCTGACAAACAAATGCGAACAATCCTGTGGCTCATGTGTAAACCTAAACAACACACACGTAGATATATTTGCGACTGAGATTTTTTTTCTTTTTGTTCTGTAAAGATGTTTTTGCCCTTTCCTTGACATGGACCGGAAGGCGGACATCCAGTAGGGGACAGATTCGTAAGCTACCTATTTGTAGGATTACTGAATGAAACATTGCATTGACTTTTTTGATTTAAACCCTCAGTAGTCAGTAATATGTATGTAGATATGAACTCATGCTGGGTTTCACCTCTGAGACCATGTCAGTGCACTCATTCCTACTCCCTCCGCGCACAGCTTTGCCTCCCTCATCACACATTCACCAATGAGGTGAACTGCATACTTGTTTACAACTTTTTCTTGTTGCTGCCAATTTAGCAGCTTTTTCAGTATTTCTTTTCTATAAAGTGTACCTACATTTAAATGTACCAGTATGTTAGAAAAACTGCAGTTTGATTCTGTTTATTTGAATCGTGACATTTGAAAGCAAACGTCACGTCAGGGTGTTTAGTAGACAAGTTAAACAAATACAGTCCAGGTCATTCAGTTGAACACAGTCCAGTTCAGTCCAATTCAGCGTGTTCGTGGGCTGCGTGTGTGAGCTTACTCTCTTAGAGGACTTTTACACCTAAGTGCAAGTGAAATAATGCACGATTTCCAATAAGTGGTCTTCAGTCTCCGTGTGAGTGCGGTTTGTGAGCCTCACTGACACATTGCAGACTCCTGTCAGCGGGGGGAGGCGTTGATGAGTGAGAGATGCAAGGAGCTAGAAGCAATAAGACTCGAAAAACAGGAGGAAACATGGAAGAGAAATACAACAAACAAAAAGATATTGAACATTGCAGAGAGCATGCCAAAGACAGTTGTGTCTCCTTGCACTCAGGAAACTCAGCAAAATGTATCTCAACATCAAAGACAGCCCAATGCCTCTTCAATGACAAGCAATGTCATAGCAGATTAAAGACGAAGAGGTCCTGGAGAAAAACTGCCGGTTCTCGTTAACAGCCTAGTAAAACGGGTTGATTTGCCAGTTGCTACTTGCATCGTAGTTCCCCCCTGATGAAGATGGGTGGACCTGCTTGCACAATACTTACATACACACTGTCACATCTTGCAGACCAGACAGACCAGTTGTGACTTAAGTTTGGTGAAAATGTTGTACTACATAGTACCCTCCTCTTATATTACTTGCCTGTGCTTTTGTTCTTGCACATGTTTGGAATGATGTTAAGTTATTTCCAGCTGAAGAGAACAAAGGTCCGAGTCCGTGTGATGGATCAACCTGCCCCAAAGACATCTATACAAAATATACCATATTTAGAGATGCAAAGCCATATGACAAGAAAATTAGAAGTTCAGTTCAGAGTAATAATTCTAATTGTTTTTCATGATTGTAATAGATTTTGCATTGACCGTTATCAGCAGCTCTTTCAGATGAACCAGAATACTTTTCAGCTTTTGTGGTTTTAGTAATTACCAGGTGAGAAACTGGACAAAACCGCTTGGATGTTATATTTGTGGCTATCCTTGTACTGGCAGTGCACGTGAGTATGCTCATTCATTCATTCAAGATTTTACAGTGTATGTGTATTTAGGCTTTAGTCTGACGCCATTACACTCGGACTTTTAGTGATACACAGGTGAGTGTCTTTCTGAAATAAATCTCTGTGGAGAGACGAAGGCCTTCTCTTTCAGTTCATCGACCAAACCCACAGCTGCCCAGACCCTGTCACACTGAAAAAGCACGTGTCATTGAGAGGAGACATTAATTGCCTTTGTGCTACGGCAGGACACTCACTAGCTGAGCTCAGGTGCACCTTTACTGCTGTATTGCAAATGATATGCAGAATGCTGGCTGCAGTACCTCCGTCTTGGGGGATAATTGACCCTGGGGATCCGCCTTGCAGTCCACCCACCCTTCTACTTCCCCGGCTTCCATCCTCCTCCTCTTCTTCTCTTCCCCCTCTGTTGTGTCCGAGACAGGACAGGACACGTTGTGATTGGCTAGTAGTCAGCAAGACAGAGTTGGCTTTTTGACCCATGGCTCCTTTTTTTTTTCTTCTTTAGCACCTCTGCTTTTCTCCGCCCCCTCCTCCTTCAACAATGATCATGTGATTTTACAGCATGGTCAGAGGCTGCACATGGAGACATGGGTACTGTGATTCCTGCTCAAGGTTCATGGAGTCATGAGTTTTTTTCTTTTCTTTATCTTTTGTAAGTGCTCCATCTCTCATGCCAGCTGCATAGTCATGTTGTTTTTGTTGTTGCACCTTGAAGTTTTAATGAGGTGAGACTCCCTTTACACTTGTCTCCACTAGCTGGGCTTCAAAAGGCAGAACTGTTTATTTTCAGCTAAAAGTCTGTGCATCTAAAGCTAAATCAGCTCATATATTGCTTCATCACAGACTAAGCTATTGAAAACAAAGGCCCACCTCTATACCTTTGAACAGCAGCTCTGATTAGTACACACATTCGTTTTGATGTTATTGTCTGTTCTCCTGTGCGTTGCCACTTTCATTATTTCATTACCTTTCTCCAACTGTCCTTCCAGGTGGTTTGCTCTGCCCTCTTTTTAGTTTCTTTTTCTTTCTCGTGTCCTTTGGTTTTTCAAAGCATGGCAAAAGCAGTTAGTGCACGCCTGGTAAGCCTTTTGCAAGGAGCTTGCAGCTTAGATCGCAGCCCCCTGAGCATAATATACAAGGTGTGGCGGAGAATGACACTGTTAATCTTGAAGGATTACTTTCTTATGGAGCAATTTGTCACAGAGAAAGTCTATACTGTTTACTGATGTACTCTGTGCATATCCTCTACCCCGTGCCTGTTTGCATGTGTGCATTTGCCCATGTGTGGGTGTTAAAATGTTGAATTACCGCTTGAGTGTAAGTGAATAGTGGACTATCTGATCAGATCTTTATCGTCTTCATTTTTTCTTTTTTTTTTTTTCCATATGTATTTACACTTGTATATTTGCATGTGTCCGACTTAATCTTGATATAGGCGTATGTTTGTTTTATGTGCAGCCTTTAACTGGCTGGAAGCCTCCACTTTGGCGGAGAGGCTAGCCATGGCAGGAGAGGGCTGTGCTTAGTGCATTTCATGCTTAATTCTGTGTCAATTAGTTGACTGCTACCTTCCCTCCAGCAAAAGAGCGGGGAGAGAAACACAAGCCCACAGAAATCCTCTGGCTTTGACAGGCGCAGTGTTCAATCATTTATCCCAAGGCCCCGGGCCACGGAGCACTGTCAACAAACATTCCATTGAAATCATATCAAGCCTCTTCTGTTCCCTCATTTTTGTACTCTCTCTGCTCTGCCTCTCACTCTTTCCATCTCCCTCTGCCTCTTTATCTTGCATGTTCTTTTCCCTGTGCTTCCTCTCTCGATATGCATTTATCCACCTTCGCTTTTCTTTCTGTTTTCCTCCTCACCCTTTACCCTCTGGGGTTTCTCAGTCTCCGTAGCAGGGGTGTTAGCACTCTCTTTAAGCTGCTCTGCCTCTTCCTCCCTCCCAGGACTTGGCATCGGAGTGGCAATTTGTTAAGCTGTTCCCTGGTTGCGCTAGTTTCACCCACAACTTGGCATGCACTGACGTTGTGGTCAGATCACAAGATGAGAATCAGATATACAAAGATTACAGAGAATGACATATTTTGCCTTTGATTTGGTCCAAAATGGGTTTTTTTAACATGATATGTTGCGGATGCAGCATAACATTTGAACATCAATATGCAGATGTTTATACTACATCTATTTTCCAAAAAAACATTATTAGCTCATCCTTTAAAGTATATGCATGTGTTTGCACATGCTGTTGTTTTCAATAAAGGTTGAAACAGAAATAAGTCTTTGATCACACGGTGTAGCTGGGAGGAAGAGCTATAATCTAACAAATATTGAGACAAAGCAAAGAAATCATAGTGCCATCACTCAAAGTGACTGTCAGACTGCTAAAATTAACCATTTTAGACAAATAAAGTAATGAATGGACACATCATGACTCTATCTGAAATAAAATAGAAATCAGGCTGTTTGGGATACATGAGTCAATTAGCTTTTCAGCCTCCATGCTTTCTGTTCTCCATTTCTTTGCTTTTGGGCCTGTGGAACTCTGGTAAATATGCTGATCCAGGAGATTCTGCAGGTAAGATGGACAGAGGCCAAATCGGAGTTTTTCTTATTTTTCATTTTTCTCTTTTGGCTCTCTCTGCTCTAGGCTATAAACGCTGATGTAAAATATGAGAGAAGAGAAAAAGGAGTGGAATCTCCCTTACCTCCCCTGAGCATTCATCCCCAGAGAAAGTCAACTCACCTGGGTATCTCCGTGGTGGAGCGAGATAAATACATGTATCGGGTTAATTATTAAAAGCAGCATAAACGAAGACAAGCCTGATCTTATCTCAGAGGCTGTTGCTGATGTTTTTGTTTTGGGTTTTTTTTTTTTGTGTGTTTTTGCACCAATTTATTCTGTCATTTTAGACAGTTTATTCACCTTGATTTTGACATCTGCCTTTGCTCTCCAACAATTGAAATATGTTCTATATGTAATTTGACTGACAAAATAGAGTACACACAAAAGCAACATCTCAACCACATGGTTTACCTTATCAAATAAATCAAAGAACATGTTGGAATTCAGTTTTACTCAATTCAGTGTTTGAGTCAGAACTCTGGACACTTTTTGGGTGAATGCATTCTCTCACTCAACAGAACATGAGCCACCCAAAAAGAAACCTTTCTTCTATATTCCCTGAAGTCCAAACCTCTCTCTCTCTCTTTTTTTCTTCTCAGGAAGCCTTTTGGCATTTTTTTTTTCTTTGCACAAGCAAACCAAAAAGCATTGCTTTTGCCATTCCTCTTTGCCTCCCATGGAATACCACTATCTCCGACTCACAAGAAAACCAGAAGACAACAACAAGGCCCTTGTATCAGTCCCTGGACAAAGCCAAATTAATATTTAAAGATGATTACTAATGCCCTGAAGTAAAATGCAGAGCCTAGGTAATTAATTGATTGAGCTGGGTGGTCCTTGGAGAGATTGGACCGGATGAGTGTTGTTTATCTCTGTTGTTATTGAAGTATCTGTGATCGCTTTGAGCAAACAATTTTCATGTGAATGTGGGGTGGGGGGGGGGGGTCGCTGCTGTATGTTTGACCTGTAAGGCATTTGCAGAGCGTTCATATTCTCGTAGTGATATAATCATTTGGGGATTAATCATCTCTTGTGCTTTTTCACAGCATGTATGTAGTGTAAATTTCCAACGCCTGTCATTTATTAGACAACACAGTTTACATTGGCGTTCAGCGGGACCTGCTTTCAGAGGCTTATATAACAGGATGGATTTCCACCGCTAGTATTAGCAGATGCACTTGGCAAGACAATACGGTGGGTTTGCATCACTTGGCTGACTTCCTGTATAAACAGTTGCGTGTGAACAGAGTGTCAACAGAGTGCTAATTGTTGTTCGGTGTTTTGATTTATCACCAGCACGAGCCACATAAGAGAGAGGATGATTTTGCATTTAGCTGACTACCCCCATTCTCCATCAGCTTGCCAATGGTTCTGTTTCCTGCTAAAATGCTTAACGTCAGTGATATCATAGAGCTGTAGACTCAGTCCACGTGCCGTGTGATTTCTTTTCACTTCCATATACAAATACTCTGTGGTCTCTGTGTAGAGCAGACACTGTACTTACTCCCTGCTGACTGTGTAATATTTTGGCCTTTTAAAAACAGTATTTTTGTCAAAGGGCAATATTTCAGCTGTGTGCTTTTGGAGATATTCTGCTCCAATATCATCACATCACAATACTTTGTTTTGTCATTTTTCGCTTTTAAACATGCGGTGCTCTTCAAACAGAGTACAGCAAACATTTCACACCAGAAAATGACAAGAATAGTGACAAAGTGATCATTTTTTGCCTTTTTCTGACTGAATTTTCGAAGCAATGTAAATATGATCAGTCTGCCAAATATGTTTTGGGCAGTGTTTGGAGTAAACTTTTCCAAGTTGTCCCATATGTCCTTGGCTTCGAAAGCATGAAAAGGTGTACTTCCTTTTCTCTCTCTCTTTTTTTTTGATTGTTTTCTCCCTTTATGCCTCCTTCATAACCTCCTTTGAATGAAGCATTTAGAATCACCAGATTGTTCACAAGTATTTGGAAATGCCTGTCATGAATGAACATGGTGGTGTGTTTCGGTGCCAGCTGGCAGAAAAAGCCTAACACGTCCCAGAGATGAGCGAAGGGCCAGCTGGATATCCGCCGAGAGCTTTAACACACTCCTCGTGCTGCTGCAAACTCTATCAGCCTGCCCTGTTAACTCACAAAACATGGTACTAATTGTGCATTAATCAGTGGGTTTAGTTACCACATCCCATGAGTCTGGTGCATTTCAGTGGTTGTAAAACTGAGGCCAGGTTTTGTGTTTTACTATTCAAACCCGTTATATATCCTCTTGTTGTCTGGCATGTGGTTAGTCACATACTTATGATCATCGCCGGTCAATTTACATCTAAAAGAATTTATTTTTTTAAGTGAGGTTCATGCTGCTCAGTAATGAGTTAATCCGTTACCCTGTCATCAATATTTTCTTGTGCTATTTAGCATTGTTTGGAATTAAAACATTACTCAATATTTAGTCTTAGTTGAAGTACACTTTTTAAAAGTTTTTAAACTGAAACACAGCGGTGACCCTGAAACTCCAGTCAGAGGTGTGTAGGATAAAGAGCACGCTGTGAGAAAATGCTCATGACACAAATATTACCAACTGGTTTTGTGCTTTGCTCATTTTTCTGCTGGAGGCGGCAATCAGTCATCAAGTCATTTATCTCACACCAGTGCTGAGCTCCTTTTATCAAGTGCCAGAACCTTTCAGCTGCGCAGTATTTCTGAATACAGGTTTGTTGGCTCACTTTGTCAAAATTGCCACAAGTTCCCATGCTTATCTGCTCTAGAGTAACGTAAAAAAAGCAAGTTCACTCCCTTTCATTTCTGAGGTTTTATGAATGATTTATGACATGATAAAACCACATTTTAAAATTACACAAAAACAACTTAAGAGGAACAACAACAAATGACTTTTGATTGTTGTCATTATTTATTAAACAAACTCAAGGCTAAGATACAGAAGCAGAGAGGGGGAAATGAAGTACACTCCATGATGCAATAGCCTGTGGAACCACCTTTAGTAGCAATAACTGTAAATTCTTGTTTTCTACATGATTTATTAGTCCCTCACGATAGTGTGGAGGACTTGGGCCTCATTTTTGCAACTTTGCTTCAGTGGATGGTGTCAATAAAGAGTTATTGTCCTGAGGTTGCAAAACAAGAGCAGATCATCGCCTCTGCATCACCATGCATGACAAAGCACAATGCTATTTTTTACTAGTTATAATGTCATGAATTTTAGCATGTGCACTGCAAACTGAGGTCTGAAGAGTCACATGTGTAGTTTTGGTGTTTTTCTGCTATCTCTCTAAGCACTGTGCAGTTTAAAATTCCTCTCCTGGGAAGTCTCTCAAATGTTTTCCACTTGTGAATAACATTTTTCACGATCAAATGGTGTACTTCAAATTGTTTGAAAATATACTTGTAAACTTTTACAGACTGATGCGTAGGAACGCCTGCTTCTCTAAAATCATTACTGATCTCTTTCTTCCTTGGCATTGTGTTAACACACACCTGAGAGCTTCAGATAAGCAAAATGTCACAGTGGAAGCTATTTATTCGGGCTTAGTTTTTGTGGAATAAATAATTACACAGGACATTTTATTGCACACAGCTTAGGCTACTTATTTCGTCACTTCCGTTTTCCTGTGTCCAGAGAATTCCATCTGCAATTTCCACATCACTGCCCTCATCCAATAATCTTTCTACCCAATTTCACTGAGCCTATCAACCCTTAGTCACTGTTCTTTAAAAGCCGTTGTAATTCTGTCCTTCTGCCTCTCAAACTGTCTTGTGTGCCACCCTCCTCCTTCCCATCTCCTCCTGATCTGGATTCTCCAGGGAATATCACTTCGCACCCACCAGTGTCTAGACTGAGGGGTTTAAGGATTTTTTTTTTTTTTTTTTAGGGGGGTTGGGGGCCTTATTCCTACCTTCTGTCTTCCAGGACTTCTTTGCTCATATGAAAGTGTTGCTGGCGGGAGTCCAATTGCCAAAAAAATCCTGTAATATACAAGACATTGGACTTTTTAAAAAAAAAATGTCTTGGTATGTGGGAATAAAAAAGAACAAGTCCTGTCATGACGTAAAATACAATCTTTTAAAATAATGTCCCTCTGTCAGGGTGGAAGTGACGCAGCTTATTTGGGTCAAAATGTTGAGCTTCATGAATCTGTGGTTTGCAGAAACATAAAAGACCAACATTTTACTCTGGCGGCTGGGCAGATTTTATAGGCAACAAGTGTTTCTAAGTCATTATGTAGGCCAGTGGCTCAGGGCAACGTTTAACTCCTGAACATTGTCCTTTTGCCTCTCAGTAAAAGAGGAAAATATCAAAGCACAGAAACACATTCTTAATTCACCCTTTGCCTGCCATGGTTCTGCCATAAGTCACCCTCAGTTCTTGGCCTCTTGCGTTGTTAACTGTCAAAGTCTGGCCTCTCCTCTGTGGGTCAAAGCTGGCTGTGTCTGGGATAGTAGAGCACTAAGGAGTGTGTCTGTCTGTGTGGGTGTGGGTGTGGGTGTGGGTGCATGTGTGTGTGTGAAGAGAGAGTTGGAGTGTGGGTGCATGCAGATGGTTCACAAGCCAAGCTTTCAATTAGGCCCTGAGTATAAATATCCGTGGCTGATTGGAATGTGGCGGCTGCTGGCACAAAAGGCTTGAGTTGGCCAGGCTCCAGAACTCTGTCGCTCACTCACCCTCTCAGAAATACTGGAAGCTGCCCAAGGTTACTTCAAGATTGGACACAATCATTTCAAAGTCCCTGTGTTTGTTGTGACCATCCTTCTTTCTTTCCCTAGGTTTTCGTCCTTCCTGTTCCACCCTCTGCCACTTCTATAGACAACTTTACATTTGAAAGAGTCCTTCAGTAAAACCCATTTGATGTCTTTCTTCCCTGCTAGATTTCAAATATAGCAAGGAACCTTTTGAAACCATATTTTGAAATCTCTATCTTTCACTCACACTCACACACACACACACACACACACACACACAGACATATGTGTGTATATATATATATATATATATATATATATATATATATGTATGTTTGTATGTTTGTATGTATGCGTGTACATGTTAGTATGTGTGTGTATATATACTTTGGTTCGCCAGTGTTTTGGTTCCTTGGTTCCTGGATCTCCTTATCTTATTTAGCTAATGCTGCAGGTGAACAGTCCTTGTATTCCGCCTGGGGAGGCCCTGTATATCCTTCACAGATTATAGGGATGAGCTCCCAGACAACTTGTGCCTCCGTCCCAAAAGCCTGTCACTGTAAGCTGTCTGAGAAATTATCCACACACCCAGACTCATGGTGGAAAGGGTACAAAATGACAAAGCGGAAATGTTTTGGGAGAAGGATATGCTATCACTGCCACGGAAGGATTTTTAATGTTGCACAGTACACAGCCTGCAAAAAGGATTAGAATTATTCCTGTTGCTGGGAAGTCACAAGCTGCTATCTTTTTACAATTGATTTTGGTTTTTGATGTGATGACTTCACAAACTTTTTTAACTTTATTGCACCATATCATTCCTGGATTGCGGTGAAATAACTCAAGTCTCCTCTGAGTAAACCTTCCTTATGTTTACCTCACAGTTTTGCAAAAACAAAGACTCTTGGCCCACCAATAATATCATATGTCCTTTGTTAAGACAGCTTTTTTTTCTTTTCTTTCACCCCTCCTCCCCTCCTCATGTCTGTAACCCACCTACCCAAGCTGTGTCAGGGGAGCACACCCCAGTCTCTTTTGCATTCTGCTGGAATCAGGAGAGATTAAAAATTAGGGGATTAGGTTCCCCTCCTAGCCCTGTAATCCAACAAAACAATGCGTTTTAATGTTGAGTGAGAGCTCTCAAAGCGTGGGTAAGTACTCCATGTCAGTTATCCCTTATGGAAGGATTCCCTTGGAAAAGACGCGCACTCCCTTTCTGTCTCCGAGCGCCTCCTCTGCCCCAACCCCCTCTCTTTATGATCTGGGGTTATAATGAGGCAACATGGGAGATGGGGCCTAATATCTGCTAATAGGGTCAATGAAATAAACTGTTTTATAGGGTCACTGTTGGCACAAGGACGAAGGGGGATGCTAAATGCTCGTCTCCGCTGATGCCAGTTATAACTGTGATTTTTCATTATTATTATTTTTACAACAATATAGTGTCAACTAGTAATAATGATTGTGATAACACTGAGGAGTCCTGGTGATGTAAGACACTCCTGGGCTACTGAATTAAAGCCCTGCTTTAAACACGTCAGTGCCACACTAAGGCTGGAGCCAGAGCTGGCCATGGGATGCAGCCCCTTAATTTCATCACTCTGTCAGCATTTATTAAAACCCATTTGTCACAACGAGAGAGGGAGAAAACAAGAAGGAGAGATAAAATAAAGTAGTCGGAAGAAGACAAAGATGGAAAATGAAAATCAGGGAGGAGGAGCGATATAAAAAAAAAAACCACCAAAAAACACACACAAAGAGGAGTGATTTCCCATGGTGCCAGATAACAGAATTTTGATGTTTTGAGGATGGACACGTTTTTGGGAGGATGTTAGCACTGTTGGGTTGTCATTATCTTGGTCAGTATGCATTATACTGTAGTTGGGATATAGCGGCACAATAAAGGAGTGGGAGGGTCCGAGGGGCTCAGCAAGAGTGATTAATAAAGGATCTTTGTTAGAAATGACCAATAGGAGTCCCTATCCCTATCTACATTCCCATCCTGCTCATCCGCATCCCCCCTTTTTCTTACCCGTTCCCCTAGTACTTCAGCACACCGTCACACCTATTTGTAACTGTCTCAGGAGGTGACTCAGGGCCCGCTGATCTTCCTCCTCATTTTCTTAAAGACGGGAAGAAAAAAAACACATCTGCATCCAGCGTCACATCTAAATCCAATGCTTTAGATTCACTTTGACGAATTACTGTTTACTAATGTCATTGGCTTAATTATAATTATTTTTTCCGCTCTTCCTACAATTGGAATTCCTTCCAGTGTCAGTGCATGCACAAACATGCGTGCACAAAGTAAGTGACATGCTATTAAAAAATAGAATAGAAAAAAAAGGTTTGTTTTGATGTGTCTTTTGTTGACATAACCAGGATTATGTCCATAGTCATTTCTGTCATTTTGAAGGTTTGAGAAGAGCACGGGCCAAGAGAACCTCGTTCAGCATTTGCATTAAAACGCCTTCTGCGTGTATCTGAGTATGTGTGTGGTACAGTGTGCAATAACTACACTTTCTCGCTCTATCAGATAGCTTTGACTTGCAGAGTTCTGATGTTGCATCAAAGTGGCCCACCATCACATCTACAACCCCATACTGTGGTCCCTCTCTCCCCGTGTTCAACCCCTAAACCCACGCACGCCAGCACCTACAATCAAAAGGAAATTGAATGATTCATTATGTCTTCCTGCCGTCTTCACTAACTAAAAACATGAAAAATAAAAGACAAGAAAGGGCTTTAAGAAACACTTTCACAATGCTTTTTACGTACTTCTCTGTTCCTCCCATTTCTCTCCTTCTAAATGAATAGTACATGATGGCACTTGATGGAGAAGAGGAGGAGGGAAGATGAAGAGAAGGAAAAAGCTGAAAAAGAACGAGTGAGTGGGGGACGGGGAGGTGGTGGTGGTTGGGCGGGGGGACGGGTAAAATCAAGTGTGACAACATATGAATTTCAAATTTATGAGTAGACATCAAAGTGCGCCATCCGGGGTGTCTCTCCGACAAGGACACTTTCTGATTTTTAATTCCATACCCTGATTGTATCGCTGAGGCCCTAACGAAGAACGGAGGAGCAACGCCAGAGAGTGGCATCAGGCAGCAAGAGATAGAGCAGGAAGGGGGAACAGATGAGGGGGGGCGGGGGTTGTTGGGGGTGGCATAGAGGAAGGAGAGAATAAGTGAGATCAGAGGGGGTTAGAAGAAATAGATAGAGAAGGAGGAGGAAGGAGAGAAGAAAGGAGTGCCTCATCCAAACAGAAGCGGCTGGCCCCTTTGTTGTCAAAGCGATCATAGCTCCTCTTTCATCAGACAGAGAGATGGAGAGGAGCGAAAGGAATAGAGAAAGTGAGAGTGATCCACTCCTCTTTCCGCTGGGGTGACAGGGACATGGATAGAAGGAGGGCAACTTTTTTCACCCTTTGCACAAATCACATCAAGGCTCTTCTTCCAAGGACTTATCATGTTGTGTGCACTTTGAGAACAAAATGCTTACAAGTAGAGCTGGGAGTGCACGTTAACAGTATGCACACTTTAACCAGAAGCAGTTTGTGTGTTTACACTCAGCTGCTTGTGTGTGCCAGCGCAGTGTCAATATAAGCTGGAGAACTTTGCTAATCACTGGTCCTTTTCACCTTTCCGCTGCTTTTCCATTCAGACTGCAGTCCACTGCCGCAGCAGCCTAATTGACTGGGAGAATCTCAGCAGGAATGTGGCAGGCTTCTGGCATCTTCTTTCCTGCCAAAGCTCTGTGCCAGCGCTGCTGCAGCGGCAGCACGCCCTGCCCAGCATCCACGCCAGAGGCCTCATAACCCTGAAGGATGCCCCATGATGTGCACCCCCTACATGCCTCTTTGGAAACGGATTGGAAACCCCAGGGAAGAGGCAGAGAGGTTGGAAAGGTCATATTCCTGGCACATAATTGCATGTAGCGCAATGTCTCTTTCTCGCATGTAGACACACATGCAATGTTTCCACTATTTACTGTAAGAGCACTGAGCATTAACTCCCAACCTTGTTTCTATGAAAGTATATAAAATTGTTCAACAACAAAGTACCAAATGTCAGAACCAATAGTTTTCAATAAGCACACATAATCATGATTAATTTGATGCCAGCTTTGTCTTTATTTGTTTCATGGCAGCACCAGTTAAAATAATGTTAGGACCCATATTACTGTCTCTACTGGCCGAAATGTTTTCTGTAAGTGCCTCATCTTGTTGGAGGTCAGGTGTGGAGTCAGAGGACTGGGATGAGGTGCTGTGGACGATTTGCCTGTCACTGGATGCTTCAGACTCAAAAATCGCTCGTTTAAAAAGCTTTTTTGATTTTGCAAATTTGCCTTGCTGGACTAGGATGTTGTTGAGAAAGTACTGGCATGCAAGCTGCGAAAATGTCTATTCCTAGAACATGTTTACATGTCAGTAATCAAAATAAGTATAGCATTCAGATATATCAAGACATTTCATAATACATATGATATCATTTAAGACCCATATCAGATGCCACCACCCAGAAATGAAAGAACAGCACAAATGTAAACCTGGTGACCAAAACTAAGTTCATCACTTTACTAAACTCCCAGAAAAGTCTGAATGGACTTGCGTCCCGGCTCATGCGTAGACAGTTCAGGTTTTTGTTGTTATATTATTGAACTGAATTGAACTATATGTGTCAGCTGGGCTTACATTTCAGCTACCTTATAGTTTTATAAAATGTACATTCAATAATTTGGTGCATGTCTGGGTTGGGAGTCTTTTCTCATTTAAATATTAACACTATTTCTTAAAGCAAAAAAAAAGGGTTGATGTGTACTCACATTTAAATGAGCACACGCAATTTTACACTGAATTTTACGTTTTCTTATTGAATAACTTGAAGAACTACAGATGAATAACTTAAACCTACTTTCACCCATTATTGTATTGTATTATATTCAATGTTTTAACCTCTTTTATGCAACTTTTCATCAGCCTTTGTAAATATAATAGCTCTATGAACTGCATATACACTACTCTGCTTTCAAGCTTACCTTCTTTGCACTTGGACAATCGTGACCTCAAGAATCAGATCTAATCATTTGACATATAGAGATTTACAGTCCTACCAGGAGACAAATCTCTGCAGTATTTAACTTTTCAGAGTGAAATGCTTTGCTCTTCTTGCGTGATAGTTTTTCGGCTGATCAGCAGTTTGGGGCTGCTCTTGTCATAATTATTTGCCCGCAGGGAGTTTTAAACTCTTCTCCATTCTACTCCTGAAAAACTCTCTGCTATGCTCTTTTATATCCCTTGATGTTTTTTACCAAAAATAAATAAATAAACACATTTTAAAAATAAATAAAAAATTGTTGCGGGTCATGCTCCATATGAATCTTTGAATGACAACGTATTTGTGGCCTTTTGTTGACTCTCTTTTTCTTTTAAGGTTGCTGCTCGGAGGCGGCCTTTTAAAAAAAAATATGTATAAGTAAATAAAATAATCAATATTTAAAATGTGCCATGTTTTTTTTCCTTTCAGTTCTATTTGGATTCCAAATGGCCATCGCATCATCTTTGTTTTTTACATCCCAACTCTTCATGGAACCAGGTTTTACATAATCTTAAAGTACTCAAAATTAAACTATGCGATTTAGACTTTGTGGGTTTTTTTTTTTTTTTTATTTTTGTTTGTTTTTTTTGCTTAATACCTAAAGAGGACACCAAGCACTCAGACTGGGACATTATAGTTTTGATGAAGGATGCGACTTTGCTACATCCTCAACAAAAATTAAACTGCACAGCCGTCCTTTCTGTGTATTAACCCCTAATGTTCTTTCTGTTGTAATATTATGAGCCAGCGTGAAAATAAAGTCCTGTACTCTGAGTTAGAAGCAAGAGCAAGAGGTGGGGAGACGTTACAGAAAGAAAGAAAGAAAGAAAGAAAGAAAGAAAGAAAGAAAGAAAGAAAGAAAGAAAGAAAGAAGAAAGAAAGAAAGAAATAAAGAAAGAAAGCAAGAAAGAAAGAAAGAAAGAAAGAAAGAAAGAAAGAAAGAAAGAAAGAAAGAAAGAAAGAAAGAAAGAAAGAAAGAAAGAAAGAAAGAGTCTGTTTTACAGGAGCCATCAGTGACAGTGAAAATTATGTCTTTGACTTAATACTTAAGGCTGTTTTATCTACACATTACGGATCTGGACTTTAGGGCCTCTGATTGAGGCAAAGCTGCAGGCAACTACAGCAGCGCACCTGGGTTTTATCGGCATGTGCATATCTTCTGTCATATCAAAATTTGATAGTTAAAAGGGACCTGAAATATATATTCTTAAGTCACACCCAGATATACGAAACGGTGAATATATATGTATATGTTTGACCTTTTTTAAAAAGAAAAGAAAAGAAAAGAAAAGAAAAGAAAAGAAAAGAACAGAACAGAACAGAAAAGAAAAGAACAGAAAAGAATAAACAAAGCTTTAATTCTTGCATTTTAAATCTCACACAAGATCTGAGCAACAGGACGGTCTTTGCAGTCTTAAAGGCTCGCCCTTATATTTGGTACATTTATTTTGACTGGTGGCGTTTAAAATTAGGGAAGTGGGGAAAAAAAAACTTGACGTATTCAAGAATAAACCATTGCAAATGAACTTTTGACTCAGTGGTAACCTTCTGCTATTTAACAGCTCTGAGAATTAAGACAGAAGGTCAGTCAAACCAATGCCATACAAACCATATCACACTAGCACAAAGGCGCACACACTTATACACATTAGCTGGGGCCCCTCCTCAGCCGTGGATAAGGGTTCACGGTGAAGCAGCTGGGAGACGAGGAGCCACAATGGCCCTTTAGGGCGAGACGGCCCTAATCCGTCCCGCGTCCGACAGCGCCAGTGAAAGGAGGCCTGTCAATCATAGCATGGCACCCTCGGGTCTCAGAGATGGGCTCGCTCAGATATAGGATTTACTGTACCCCCTCTTTTCTGTCTTATTAAAATCTCTTTGCAGACTGACTGAGATACATGTTTTGCACGTGGGTGCACGCAGGCACACACCCCCATGAACAGACACGTTAACAGCTCACTGCTTCTCGTCTGTCACAGCTGAATGCGATATGATTGTTTACAGGCTAATATGTGCATTTACGCATGTGACAGAGAGAGAGAGAGAGCAACAACTATAAATACAGACTCAACTCTGAGGTGAGGTGTCTTACTTTAAGATCACATTAATGAGGAAACATCACGACTGAGCTCTAAAAAGTTCACATCAGACAGAGTTGAATTCAGATTCATTTTTATTCAAATTATTTTGCTGATTACACAGTTAAATTATCCTTCACTGTAGACATATGAAGAATACACTGTCGACTCATATGTGCAGTTGTACATCGAGGAAACCGTGTCACATACAATGTTCACGACGGAGACAGCCATGAAGAAGCCTGGAATGGTTGATGATTGATTTGGAAATGTTTTATATTACTGCTGTTGTCTGGCATGCGCACACACAGTCATGGGTGTAGAGGAAACCACACAGGCAGACTCTAACACACACCCATACACACACACAAAGAGTAAACACTTATTTAGAGGTGTCAGACACTGCATGTAATATCCTCTGGCACAGTGGCTGTATGTGTGCATGTGTGCGTGTTACAATGAGCCATCAGCTGAGCTGAGCTGCGCGCTGTCCGTTGCAGTTGGGTGATGGTGATCAAATCTAACAGACAGTGAGGACCAGAGCACGCTCGCTGCCTCAGAGACATGGAAGGAGAGAGAGGGAGCGCACCAAGACCGCCTCTGGCCACCATTATCTCTTCAGTGCATGACTGTGTCCATGTGAGTGTGACAGTGTGAAAAATAGTGTTTGTTTACTTACCGTGTGTTTGTGTATGGGGTGTTTGCGTTTGCTTGTTTATGTGCGTGTCTGTCAGCGGATGCGAATGAGTGTGTGGTCATATTTGCTGTTCAATATGCTCAAGTCCATATGAGTGACTGGAGGACAACTACTGAGCCAGATGACATGGAGGGAAGATACTTCTACTCAGGTTCTAATTCAACCCCTCCAGCCAGGGCTAAAGCTGCTTAAACTTCACCCTTTATCGGTCATGGATGGCTGGTTCTTTCTTTATAATTAGTAAAGTAGACAAACTTTTCTGCAGACACACTTATCTCTTATAAAATTAATTAAAATATCTGCTTGCAGAGGACAGAAGAGTAAACCTGAATGTTTAGGATTTAGGATCTTTTTTTTTTTTAAAGATGGAATCATTTTCTCTGATTTATCAATACTGATAGGTTCACAACCCAAAAAAGGTTAATTTATGTCATTTTAGATCATGTTGCAGGTAAGTGAGTATTTAACGGCTGTTTCTTTGCATCTTTGGTGTGCATGCATTTTGCAGTTCTTTGTGCAGAGAATCCACACGCATTATACTGTTTTGTAATTTTTTTTTTTAATCAATAACTGCTAAATTCTTGTTTTGTTTTTTGTTGTTATTTTGTTTTTGTTTTTCGAGTGTAACAGTTTTTTGTTTTTTTTTTTATCTCCGGTTAATCATTAGAATATTTTCAGGCTTCTTTAGTCTGCAGTAATTGCAAACAAAACCTTTTTGGGGTTTTGCTCCAACATTTGAAAAAGACCTTCATTATTGTAAATATCTGTAACATGTAACAGTTGTAACAAACTACTGGAGGGGGGGGGGGGGCTGCAATTTATTTAATCTGGCACCCCTAGTGGTGAGATGAAGACCCTGCATCAGGTAGAAACTAAATGAAATGTTTACTATCAAAAAAAAAGCCTCTAGATGTTTGGTTGTTTTTTCTTTTCTTTCTTTTGTCTTTTTTTGTTAATTGTAATAGCTCATTCATGCCTGCTACATGCAGAATTGTTCACCTTTTAAAAAAAATGATTGGTTCAACGGGACAGTTTGAGCAAAATTGTGAGCAATGACTGATGAGAACAAATTAAATTGACTTTAATATAGCTATTTTATTTTATTTTTTCATTAAATACATGATGATATAAATACCCAAGTTGATTCTGATGTTGTCGGTTTGAGTGAAATTATCCTTCAGATAAAATGCGATTCACTATCACAAATTGAGAAATAAAAATACTGTAGATAGACGTGACTAACTAAGTATAGAACTGATGTCTTTTACCTTCATGTTGGTTCCTTTTTTAATTCATTTATTTTTTTGTTTTTTGCCAAAACATGATATTTTGCAAACATAAAATATCAGGTCATTTTTTTCCAGTTTGCAGGGTAAACACAAACTTTCACATTTTTTCTACTGGGACAAACAATTTTAAGCTAAAGCCTTTAAATCTCTGATGAGTCCACTCTGGGAGGCTGCTCACAGAAAACAGCCCAGAGCTGGGCTGGCTGGGAGACCACCATCATTTAACATACTGCCAACATCACCCCGCCTCTGCAGCCGGAGCACCCCACACAGTCCATCCACACATCAGTCACTGCTCGCTGTGCATGTGATAGAGAGAGAGAGAGTATGTTTTTATGCATGTGTGAGTTAGAGGAAGAAACAGACGAATGACTCTAATCACTCACACAAAGCAGTAAGGCCTCATAATGAAAACCGCTGATAAGAAAAATTAACATAAAACCTAAGTGGTACAGAACAAGACAGTGGACATAAATAAAAAAAAAAGGCCTCATGCTCTGTAAATCTAACCTATAAACACAAACACACACCAGTGTAATTGATAGGCTTCCTTATTCTAGGCCAGAAAGAAAAAAAAAACAAAAAACACTAAAGCCTGTGTACACGTATCTGCTTCATCCTCATTTTTTGCTTTTTGCTACTTCCTGCAGAGCTGGGTCCTCCACTCATAGCACGGTGCAGTAAGTTTTAATGGTAAATCAACAAAGGGCCGACATGAAAGAAAGGCTAGCTTTCCAGTTTGCAGGGTGAAGAATTATTCATCAGCACTGTAGTGTTGCACTGCAGGCGAAACTCCTGCAGCAGCGCTCCATTTTAATTGCCAGAAAATGACTGTAAATGATACAGAGAGTGTGAGAAGGGGGCAAAAAAGGAGACAGGGAGAGAAAGAGAAAAGAAAAAGAGTTGGAATCAGAGGTATAAAGAACTAGAAAAAAGGACACCCCCGCTACCAACAGCTGCCCCCAAAATTGAAGGCCAGGGTGATAAAAAAAAAAAAAAAAAGAAAAAGCTATGTGGCAATCAGAGAAGTGGAGTGCCCCCCCACCTCCATCCCCACCCCACCCACCAGCCAAAAAGAGCGATAGTGAAGGGAGAAAAAAGGAGAGGAGGGCGAGGGGAGTGCCATCAAAAAAGGAGTGGCAGGATTAGGTCTGAGAGAGAGTTTACTACGCTCTTTTTGTGCGCCGAACCTGCAGGATTAGAGATAACAAATGTTAGCTGAGGACGGGCACCTGCTGTGAGCCGAGAAGAGGAGGGGGAGGCGGAGCAGGGGGGGGAGGTGGACAGTAAGAGAGGAGAGGATGGAAGAGTCAGCCCACAAAAACAGCAGCATGAGGTTTTGTAGCCCCGTGCAGAATTAGAGGAAAAAATTAGAGGGTGAGAGTGGAGGAGCGAAGAAGTGAATGCAACGGCTGCAAAGTAAATTTGTAACTGTCAAACAAATGAAGGCGCTCAGATTTTTTTAGGGGAGTAAACATTGAACTTGATCATCTGTGGACCTCAAAGCCAGCTCTATTGTGCTCGTGTTTGTCTTTGCTTGAATTATGTGGCCCCTAAAAGCAAAAGCTCAAACCTTATGATTTTTTTTTTTTTTTTAGTTATGTAGTGTAACTTTTCAGGACCTCCAACTCTTATTCGTCCACCTCACCATGTCCTGACTGCCTTTCCACCATCCTCCTCTGCTTTTCTCGGGTATAAAATTGCCACTGGGGCCTGGGGACCTCCCTGTCTGGTCTCCACAATGACCCCAGCCCAGGAAGCACTCAGACTGGTCAATCAACAATTAAAAGCCTGTCTGTAGCCACTAACTTAATTCAACCACTCAGCTTAGTGCTCTGACAGAGCTGCGGCACCCAGACAGAACCGAGACAGGCTCAACAGCATTGACCTTACACACACACACACACACACATTGAGCTGTTGTGGTCACTCCTACACAGCCTTACAGATGTTTGAACCTCAAATAGGATATGTTGAACAAACGCCTCCTTACACAGTCAACACTCGAAGTACACGTGAGCGGACGTAGGAGTGATCTTCCTTGAGGATCTATCTCGGCACTGAAAGGTCACAACCCCTCTTGGTAGCTGCACCTTAACCTGGAGGTTTAACCCTTCTTAGGGTTCAATACAGAGTTTGACCTTTACTTTGCTTTGACTTAAGGCATTTACTGGAGTAAATTGTGGGTCAGTGTGGGTGTGTGCGTGTGGCTGACTAGTTCAACATTTCACACAAATACACAACGCAGCCCTCCAAGTTTAAAGAACGCAAACATATGGCTGCTTGCTTTCGCTCTCAGAACTCATGCATGCTTCACTCATCCCATATGTTTTACTGTTTTATCATTCACTCACTGCTTGCAAAAAAGACTTGAAAATGTAATATAAAAACAAAAGCCAGAGAATGACTGCAGGGGCTGGTAAACGAAGCATAAAGACCTCAAGTGACCGAGGGGAATTATTTGGCTCCATTAAGCAGGCATTAACATGAATTACTATCTAATTAAAATTAAACAGCTCATTAATAACTTTGTGGTGGGGCCTTAGTGTAGAAGTGTGTGTATGTGTGTGTGTGTGTATGTGTGTGTGTGTGAGACGGGAAAGCTGTGTTGTGTCGTGGCTAAGAGAGCAATCAAGTGGGATAAAACTAAGCAGCTGCCCCACAGAAAAGTCAGGACTCGAGAGGGCACACATGTGGAGCACAACCGTGCTGAAAAGAGACGTCCCTCTCCAAATAAAGTAAACTTTGCTCACAGGTTCATTATGAAATTTAAAAAAAAAAATGTATTTAACAGAAATTGGCTCGGCTGGTAAATGAGCAGCTGTTAACCTGCATGCTTGTCCACTTTCCTTCATTTGTGGTCAAGTCTCTATTCTCAGTTCTATTTCAAATCCATTAAAATACCCTGCAAGTCTTGAAAGCTCAACAAAGACACATTTCAAAGTAGAGATTTTGCTGAAGTTAAAAAAATAAAAATCCTCACAAAATGTGGTATGATATTCAGATGGGTGAAACTGTCAGGACTTGAAGACAGTATACATTTTGCTTATTGAATGTGAACTTTAGGGTTGAATAAATGCACACATATATACAAACACTGAAGAGAGGGAGGGGGGGGGGGGGTGAAGAGTGACAACATTTGAAAGGAATCACACACATATTTTGTGAGACAGGTTGACTCACTCCAGCAGTGTCCGTTTGGGGCTGTGGCCTTCATGTTTGCAAGCCATTCGGCATTGGAGGGTCTGTCAGGAGACAAGAAGGCAGAAAGAGGGAGGTAAAAAAACGACAAGTAGCCTAAGTGTGAGGTCATTCTGTTATTGATCTTATCAGATGTTGAAGAAAAGGGAGGAAGAGAGGTTTAAGGTGTAGAAAGGTTATTGTGGCACGCTTCACTGTTGTCATTACGAGTATTAAAAAGTCTCTGCATGCAAACAGGGAAAAAAAACAACAAAAAAACAGTTCCAACTGATCGCTTTAACCTGCAGTCATTTTGCAGCTCTTCAAAAAGGCAGCGTTAGCGTTGTGGATATGAAAAACTTCTGAGCCTAAAATCAGGTTTCCAAACTCCCCGTTTCACCTGCATTGATAATGGAAACCTCTTCCTCCAAATCCACAAGATTGTCCAAAGCAAAAAACTCCAAGAAGAAATAATGACAGATAGTCCTCAAAGATGCTGAGTGAATGACAGGGAGAGAGTGTTGTGGTGTTAGGCCCCAAATGTATGCCAGTGCATGCATCAACCACCTCCCACCTCTTCTTCCTTCTCTTGGCCAGGAGCTGTTTACCTCTCTATCAGCGGCGCTCTCTGAAAGCAGGAACCCCATCCATATTCACCGGCCTCAAATTCCTCTGCTTATCTCCTCCCAAACCCTTGAAAAACCTCCTCGTAGTCCCCTCTGCACATACATACATACATACATAAACACATCTTTATGGAGGCAAGAAGCAAGAGGCAAGAGGCAAGAGGCAAGAGGCAAGAGGCAAGAGGCAAGAGGCAAGAGGCAAGAGGCAAGAGGCAAGAGGCAAGAGGCAAGAGGCAAGAGGCAAGAGGCAAGAGGCAAGAGGCAAGAGGCAAGAGGCAAGAGGCAAGAGGCAAGAGGCAAGAGGCAAACGGCGCTGCTCGGCCAGGAGGGGGTAGGGGATATGAATCACCTTGAATTCAAAGCAGAGGATTGTGGGTCCTCAACAGGGCTGACGGACAGACAACCGGGCACATGGGCTGAAGCTTACACTGGCATGACACACAAACCACCAGACAGATAGACGGAGGCTTTAGGCTGTGGCCCCCAATGTGTCCACCAGGGGCCATTAGTAATTCAGAGGATAAGAAATACAGAGGTGTGGCTGCTTTGAAATCATGTTGTCAGGTGATGTGTCTCATTAGAAGGTAGTGCAAGAGCAGATATGCGTGTCTGCTTTCAATGAAGATGTGGAGTGAATACTGTCTTCTAAATGAAAAATCAAAATGTTGTTTCAAATGTCAAAAATAAATACAAATAATTCCAAAACTGACACACACACACACACACAAAAAATCTGTTTAGGCTACCTCAGATGTTAACTAATCTAATTAGATTACCTGTTATTCCCAACATGGAGATTTGGGTGAAATGAAGTGGTCAAATCACTTCTGATGGCTGCTGCTTTGAAAGGAGACAGCGGGATCCTGGCTGATAAGCACTGAAAGTACAAGTGAGGGCTTAAAAAGAGTGCTGGAGCAGCAGAAACAGAGCCACATGGAGCAGGGGGAGGAGGAGGAGGAGGAGGAGGAGGGGGACGGGAGGGGGCGCTGCCATCCCATTCCTCTGCAAGCTGCGTTGTTTGGGGACTGAAGTTGGGAACTCTCTCCTCTGCTAATTGCGCGCCGGTGCTTTTCATGAATATTCATTCCGGCGTGCTCAGACCCCGCCTAATTAGCCGAGAGATAGTGGAGAAACTCGCACCTTTTACCACAAGAGAAGCGTCTCCCTCCCCTCCTCTCGCTGCACTCTCATGGGGATGCTGGCAGAATAGCCCAAGTTCATTAGCCAAAAAAAGAAAGCGAAGAAAAGTTACCTGAAAAACAGTGGACGGTTTGGTCTTCAGCATAGATGGGAAAACATTTTTTTTTCCAATTGCATATTTAGTGCCTTTTACGCATGCTTAAAAAGGTATTAAAAAGGAATTACAATTAACTGATTGAGTGAGTTGGTGGATATTATTCCATTCGCTGTAGTTGGAAGGTGAATTGCATGAATTTTAAAATGTAAATACGATCCTGTGTGTCGAAAAGTTCCCTCTTGAATTGAAAAAGAATTGTTTTAAACATTTTATAAGGTTGAGGCCGTTTTAGGAACAAGTCATTTTATGTATACTTGTGGAAACAAAAACATTGAAACTTTATTTCAAAATTGAGTGTACCAATGTGTAGAGCCGCAGAATGAGACTATGAAAAAAACTGCTCTTAAGCCTGAGGTTCACTTTAAAAACTTTATGTTTAGCGTTTGTAAAAAAGAGATCAGATTCATGTTAGTTGTGACAGTTTTATTATATTTAGGTTTTTAATTACAGTTACTTGAATCTCTTTCTATCTGTATATTTGTCTCCCTGCCCATCTTTACTGTACTGACACTACGGCGTTTAGGGGGGAAAGGAACTTGGTTAATGAATGGGTCGACGAGGTCCCATTGGTTGACTTGCGTCATTATAATAGCTGCGTATTAAGTAGAGTGGATAAAGATTAACTCGTGAGTGACTGAAAAGAAAAGGCCTCCTAAGTTACAGGAAGCCACGAAAACACTCCCTGCCTTCAGCTAGAAATTATTTGCACAAGATGAAGTGTATTTTTTTTCCTTCTTCTTTTCTTTGGACAGAAAACGTGCAGCGTTTAGCTCGTGTCTTTTTTTTTTTCTTTTCTTTTAACATGAGAAAGCCCACATTTGCGTCACGGGAAAGCAGCGGACAAGAAAGTAAAAAATAATTATAAATCAGTTAATTGTGATCTCGTGGAGATACAAAGAATACTTATTTGTCACAAAGGAGGTCAGCCAACTTCCTCGGAACTCATTTGTGCGGTTCATTCTCCGCGTCTTTCGTAATTTTACCCAGTTTTCAGCCTGTTTTTAAATCCATCGTGTCGCGTTCATTTTCCAGCCTCTTTTCCTGTACGGCCTGCCGGTCACCACTAACTTCTGTGTGATCCCTTTCTTCGAGCGCACCATGGAAACCTAGTGCGTCTTGGCAAAAATGCACCTCAGCGCACACAAGGCCATGTTCTTGACAAGAGGGCCAAAGCATCTGGATCCTTCTTTTCAAGCTGCTTCTCGCCGGACTCGGCAGAGCACAACACCGGGTCTGTGTGGCAGAAACCACAGCTTTTTATAGACTTGAGGGGACAAGAATGACTGGATGGCAATTCGCATGATCATTAAGTGAGGGCTGCGCGAAGCTGCGCTCTCTTATAGCAGTGACACGCAGCCAGTGAGCTCTCTCTGGAGTTTACGCGCTGACAGTAAGAAATGTCCTGACTGGAATTCCTTATTAAGCAGAGTCCATTGTTGTTTTATTCATTTTTACATATTATCCCATTTCAGCTAAATAAGAGTTTTGTCTATAAATGGTTTTGATTGATATTTTACATTACAAATAAAACTGTTCTGTGGCAAAATTGCGTAGTTTAATCGTGCAGATGATCGTATCATGGCATGTTTGAAAAACATATTAATCAAAAGCGTGTTTCTTGAAAAGATTAATATGCGCGCCGTCTCTAAAAATTGCACAATACATCTTAAAGTCGGACTTTGCTGCTGATAAATTAATCTGAAATGACATGCACGCAAGTGGTGAATACTGTCTCCCACTCATGCCAAATAAATATATAAAGGACGGGTGGACAAAAACCACGCCTTTCAAGAGATGATGACGAGCACCTGTGACCCGGACAACATTTTCCACACAGACACACACACGCGCGCTGTACACACACACACACACACTCGCTAGATTGTTAACGGCAGAGACAAGATACAGCAAGGACGCAACTTACCTTTTAGTCATGTAGTCCCGGATTAAAATGAACGGTAGAGTTGATTCCTCCTGTAAATAGAAAGAGCAGTGAGTCGCATGGGAAAGATGACAACAAACACACACGCGGCAGAGATAAAAAGGCAAAACATTGCTTTCAGGTAAATGATTAAAATTGGAATGTTGCGCCTGAAAAACCTTCCAAAAAGCTCCTGTTTTAGAAGGAGCGGAACATGCGCCTGATTGCAGAGTTTTAGGCGAATGGAACGGGAGAGATGTAAGATTTGTTTAAAGCCCCGCATTTCCATTTAAGAACGTGATTGTGTTTGCAAAGATCCCTTTCAATCTTCGCATCCCCCCCACCTCCTCTCTCTACCCCTCAGCGTCTCTGAGGCTGCTTTGCAATTCATAGAATTGGTAATTTGGTATTGGGACAAAACGTGAAGGGAAAAATAATCAGATCAACCGGGAGAGGTAGTAAGGAAGGAACCAGAACGAGGAAGGTTCTCTCTTCAGGTTGGTCCTATGTTAAAAAAAAGGAAAAAAAATTAATTAATTAATAAAAATGCTTCCAGGAGTAAATGATACAAAAACGCTGTTTTTTCTTTTTAAATTAAAATTTCCAGAGTTAGGAAAATCTGGACTAACTGCGTACCACTGAGGGAAGTGTAATTGGGAAATTAAATTACACTTCTTTGTGATAAAATCATAATTATCAGGCTAACCTTGATAACAGCCATGTTTCTACTGTCAGCATTTCAGAATTATGTACTGAATAATGTGAAAATAGATTGTGTATTAGTCACCTGTGTCACCTGTGCATCTGCGCAAGGGGAGATAGAGCCCATCTTGGCCTATCATAACTAAGTGGGTGGTGATGATGAGATCATACAACGCTGAAAATTACCCGAGACAATGCAAATAAATGACAGACGCGGAGGCTTTGAAACAGAGTAAATGCTCCCAAATTTGTCACACATTTTTCAGGAGCATTCACAGACGCATCACATCCCCTTATTTACACGTCTCTCGTTGTGTGGGTGGCTGTAGAGCCAGAGCACCACGCCTTATAATCTGTTTAAAATGAGGAGCGGTATAATCATCAGTGACCTATTATAAAGGTGCACGGGTGTGCGTGTGTAGTGCGAATGTGTGAGTTGGTGGCGGAGGGGGGGACCCCAGCTTCAAAGGGATCCCTGTACTCCCCCACGTGGTTATTTGCAAAACAACCAATCCAAACCTGAAGAAACCTAATCAAACCCCGCTGCTGCAGTCCCCTTCTGTTGAATTGGAAGGAAGAAAAAAAAAAGCTTATGCATGGACAGGATCAGTGAGAATTTGTAAGAAAAATGAAGAGAGGGTTGTTAAAAACTCAGATGTATTTCATAAATTAAACATATATTTTTGTATAACATATCTAAGATCGGACTTGTATCCATCATATGCGAAAGCTGCAGCACGCTCTGAAACCCTGAACCTATTGAATATGTCCCTAGTGAGCTTGAATCGGAGAGGAGCCAATACAAGCTGAGGGGAGGCGTGTCTTCGCTCTTCCCCAAGACCTCCCAGAGCAGGTTGTTGCGTTTTGGCTCTAAAGCTTGGAGACCTCCGAAGTGCTCGTCAGTTTTCGAAGTTGGAGCCATGGCGACAACAGCTCAGTATATTCCGAGGAATAACTCCTTACCGTCTAACCCGCTCATGCATCCGGATTCGGATAGGATGCACCAGGGGACGACCTACAGAGAGGTGCAGAAAATGATGCACCACGAGTACTTGCAAGGGCTTGCGGCTACCAACACGGGACACCCGATGAGCCTGACTCACCACCAGTGGCTGCCCACCTCCAACACCGACTGGTCCAGCAGCACCCACATCGGTCAGCAGGAGCACAAAGCCAGCGTTCAGGCGACTAGGGACGACATGAGCAGCGGCTTCCATCACAGATCTCACCTGGTGCACCAGCAGACGCAGAGCGCGCACCATGGCTCGTGGGCTCCCGCCACAACGCACCACTTATCCCCGCTGTCCCCAGCATCCAACGGCCACCAGTCACTTGTCTACTCCCAGCCTGGATACACAAACCTTAACGCGATGCTGAGCCCCCAGCCCGGCTCCCTGCACCACGGCATGCGGGATCCACTCCACGACGATACGGGCAGCCACGACAACCAGATGGAGTCGCCCCAGCAGCCTTTCAGCCATCACCAGGACCACTCGGATGAGGACGCGCCCAGCTCCGATGACCTGGAGCAGTTCGCCAAGCAGTTCAAACAGCGGCGGATCAAACTGGGCTTTACGCAGGCGGACGTGGGCTTGGCCTTAGGCACCCTGTATGGAAACGTCTTTTCTCAGACCACTATCTGCAGGTTTGAGGCGCTGCAGCTCAGCTTCAAGAACATGTGCAAACTTAAGCCGCTCCTTAACAAGTGGCTGGAGGAGACAGACTCAAACACTGGCAGTCCCACCAATTTGGACAAGATTGCTGCGCAGGGAAGGAAACGAAAGAAGAGAACCTCCATTGAAGTGGGGGTGAAAGGGGCGCTGGAAAACCATTTCTTAAAATGTCCAAAACCGTCTGCTCATGAAATCAGCACTTTAGCTGGCACTCTGCAGTTGGAAAAAGAGGTTGTCCGTGTTTGGTTTTGCAACAGAAGACAAAAAGAGAAAAGAATGACACCAGTGGGGGTCCCGCACCCGAATATGGAGGACGTATATTCCCAAGCAGAGACCCCTCCTCTGCACCGCACACTACAGAGTCCTGTGCAGTGACTGTTTTCATGAACAATCCGAGCATTTCTGTCGGGGAGGGAGGGGGTGGGGGTGGGGGGGTAGAAAAGGGACAGGGACTATGGAGTTTACAGTATTTAAGTTTGGCTTTTGTTGTCCCGGGAGAAAAGAGACATGGAAAAGTTGAATGAATCAGTTTTGCCTTTTAGTACTTGGAGATCGTCCAACAATTAGATGACAGGAGGGAACATGTTAAGAAAAATAATTCAGAAAAAAAGAAAAAAAAAAGAAAGAAAAAAATAACTGCTCTTAATGATTCCGTGCGCATTTAAAGTCAAGCAAAGATCTTTATTTACCAAAATTTTATGGAGGAGACATGCTGATAAAGTACATTTCGGCTGCTCCAAACGGAGAGCAGTCTGATTAAATTTGCCATCTGAACCCATCTCCTCCTGGTGTACCATGAACTGTTGGGGCTCACCAGAATGAGGTGTGTGCCCGAAAATGATCAACACTGGAGATGAATAGCCTACACTGAATGAACATGTCTTTTCTTTGCATTTTCAGGCTTAAGCTGATTAACCAGACTTCTGAATATTAGTGTATACTTTCTTTGTTCTATTAAGTGTGATGTTTTGGTTTGGAAATACTTTAACTTTAGTGTCTCTCCTTCTGCAGGGTGTCTGGTTATATGGCAGCCTACTGTAACTCATCAGAGCAGCCTCTAAATGTTTCTGTTTACTCAGTGAGAGTTGACGGTGTTGAAGTGATGGAGATCATGGCATCCGAAAAGCACTCGTAATAAAAGAAAATAAAAAAGTCTGACACATTTTAGACAAAAGTCCAATGCAACAGAACGTCTAAGTTCTGACTGCATGCCTTAAAATATTTAAAGCTTTGCAGCTGATCACGTCGAAAATTTGCAAACAGCATCAGACGCTAAAAGGGCAGTTCTAAACACACATTTTTAATTTATTTTTTTTTTGTCCCCTTTGGGGAGTTGATTGTTTTCAAATTATTGTTTTCTTTGCATGGAGCACTTATTCTTTTCGTCATTATTATAATTATTATAAGTATTACTTTTCATTATTGTTGTCGTTACAGTTTTTTGTCTGTCAATAAAATTGTGAGTGTAGCTGATCTCGTTAGGCTTGAAAAGAAAATGGTAAAACCCCCAGTTTCCAGATCCCTGGTTGTCACCACAGAGCGCTGTCAGCTCACACTGCTACTGCCTGTTAATCTGCTGGATTCCAAACATTTCAAAAGAGATTGGTCTAAATGAAAAGTAAGAATTACTCAGGTAACTCGGTGCCCCCATGTCTGAATACCACGCCTGGACACGATTTTTGTTCCTGTGTGGGGTTTTTTTTGTTTGTTTGTTTTGTTTTATTTTGTTTTTTTTTTTTTTTTATGTTTGAATCTGGTTACATCTGCATCGTTTCCTTTGTTTCATGGATTCACTGTATTATATCAAAACGCTGGAATCAGAGGAAAGGAAATAATAATTGCTTAAGGTTATGCGATGAAGGGATTTAGATATATTTATTTTTTTTTCCCAACCAAGGGAAATCTGAAAATCTCATGCGTTGTGTCATTTGTCAATGTTGGACCAGTCCAAACGCCTACAGCAGTGCTACTCAATACAGATGAGAGAAACCTTGATTTTTCCTTTTTTCAAGAAAAAAAAATAGGAATAATAATAATAATAATAATAATAATAAAACAAAAACAAAAAGATTTTAGAGAAAATGTTGCCAGAATTATTTCCAATCTGTAAATATGTCCAATATGTAAACTTGTATTCGTTCTGAGATATTGTTTTGTTTTTGTTTCTTTCCGGGCAGTTTTGTACACTTACTAATTCCAAGAAGATATTTTAATATGATTTCATTTATGAATCTGACCATTTATATATATATAAAAATATTTATTTCTTAAAAGTGTTTGGAGCTCTTTGTTTAGCTCTGTCAATGGTTATGTTGCAGTGAATTTCAGTATGTTTTTCCTTTTGTTTACTTGGTTGTATGTTGATTGCTAAATGTAGACTGTAAAGTCACATTTATATTTATGTTATAGTAATATTTTATTACTTACATAAAACATATATACAAGAAATGGTCTTTTGTCTTCATTAAGAACCGGGTTACCCCTCCTTTTGTTGCTGTTTATCGTGGCATCAGCAGGCAAACGAGACAAACACGATGAGAAAGTTAAAGCTCTTCAGTGACCTGAGCAGCGGCAGCGCATTGAGACTTCACCTGAAGCTGCAGTCATTGGTTATGTAGCAGGGATCTTTTAAAAGCAGAAGCTGTGTACATGTGCTGTTAAAGAGAACTGACAACAGTGTTTTACCTCAGGCATCCCCTGCTAACCTCAGTCTTTGCCGTTATTCACATCCTTGTGTTATCACAATATTAAATTGTGCAATATTAACACAGACTATTGTCTTTTCATTGTCTCGTTATTCTTATCATTAGTCAAGATATCTTCATTTAACATAGCCAGCACAGACATTCTTCAAATAGAACCTGAGACATTTATCTTGTTTAAGATAAATGTTTAAGATCACTTGGCCTATTTTACGCGTTAAAAAGGAAAACTTGGAGGAATCTGTGGTCTGAGATATTTTTTCCTGAGATAAGTGGGAAACACATGGTCCTTGGGATAAACTATAAGACTCAAAGTTTTACGAAAGTTATGAGCGTCATAAAATACACATAAAACATACTTGAATGTCTTCTTTCTCAAAATGTTAGATTTATTTCCAGTTAAGTGTCTTTGCCAACCCTTCCGTTTAAATCAGGGGCGATGCTCAGCGGTCATTGTTTCTTTAATTTTATTTGTGCCTCCAACAAGATACATCCAACTACATATGATATATAAAACTGTAGATTTAAAAATCAAAAATGTATCTGCAAAACATTTGAAAAACAAGTTCAGATTTTGAAAACCATAGTCAAAGGTTAAATTGTAATAGCAGCAGGAAAATTCAACATAAAACCCAACGCACGTTTATGGTTCAGGATCACTCCTAATAAAGAGCTTTATCAAATGTAAGTTATGTCATTTTTTTTTTTACATCTGTACATTTCTTTTATTTGCTGCTTTTGGGGTGTATCAGATCAAACCCGAAAGCGTGACGCTTGAAGCGTGAAGTTGAAAGTGGCTCTCACGAAAACTGAATGATTTTTCTAAACGGTCTTCACTTCATTTCCATATAATTTATTTAGACTTACTGAGGTGTCCTTGCAGCGAAACCCTTGCCCACTTATATTTATGTCAAGTTTCCGCAACTGGTTTGTTTCTATGTTGAATTTGTGTGCGCCACGTGTGCAACCGTCATGGGCTCAAATGACCAAAGCAAATCATAAACATGTAATAAAGTCCCACACCGCTCGTTTTCCCGCTTTAGTCCAAGTGCAAAAAGTGTTCTTGCAATAACTGAGGTGGTCAAAGTGTGAAAGAAGAGGCCAAGCTTAGGTGCAAACCCTCCTGCCAGACAACAGTGGGTCACATGCGTCTCCTGCTGGTGAAACGGCGGTACTGCAGCATCAGCTCTCTATCTCGGAATTGGCCATGAACACGAGAGCATAATCAGAAACAGCATAATGTCTCCTCATTGTGTTTTAGGTCCTATTGTTAAGTATAAAGTCAATGAATTTAGGCCCTGAAATCTGAACTGATTGTACTTTAGCAACACTCCTGCCGTCTTTTATTTCTTCTTTACACAAGCAAAGTTACAATGAAGTTTAAATGTGACTCAGTCAGAGTTAGAAGCTCAGACGTAACAATATTAGGACAGGCTCTCAAGCCTTTCAGAGTTTAGTGACCAGCAGAAATAGTTTCAAGTACTATGCAAGCCACGGAGGCCTACAGAGTGGACATGGATGGAGAAACAGACGGTGTCCACAGATGGGCAGACAAGGGGGATTGTGGTGACTCATATCAAATGTTAGTTTCTGAATTATATGCAATTTTTATTCTGCATATGGAGGGACACAACCTCCATTATGCTGTTACATCAATAATACATGAGTAGAACTCATCATAAAACAGAAAAACCCAGCAATTTAACTCACAAATGACCACAGCTCATTCTGTGCTCTTCTCTATTCCTCTCAGCAGTCTGCTGTAACAGTGCCGAACGGACCCTTGACTGCTCCTCCAGAGGAGCTCCAGCCTCAGCGGTGCCCGGGCGCCAGTCAAAAACCAACGCCTCCTTCATCAGGGAAGTATCGTTACATACAGAAGATGTGGATTAGTGATGATTAGCAGGGATTATAGCTGGTTAATGGTGGGAAAATACGTTAGGAACCATTGGCTCTGGGAGGAGGGGAGGAGATTTCATTCACGCTAGCGGATTTGCATTGATCCACGGCAAATGAATGAGGATTAGCAGCATCAAGCTATCTGCCAAAAGATAAATAACATTAAGCGTATTATACACCAATGCCTGTTATTAATGATATCACAAACACCACTACAATGCCTTCAATTATTGAAACAACTGCAGCAGCTGAATAATGTACTTGGTTGAGATTCCTGGGATTCTGAACCCTCCTCATGTGGAGACGGGGGGTGGGGGAGACACTAAATAGTTATGTTAGTTTTTGGCAAAGTAGTGCATAGTACCGGGAACTGCTTTCTATTTGGGCATGCTTTAATGGATTTATATGTTCATACTCTGCTACTTCTCTCAAAATGATCATTGTGCTCACCATGCATCCTTTTACAGGATCATTTGTTTCATTTTTTTTTGTTTTTTGTTTGTTTGTGAAAGCAGTGATGATGACCTGCATACAAACTAGAGCTTATTAAAATCACACTCCAGATCTATTATCTTATTAAAGTTGCATTATTTGGGAGTGAGTGAATAATTACAGTAATAACAGTTTTCCAACAGGTGAAAGAGCCAGTGGCTCTCTCTCTCTCTAATACTACCCTGTTCCTCCCGCCAAGCTTCCCGCTCCACTCCTCACCATTTATGTAATAAATACTCCTCTCCCACTGTGAGTGGCAGACAAGGCAGGGTTGGAGATTGGGAAAAGAAGAGAATAATGCATTTTTTCATCAAATATTCTTTCTCTTCTTCTACCTCAAGGTTTCCTCCTCTGAGCTACTTGAAAGATGGGCAACAATGTGGCCACACAGTGAACACCTAGTTACCATATGAAACGCTCCAACAGTGAAGTGAAGGAGATGGAGAAGGGGGAGGAGAAGTCTTGTGTTATTTATGATACTGGACCTTGTAGCTATATGGGTTCCCCCTTCATGTCGACTCCGAGGTATGGCCCCCATATGTGAGGGGGGGTATAAGTGCAGCTTTGGAGAGGGAATGCTCCCTCCCCTGCTGTATCTTTTTGCTTCTTACTCTGAGGTTTTGAAGAAGAGAGTAGTCCGTCTCCCTCTTTCAAGCCTTTGAGGGACATTTTATATCGCCTCAGGTGTCTGTCAGTGTGACTAACAGTTCTGAGAGTGGAGAACTAATACATCAGGAAGTTGCCTTCAGACAGCTGGACATAGATGTTACTGTTGGTGGTCTACAATAAGAAGAAAGTCATAGTTTAGAGACATTCACTTACTGCTGATTCAGTGAGGTGATTGCTATTAATCAATGGCCGTGACAACTGTATGAACACAGTGGAAAATGCAAAATAAATGTAATGCACAATTACTGGGAGGCAATTTGGTGAATTAACCTGACAAAAACAAAGTAGTCCGAGCAGTGTTTCTAGCTCATCATATGAAGATTTTAGGACACTTAAAAATATTAAATCCCACGGTAGCTGTGGAGGAGACCTTTACGACTGTTGCACAGAGAGAGCATGGCAGTCACATGTTAAAGGTTGTCCCTTCTCTTAACCTTCAAGTCAGCCTTTTTTTTCCAACTCTGGCAAAAGTATTTCAGTGTCTCTTGACTTCAATAACAAGGTTTACTGAGGAGAAAGAAGAGAAAAGACGTGCCCTTGCAGTAAAGAGACAGACACCAGTAAACTAAAAAAAATAAAGGAAGGCCATCTAACCTCACAGCACAAAGAGGTGTTCAGGGCCTTCCACCAATCAAATGTATTCTAAAGGAATGGAAAAACATGGCTATTCAGAAATGTATAGGGACAGCAACTGAAGGATCACTTTTAGTGCACACTGAGCAGTTTTCTTGCTTCTTCAAGTAGACATATGAACAATCTAACAGAGGTTAGCAAAAGTTTTTTCACTCAGAAGTCTAAAAAGGCATCATCTTTGCTCATCTCTGCACGGCAGCCCAATCACCCAAAAGTTAAACAATATTCTCTTTGTTATTGTCCCCACTCGTGGAAGATTGTGCGTTTTACATATGACGACATGGATATAATATTGTGAGCCACTGCAAACAGGAGCCGGACAATAAACAGATCATCAGAGATGATCCTGCTGCCCCAGACAGTCAGCTTTACTCCGTCGTGCTGGAGCTCAAAGGACGAAGATCGGCGGGCAAATGAGTGCCACGGCTCAGTACACAGTGGGCCGAAGCAACAACAAAGATGAGGCTGATGGAAATAAATAAACAAGAATTTGGGATAGGGGACGAAATGAGGGAAGTAGGCGGGGATAGACACAGCGCAGAGATGAAATGGGGCCTGCCACTGCGCTCAAGGACACTGCATGCTACCATGTAATTAGAAAAGTACACAGATAATTTGGATGCAGCGATATGATTAGGCAATGCAGTCCCCAGTCTTTGGCCTAATCAGCTCACTTCTGAGAGATACTGCACAACTGCTGGTGTGTGTGTGTGTGTGTGTGTGTGTGTGTGTGTGTGTGTGTGTGTGTGTGTGTGTGTGTGTGTGTGTGTGTGTGTGTGTGTGTGTGTGTGTGTGTGTGTGTGTGTAAGAAGGGACTTACACATTTCTACGCTCCCCTCACAGCAAGCCCAGTGAGCATACCCCAGATTAACTTGCATACAGGCTCCTAAACAGATGGGGATAACACGCAGGGGGAAAGGGTGTGGATTAGTTCTTAATGTAAATAAGCAAACATATTCAAGGCATGTTAATGACAAATGAATTAAGTTTATCTATGATATGTGCTTGAAAGGGTGCGGAACCCTTTTCCGCTGAGTTCAAAACTGCTATCTTGGAGGATGAGATTTCTGACACAAGTGCTGCTAGAATTGCAAAATATTTGACCAGAGGTAAGATTTATGAATGTCAAGGAAGAAAACATTTCCTTCTCCCTCCTCAAAAATATTTTTGCATCAAACTTCAGCGTAGTCATTAACGACCAACACATGTTGAGGTGTGATATAGAAGTATTTCACAAAAACAGGGGAAACGTTGTACAGAGACGCGAGTAATGAGCAGAAGCCAATTAAAAAGAGCTGCTCCCTCCACCTCTCCTCCTCCTCCTCTCTCTGTCTGTCCTTCTGTCTCTCCTCCTTTAGCGGCTTGTTATTGATCACCTTTAACCTCGACTCTCAGTGGTGTCAAAACTACCATTTAGGCTCATCCCCAGGGCTAAGTGAGTGTCGATCGCACCCTGCCCCATAAATCATTACTGGAAGGTAGATTTGGGACATTTGGCCTGCCTGAAGCACAGAGGGAAGGCCTGACTTCTGCAGGAATATTTTGGCAGAGCTCAACCTCATGCCCCCACAGGTTAAAGGTCATCCATAGTCCCATGGATTAGCACCCAGACAACCCCTCCACCCAGCCCTGGTTCCTCTAGCCAGCCTACATCTATCCCCCCATGGACCAAGCAGTGCCAACCTTTTGATTTTTAAATAAGACAAAAGGTCAGTCCTGGTCCTGCCCTGTCATCATAGTGATCTCCTTCCATGTACGTGACAGTTCCTTTTTTATTCATGATGGGTCCTAATTTCTACCTTATTCCTGAATGCTGAATGAATGATGAGCAAAGTTTTGGCTTTAGGTAAGATGTAAAGAGAAATTCACAGAGTCAGTGGTCTGAATGACTGCTGCAGAGCTGCAGGGAACTGTTGGTGTCAGTGTATATCTCTTCGGCTATCTGCGTTGGCCTCACACTGACGCTCCTTCAACCCCTCCTGAGCTGGAAGCGCCTCATCACCTCAGAACACGGCTGTGTATGAGCTAGTTGCTGCATCTACTCACAGCACTCCTTTTCTTACCTTGCACCTTTTCCATTTAATCTATGTCACTGCGTGCGTCGCTGCCCTTAGCAGTGGTCAGATAGGATAAGGTTTCTGTCTATTGCCACAGTCAAGGGACCTGGAAATGAGAAATCATTGATAGAGGTGACAGATCCTTTGTTGGGGTAAAAACGTGGGATTCTGGGAAAGCAAACTCAATAAGCTAAAGAGAAATCACTGTGCACACTTCAAATCTAAATGTTTTAAAATGCCCTCAATGTGGAGCAGATGTGGGTAACGTTGTCCCTGTTTTACGTTGATGATCAGTGATGGAGTGCAACAGAGTGAAGTTACCCAAATTATACTGAAATACAATTTTTTTGACAGTTTTGCTTGACTTTTTTTTTTTTTGTTAGTTTGTTTTGTTATGTTTTCCTGATGCCCTCATCATAAAAGCATGTATTTCACTTTCTTTCACTGAAAACAAAAATATTGTTAACACAATCAGAACAATATATGAAAGTTAAAGACAAACAGAGGTGATTTGACTTTTTCTGCTTTAGGCTGTATTGCACGTACATAGTATGCAGACATTTGTATTATCGCTACTAAAACAAATGTAAAGAGTCAAATAAATACCTTTTCCTTGTCACTATTGCTCAATGCACTTTTTCTTCATCTTAAAGAAAATATATGTATATTATTTGAAAAATGATAATATTTTTGCAGAGTAAATTCACTCATGATATCAGTTTGTATTACTAACTTAAAATATGGATGAAAGGGATCCATTGATGTTGAAGGAAGGTGAGAAGCAGAGCAGAGGGTATGGATTTGGTTCATGTTGCTGGTAGTGTTCCACATATACATCTCCTCCCAACTCTCCTCTGCAGGATGCCCCTGCCAGGTGGGGGGCAGGCGTGGGACAGGACTCTGCCACCAAAGGGATTAATTGGCGTGGCACCTCTTTGGTGCAAATAGTGCAATTAAATAGTGGCCTCAGGCCTTCAGTTTGTTATTACTAAACCAAGGATAAAGCAGCAAATTGGGTCTTTTTTTTTTCTTTTTCTTTTTTAACTTGTGCTCACATATAAGTCCATATGCCGATGAGGTAAAACAAATTCTCCCTGTGTCTGCAGGTGTGCATGCATAGTAAAAAAAAAGAGCCACATGCATGGCAGCATCAAAGCCGCAAGGAAGATGAGATAAAGAGTGAATATCTGAAGAATAATTTCTTTAAAGTTTTTACCCTGTGCATTTGTTTGTTTTTTTATTTTTGTTTTTATTTTATCATTCTGTTCTGGATTCTGTGTGGACATTTGAATGTATATGTATCCAGTGTAAACTGGGTTTGGTGGCTTTCTTATCTCTCCCATCGTCTCTCGCACTCCCCTGCAGCCATCAATTAGTAAGCTCGGGTGTGCGGAGGCCTTGTGCTCTTTCACACAAGCCTTTGTTGCTTTTTTCTCTTGCACTCTGTCTCCCTCATGTTTGAAGATTGAGAAAAGACACAAGGCAGGTTACTGTAGCGTCTCTCTGGGGAGCTGGTTGCTGTCTGCCCCTGTTTAAGCCTGCCTGGGCACAGAGTCCTTTGAGGCTTCAAACATAGGAGGTAAACGCAGGCCTGGCCATGGTGAGTCAGCCTCCCTTAGAAAAGAATAGCTGTGTCAGATCAATTCTTCCAGAAAAATCTATCATCCTGCATGTATACGTGTTTTGTGAAGATACGATGAGCAGTATGAGGTGTTTGGCTGACAAAGAGTGGACAAGGATGAGGGAAGAAATCAAAGAAATCTAATGACTGCAACGAAGGGCTCATATAGAGAAGCTAAGATAGAGAGAAGAACAAAAGAAGGATGTGGAGAAATAAGATAAAGAATATCTGAAAGGACAGGGAATAACAGCAAAAGAAAACCTGATGTGGTGATGAAAAGAAAACAATTAAAAAAGTGAATATGGGTAAAGCTCAAATATTTTGTTTAGTTTTACTTTTCAATATTATCTGTTTTATGCTGATTAAGAAAATCAGGTGTTTTGATAATTAAACTTATACCAGGCATCTGAAAAGAACTCATAAGAAGAACGTCTGTGGTCCAAAGACACAGTCTGCAAATTCATCTTTGGAAACAATTGATGTAATAAATGTGTGACCGTAACAGAGCACCCTCTTTTTTTCACAATATACAATCACTTTTACAACAAAGCTCAAGCGTTATATAAAATGTAAATGAAATCGTAGTTCATTGATTTGTATTTGAAGAAAAAGTTTATGAACCCTGTAGAGTTAACTTTTTTTGGACTTTAATTTACCGTAAATTGTGTTGGGATTTTCATCTAAGTCACAATAAGAGAAAAATATTCAGAGGATTCAGAGGTTTTCTGGTGTGAACTGCTCTCTGGAGGTCATTCTACAACATGTCTATGGGATTAAGGACTTGGCTATGATTAGGCATCTCCAGAAGATGGATTTTTTTAAAGATATTTTGCGATAAATTTACTTTGATGCTCCACGTTATTGTGCTACTGCATCACCCAACTTCTGTTACGCTTCATCGGGCAGACAGCCACCCTGACATCGTCTAGTAGGATATTTTAGTAACCTTGGGAACCATGTTTCCCCTAAATGACGGTAAGTTGAAAGTTTAGTCCCTGAGGCAACGAAGCAAGCCCAAATCATGACGCTGCCTCTTCCACACTTCCCAGTTGGGATGAGGTTTTGATGTTGGTAAGCAGTTCTTCCTGACAATTCAGCTTTTGTTTCATCAATCCACAAACCATTTTCCCAGGCGTGTTGTGGATTGGTAAGGTACTCTAAAGATTTTTTCTTTCAGGATTGCAGGGTATGTGGTTCCTATACAGTATAAACAGTGCCTTCACATACCATCTGGGCTCCTGTACCCATCACAGATGTTGGCAATGAAGAACAGTTGAGTAGAAATGAATCTCTTTTTATTCTGAAGGATGCAGATTGTTTTCCGAGATAAACCTTAAACGCTCATTCTTTACACCACACGGCGTTTTTCCTAATTTCACCTTACTCCATCTTAAATTATTTCAGGCCCAGAGAAGATAGTCAGCTCATTCTCAGTAGAAAAACGTACCAGATATGTTTGAGCATACCCCCAAAATGGAATTTAGTTTCATTCACACAAATTTCATTACATTCATCTTAACAAATCCACTTATTTTGGCACCTAGGCTCCGACATCACTCCCTACAGGTCATACTTAAATTGAGATGCATTGTAGAGTGATAAAACAAAAACGCAACCTCCTGCCCTGATCCTTAGACTCTGAGCTTCTGAGTGGATGCTGGGGTGGCGGTAGGACTTTAGAGCCGCAGCAAGCTTGGTAGCTGTGTGTCACTTTGAGAGACAAATGGGCACCATTTTGCTCCTTTAAATAGACCATTAAATGTAGCCGGTGATTGCAGAGGGGCGTACTGAATGTGAACGCAGTGTCTTGCTCTTGCTAGACATTGTGAGATCACAATGCACCTGAAGACTGTTGTGTTGTGTAGGGCGGCATCACTTGAAATCTTGGTAGCTGCTGTAGTAGTACATAAAGTCACTCATCTGGGATATTTTACTTACCAGTATGTGGCATCAACTTCTAGCACAACTGACTCATGAGTGAGAACAAAGTACATAACTGAAAAAGATTGAGAATTAAAAAATAACTGAGGAAGACCTAACAAAGCTTGAGTGCTGTTCTCTGATTATGTCAAACGTAATAATCCATTTACGTTTACATACCTGCCTATAATAAGATGTTTCAACGCTTTGTCTTTTACCGTTTTCAAATTATTGGTTAAATGTGTGTTAATTTGTTTTCATATTGCAACACAAGCTGTGAATCACATAGTCCAGTCTATATTTTTATTTTTGAAAAAGTATCCTGACTTTTACAGAGAAGATTGTATTCTAAAATCTAAATGAGTTTGATAAAAATGGTGGTCAATTAAATGCAGTTTTGCCTTGGAAGAAAAAGAACCAGTAAATAAGCATGTTTTGGGGGGCTCAGCCATCCTTTGTCTAAGAAAATCAGCTGTTTTAACTCCCTGCAGCCCAGCTGTTCAGCCCATGTCTCCAGACACTGGTCTGGAGCGTATAGAAGGGAGCCAGACTGTTAGCCATCCATCACCTCCGTCTGACTTGCCCTGCACTGTTGAAAAGACCACGGTTATCACTCACCCCTGACACCGCCATCGATGTTTGCCCTTAAAAGTGCATGTGTACATGCACAAAGACAGCGGAGCAGCACACATTTTGCAGTAAGTCCAAAATATTCTGTCACATCTTGTCCTTCCCTCCATTGAACTCTCGTAACCATCCATCAATCCTCATCATTCACAAAAATGCCAACGCTCTCAACAGATGGCTCTAAGCCAATAAGACCCTGACAAATGCCAGGTAACTCCCAAGCAGGGACCTATCGCAGAGGTTTGCAGTTATTTCCAGCCCTTGAAAGCAGTATTGCAAAGCTAGTGTCAGCTTCAATCTAGACTGGTGGGGGGCCCTTCTGCTGATCTGAGTTGGAGCCGTTACAACAGCTTCTATTGTCCCGCTGCCTCTCAGCTTTATTACATATGTATGTGTTGATTGCTGCAAAACAACAATACTGGTGCATGGCATTAAGCAGTAACAATAACAGTGATGCTTGCTGCTCCTACTCAGTGTTGGATGTTTATCCAGCGAGCCTCTGTATTGACGCCCAGGGCCCAGCGGTGTGAATGTCCAGCAGAAGAGCCAGCCTGGGAAAAACATGAATGGAAATTTTACGTATTTCTCAACAAATGAGGAATGACAACAGTTTATCTACGATTGACTGTGTTTCTTTCGTTATACATGCGATAAAAAGATCAAATGAAAAACTGTTATAATGTTGTTTTTACCCAGATGACTTTTTATTAAACGTGAAGCTTTGGACAGGAGCTTATTAGTGTCCACGTTGTGTAGATGTGTGAAATTGATACAAGCACAATGGACACGAATGAGAGAGGTCCGTAGGCCCAAAGGTCACCTGGCCCACCCACGTCACTGTGGTGTAACGAGCCTGTGCGGAATGCCAAACCTTGGGCTTGCAGCCCGCCCAACTCTCCAAGCATCGTGACACACCCGAGCAGGCCAAGCTATGTGCCACCCCCGCGGGGACCCTGTTGTATCAGAGACCTCGCCACCCTTGTGTCCCATTCACACAAAACCACACATAGGCGTACGCAGACAACAGCCATCTCTGATGCCCCTCTGATTCCCTCCGCTGGCATTTAGCTGGAGAAGTTCAGTGCGTGTGCGCATACGTATGACGGCCTATGTGCAAGCCTTTGTGTGCGTTTGTTTCAGCGCGGCCATATGCAGCAGCGAAGAAGGGCTGAGGTGACAAGCGTTGTGGTGCAAATTTCCCAACAGCTAGCGCAGCCTCATGAATGGCAGCTGTTGTGATGGTGACGGGGAAACGCGTTGGAGGCCTGGCCTACGCACGTCAGTCATCTGAATGGCTGGAATTCAACATGGTTGAAAAGAAAAGCTCATGCGTGCAGATTGGAAACAAAGTAGCCCCTTTTTTACTTTTTCTCTGTATCTCTGTCGCCGTCACTCTTTCTCATCTTTTACTTTTTATCGTTCCCTTTCTGGGTCGGGGATGTAACTTTCACACATACACAAATAAACAAATGCTACTATGTAAACAACTACAAGTGTGTACATAGGAGAGAGCGGAAGGAACAGAAAGCAGATAAAGGACAATGAATGGATCCTTAATGCATCAAAAGTTGGTATCAGTTTTAAACGAAAAGGGATGAACAGTCTGTTGAAACAAAGCCACAAAGATTGATAGAAAGTTACGGTGTAATTGATTTGAAGTGGAAATGTTATGATTGATCTATTGATTCGCTGCCTGGTGCCTCAGTCTGTCTTAACAGCCGACACACGGCTTCACTCGGGGGACCATGAAGTGTGGGCCTCCAAATAACACAGAAACTCCACGGGTTTGTGTATTCACCATGTGACTATAGGAACTATGAGATAAAGGACGGACAAGAAAAGGCTGCCTCTTTGAGCCCTGTCCTATTAAACATCTGTTCAGCCGATCAAAGACGATGATGCTCGGTCAAGCTTTTGTGGCTCAGAGGCTGTTGTCTTTGAATTTCCTGTAATGAATCAGCATTTTTCACTTGGACTTAAGCAACGCTGTAAGACAGGACGTAACTGAGCAGCATTTGTGTTGAAAATGCATTTTTCAGAAGGTGTTTTTTTTAAAATGTTCACATATTTCCATAATATTCTGAACATTTGTTATGTCCCCGTGCTCAAGCGCATCCTTGTATTATTGGTCTTCTGAATGGTTCTACTACATGAATGTCAGCAGTCCAAAAACATCCACGTTAGATTGATTCTAATTTGTTCTTAGGCGTGTTTTGGTGTGTGTGATAGCTTCTTTTGTTTTTGTGTGGCTCTGTGATGAACTGGTAACTTGTCCATTGTACACCCCACCTCTCACCCCGACAGCTCGGAGAGGCTCCAGCCTCCTCGTGGCCCTGAACAGGATGAAGCAGGTATGGAAAGTGGATGTATCAGTGGCTAATAGAAAAAAAACCTGGTGTGAGGCTAGATGTGAGGGCTGTTTTGTTGTACAAAACCAAGCCATGAAATCGAAAAAAGAAAAAAATGTCCATCGACCTGTGAGAGATACTGTAGCTTTGTCAAGACAAGAATCTGTGGAAGGCCACAAAAATGTCTCCAGCTTTTTTAAGAGCCTGTGAGCAGAGTAGCCTTCATTGTCCAAAAGTGGAACAAAGTTTTGAACAACCTAAAGACCTCCTGGATCTGGCTGCCAGACCAAACATCCCTTAGTCAGACAAGTAATCAACAAGTAAAAAGTTGCATTTATAATATCCAGATGCTGTTTTTTTCCCCCCATTTTCTCTCCTTTAAGCATATGTGAAAATATTCCGGTTAAACAGATGGTAAAACAATAGTCAAGCAGAAGCAGTTTTTTTTTAAAAGCTACACGACAGCCATGTGGGAATTTTTCAAAGTACACCTGATTGATTCTCAAACTAAGATTCTCCTCCTAAAAAGTTCTGAGGTGAAGGATCGAGACACGAAGCCTCAACTCATGAAATCATTCCTACGGTTAAACATGAAGCTGGAAGCATCATTATATTTTGTCTTGGCAAGAACTGCCAGACTACTCAGGACAGGTTTAAAAAAAAAAAAAACAGATGCAGGAAACTATAGCAATCGTGAATGAAGATATTTGGAAAAGAAGATCTGTATCACATTTTAAAATGGCTTAAAGGATTTCACCAAGAAAAAACTGGAGTTGCTTTGGGAAAAACTAGGAAAATGGACTGAGCCGGCCAGAGTAGATCTAAACTAGGTGGAGCATTTCTGGAAAAGCCGGGCTCTCAAAAGACTTCAGTGCAGTAACTGCTTCAAAAAAGCTAAATGAAGATATTTCATTCTTATGTGAGTTGGACATTTCTTTTTGTTTATGTGTTTGTTTGTATTTTGTTTTTTTATTATATAGATTTACAAAAATGTAAAAGGCCTGTTTTTGCTTTGTTTGTGCATTCACAGAGAGAAGGTGTAAACTCCGCACAGACAGATTCCTGCAAAGAGTCGAACCAGGAACATTCTAGCTGATGAAAACATCTGGACTTAATAGTCCCACAGGGGACTAAAACAGTGCCTGCAACTTCTACACTCTGTTGTGTTGTTTCTTTGTTTATTTATAGTAACAACTAAATTTATGTTTTCAGAAAATTCCCCATATGTCCTGAGATTCAATTACAATAAATATATTTTGTTAATGAATCAGGATCTGTGAATCTAACAATAATATTCATAAAACAGAAAGTTGTGCACAAGTGGAAAAACTTAAACATACTATTAAAAATCATACAAAATGCCACCGCATGCATCAAAGCTGATTTTGACCGTACACAGACAGCAACAGTTGAGTGTCATAACACGACGTATTAAAACCTGAGTTGCAGTCAATGTACACAAAGCCTCCTTATAATACAGGGAAGTAGACAGCCAGACTACACTGAAGCCCTTTATCCTGGCTGACCGACAGATAAATCACACACAGAGGAGAGATATACAGTCAAAATCTGACAAGAGAGACGGAGAAAAGGATTCTTGTTTGAAGCAGGAAGGGGTTATTGTTCACTAGATGCCAGGGCGTGGGCATTCAGGGACAGATTAGCAACAGGGAAACATTTTCTCTCTGGGCCAGTTTACAAGACCCAGTCTGGTCAGGCCTGGCATAGTTTTGCCATCTAGGTACTTCGTGTTCTGAGTGGCTCTTGTCTCCATTAGGAACAAAGTGAATGCTTGTTGGAGAAACCCAAGGGGTGAGTCCCGGCTCTCCTCCCACCTCCTCTCATCTTTTCTGGCCCCCAGAGCAACTTTGAGGCTGCTGGAGTTCAAGCCTGGCCACGTGTTGGCCATTACACCCCCACAATGACCTTGTTGAGCTCAACATTTAGAGTCCCATAAAAAACATTATTGTCCGGCTCCTGAGATCATTTGTCCACTACCACAAAGGCTCAGAGAAAAGCAAAATGTTAACTCCCCCCACCCTCACCCACACACACACACACACACACACACACACACACACACACACACACACCCTCCCCCCCTCCCTCCCTCCCTCCTCTCCCACTGTCAGTTTTGCGGAGGCACATTTTTCAGATTCTACCCCGTCTTCTTACAACCCAGCCACCCTCCTGGTTCCACATTTCACCCACATTGACGTACTTCCCAGCAGTGCCCACAGGGCACTCCTACAACAGCACATTCAGATGGGAAGAAGATTGCACTGCCAAAATGCTCTCCGGAATGTGTTTTGCACTCCAGACAAGAGAAACTAAAAGTACTATCCATTCCCTGCTACATATGTCACCCTTGTGTACTCTCATTTTATTGGCTTTTGACAACAAATGCTCCTATCTATCCGTCCTTCCATCTAGCCTTTGCTCCTATCTATCTGTCTTTCCATCTAGCCTTCCCTTTTCACATGCACAACTTCAGACCCATAACAGCTAAAAGTCTCTAATGGTCATTTAGTCCGTAAATATGTCCATTTCACATCCTCTGAGTTCATGTACCTGCTTAGAGAATGGACAAGGTCGTGCCAGTCTATTAACCATATTAAAAACCAACCCATTATGATAATCGGGGAGGTCTAATGCATGTACAGGTTGCTTAGCACTCAGATATTAACTCTGATAGATGACTCAGTGATTAGCATTGAAAGGTACATTCTACTACAGCGCTGATGCTCGCCTCTGTGCTTGGAGTGCTCTGATCTGCGCTCTCAATGTGACAACCTCATCTGTGGACTCTTTGGTCAGCTATGCATGAGCAAATGCTGGGAGCGGGAAATCAGGGGGACAGCTATTGACTTAACCTTCATTATTCACGGTGACAATGACACAATTTGAACTCGAAAAGACTTCATAGGTTCAAATGAAGACAGCCAGGAGACAAGGCAACGGTATCAAACTAGAAAAAGAAAGCAACAAGGTGAAGAAATCAAGAAATACAAGGAAGGTTAAATACTAAACAGTGGAAAGGTTGGAAGACCTGTTTGGCCTGTTAAGAGCGACTGTCTCTTCAAGGCTGCTGTGACACGTGTCCTAAATTCTCGCTCAGCTTCGCAGGTTCAAGGTAGTTTAATAGATTTGCAATACTATACAGTCAAAAAAAACAAAACGGTCAAATAATTGAATGTTGAATTAAAGGAAAATCCCCCACTGGGGGAGTTTTATACCTGTCGTTTATGTAATAATTGCTCGGGGGTCATATATATATATATATATATATATATATATATATATATATATATATATTTTTTTTTTTTTTTTTTTTTTTTTTTTTTTACACGTGTTCAATTATTGAAACCCATAAGAGAAGTACCTTTCCTTGAGTAACCAATCACATTTTATTATGTTTTACCAGCTGTCTTCAACCGCCAGCATCCTCCCAGATCCTTGCCTTTCTCCCAGTCTGGATCTCCCACTCAGGCTCTGAGCGGCACTGACTTGATCTCTCGGGGAAGGGAGCACATTCTCCTTTCATCCCCTCTTAGAGGACAAACATCAGTCCCATCTCGCTGCCCATCCATATGCATGAACTGCTTATAAATATCTGATAGGAGCCATGCAACAGCTGTTTCACAGTGAGAGCAATGTAAAGAGCCTTTCATTTACACACACATGCACACATTTTTTCACCTGGACCTGTCCACACACTTAAACATGTATGCCAAAAGTCGTATGCACGTACTCTGTATTAGACACATTCGTGTACTGGTCTGGGGCTAGATCTCCATCTCATCTCCCAGTGACTCCAACTGGCTGGCCCCCTGATAGCATCGGCTCATTGCAGGGCTATCGCTCTCTCTGGTTCTCTCGCTCTCAGGGCTTTAATTAAAGCATAAGTGTGACCACGGAATGAGAGAGGAATCCTTAAGTACTGTATTTACCTTCCACCTGACAAGTCTCATGCTTATCAGTGGGGCTGGAGCTCTGGAGCCAAGAGTCAGGGACTTCTCAAAGGCCAGAGTAATCGCCAGGGTTCCCTGCTCTCCAACACACACATCCACAGGCAAGCACTTACTCAGTCTAAGCATCATCAGTCTTATCTCAGTTCTTTTCCTGTTGGAGGCATATGGGACTAACATGACTTCTACCGGCTCTAAATTATTGTAGAAGTTAAAATCATCTCATAAATAAAATCATAAAATCTCATACATTAGATATAGAGTCATTGAGTTATATCAGCATTAATTGGACCTCATTATTAAAACAATCTGCAGTTAAACAGCTATATTGATTTATTCTAATGATTCCTCTCTTAAATCTAAACAAGTACTGATACTAGCACTGAAAACGTGTAACTGACAGCTAGACTGTAATTGTGAAAGCACATAAACAAACAACAGTATCTTGAACATATTACATAGATTGTCACAGGAGAAAGTAATGATAATGTTATAAAATCTTGGATGTTAAATTTACTAAAGAACTGGCGGGAAAGTTCAAAGACAGAAATGCTGCAGCACAGTAACCAGATTATTCCTTATCTTCATCATGTATTTGCTTTAAAACAAAATTAATTATGTTTTGATTACATTAAAAAGTGGAGTTTCAAAAAAAACGCCTGGCTTTTTTATTTATTTGTTAAAGTAAAATCATATACTAAACATGTGTCTCCAAATAAATCACCTGGATATTTTGATAACTGGTTAAATGTGCATATTCGCTCTTTTCCTGATGGAGTGGAAATAAAGACTCATATTTCTGATTTGGGAAGATTTTACGTGATTTGCTACTTTATAAACAAAGCTGAATTGAAGTGAACTGAAGAAACACGTTTCTGCAGGATAAAGCATTGACTCATTTACGTTTCCGGCGCATTTACAAAGAAACGCTGAATTTATTTCAGCTTTTCAATGCTGGTACCTACCTGCCTATATTGGCTCTGTTCATGTGCTGGACTAAGTCATGGAAAGCTCAACTAACTCTTGCCCATTGTTTCCACATCATAGTTATTCTCTAGCTTTTTTCTTTTTTTTTTTTTTAACACACTTCCATGAAAATTGTACGTGCATTCTCATCAGACTCCGTTTGAAAAAGCAGTTATGTGTATTTTATAAAAACCCTCTGTGTTTCTCTTACGTTTGACATAAAAAAAAAAAAGCCTCCCCAGATGTTTCCACATGTGAAGAAGAGTTACCTTACAGCCATTTACAATGCAGAATTCCTGGTAGCTGAATTTTTTCCTGGAGCTCCAGATTAGAGCAGTGATACGTACACCCCCTATCACTGCTAGTGGCTTCCTAATCACATCCCTGCAACTGATACTGAGGCAGAGACAATCTGAGAGAGCAAGCGGGAGAGAGGACAATAGGAAAATATAGCAGTAGAGAGAAAAGCAGCTAAAGGGACAATCTTGGAAATCAAATACCACGATCCACCACCAGCTCAGTATGGTACTGATAAAGCAGCAATATCTAAAGGTGACATTGCAATAGGTGGACAATGCTGGCACAAGTTTATTGCACTTCTGTGGCAATAGAAACCCCAAACTGTGATTCCGAGCAGCGTTTCTGGTATTTCTGTTCTTACATTACATTTTTTTTTTCTGACTTCTTCCAGTCATCCCTCTTCTCCTCCATCTCATTAGAAACATTAGAATTGCTGATGCCGGCAAGAAAACACTTTTGCTTCAGTCTGAAGAATGTCTTTGTTCTGTTTCCAATACAAATACAAGGAGATTTAAATATTGCTCCTCTGGAGTGTGCCTATGTGGCTGTGCGAGGATGAGGAAGAGACTCTGTGCATCTGAAGTTGAGCCACGGTTGCTTGTGCGTACTAGGACGAGCTTGTATGTATGCGTGGCTGCATATGTGTTTCCGGAGGGTATTTCTGTTCCTTGTGGGGTGTACAGTTAAAGTGAACAATAGGCAGGGCTGCGCTGCGACCTGTGTTGCATGATTCTACAGCATCCTAACAAAAGAAAGACTCCTGTTTTAGATGAATCTGGAATGGTGCTTAGTCAAATAAGTTGTCAAAATGTGAGGGTTTTTTTTTTTTCTTTGTTTCACCAAGATCATATGAAACTCACAGGAGTTATATGACGTAAAACATAAAGAATGATGAAATTTAAACCTACACAGATGGAACACATTAAGGCCAAGAGAGGTGAAATGTAATGACTAGAAGGGAAAATGGTAAATAGAAGGTGGGGAATTGAAAACACAAAAGGGAAGCAAGCACTAAATCCAGCTAACAATCTTCATTAACCATGCAGAGCATCTTGGCTCCTCTCCCACACCTCCCAGCTCATCATTGCCTGGGCCCTGGCTTCCAGCGCACCCCCACCTCCATGATCCCATCCCTCCTGCCTCATCCTTCCATTCCCAGCTTCCCTCCCTCCCCTCCCAGCCCCTATAATCACACCCGCAATCACAGTCCCTAATTAGGTTAATTAATTTGTATCAGCCCTTATAGGGACTTGGCTGTGATGAGGCAGCCATAATAGCGCTGGTACAGCCTTCCCGCAAAAGAAAGGAAGAGGAAGGGGCTCTGATACAAGCCTGTCTTTGGCAAGACAGCACCATAAAGCATGGGGTCACAGTTTTATGCCCCACCCCCAAACATCTCCCTCGGCTACTATTTTCTCCGCTCTAACCCCCACATGTCGCTTCCCCCTGCTCTTGTTATTCAATAGTGGTGACACTGACACCTAAACAGTGATATATAACCCGTCATGTCACAATGGGTTACTGTGACCACTGGAATGAAAACATTCTGTGTGATGATAATTAAACCTGCATTTTGCCAATGACACGCCCCCGCCCCCCTTCTCCTCACTCTGCATTATTTTGGAGAGCTGGTTTTTGCTTGTTTGTTTAGACTTTGGCAGTCTGTCATGGTGTTCCAGGAGTGGGGAGGAAAAAAAACTAAACAAAACATAACTGTATGATCGTGATTCTCCCGGCGGTTTGTCTCTGCATTCTTCTTAGACACAGATCGAAGCATCACATTACAATCAGCGGCCCTCATCGCCCCTCATCAGGCCACTGACGAACAAACTCTGATTAACGCCCCCATCTGATTACTGCAATCACCCAGGCTAACCACGCAAAAGCACCGTCCCCTCCCAGAGCACACACACACGCACACGCTCATCCTAACACCTCAGCCTTAGTCAGACTACATAGGAAGCAGACGTGCACACACAAAGTAGTTCTCATCATGCATTGTCACGCCGTTGCCATTATTGAAGTCAGGGTTAGTAAAAACACACCAGCACACCATTTGATAGGGGGGAAAAAAGGCGCATTGCACAGGGAGAGTGTGTTTGTCTGGATTTTAGAAGAGTTTTTAAACGCTGAAAATGTTACAAAGAAGTGAAAAGCAACGTGGCGATGAAATGGATAGTTGTTTAAGACTCACAGTTTACTGTATCAAACAGTCCAGTTTGTGTGTTGTCAGAATATTACTCCGTTTCAAAACACACAAATACCCACGCTCTATCCGTGAACTGGGAGCTCTTTATTTTGATCCAAGAAGACACATGCATAAATATACGTACGTGCAATCTCAGACAGACAATGACACAAGGGAGCTGCGCGACAAGGACAGATCCGGTAGTTAAAGCCTAATGAACACGTCCCCAAGGCATGCGCCTGGCATTCCCCTGAATGATGGACTGACAGTAATACCGGGGCAGATGGGTGCGCTCCACGCCCCGTTCAGCACCACTCTCACACACACACGCGTGTAAACACGCACCCTCCCCCTGGTGTATCCAGGCCCTTTTTCCTGCAGAGAGTTACCCCCCGTAGGTCTGACGGGGAGGTGGTGGTGGGAGGGGGTGGGGGTAGGCCTAGCAGGGGTCCTGTGTGTGTGTATGCGTGCACCTAGAGGTGGGGTGCACAAGTATGAGGCCCCTATCATGATTTAGGCTTCCATGCAAATTTAATCAATTCGAGTACCTCTCGCCAGCCTGGGCTCATTAGCAGCAATTTAAAAAGGAGGCTCTGTGATCCCCACCTCATTGCAGGAGTCAGACTTTCAACTCGGGCAAACACGCATACTCACACAAACGCACTAAGATACACATAGATATCCACAAATACACAAAAAAGGCATACACATCAGGGGCACTGTCAAGGCTGTAAAGATTTTCCTTCAGACATCTTCCCCCTGGCATGAAGGAGACAGTGCCTCTCACCATCCCCTCCTTCCTCCCTCCTCTGTCCCTCATCTCTTTCCACCACTTCAAAAGCGCCATGACACCCGGCTTCAAGTTCAAGGAGAGGGGGATCCACAGATAAAGACTACCTCTCATCCACCCAACCCTAGCATTTGGAGATACCCTCCCAACACTCAAACCCCAGGCTACCTCTCTCTTCTCCCCACCTCTCCGGCTCTCTGTAATTGGGGGGATCGATTAGCACTGTCCTTAACCATCCTTAACCCCGGATCTGTATGCAGCTCAAGTTGGTGAATGAGGTCCATGGAGGTGCTGCACTTGTGGTTGTGTAGAGATCAAGTACAAGGTTAAAATCATGTGGGGGGGAGGGAACTTTGTAATCATATCTAATACAAAGATAATGTGAGATCATAGTATATATAGTTATTTATAAAATATTGTATTTATATGTAAAAAAAAAAAAAAAGAATCAACAGCCCTTTTCTCAAACATCACTCGGGTTAACCCACTGAGAACAGCGTAGTCTCCAGATGTCTCTGAAAAGGAGCAGGTTCTTATCTTCATTATTTTTTACACAGCAGAGATGATATTTAGTTTGATCTCAAACTAAATACATTTATGTGCGTAGGTCAAAGACACTTGCCACAGGACAGAAATGATAAATTAACTGCTAAAAACTGCTCGTTTCTAAACGTGAAACGATGCAAGTTGACTTGAAATGCACTGTACTAACAGACAGCTGGAATTAATAAGTCGAGTATATGTCACTTTTGAACAGATTTGTTTTTTCCTCAAGTCTCGTTGCTTAACTTGGAGAACAAAGCTCTTTTGTGTTAATTTCGTTTTTAACTAGGCTACATTTTCACTCTCTACATATCAGGGTCAATGTCAAACCCTGCAGCTGTGTGACTGCCACCCAGGACTCCACTTTCAACCCCCCATTCCAAAAGTGACTATTCGTTAACAAACTTCAAGGGCCATTAAGTTTAGAGATGGCATATGGGGGGGACAGGACGGCCTGTGTGAGTGGTCAAATGAATTATGAGGCTTTAGACAATACAGGAATGCCTGTCTATATCTTTAAAATCAGGTCACCCACTGCCCACCCCGGAGTCCTGCCACTGCCCCCCAGCGCAAGAGTCCTGTTGCTGGGGTGAATGAAAGGAGAGCTTGAGGAGGAACAGTGGCTTGTCTGTGCTTGGGTTGCATAGTCAGATAGGGGTCCCGGAACTGCGCACACAGTGTTTCGACCCCTGGGCTCCCCTCAGTGACCCAAGCCCCCTCCGCTTACGGACCGTGGGCCTTGGGGTCTGAGTACACGCACTCTCTCTCAGCATTGTGACGCAGTAGCAGAGGGTGGGGGGAGGGGGGGAAGGAGGGAGGAAGAGCTGGCTGAGGATGTGAATCACTAATGTACACAGGATACAACACAGTCCTGACATGAGCGGTCAAACGCTGAAATGCCACAACGGGGTATTCTTGTGTGACTTGCACACATAAACATGCATTGTACTGTAAAAGCCTACTAGTGTGTAGTAAGTGATGCGTCTCAAGATATCTAAATAAGCATCTCATACTAACTGAATATTTAGTTTCACTAGACTTTAGGCAGTTAACGTTGTTAGCTTTAATTAATTTCAAATGAAAGAAAGTAAACCAAAAGGACATTAAGAATGAATCTTTCCGTGTTTTGGCTCATTTCGAGCTGTTGGCTCACCTTTGCTCTGGTCAGCAGTGTTGGAGCCAAGGCCTCTGGTCCCTCTCCTGCAGCCCTTCCACCTCGCTCTTCTCCTGTTGACACATTCATCCGGTTATCTCTCTCCGCTCCTCCCCTTCAGCGTCTCCCAGGAGAAGCTGATGGATGGGCCCTGTTTATGAAGCTGCTGCCACCGCAATGATCAATCAAGTGTGGGTCACTGCGATCTGCCGCTTGGAAGCAGATCTTCAGTCTATCCCGGGGTACGGGTCGAAGGAAATGCGCGCAAATACACTTTAGTTGTTCTCAAGATGTCCACATGCATGACCACAGAGGTTGATGGAGAGATACAAACTCATTGGCTCACTTTGATTAACGTAAACTAATGAGCAGAGAATCGTGCTACTGTTATCGGTGCTTGTTAATTGACAACTAAATCATACTTAATCTTATTGGGTGCACCTAGAGACCAGAACGCTGGTGTAACACGTGAAAGGGGCCTGTTAAAGGTCTGCTGCAGCAGGCATCCTTCCGAGGATGTGAAGGCTGAGCTGAATCTGTGCCAGCTGTAACACTTCCCCACATAAATGACTCAGAACTGTTAGACTGTTAGGTTAATGGTTTATATATTTATATATAACAATGCATTGTAACTGTCAATCATATCAGAACATCTGAAATCAACATTGACCAGTAAACATCTTGATTTCAGGTTGCAAGAAACAAGCAAACAAGATGTGTGGTCAAAATATGAATAGAAGACGTGTTCTGCGTTTGCATCTGAGGAGCTTTGAGACGGAGCATCGCGGCTTGTCTTTGGTTTCAAGGTCCAGCATCACAATTCCCCATCTACGGAATCACTGACCTGGAGCACCCAAATGACCGACAGTTCATTCAGATTGTAATAATCACAAACAACACTTTGGGTCTAAATGTCAGGTCACACTAGTTACCTAAAAGATTCACTTTAGCCTTTTGTAATTGTCCTGCGTTCCAGACAGTTTTTTTTTCGTATCAAAGAACACCAATGCCCCCTCGTGGTGGCTAGAAGAAATGAATAAAACGTATCTCAGTGCAGCTCAGATGATGGAATCACAAATGAACTCCAATGCTCCCTGCTGACAAAAAAAAAACAATTCCTTTAAATTGTTAACTTAATATTGAAATTCACAACTTATACTTGCATCAAGAAACCCCATCAGTTTGCCAGTCTTCTTTTTATTTGAAAAAACACAAAATTGCTTTAATATATACAAAAATGCACAGCTGCAACAACAATAAGAGAAGCAGTCATTATCTTCTGTCTTTTCGAGGATCAAAGCGGTGGAAGTCCGTGATTTTACAAGTATTCCAAACATGATTTACTCTGCCGCAGCCTGCCAGTAGTCACTCAGCGCTTCCTCTTGGCCTCAAACTTGTAGACAGCGGCAGCATTGGCTGTCTCTTTTTTTACCTTCACTTTCTTGGTCTTGTCCTTAAGTATGAAGAAAAATAAAAAGGTAAACCTTTCAGATGGTTGTAGCGCAGTGACAAGAAAACATTTGTGTTGAAGAATTCTCACCTGCAGGTCCTTCCGGGTCTGAATTTTCTGGCTGATGACGAACATTTTCTTTTCTCTGTCGATCCTCTGGGACAGGATTTTATACTGATGCTTCCTTTGCCTCGCCATCTTCTACAGATGCAGAAAAAACACAACCCTCCTGTCAGTGACTTCAGCTGAGTTGCTTTATATCACCAAGAGATTGATGAGCTTCTATTGTCCTGACAACTTAACTTTTAGACATGAGAACAGTATGTTTCTCCCTTTTGAATACAAAGATCACACATGTGCAACACGGTAACAAAACAACAGCCATCAATGCCAGACCTGGATACTGTGTGGCTCCACAGCACCTTGGATGCTCTTGGTCTCCAGAGTTTTAAGAGTTGGTCTGTTGTACACTCTGTCCACCAACTCTGGAGCCGTGTTGAGGTGGTTTGCCAGGTCAAACGTCTGTACTGCGGGTACAAAGGTTTAAAGACATCTCTGAAAATCTAATTCAAATGGTTGCGTTTATGTACATCGATTAGAAGTTTTCATCCAGTGAAAAGTCATTTTCAAAACCACTCCAAATATTTGCATTTACCCTGCTTTTTGGAATCCACAAAAAAAGTGTGTTTGTTTTTTTCTTTCCTTTCGGCATCCAGAAGATGGAGCTCTCCTTTTAGTCTCTCAATTTTCTGAAAGCACAAGATGTTCAAGAGAACATTACTGGAGAAACCGATGCAGAAGTTCTCAGTTTAGTAAAACCTTTGTACGCTAAACACATGACCGTGTTCCTGCCTCTACCCTGAAAACCTTTCACCACTTTAAAAAAGAAAACATCACTCCAGGCTGCTGTGTGTGAGTCTGTCATCATCACCATCCTGTTCACGACAAACCAACATTAACTCCACCGTCTTTTTATTGGTGTATCTATCTAGTGCATGAGAGAAGGCTCTAAGCAGTCATCGGGTGAGTCACAAGGATGCTGGCAGCAGAGCTTTTAGGTTTTCCGACACGTAGGATGAACTAACAGCGAGTCCGACTTGTTCCTGTACTCAGGACGGATTTAGAAGAGTGTACAATTTATTGTCAAGTCTTTCTTGCAAAACAGATGGTCTAACAATGACATCTTGGGCATATAAAGCTTAACTGAAAGAGGACCTGATTGGTCAGAGCCTGCGTTGCTTTCTGTAGCTGCAGAAATAAACACAAACATGTATGTTTGTAAAAGTACGCTCTTGATGTAGAGATCTTCTTATGCCGATTCCAGTACAGTATCGGCCGATACTGAGCACTGTTCTGACACCAGTGTTATTTTCACTGTTTTTTTAACACCACACTAGAGGTTTTTTTGCTTAATTACCATCAGATAAAGAGTAACTATTACACACAGAGCAGTTTTAGAGTTGAATTACGGACCTGGGATACTACCACCCTCCAGACGTTCAACTATACAGTTAAATTCTACATTTTTAAAGACTAACAGGGGCCGGTGATCTCTGAAGATGAATTCTGCAGTTCGGCCCAGCGTTGTTCTTCTTTTTGGTCCAGAAACCACAGCTTTGCACAAGGAGCATGTCACAGTTTTCCTGGGAGGACTTTCCAACCCCAAATAATGCGATGTATGGTATCGAATGTTGCACAGACATACACTATAGTGCCAATATATATGCCATGTAAACTGACAAGAGCGGGGTCAGCAGATGCTGAGGTGCGATGAGGTCGCCAACTTCCTGCCGAGTCCGTCGCTACAGGCGAATCAGAGCGGAGACTGAGAGCCGTAGCAGTTCAGGAACCCAGTGACGTAGAAGAGGGAAATGTGTTGTTATTCACGTGAAGACAGTCCACTTCACGGACTGCACGACAGCTGAGTCCAGAGAAATTTAACAAACCTTCGTCTCGGCGACCCTTTTCATCTCCACGTATCCGATATCCTGCGTCCTCATCACTTTCTTCTGTTCTTCCGTCACCTCCTCGTTTTTCTTCTTCATTACATGAACTCCATCCTGTCAACATGAGTCATTATTTAAAAAAAAAAAAAAGGACAAAAATGAAACTCAAGTAAAGTCAACTCAAAGTTTATCAAAAGCTTATGATAATTATTGATCATGACCTCCAGTTTTGAGCTGATCATCTTGAAGTAAAACTCATCTGGGTTCTTTTCCAGAGCTTTCTTTCGCAGGGCAGCAAGGGTGTTTTTCTTCTTGTGGTAATCACTGTAATAACAGGAAAACAAAAATAAACGTGCATCCTCAACCGAAATGTGAAAGGAAGGAAATAAAATCTACAACGAACGGATTATAAAGCTCGACTTGTACTCACTCTGCACGCAGTTTGTAGTCTTTCTTCTTCTCTAGGAGTCCCAGATGCTTCCTAAAACCGGGCTGGCCCGACAAAAGCGACCAGGATAGTGGTTATTATTACAAAAACGACCAGGATTGTGGTTGTTATTACGATCGTCTCCTGCTGCTGCTAAGCTAACGAGCTAACCAACAACACTCACCTGAGATCGTTCATGGTGGTTTCTCTGACGGGATTTCAGCGCTTTTCTGAACGACGACATGTTTGCAAACCCTCTACAAGCGTCGTGACGCCAGAGCAGAGTCAAACCGGATGATTTTGAAGCTTTTCTAACCCTCGCAGTCACTCAAACTTGCCCGCTGCTTCCAGGATGCTTCCCCTGATAGCTGAACACGTGGTTTTCTCACCGGCGTAGGTCGTCATGTTTTCTTTTCATCACCGCAGATTCGCCACTCAATACTTACTGAAAACACCACGGGAGCCGCGAATAACTAATCATTTATATTATTATAAAACTTCATATTTATTTAAATTATTGAAAGAGGAAAAAAAAGAAAATGTCCATATTTTAAAAAGACCTGTACATTATTGTGCGAGTTGTAGATAATCATGTGAACGCCAGAGGGCGCAGTTGCAAAGAAAATGTTTTCATGGCGAAGTTTCTGGCCACAGTCTGAGCAGCTTCTTATTTCATGTCTTTCCTTTGTTCATTGTGACATTCTTTATCTTAGAGTCATATAGACAAATATAAGTATAAGTATTCAATAAAAGTAGTGCTTTAAACCAGCTGTAATAAATATTAGTCAAGTAAAAGCATACCCAGTGTAAAGGTATTTCTTCAACTAACAAAAATAATTGATATCATTAAAACTGTACTTCAACCTTTATTTAACCAGGAGAACCTCGTTGAGATTAAAAATATTTTTTTAAGAGTGTCCTGGCCACGACAGCAGCAAACATGTGGCAATTATTAAAGTAGATTTCAATTATTAGTCAATGGAATAAATAGATTGTCTTCTAAATGTTTCAAATTCTGTTAAGTTATTTTAAATGTGTGTATATTGTACCAATTTAAAACAAAAGTTACTTCAGGACACTTCAAAGAGAACATAAGGACATTTAATTCAAGTCAAACTAAAATGCAATTCATTAAATTTCAAATCGATTAATTGCAAATCAATTCAGTTATCTACATTACATTTCCATCTATTTATAATTAAATTAAACTCCGTATTTAAACAATTCCATATTGTATAGTTAAGTACCTATAAACTGCACATTTGTAAAAAGCATTTCAGTTAAGGCAGCAATTGATTCTTCACTACAATTCAGCCACCTCGTCCTGAGCATTCACGGGGCAGCAGGTGAGGGTGGAGCAGGAAAACTCCCGGCTATGTGACTCCTCTAAAACACTGATGTCGTTGTCCTTAGTCTTTGGTTCTTTGTAACTCATTTTGCACTATGCTTGGGGTCATTGTATGTCTGGAAGACGCATTTCCACACAAGCTTGAACCCTTTGCAGGATAGTCAATATAACATTTAAACATGTTGACTCTAGAGGGATTTTGAAGAATAATGAAGGAATGATTTCGCCTGATAACTTCATGTATTTTTAAAAAATGATCATAGGATGAATGTTTACTGAAGCTAACAAAAGTGGTCATTTGCCCAGTAAAGGGTTAACTGCCTGGGTGATGTCTTGTTGCTTCAATATTGCTCTTTCCTCATGATGTCACCCCACAGCATGATGCTGCCACCCAAGTATTTCACAGTTTGGTGTTCTCAGGTTTTCAAGTTTCTCCTTTTCCTTTTTTTTCTCCAAATGTAACAATTCACATTATAACCCAACAGTTAAATTTTAGTTGCATCAGACCACAAGACTCATCTCCAAAAGTTAAGGTCCTTGTCCATGTGTTCGCTTGCAAACTGTAATCTGACCTTTTAGATGCCTTTTGGAGTAATGGCCTCTTCCTTGTCTTCCAATTCTAACTAACCCAACACAGAAAAGGTTTAGTCTGATTTAATGTCAGACAGTGAGAAGAAAAAGGTTTAGTATCTTTTTTATAGTATGTGTAAATGTATTTCAACTGGTGGAAGACAAAGTTAATGTAAAATAATGCTTAAATGACTCGTGCTTACACTATTGCAAAACATATTTCATCAATTGTTCTTCTGAAATACATTCACGTGTACTTTATTGTTTTGTTACTGAATTAGCACGTTCAGTTCATAGAAGGGTAAACCACTTAGACTCTCAGTGGTATTTTGAAATTATCCTTTGAGAAATGGGTTGGAAATGCATTTTGAACAGCTAAGTAATTCAATCTCATGGTAATATATCCTATTTAGTAATTTTATGTGATTTAGGTTCAAAGTTCTTCAGGTGACTTGAGGTACTCTGGAATATAAAACTTGCGCAACAGGGCTCACTAACAAAGCAAAAATGAGATTAATCTTATTCAATTAGAACATCAATGCTTTTGGTGACTGACATTCTCTAACGGTGCACGCTGCAGGCTTGGCCCAAGAAAGACCCAAAACAAGTGAGCATCAGTGCAGTCCTGCTGGCTTAATGTGTACTGGCTACACATTTTAAGCATTACATTACTTTGGTCATTAAAATGAACATTATTATAATGGTAGAGACTGCCAGAGTGCACAATTAACACAAATCTGTAACAAATTTATGTTTTATGTTATTTCAAACTCTTTGTTTTGATTTGTGTCCAGGCCAAGAAATAAATAAATAAAAAAACAACTAAATATAGCCCTGTAATATGTCATAAAAAACTCCCACACTGTCAAACAGAAAACAAATTGCAAATGTCTTTATGAACTCTTAAAATTTAGTTATGTAAATCCCACAGGTCTATAAGCATCGTGATGTTTTTCCTCACATGAAAAGAAGTTAAATGTATACACCAAGAGCCTCTGTGCTCTTTTTTTTTTTTTTCCCCTCTCAACTTGGTGAGTGCTGCAGGACCTCAGAGGATGAGGGTCACTGCTCTACCCTGGGAGAAAACACTGTCCACTTCCTGAGATGATATTTAGAGGCGAAGAGAGACAAAGACCAAAACCACAGTGGCACCAGTTCCGTGATCTCACCCAGCCTCCCAACTCTTTGAGGATGTGAGTAGAAAGCAGTCGGATAGATTGATATTCCGCTAAACAACCAGCTTTCATGGGGGAACCATGAAAGCTCACTATCCCTCGCCGACCACAAGGAATTTGTTTTATATGTGTGAGATTTGCATGGCATGCACAATGTTTTGTGGGCACTGAGACCTATGAATGGGGTCAGTGTTTCCACATTATGTCACTGGCTTGTTTATCAGTCCAATGGCTAATGATCCTCTTTTCTGTAAAGATTTCAGCCCAAGGCCTGACTGATCCACTCACCCACTAACATGTGTTTAACTAGGCAAACATACACAGTAGTCAGGATTTACGGGTCAAATGTCTACACTCCGCCTTACTGGGCTTTGTGCTGTTTAATTCATGTGAGTGTCTATCATTACAAGTGAAATGCCTGGTGAGCCACAGCAGGGGTAAATACTACTTTGGAAATCAGGGGCTTGTAACAAGCTGATGCAAGAACAGGAGAGCAAAAGCTTGTGGGTTTGTTCAGGGTCAGCAGTGGAAGAATGCCCTTGTGGAGCAGATGCAGAGCCATTCGGTTCGCTAATATGACCCTGTAAAAATAACACTGCTGACATATTGTAAGACTTCTGCACTTGGGCTGAGCTCAGGACTTTGGTATGTCTCCCCGGACCATGGTTGGTCCTCATCTGGAGCGAGCCGCCAGGCCTGCCCAGTCGAAAAATGCATGAGCCACAAGTTCTTCCTTTGCAGTTGTTAAGCTATCTCCTTTCAGTGGCTGTGTAGGAAACACGTTGTTTAAGCTTCTAGTTTGAAGTGCTTGTACTTTTCTCATTTCAATTTTGTGCTATCTTATATTTTAATTACAATTTCAGAGGGATGTATTGTGCTTTTTTAGTCTGATAATGTTTGTTTGACAGCTACAGCCACTGAACTATTGGTCTCTCGGTTAAAGTTCTCACTCCAACAGTTAAAAAATCCACTAAATACTAATCTCTGCTTCTGAAAAAATTTTACATTTAGAAGTTTTTCCCAAGAAAATAACCACATTTTCATCATAAAGTGACTCAAAGTAGTATTTTCATCTTATATATTAAATATCACGTTCAGTTTCACTTGAAGGAATATTTGACTGGCCTCCCATCCCCACTATTGGCAAAAACCACCAAAGTAACTTTTGGTGGTTATCATGTCACATATAAACCAGTAGTGGACATCATGACAGAGTTGTGTAAAATTATCAAGAAAGTGATTAAAGAGAGAAAGCAACTGAAACATGTTGACTTGGCACTTGTTCTGAACTTTACAGACTCTACTGACTTTTGTTCACACTTGTGCCTTTAGTTAGAATCAGATTTTAGTTGTTATGTTTAGGCTTTAACTCTTTGTAGTTTATGTTTAGGAAATATTGTGTTTCTTATCAGAATAGCTAATATCCACATAACCACAGCTAATGTCCTGCAACAGATGAAAATATGTCTTTTTCTCATTTTACCTTGAGACCAAGGTATATTCTCAGCTGAGAGTGCAGAAAAAATGTAAGCGTACATTGCCAACCAAGTCATGGAAGAATAGTAATCCCACAGTCTAGAGATGCTGAAGAACACGGAGCGAGGCTTAGATGAACTACAGAACAGGTGTAATTACTGATATTTTATAAGAACAGTTTTCAAATTTATCTCATGTTAGAAAACAATGGCCAAAAGTATCTGTGATCAGCTTGTTAAAACTAGTTTCTCCTGAACTAATAATCCAAATATAATGATTGAAATATGAGACACTGACAGAGGCCGTTAATGTTTGAATTTTCTTGTTACGTTCTCCTTCCTTATCCCGGTACAGCGTGGGAGAACTTCAGAGTGGGATTCTCAACATAGATGCAAGCTAAGAAAACCATACTGGAACTTAATTACGTATAGACATAATTAAGTTCCAGTATGGTTTTCTTAGCTCGATTTTGAAAGTGGATATTGTGCAATGGCTGGGTTTATTGTGGAAACTATCACAACAGCGAAGCGGTGAGTTAGGAATGAGCTTCTCAGATGATGCTCGGTGCTGTTTTTTGTTCTTGTTCAAGAGCTTGTTTTATTTCTTGATTGTTCCATTGTATTTTGGAAAGCCAGAAAATGAGTTCATGTGCCCTTTTATCCGAACCAAATGCATTTACAGTATACATAACCCTTCACTATGATTTGTGCAAAACAACACTGTGTATAGTAAAATATTTTATCCCAGCAGGTCAAAGTTTTCGCTTGCCTTCACACATGTGATGAGAACAGGCTCATGTTACTAGAAGGCAGATCTAATTATCACTTAAGTGCAGCATTTGACAGTATAATTGCCTCATTAGTCTTGTGCTCAGGAGCATGATGCTCATTTGAGTTAATTTAACTCAGGTGTCTCAAAATCACATATAAAGAAAAAAAAAAGTTCAAGATGAACAGTCTAGCACTAAATTGAATTTCACTATAACTCTTTTAACTTGTTTTTCAAAACTTAAACAGAGACAAGTCTCATTTAAAAGGTAAAAAGTTACTTCTGACCTTAGAAAAGAAAGACACAGTGAAGGAGTCATCAAAGCATTTCTACTTCGATGAATTGACAGGCATGCATCCTTTAATTTGTTACGCACAGCCTGGAGGAACCACGCCTCAGCGTGTAAAATTAGAATTTATAATTAGGGTGTTGTGGGGAATTGAGGGGTCAGAGCAGTGCAGACCACATTCTCCCAGTTGTCACAGGACCATGAAAAACAAGAGTCACATGTTTTAGTCAACATGTACTTAATTAGCCTTTTCACATGTAAAATAGTTCATTTTTCTTAGGTATTAAAAAAAAAATACTGAGGTCAGTTAAGTTAAATAAATATTGCACCTTTTTCATCACAGATTTTCACAGAAACAGTAAAAAAGTTTAAAAAAAAATCTTATTTCCATTATATACATTAAATTCTGTCCATAAAACGTATTATAACAGCGTAAGTCCAGCCCTGACGAAGACCATCTCCCACCTGGAACTAATCCTACTTGTTACCAGCAATGCCACCCAAACTCTTGCTCCGTTTGTAAAGGGTCTGAATGGCTCATAACAACGGACCCTGCATCCCATATTACCAACCGGAATTCCTAGTAGGAATCCCAACGGGATACAGTTGAATTCCTTCTCCACAACAAAGCAAATGTCGACATGTTGGGCAAACTCCCATGACCCCTCCAGGACCCTAGTGAGGGTATAGAGTTGATCCAGCGTTTCACTGCATGGAAATAAAGCCTTTTTTTTCTTCTCAATCAGAGGTTCAACCTTGGACTAGATTCTCTTCTCCAGCATAAACCTTACCAGGGAGGCTGAGGTGTGTGATTCCCCTGCAACTGTAACACACCCTCCAGCATCCCTCAAAGGCTTGAATGACCACAACTGGACTTCCTTTTCTTAGATCTCGAAGAGGTTTCATCTTCTATACAGAAGGCATGAAGGATGGCCCCCCCTTCTTGAAAATGAAAGCTGCTACCCCAGTCACTAATCCAGAGACATTGCCCTTTATGTTGACGCAATATTGCAGAAGCATGTCAACCAAGACATCCCCACAACATCCAGGGCCTTAAGGAACTCCAGGCAGATCTCATCCATCCCTTGGAGCCGCCCCCTGTGGTGCTTTTTAACTACTTTGGCAATGTAAGTAATAGTTATGAACAAGTCCACTATTATACTGTACATTCACAATTTTCTCTCCTAATTTCAACGTACCTCCGGTAGATGAGCAGCCACTATTTTTGAAACAAACAACACCAAAAAGAATAACAAACATTGTAAAAGATTACTGTGTCAGTTGTTAACAAAAAGGATACACTTTGAGCATCATTTTTCAAAGGCAGGTTATTCTGATGAACTTCATTACTTACACTACCCTGCTGGTAGTGTAAGTATCTCAATGTTTCTAGTAAATCCTACGAAGCTGCAAAAAATAGAGAGCTTGTTGGAGACGGTAGAAATGTGCCATGTGGTTGAAATGCAACTTAAACCCAAACCACAACATTTTCCTAAAACCCAACCAAACTATGGCTCAAAATGGAAAATACAAAATGAGAGTAAAGCTGAAGTGTAACCATAAGGGTGTCACATGCTTTTGAACTTCAGGCTCCTATTAAAAGTCTTGTGTTTTATTCTTTCAACACAACTCTGACTTCAAAACCAATTTTTAACAATTAAAAGTCCTGTAACAGCAGCATACAACCACAGATGTTGGGAAATGTTGCTACAGTAATGTGAGGTTGTAATTGGGGGTGAAAATACATTAATCAGTATACTTATTGCAGAGTCTTAAGAGTAGTGAATCCTGTCATCAATTAAAATCCTTTCAGAATTCTTTTTCTTATGTTGAAATAACATTTCAGGGTGTTTTCGAAGGTAAATTTGAAGGTTTATGCTCCAGCCACACTGTGTCTGACTGCCGAATAGTGCCTGAAGACGCGTCACGCCACTCATTTGAACTTTTATGAACCCATTAGTCCAGTATTCACTCACTATACGTTACCTTCATCTTGCAATGGAAGCACTAGTTTGAAAAACATCATCCGTCTCCTTCATCGTCACCCGTTTTGTGCACCATTATCTACATTTGAACCAAAATGGTTTCATCTAGTGTTCCCCTCTGCAGTGACGTGCTCTTCAGCTGGCCTTCCTGCGTAGCGATCCTTAACTTATTGTGTTCTGCTTAGTTTGGTTAACACAGACAAGCAAGATTTTACTTTGCACAAACTAAAGAGAGATCACCAAACTGTTCACCCATTCATTGTAATCACACAAGTGGTATGATCGATTTGCGTTTATTAGTTTATTATGAACTACTTGTACTGACTATCTGGTGAGGTGAAGTTTAAAGAGCAAGAAAACAGTTTCCTATGAGTAATTACAGTCTTGTTATAAGCCTGCAAATCTTCCTGGCCAGACTGTTTTGCTCTACTTGAGCTGTAGCAGATAAGACCGAGAAACACCAATTACAAGAGGAAGTGGTGACTGTTGAGCTTCATATCACTCCTTAAAGTCATTAGACACACAAGAAGAATGCTATCTATCACACGGGGAGGTTCTTCTGTCAACAAAACGGTTTTTTAATGTATAATTGACTAACTGTGATGAGTCAAATCGCAGGTAGGATCCTCCAATGAGTGACAAAACGGCAAGCCAGCTGTTTCCAGGCTAGACGTCACTCCCTGTTGTTGAGTCATGACAAAAATGAAACATTAGGACTGGAGATATTGTGAAAGGGAAATGTAATTTAATAGCTGGGTTATTCTTTACCCTGTTTGGTCAGGTAAGGCCATACAAAGATAAGCAAAGGTCGCTATGGTAATAAAGTAATAAAGTCTCTATTAGATAATGAACATTATATGTTACTTGCATTAAAATGATTGTTGACATAAGAAATGTATCGGTTATCATATTTTATTGGCTAATTTGTTAATGGATTAACAAATTCAATGAAAATAATTTTAAAAGCGCCCAGTAGCCAGCCCTCACTTATCCAGGAACCTTATGACATGCAGGGCGTTACAAATTTAGCACATAAACTCCACAAAACGTAACACCAAATTCTATTAAAACTGACTTAAACAGACTGTAGCAGACACAAAGGGCCCTGTAGGAATCCAGTCTCCTGCGTAGACTTCTCTCTGCTCCCGTTTGAAGTCGCTGAAAAAAAAAGAGGGAGGGAGGAATGTTTTGGGGGGGAGGCGGGATCTTGTGACTCACCAGCAACTTCCTCAGTTGTAGGACAAAAGTAGCCGGCAAGCTGCATCCCTTTTCGCCGCAGAGGTTTCGCTACTGTCAGATTAAAAAAAAAAAAAAACACACACACACACACACACACACGCGCGCACACAGAGAAAGTTTTACAGCCGGAGAGCGACGCTCCTAAACCGTCAGAGGAGCGACCCGCGATCTGATCCCAGACGAGATCTGAGCGGCTCTCAGACTCAGGAGGCGCGTTACCACATCAAGTTGGAAAGGTGCCTGGTAAGAGCTCCGTATCTGTATATATCTTTCTCTCCTCTTTCATGTATTGTTCCATTACATTGTTAACCTTTTGGTCTCAGTATTACACAGTTTCCTTCAAAGACTTACCTAGGAAGAGTCAATGAACCCTGAACTTCTGAGAACTTCACATGTTCAGATTGCAACCAGTGGTATAACTATTTATTACAATAAATTAAAAATATTGTTGTGTAATGTATGGATGCAAAGGTTGAGCGGAAGTAAGCGTTAGAGCCAAAGAATCCAGTTTTGTTTGTTCTTTATTCATTTAGTTGTGGTCTTTATTGGTAAGGATAGAGGTTGAACAGGTGGCGAGGCTAGATACACACCGCTCAGGATCCATTAACAGTCTCCGGTCATATTGAATCATTGCTTTTCTTTTTCATTTAGAGAGGTTTTGCTGTTCAGTAAAGACGTGTGAGTGTAGGACTGGTCTGGACTTGACTTTATGACTTATTAGTCATACACATTTCCTGGACATCTCAAAGCAAACTTTGAGACCAGTCAGGGTGTTATCTGGGCATTTCTTTTTTGTTTGCCTTTGGGTTTTTTTTTAATTTATTTTACTTTCTTCTACACCTGTTTCCTTAGGTTTCCTGCTCACCTACGCTTGGGTCCATATAATCACGTATAAGCCAGAAAGACGTACGTTTGTACAAACTTCCCTTGGATGAAGAAACGGACTCTATTAGCTTGTGTGACCCCCTGAACTACGTGTAGGAAGGATTAGAGAGCAACTGTTGTGTCTCATAAGCTCCCAGCTGAGAACTGCGTGAAGCCTGTGCAGAACGAAGTCCCTCGGGCTAAACTTGTCTTTTCTCTGGCAGGGGGAAGCGGGATAAGGCAGCGTGCATCTGGGATGGGTGTGTCTGTGCTGCTGCTCCTGAAGTTGTGTGGGCTGTGTACACAACTACATCATAGTACACAGCGTCTTGTCATCATTGTGACGACAGTTTGGCACACCTGTTGCGTCATGTGGCCATTGCGGGAGGGTGAAGTGTTCAGGCTTGTCAGTGAGGAAAATTTAACAAAAGGATTAAACATGGAGAGATTTTCTCGAACCTTTTCCTCCAGTTCATGCGGGGTACCTGTCTTTGTTTTGACTTGGCTCTAGTTGGAAGCGTTTTAAAATGCACAAACAGATGAACGGAGACCCATCAAGACTCTTCAGGAGTAGGAACCCACAGAAGAGACCAACTTTAGGGGTAACAATAACCAATCATTCCCATGAACGGTTAATATCATGAACTTGCAGTTTCCTGTTTACACATCTGGCAACAACAGCACGGAGTCCTGTTGATGCCTACCCAGTGAATATCACTACCACAGTCCCTTTTTTATAGCTCAGTCCTGCTCCGTTGACATCTGTTATTCACTTGACGACAACCTCCTACCTAATTTCATCTGTCAAGTTGTCAGCAGTGAGTGCACTTAGCACACTGTAGGTTTCTGGCATAAATGTTGGGAATAGAGTAAATGGGAGCGGAGAGACTCCCTGTACAATAAAGATTTGTCTTCCATAAATCGAGCGAAGCGATTAATTTAATTTGATTTACAATGAACAACTGTATTGAGATGGTAATGATTTAAGCAAATTGAGTCTTGGAGAATGCATATTTAAGTTTGTAACTGCAGCAGCTTTCTTTTCTGTTTCTGCAGAATCAAAACTCTGAAGGTCTCTTAGGAGTTTTGCTATTCTGTTACCGCTGACAGGTCGTGCTTGTGCAAACCCTTTGTCACAGTAAAAAGCAGAAATAACGCTCTAGCAGTCATTCTAGCTGGTCATTTCGTCCTATTTAGCATTTGGGAAGTTTGCCATGACGGAGCCCACAGGCTGTATAATGTATTTGTTTGCCTTTTCTTTTTCCTCCCTCCCTCCCCATTTCATTGACCATAGTCACATTCTTTAGAGGTCTCAGTGTTTTCCAAAGGTTAGCCCTGCCTGGTGTTTGGACCCCAGCCAGTTCTAAACTGCAGCGGGACTGCAGCTAAATGATTCGGACTGGTTGTGGCTGGTTTTATGTGTTGGCATCATTTGAAACCAGTCCAACGATAATGATGGAGGAATCGGCGGTCAAGTGTTTGCAGGTGGTTGGGGAGCAGAATTTAGATTTGTGTTGAAATAGTTTTCTTTTGACATTGTGCAGCTGTGGTGTTTCACTGGCCTTTGGGTACAGTTTTTGTTTGTGTAATTGTTTTGTGCCACATATTCCCAAGAGCTTCTCTCGAACAGCAGGGTTCTACGTTCAAGCATTAAAATTGGGAAAGCTTCAACTGAAATTGGAATGCTGCTTAGACTGGTTTTAAACTTAATCAAATCTTTTATATATATATGTGTGTGTGTGTGTGTGTGTGTGTGTGTGTGTGTGTGTGTGTGTGTGTGTGTGTGTGTGTGTGTGTGTGTGTGTGTGTATGTCTGTTGTGGTCCTGGCTGTCGGTCGGTTCCCTCCTCGGCAGGAAGTGGGGGCGCGTGGCTGTTCGCAGTAGTAGTGTCTGCATTCCCTGAAACGGGGGAAATGACCTCAGGTTTCCTGTGTGGGGATGGCCAGGTGCTGCGGTGTTATTGTGAGGCTCACAAGACTTCCTCCACAGATGCTTTGTTGGTAAACGTCTGAAACTCGATCTCTTAAGCCAGGGCCCCTGTGTGAGGTAATATGCCCTCTTCGCAGTCCAGTCGTGTTCCCTCACTTGCTTTCTCCTTGTCTTTCTCTGCACTCTCTGCTGCAGTGTTGACTCAATGCTAGATTTGATTTCAAATGGACATAAACATTATGTAAGCAGCTATTGAGTGCGGAGGGTACCTGACTCTACTAATGGGGTAATTATGTTTCTCTAGGGGTACAATTACATGTCGACACCTAGCATTTACCTGCTACACTCAAAGGAAAAGCTCTTTCGGAGGAAATACCAAATTGTGAGCAAAGAATTGCAGATGCCCCATAACTACACAGTTTAATACAAAGTAATTACATGTCATGAAAGAATGGGCCCTCGGTGTATGATTCGCCCATTTCCACCTCTGTCTAGTCCATGTTGACACATCTGTTCATTGTATTAACGACCTTGTCACTGTTTCCTTTGAAATCCCTTACATGCAGCAGATGTTGTTTGGGTGTACAGATCCTGTAGATTCACTGCTGAATCATCACATTTTGCCTTACGAGGAAAAATTGTGTGAGTCAGGCATGACAGTTTCTCTGCACCTTTCCTTAAAGAGCGGAGGGCAGGGCTCTAACAGAGGTCTATGACACATGAAATTAACAAGAGCTGATGACAGAAATGCTCGCAGCAGATCCCAGCTCTACCGTTACAGGCCGAACGTGCCTCATTTCGTCCCGCAGAACAGGATCCCACATAAACCTGTCTGTATTCTCTGTGAACGCCTTTACGTCTGCTCTGAAGTAACTGAATGAAAGCGTGTGCAAATCTTTTCTAGAATTGCGTAATGTCTTGATTTTCTCAATATGCTGGCACATGAACAAGATGTTATCCTGGGAAAACAGTTGATTTTTACGTGGTGAGAAAATGTTGCAAGTCTCATTGAGGATCAGGGACAGAGTAGGACTGAGGAAGAAGGACACATTTAAAATCTACAGACAAATTGCAGTGGTTTTATACAACTGGTCATGCAGCCTATATTATAACTTTGTAAAAATGATGGTTATGTCGGGATGTGGCTATATCATAGGATAACCTATGGTTAATGGAGGCACATGATGAGAACGTTGAGTGAGGTACATTTCTCCTGCACACTAGTTAATAAGATGTTATTCCATCCTAATATGTCTCTGCTTTACAGAGAGAAAAGCTAACACTTTATAATATGACACCATATCTTTATATGTGGGGTAAAACAGGAAATTTTGCTCTGGATGATATTACTATTAAAGGAAGCTGTGGTCCTCTGACCTGTAATTATCATGGCTACTGTCAGAGACATGTAGCTATTAAACTGCTCTATGATAAACGTATTATTATAAACTTAAAATCTGTCATTTTTAATTTGATGGAACCTTTGTTAAACAGACATAAATATAAAGGAAATGTATTTTTTTCATTGACCAACTACTACATTTAGAGAACCACTGTATTCAGAGAATACAGCCAAATCTTTAATGTAATGCCAGGAACATAGTGAAATGGACTCGGGAGACATGTGCATACCACCGTGTCATATCAAACTACTGATAGAGGACGCTAATTGTTGCAGTTTTGCAAGAGCAGTCTGTGTCTTTTCTTGCTCAATAGATGATTTTAGCTGCTTAACTGTCTGTGGCAGGGATTTGATGCGCCTCTTTGTACTCAAACACATACATAACTATATTTTGGATCATTGTTCTGTATCATTGGTAACCTGCGCCGTATACCAGCCAGCCATACCATCGCAGAGGTTGGCTTTTGCACCTTTTGTTGTCTCCACTTTGATGGTCTTTTTCATTTTTGGTACACTGAACCGTTGTAAAGTCCGAACAGGAACTCATCTGACCACCGAGCCTGGGACCACTGTCTTTCTGTCATCTTTAGATGAGTTTGTGACCAAAGAATTCTGCAGCATTTCTGTGCAGACTTGATGTATGACATTTTTCTTGTGTAATCGAGTTTCAAGTTAACGTCTCTGGGTGCAGCGGTGGAATGTGTTGAGTGGCACTGGTTTTCCAAGGTAGTCCACAACCCAGTGGCTAGAAAGATCAAAATGGCACGAAGCTTCCTGGTTAATCAGCGGTTGCCAGCATTGGCGTTTGCACGATTTCTACTGGCAGCCTGAATCTTTTTTTTTTTTTTTTTTCATATTATGCAGTGTAGACAATGATAACTTAAGTTCTGTACAATATAAAATTGATGACTATTTCTATTTGAAGCAATGAGTGCAGGACAATTTGTGTGCCTGAAAAATGTAATCCTTTCGTTGAATATTTCTACTATACCAACACCTGACACCCTTCACTTTTACTGTTTAGACGGCAGAATCTTCCAGAATGGTCCTACTTGTATAATCTATAAACCTTTTGGGCTCTTATTTCTTCTTACCCAACTAATGTTGAGCCCTCTGCTGGCATTGAACTCTGGGTTTGTTTATATTTTCTGAAGGCAATGGAGCTGGTCAATGAACAACATAATTCCATTTGTTAAGCAAACGTTCAAACTAATTTTGCTGCAGTGACAAAATGCTTTTGTTTTTGTGCAAACAACAATGCAGTCATCTTTTCTGTTGGCTGTTCTGGTACACTGACATAATTGTGCAATAAAATGAGAGTACGAGCATGTGAAAAGCAGTCCTTGAGCACAGCGGTGTGCAGTGGTGCACAGCAGGAATCAAACAAGAGAACAATGCCTCCAGTTCAAAATGCCACCTTTCACTGCACTGTAACATCTTCCTAGAGTGGGCTGCTTAGTATTTCATCACAACGGCGCACTTGTAGGATTCTTCACTGATAGCATTTAATGGAGGTTATTAAACCTTGGCTTTGATTACATGCATTGCTTTTCCTCCACGCCACTTCTGCATCTCCGCCTTCACCCTTGTTGTCTTTATTTGCCTCATAAATTAAGTTTCCAGCAATGTCATCTGTATCAGTGCTGAATGCTTCCCAAATACTTAATCGAGCTGGAACCCACATCTGCAAAGAATAAACCCAGAATGTGACATTACAACATAGGAAATGCAGTCATGAGAGTTTGGGTGTTTAGCATTTTTATCTAAATACCCACAAATACACTTTGTGTTGCACAACTCTTCCAGGAAAACAAAAAAACAAAACAGAACAAAATACAATGACCTGACTTACTGGACAAATGAAAAGCTGTTACTTGTTCAAATTACAAGTGTATTAGCTTGTCTGTGATAAATACGGCAGTGTTTATTTGGAGTGCAGCTGTTTGGAGGGAGCGTTCCCCTCTCTGAAAGTAAACTGTATAAATGTGTGCTCTGCATGATGAAACTAGCAAGTCAAGAAGAATGTGACTTCTTATCCAGAATGCCATTCGCTGTCTCGCGCTCGCTCCGCCGTGCCTTCTGTTAGTTTTTGCAAGCGTAGACTGATCCATGTTGGGTTTCAGCCCCTAACTTTTGTCTCTGTTGGAGAGACAATAGTCTCCACTATAGAGACATGCTGAGACAAGTCAGGCTTGCTAGATACACCGGCGTGTTGGCTTATGTCTGTTTCTCAAAGGAACTGTATGACAGCTGTGTGCTTTTTAAATCACACAAAGACGGTGCATTTGGCTCTGCTCGGGCACAGCATGGCTCTAAATTAAAATCTGTCAAAGAGACACTTAGAAGGACTAGGAAGTGGGCAGGATGTATCTTGGCCTACACTGCCTCCCTGTCTTCTCTCACCTTGATTGGATGGGGTCTGGCTCTCATGCAGCCCCTTACAGGAGCCATAAATGGCAGAAAGTGTCCTTCATATGGCTATAAAAGGATGTCAGCGGCTGCATGATAAGATCGAACTGATGCTTGATGGCAGCGAGTAACAGGGAGCTAAGGATGGCTTTTGTGCCTTCTTCGTATCAAGTTAAGAGTGAGAACGAGAAGACAAGATGAAGAGTGGCTGGAGCACACTGTTCATGCCTGCCGGGGCATCCGTCAACAGGCTGTCTCAGAAACATGTAATCGGAGACAAGTCTGCACGATGTTTAGCTTACGCGCCGTTCTGCAGTTCTGTCTCGGTTTCTATTAATCTGCAGAAATTTCACCAAGTATTTACACCCATCACAACAAATGAGGACAAGAGCTAGAGCATGCTGTGACTCCTCTGAGTCATCAGCTGTCAGGTCTTTTTCACCTTCTGTAATTTAATTCCATCAAAGAGGTGCACTGAGGCTGTTATAATAAACTACTGCTTTGTTTGACAGAGTTTCTGCTACCAGCAGATCAGTGCAAAAGGAGTTACATTGAACAGAGCTGCTAAACGATTCACAGTCCTTCAGGACCAGAAAACTGCACTGAGTGAAAACTAAAAGGATTTTAATAATAGTATAGACTTCTGTAACATGTTCAGGTGATATCATTTTGACACGATTACATAGTCAGACATAAATATATTGTTATCTCACACTTTTACTGCAGCAATATAACTTGGTGTACCCTTTAAAAAAAAACAAAAAACAGATTTGACTGGGAAACATACATATATACGTTTTATCTTCATCAGCCTTAAAAAAAATAGCCTTTTCTGTCAGTGAAAATGTCAATATTCGTGCTGATTTAAATCTTTTTATTATCTGGAGCATCACAAAATAAACAGCAGGCATTCTGTGTTATACATCCCTGTTCTGGTGTGGATTTCATCTCTTTCGGTTGAGCACAGTTTGTACACTGCAGTATTAGAGCGTTAAGCAGTACTAGATAGTTCTGTTGATGTAGCTCGTCTGTCTCAGTCAGTGAAACTGCCTCCAGAGATGGTGAATACCAGCAAAGTCAAATGTACCATTTTTAATAACATGTAACAAGCCATGTCAACAGAGATGCTGCAGAAACGAACATAAAATAATTAGTTCTGACATGATTAAGAGCTCCTGTTTATCTTCCAGTTTGAAATAATAATCATTTAAATGTCATCTCATCTAGAAAAAAGTTGTAACATTTTCGTGCCAAACAATAATTTAAACCAGCATCCGACTAGAATGGAAAAAACCCGTTAACACCGTGGATGAAATTTCTGTAGCTGCAAATTTTTCCACTGCACCAAATGCCAACGCAAACTGTACTTTTTTGTTTACTCCAGTTCCAGCGAGTCTGGCAAATATCTCCCAGTTGTTTTCTTCTTAACCTGTCCGAAGGTCCACCACCCGTTTGCAGTTTTGTCAGTGCTTTAATGAGCACAAGCATTCAGCTTCAAACGAGGCAAAATCCAATGCTGGCAGAGGAAATTAGATCAATAGGTAAAATGCAGGCAGAACAAAGTAAAGCACTGCACAGGGCCAATGACACAAGTACCATGACTTCACTGTGGAAGTATTCAACCCCAACCCCCACCCCTCCCCCCGAAAACCCCCATCCCTCAACCCGTGGTGTGCTTTCTCAAAACTGGTGAGGGGAAACAGTTTAAGGTTTAATTATAGGTAAAAAAAAATATATATAATAAAAATAATCATAGGGGGAGGAAATGGCCCTAAAATATAAAATGTCATGCATGCGTGATGATCATTGGTCACATTTTGTCTTGTGTCTCCTGATCAGTGAGGGGAGTAGTACAGGGCCTTTGCACAGCATTGTGCGCCTTGTAGTTTTCAGCTTTTCTCAGCTGCTGCCACTGGACACTTCCAGTGCAATAATCAAGCAGAGCCATGTATCTCATTAATTTATACATGCATGACATGCATTTACACTCCACTTGATTGATGATGAGTCTGTGGAGCCGTGACAAGAACCTTGTGGCTTCAGTTAGTTTCTCTCTCTCTCTCTGTGTTTGTGTCTGTTTTGTGTTCAGTGCTGTTCCCAAATCCTTCTAAACAACGAATTCTCCCATATCGGGAGGAGGAGCAGGGTAAACGCAGGATGAGGTCGGACAAGACTAGTGGTTAATAGATTGAAAGAGATAGACAGGCCTGCACTGGGAAGCAACATAATTCAACCATGCTATCAGTGTTTACTGAAGCACCTGTTTTCACTTTGTCTTTCTATTTAACAATGGCAGTTGGAACTTTGCATTTTATCACTGATAATAAATTAGGTGGGGAAGATGAATGGTGTTTTGCATGGATGCATGATAAAGAGATCTCAGTATGTGACACTAAGATAAGACCTGACGGATTGCAGCTCTCTTCTGGCAAAGTCAAGTAACTAGCTGTAGGATTTCTGAACTTGCAGCTCATCTCTAGACTTAAATAAAGCACAGATAAATCCACTGAGATCTGTTGTTTATCAAAAGTCCTTTTCAAACATGTGCTGCTTTCCATTCATTGATCAGCAGCTGAATATGTTAGTGACATGTCTGGATAACCCCACAGGCACATATTTCCCAGTGACAACTGAGGGGTTGCAGCAGTACAATTAAAAAGTCATGAGTATAACATTGACCGTTCAGAAAACACAATACAATGTAGAGAAGTGACACTTTCAGCTGCTTGCATCCACAGTTGCTACAATGAACAGCCACTTTGCAATTATGCAATTAGTGAACAATGCAGTAAGGATGCTAATATAAATTCTTATAGCTACATGACAAGTGATAAGAAAATTGTGACTCTATAACCACATTTCCACCGAGCAGAACTGCTCAAATCAGATTGGTACGGTAGGGTAAGCCCTGATCTGGGTTGTATTTCCACTGCCAGGTGTCTTGGCCAGATGACTATAACCACGTCAGCTGCGCGACAGCAGGACATTATATCTGTGCAACACAGCTTCTTTCTCCAATCAAGGAAAAAGGATGTAAATAAGTTAAGAGAAGACATCCAGCATATTGTATTCTTTCTTTTTTGGATATGATGGTTCATTACCAAAAGAAGTCAAGCTTTGTGTAAGAAAAGCCTTAAAACTTGTACATCTTATGTATTTTTATCAGCTATTTTGCTACCTTTTCCCACTTTTTACAATGAAAACTAAAAAAAAAAATGATTGTATGTTCATGAAATTTTCCGCCACTTTTCCAGCCCTAACTGAGCAAAACTGTAAGGAACCTAAAGGCTAAGTGAATAAATGCTGTCACTTAATAGATTGATGAAGCCGTTGATGTTAAAAATTGCGTGTCTGAAAAGCAGTAGTGTTATTTTGATACCGGTACTAATCAGTTTTAGGTCAGCCAAAGTGTATATCACTCTTCAACTCTTCTGTTCCTCTATGACTGCTGTGGGTTAGCGACGAGGACGTGTGGATCTGAAGGTGGAGGCAAGCCTGGATGCATGGCAGCATGATTTATGGATACCTTTGAAGTGAGCTCATTGCAGCCACATAGGCCGCCTGCTGCATCTCAGCGCCGAGACATTCTCCTGGCAGCATTGCGAGGGGGATAACCCTTTCGGTCACTAACCTCCATCAACGTTCCCTTTCACATTTACTTTTCCTCATTTTATTGCAGTTCATCAGTGTGCACTTGGTTTCCCCTGCCAGGTTATCCAATGGATGTGTGACTCAGTCACCACAGATCTGTTCCTCCACAGCTCCTTTTTTGTATTATCAGCAGAAAGTTACAGTGTCTCCTGCAGAGTAGGGCTATGAATGTATGCTGATTTACATCATCCTTTTAACGTTTAAATCTGTGCTGTCACAAATGGTGACATTATTGTTTGAATTAGTTAGGTTTCCACCTCCTGAATACGTGGAGGATCGAAGTCAGCGGACGGTTAACCTGTAACAGGCAATCCCGGGTCTTACGTCTAATCTGAGTGAATCCCTCACTCACCATGTCTTGATGATTATTACCAAGATCTACCCAGTTTGGTTGAAACTCATTTCTTAAAATCTGTCTGTTTTTGATCTTATCATTGTCATTTATGCGAGCAGAAAGGCCAGGGATCTCGAGGTAATTACATTTGACAGCAAGTCCCCACAAAGAGACTAAAACGAACTGTGAGTGTGTGCAGCGGCTCGCTGTGTCACGCATGCACAACGCGGTCAAGCAGTTCGGCTGCAGAGCTTATTTTTTTTGTTTTATCCATGTCACTTGTCTGTGTTTTAGAAACTCTGCCCTTCTGCAGGACCCTGTTTCTCTATTTAGACATAATATACCTGTTTTTCATTGTGACTGTGTTTGCAAATATTTGTGACCATCTTTCTGAGAAGTCCCAGAGATGGTTCTGTTTGGGGTAACAGGAGGAAGTGCAGAGCGAGTGCGTACTGTCTCAGACTTTGTTATCAACCTCATGCTGGTGGAACAGGTCATCGGCCAGCAGGAAATGAAGAGTGAGAGACTAAAAGAAGAAGACATTATGTTTTATGGCAAGGAAAATAGTGCAGACGGGTGTTTCAGAGGTCAAAGCACATTATTACATCTATTTATACCACTTTTTGGATGATGAAAATACACTTTTAATAATAGTATGTATTTGGCATACTGTCGAGTCCTCAGTTTTATTTTGGGTTATTTTAGATTTAGTTTCCACATGTGTATTACAGGCTATAATCTAGAAATAGTTAGGAAGTCTGAATTCCCTAAGTCCCTGACAGTACAGTATTTTTATGGCGTAACACGTCAGTTTTCACATTTCCACAGCATCCCCAGTCAGCGCTGTGCAAGATGAATCGAGAGCTAAACGTCACCTCCAAAGGTTTATAGTGCTGGGGAAATCAGGGCACTGTTTACTAGTTGCCACGGAGATGCATCAGAGAACGGAAAAATTGACTACATACTGGAAATGACTTCTAAGATATTCATTCCAGCCGACTCGCATTTGGCAGGTCCCGCTCAATTTTCTCAGCCAACGCAATGCTTTTTTAACCGTTAACACATCTTCTCAGGGCTACAGAATCAAAGAATCAGAGCGCTGAGTATTTCGGTTTGCTGTGGTTGAGGAAGATCATTTGTGCAGCTGTTCTCAAGAATGCGGATTTTTGTTAATGCTTATAATTTGTAAGACTTATAAAAACCTTTTGCACACACTGAGTGAAAGAAATCCACCTGCTTATAACAACATGTTGAATATTCATGTCTGGGGATGCTGGGGTGGATGTTTGCACAAAGAAAAATATAAAGATTTTTCTCTGGGCCTTGACTTTAGGGTCAGGTGCCATCCCTGCAGCCACGAGCCACAAGTCTGAATGAGTTATAATAATCGCTTGCAGTTGTGGCTATGTGCCGCACAAGTGTGGCACACTTATAATGCTGAGTGTGCGGCTTGTTAAACCTTAGACTGACTCCTTGATGTCCTGGCTAGTTATGTTGACTCAGCATCATTAAGAGACCTCCTGGGAATGTCCAGAAATCTGCTGGAGCCATTTTGTGTTGTTGGGTTCACAGTAAAACCTTGTGTGTAGTGCGTGTGTAGTGTGTAAATAATAGTCATGAAGCTGGTGTGTAAGCAGCAGATGTCGGAACACGTTTAGGTCAAAATGTTGATTTAGTCATAGTTGTTATACACCAAATCCAAAGGGAGTTATTCTCACCAAAAGAAGTGCTTTTCTTTTCCTTTTTCCTCCATTACATGATGTCACCATGAAGAACTTTTGCACATCTCCTGCCTGCAGCGACTAGTTTTGCACATTTCACACCAAGAACGAACAGTTTTACAGACTGCAACTTTTTGGCAAATTAGCGCATAGGGGAACTGTCAGTACAGGGAACCTACAGGGACGGGAACTTAATCTGGGTCCATTAGTGGGGGCCTGGGGTAGTTTAACAAGGACACAAACATGTCACATGTTTCCATTACCAGAAACGACCTCCCAACAAGAACTTTCAGGAACTTCTACTGGGCTGAAACAAATCCCTGCCCCGGATTAAATACTTAGGCACGCACTGCAAAACTGCTGGCTTTGGGAAAGTATTGACTTGATGCTCACTGGTTATGCTGTGGGCAGAAGATGACATATGAGTTGACTTTTTTTTTTTTCGTTAATCGTCATCGTTGCAAAGCATCAAACAGGAAATTGAAAGGCAGCTACCATCTCAGTCCCCCCTAAGTACCATGGTCATCAGTCCATCTGTCTAATGTAACGTCTGATGCCCTAAGAATTTGCCATGAAGGTCTCAGGAACTAAAGTGCCTTATGGGTTCAAGGAAGCTTAAATTTGACTAGCTGAGTAAAGTTGCAATAAGAGCATAAACAGTGCATTAAGTTAGGAAGTGTCTTCAAGATTGAAGTGCAAATAAATGCGTTTTAGATTTGTAAATCTTTGGTTATGTTTATTTATGCTTATTTATTTTTGAAAATCTTTTTTTTTTCTTGTCAAAGATTGCAGCTGAACACTACTGTCAAATTTCACTTCAGAGTTAACTGTATCAAAAAAAAACGAGCTTGATGACAAGTTTTATATTCTGTCAACAAGCATGAAAATGAGGGTGCAAATATCCTCAAACTCTTCTGTCTTCAGATTTCATGGTCTAAAACTCCATAACAGTATGTCAAAGGCACGTGTCTCCAATACTAGAATGTGCAAATAAAGGGAGTTTGCCAAATTTTCCCCTAAATTCTGCGGCTGTGATGGTTGAGAGCAGTTGGCTTTACTTGTCTGAGCAGTGGATATTTGCTGAGTCTGCCTGGCCATGAAGCAAAAGCACAGACACAATGTAAAAAAAGGGAATTATATTTCTCTCTTGCCACTGAAGACATTGCATCAGAATTGCCCTTTATTTTGCCGTTCTGGAGGTTGGGCTTGTAAATACAACATCCTCTCTTGGGCCTTGCAAATCAGTATCCGAGTCACGTATTTCCCCTTTTTGCTTTGATCTGAACGGACTCTAAACTGTGCTAAACATGTTAAATATACTGTATGTGTAACGTGAGGCTTTTTCCTTTTTTAATATCTACATTTATTAAAAAAACAAAAAACAAATGCAATCCACAACCATGAGCAAAACAAACCAGGTGTTAAAACTCAGTTGGTGCTTAACTAAGAAGCAGAGGCTTCAGATTTCAAAGGGATTCCCTCTTGTTTGGATCACAGGGTTAGGATGACAAGGGAGGATGTGAAGATATAAGGACAGTGACTACAAATCACACAAATCTGCCACGTGAAACTTTGGAGTAACCCTTAGATCAACAGCTGCTTATTCAAAGGAAGATGATATGTGAAATCAATCAAACAATTTTATTCAAATTATTTATTTTAAAACCAACCAACACCTCAGACCTTACAGTGGAACCCCACATGGTGCCATTCTGGGTGTTTTCGCCACTTCCGTTTGTTTAATTTGACTTCCTACAAGATCAACTGTCATTTGCTTTTACTGCTTTGTTGAAATTGTATTTATCACAAACATTCACTGTGCAGTCGCTCTGAATTCCTCACCTTCCTTTCCTCTTGCCGCTCTCTCTTCCACCTCAGAGTGTATCCATAGAGCGTCTAGCAAACTATCGAGATTTGCTTTGTCTTTTCTCACTCTTGCTCTAGTTTTCCCTCTGCCATCTAAACATTTACCGGCAAATACCAGCCTAGAGATAGGAGGGGGAAAAAAGACAACTTTTCCAGCATTCTGCAGGCAGTGAGTCTCCAAAACCCTCCATTGGCACATAAGAGTTAACTGCATAGTTTCCCCAATGCAAACCAGATGTGAAGCACTAATGTATAGCAGCATTTTTTTTTTCTTTTAAAGGAAGACAAATGTAGGCCAAAAATGTAGTCCTGCTCCATCCACTCATGATGATATAGAAATAAATTCAGAGTCATTTCAGCTCCAAACTTTCCCTCATGGTGGTTGGGTAAGTACTGTATGATTTACAGTAATTGCAATGTTATTGTTGAACATTGGTGGGGTATTGTGGAACATTGGGATGGGGACAGGCTTATGGAAAGGGATGGATGACATGAGACGCTTGCATTTCCAACTGAGCTCTACTCCAGAAACTTTGCACACAAATTCTTCTCCTTGGCACATCCTTAAGTCTGTCAGTCTGTCATATTATGACAAATGTATGTTTTGACTATAGCAAAGCAAATGTCAGTAGAATGTGTGATGGACTTTTGATTATCTTTGTACACAGATCATCCATTGCCTTTGATAAATTAGGGCTTTGAAGGTTTTTGGGTTTTTTTTTTAAACTGACTTATATTTACCTGTAGCCTTCCTCCAGTGCTGCAGTGTGCACCTCACTGTGGAGTGAAGGCTAATATTAAAAGACATCAAGTCATAACCCCACACTAGCATGGTCATTAAAAGTTGCCAAGAAAGGACGAATTACAAAGACTGCGGTGACATTTTCTGCTGCAGGTAGTCATTTTCGTCCTCTTTGTTTATGATGTTGGCTTTGATTTGAACCTTCTGTCGCCTCCCACTCCACACCAGGCGGTGTTTAAATGCTCAGGGACAATAACAGGTTAGTGTTGCAGTGTCTGGTCCTGCAGCCTCTGCTCTGTTGTCAAGTCTGACCCAGGATCTCCCGGCAGAGCAGTCTCAGGTGCATCTGCAACAATCACCATCTGCTCCCTTCCATCCACAACTCCAGTAATGGCATTCCACACTTCGCTTTCTGTCTCTAATGTTCAAAAAATCTGGGTGCTTTTTTTGTTTTTTTACTTAAGCAAGACAGAGAAAGTGCATGAAATATGACGTGTGCAGCAGACCCACTGGTTATTTACCAATATCAACTCAACGGTGGCTGACTCCTAACACCATCTTATAAACTCTGATGACCACATATTGCTTAAAGCCTTTAAATGTTATGACGATTGTAGTTTTAGTTTTATAGCTTAGAATAAGTGTTATATCTACTCTGAACAGCCTGAAGTTTAGATAAACTGGTGGTGTATTGTGGTAGATGTTCCATTTATGCAAGCAAATTTCATGCTCAGTATATCATTTTTTTCCTTCTTTTTTTTTCAGAATAAGCAAACTTGTTGAAATAAGGGCATGTCTTTGAATAAAGGGTAGTATTATCTCTCCCGCAAGCAATTTCCTCCTCTTCCTGTGATAAGATTCATTGCCTTTGTATGTCCTTTCGATTGCTCGCCTTCATTTATCTGATCCAGAGAGAGTCAACAGCGCATCAAACCTTTGACTTAATATAAAAAAATATATATTTTCAGTGTCCAGCTCTGACATTGTCTCACAGAGACCTAAATGAAAGCGATTTGTATTTGACAAAAACATTTAGTCATGCTGATGTGGTTAGTTTGTGGTGTGACTCGTCTCCGAGAATATGTGAATCTGGAGACTTGTCCCGGAGTCTCTGAAAGAAAAACATTCATGCAATTCCTCCGACATTATGTTACAAAGTGAACCATTTAAAAAGAAAAAGTCTTTGTAGTGCAGTTCATGTGTTTGTCATTGAAATTAAACTTTTCCTTGGTTATGAAGTGCTTGTTGAAATTCCAGGCAGCATCTCCATCAGGCTCACTTCAAGAGGTGGCTGGACTGAGACACAAGTGAATATTTCTGAAGCGTGTTTTTGATATTGAGTTGTATTTTCTATCCTCAATCAGCCTTCAAAATGATGCACCCAGTTACCCAGTGGAGAACTTTTTCCACATTTTAAAGCCAGCCATGGAGTTTTACTGTCTGGAATATGTCCAGGCACCAGACGGGACACCATGTGATGTAGCTGTTTATTCAAATGCAGCTATTCCACCTTTACTCCCATTTAATTGCAGAATTTTCACAAGTTTAAGATTCAGCTTTATCATGTATTTTCCTCTTCAGTGTCATCTTATATTTCTATTTTTTTTTTTTTTTTTAATTCAAAGTTTTGGCTTTGTTTATGATCTTTAGAAAAGGAAATAGCCATACACTTGAACGCGATTTGTTTGAACAACACACTCATCGCTCTGGTTTGCGAGTCCATTTGCTGCCAAAACATCCAGACAGTTTAAGGTAATCAAGAGGTTTTGCTGCTACTTTTGAAAGTAAATCAGACCCGAATGCGCGCAGTTAAATCCACACTTGCTCAAGTATCCACTTAAACTAAACAGCACGCTGTTCGTGATGGAGTTGTTAAAGGAGCTGTTATCCTTATATTGCAGTGGTTTCTTCTCAACTATAATGGTTCCAGTCTTTTTTCTTTTAATGTCACAATTCCAACCCTCCTCCTTCTTTGTCCTGACAATAGGCCACTGCTCTGGGCCAGTGCAAGATCAGCCAGCTTTGGAGTCGCAGATGCGTGATATATTTGTAAGTCCTGATGTGTAGAAGTGACCGTCTCGTGCTGTGACAACAGTGAAGTGAGGCCGCTAGAGGATTGGGAGCCTGGGTGCTTTGGTATGGGGAAGAAGTCCACAGTAGCATGGGCTGTTCACTGAGAAGAGTGAGAACCATATGTCAGAGTCTACAAAAGTCTTCAATGACCCCTGAAAAAGGTTTCTAGATTTGTTGCTTTTTTTTTTTTTTTTTTTTTTTTAAAGGGGTCTGAAAACCCACTTAAAATAGCAAAGTCACTAAGTCAAAGTCACTAAGCTGGCAAGCCTGACGTCTGCTGCAGCGCTAAGTTAAACGTTCAGCTACTCCCCGTCTGACTTAACCTGTAACTGTTAACAGTGAAATAAAATGATTTCCACCGGATCCCGGTCATTTGGAAATCACATGGTTTCTGATCACGTGATTGGGTAAATCATTAACAGCTACACTTAAAATTTCCTGTTTTATTTTGAAAGCACTTGGTGAAAACCTCTGTTTTAATTGTCTACACTTGGGTTTAGTATACCAATTTTGTACTTGTGTACTGGGTAGTTCATACTTGGAGAGTATGGCTGGGAGGAACATACTTTGGAGGAACAGCAGTGCACTTGTGTACTTGATGGCATGAGTGTAAAATAATTCTTTGAATATTAATACGACTCAGAATGGACCATAGAGACATCTGACAAAAGTGTTTACAACAGTTACTTTATATGATTTGTATTTAAACGGTTTTGTGTACTAGTTCTGAAAAATCAGCGGTGGTTTACTTTCCAACCTAAAAGAAACATTGCAAGATCAGCATCGATCTTCATTTCTTTGCCGTCTATGAGCTTTTCCAATGGGGGAAAGCACTGCTGATGTTTAGTCTGCTTTAAGCCCTGTTTTTATCTGCTTGTTTTCGTCATTCCTGAAAGGCTACGTCCAGATCGCTGCTGTGGTTCGTGCGTCTTTTCCTTTGAGTTGATAAATGCATGCTTTATTCATGCAAAGGCTCCTTAAATGCTTTGTACACAGTTGCTTTTTTTCTTTTTCAGCAACATTTGTGCCACCACTGGAAACCACAGCCTTGCATAAGAGCATGTCAGTTTTCCTGGTGGGATTTTCCAGCGTTATATTGCCTACATAATGCTAATACTGGATAGGTAGCTCAGCCCAACAACAAAGAGCACATCAGGGGATTTCAACCGTACTTGTCTAGATGCAGACTTTGAATCGGAGCAGAACTTAAGCTGTGACTGAAGATGTTTCACAAGTAAACATGAACACAAGTAGAGACAAGTATGCATAATGCCTTTTGTCTTGATTTTCATTCCTCACTTTTGATCGTCGTCATTTGTTTGTCCTGCTGTGTAGCTTCCTTTATGTTTTAAATTTAACACCATCTTTAGAGATCTAAAAGCAGTTAGCAGGACATTTAAAGGGAGATTCTAAATTGAAAAGAAAAAATAAAGAGAGTTTTTTGGACATGATGTTTGATATTCTTTAATAACTGCATAAATGTTTTACTCTTTGAGATAGTCAGAAATGTGTGTACATGTGACACACTACTTTGTAGTGGTGTAGTTACTCATGCAGCCATCTGCTTGCTGTGGTCACGATGATCTTTCTGTGGTGTAACATGATGTCAAGTGCTTTGTCTAGCCTTAGCAAAACAGATATCTGACAAACATATTCCAGCATTGGACAGAAGCGAAAGGGGAGGCCGTCAGATATGTTCCCAGCTGGCTGTTCGGACTGTTCATTTGGATTTAAGCAGAGCGTAAACAAAGTTTGGGTTGGGGATTACCAGGCCCGCCAGTGGGAATGGACTGGACTGGGTATCTGCTTGCCCTTCTGTAACCAACCATGACTCTGTTTCCCAGCGCCAGCTTTACAGTGGGCTCGGTTGCATCCGTCTGCTGCACTGTGGAGTCTCACAGTTGACCATGAATCTGACCCCCTTATGCCAATCAGGGAGCATTGTGATGACTAGTAGAGTGGAGCCTTGGCATTCCTTTTCTGTAATGTATCCGGACGTCTGAAAACAAGTAAAAAGTCTTGAGGTCTGCAGAATTTTTGTTTTGGAGCATTCACACAAGTTCTTTCTGCAAACAGTCAAATCATTTTCAAAGTTTCTGCTCTGGTCAGATATGTTTTGCTTTAATACTTCAGAAGCCCTTTTGGATATACTCATGGACAAGTTTACTGATAATCAAAAAGCACCATATTACATCAATTAGATTTTGACATTTGTTTTTTTAAAGGTGGGAATGTTGTCCCGATTATGCGTATAAAATCCCAAAGCAAAGGGCTCAAAGAGACATTGATCTGGAAGTGAATTCTTTCAAAAACCTTGCTCTAAACATATGAATCTAATAGCCAACAGCATCTTTGTTCAGCCTTTCATAACTTATATGGTTGTAATTAATGTACTGTATTTTCATCTGTCTGTGCATTTATACTTATACTTCTTTCAAATAATTATAAAGAATGCTATACTGTTATCAATATGTAAGAGAGAATGTTTCTTTGAGCAGCAATACTACAATAAAATCAGGGCAATCTACTTGAAGACCCTGACTTTTCCCAAGGGGCTGAATTCAGTCACAGCTCTGGTATTTGGGGGCATTGAATAACTCAGAGTAGAGTTCTAGTCACTCTGTACTGGATACGAAGAAGTGGACCTCAGCAGAGGCCCGGCCCTTTGAGAAATATGCCCTCTTCTCTTCTCTTTTCTTCTCTTCTCTTCTTGATACTATACTCTCTTGATACTATAGAGTCAGCAGGTTTTGCAAGCAGTCATATCTTAACTCAACACCCTGGGGTCAGTGCATTTAGGTCATGCCCTTCTCTGAGAAACAGCGTACCTTCAGAAGTTCATAGCAAAGTTTGCATTGGCCAAATATTGACATGGCGAAGTGAATTTCTACAGTGGAAACTAAAGAAACAGCAAATGATCAGTTGGTGACTGTAACTGGCCAATTTTCATTCAGTCATCAGGTGACATAGGTATCTTTTTGGTCTGTAAATCTTTTAATAAATCCTATACACATCTTGTGGAGTGGTTTGGAGTTTGGTAAATCCATCAGCTTTTTATCTGGGAATACAGGGAAATATGATTCCCTCACAACAGTACATGCATCATTATAATGCATGGGAAGTGTGTTGTTAACGTTTTTCACTGTGAGTTTAGAATAGCAAAGAAAGCAATTCACACCCCCTATTAGGTAAAAAATAACTCATGGAGGGAACAAAAAACAAAGGATTTGAAAAAACAAACTTAATCCAACGCTTGAAATAGCATCACTCTGCTGAGCACACAGCCTTCAGAAAATGGAGATCATTCTAAATCAGGATCGGCCAGTCAGACCTTTAAAGAAATCTGAATGCAGAATGTAAAGAAAATTGCTAACGGTGCATCTTTAATGGGAACGCTTCAGATCTGATAGTAAACACTGCATTTTTTCTTATTTTTGAAGTTTTATTGATTTTCAATTAGGTTTGAAAGTTGTTGGGTTTTTTTTCATGGAGATTTCATGGTGTCCTAAATTTAACGGCTTACAAACTCATTAATGTTCAAACCCATTCACACATATTCAAAGATCCATGAGACACACCTGTTTCAGAGGTTTCATACCTATTTGACCACTGTTAACACATTTCTCCTCCCCTGATTCTTGGATAATGCATCTACATCTGGATAAGATAATAAATACTTTGATTTTCTTGGGAAATTATGTCTGACGTCAGATGTCAGAGCGTTGGCTTCCTGTCTCTGTGAGTCATGCCTCATCTCGCTCACTTACCTGGCAAGCAAAGACAGCACATTCTGTACCTACTTACCTGGCAACGCAGAAAGCATTCAGCTCAAGTGCTCCTTTTCAGCTCCTTACCTTAATCGAATCTATATGTAGTAGTTATGTGGGCTGATGATTGCATCATTGGTTTTTTGATGGATGGTTTGTCAAATGTATTACATTTAAAAAAAAAAAAAAAAAGAAAGCGTGTTGACACAGACGTGCAGGTTCAAGGCCTTGTTGTACATTTTGCAGACCAAATACAGCTGCCTACTCTGATATTTTGCCATAACTTCCAGATGGATATTACATTGTGAATCATCCAGCCTCTCTAATGTATCCTTCAAGTTATAAAACACAGGGATGTTTCAGTGTAGTAATGCGAGCTGCACTACTGTAAACACATGCCCACAGGCCTGTCAAGAACTTGCACTTTATAATTTGCATTTTTAGTCACTGAAAAGGGGGAAAGCGCCTCTGGGAAAGCAGGGATATACTACACCACTGTCACTGGGTAATATATGAGGACAGCGAGCAGGTGAGGTCTTGACTTTTTCACCCTGACTCATTAAGAGCTGTTGTTTTTCAGGGCTGAGGTGGTTGAAATGTGAGAATCTAGAACTTATGTTTCCTTTGATAATGGATCATGTGTGATTTGTCTTTCTTTTGTTGCTTTTCTCTGTCTCTGGCTGTTTTGGGGTGGGGAGTGTGTTTACATGCTTCTTGTATGCCTTGTGTTTTCATCAAGGGCTGTGCTTGCATGTGTGAGTGTGTAAGACAGGCAGGCAGCACAGGCCCAGCTTGACTGGTTATTATGTCAGTGATGATTATTATTACTGGGTGCTGGGAATGAGAAGTCAGTTCATCCTTCTGGAGGACTGGATCTCCTGTCACTGGGCTGTCCTCCAACCATGCTGTAATGCTTTGGTTATCTGATATCGTTGCTAAAATGTTCTCACAATATTATGCCGTTTCTCTTTTGTGTGCTCATTAATGATCAAAAGCTCCACCGTACAGGCCTCGACCGTATGTCTCGCTGCACTAAATGTTAACCACCTGCTCAGGAGTCATGCTCTCTAGTAACTAGTCTATTACTTTCAAAAGAAAGAAGCGACACCTTTCGTTCCCTCACTCTGCACACAGCAGATTTTCATCACAAAGCAATAAAATACAGTTGGCATTTTATACCTCCCCGTTGTTACTCCTGTTCCTGTGCTTCTCTCCTTTTCCACTTGCCCCCACTTGCAGCAAGGGTTTTGCATGAGCTCAGCTCCATCGCTAGTGCACGTAAAAGAATTTATAACATAAATATTGGCACGAAAAGTCCACATTGTAGTCCAACTGCTGTGATGAAAAATGCAACTGAATCATTAGTCAAGACTCTGTCTGATTTACTTTTACGTGATTTTGTCCTCTCATGTCTCCTCTTGTCCTCTTTTTTTTTTTTTTTTAAACCCTGCTGACCTTCATGTTTTCTCTCTTCTTGCTGTGTTTCAGATTTGCAGAAAACTACAATGGCTGACCGATTCGACTGTGACAACTGTAAAGAATCCCTGTATGGCCGCAAATACATCCAGTCCGATGACAGTCCCTACTGCATCCCCTGTTATGACAGCCTCTTTTCAAACACATGCGACGAATGCAAAGAGCTGATTGGCCATGATGCAAGGGTGAGACATTCATTTTGACAAGCACAGATGTGCAGTCAGCTGTGTGCCTAATGTAACAGTAACAAGCAGAACACACCCAGAAGTAATGGGTAATGCATGCTTACAGGAATGAATCCTACATTCAGTCTATCTTGTTCCACACTACGCTCCACTTATCAAAGGATTAAACGACAATGAAATCTAACACATCAAAGAACTACTCTAGGCCTCAGCCGCTTTTATAATGTTTTGGCATGGCTTTGAATCGCTAAAACAGAAGGTATGTCATGTTAATGATGCATAACTCATTCTAAATGAGGCGTGGTCTATATATTTTCAATGGCAAGACACTGTAAAGGCTAATTTAACTTGCAATTACACAGGCAATTTCCTCAAAGTCCACATAAGCCAACAGACTAATTTTGTCTAAGATTGTAAAAATGCAGGATGAGGGAACATCTCCCTCCTCACCACAATCAAGTTAAAATTCAATCTTCTCCTAATGGAAAACACTAACATGAATGGATTATTTAAAAACCCACATGTGCTCCTCGTTGAAGTGTGTAGAGTGGGGCGTGCTGCCGTGCTTCAGCTAGTCTTCTTGGTTCAGGAGGCCAGTGAGTTAACAACACCTCCACGTGCCACGGACGATCAATAGTTCCAGCAATATCTTGACCTAGTCTCCTGTACACACAGTCAAATCCGATAAACCCATAAATGTGCTTTTTGTCACTGTTATTGTGTATGCAGACTTGCTGGTGTCAGTTTGACCCAGACTGATCCAACACTCCTCTCTGCTCCTGTTGTAAACACGTCACCAGTTGTGGAAAAGAAAACATGTTTTTTTTTTGTTCTGTTTTAACAATTTATGCATCATAACAGATAAATAATAATCTGGTCCTCATTGGGCCGTATGGTTAAGAGCACAAGCCAAATGACTCTGTGTCCTTATTTTTGAAGAAAATGAAACCAAATTGCAGAAGCAGGGTGTGAAATAGTAATTACACCTCTGCAAACTGTTGGTTTTACAGTAGCTCGTGGAACCAACTTGAGCAGCAGTAATTTGAAGTAATTATTTTTCTGTTTGATGACATCATTGCTTTCATGGTGGAGGAATGTTGGCACACTTTTCTTTGTGGCATTTTTTCAGTTCATTGAGCTTCGCTGCAATTCAGTTTCAGTACGTTTTCTACTTTGACTGCGCCTTTGCGCCAACAGTTTGATTCTTTTTAATTTTTGTTAATTCTGATGTAGATTAATTGTGTACTTGGTACATCGTACATTGTATTATTTCATATCCCGTTTCAGCCGAGCTTTAGCCGTCAGATATATAACCTTAGTCTTGGCTTTATAATACTTTACTATAGTGAGAAATTCATGAAAATGTAATTAGTGTAAAGGCTTTAGACTCAATGAATGCAAAGCGTCCAAGCCCAGTGGGTTCAAAAACAAGCCCAAAAGATAGAGGAGAAGACTATAAAAACTTAACCAACTCAATTTCAAAATCTAGTAGTGGTAGTAGATTTTATCTTTTTTAATTCCTTGGCACATAAAACCTTAAAACTGTCTTCCTGTCATTCCTGTAGTCTCCTCTGTTTCTTTTTTTAATGTTTTTGGTGAAAACACATCAGAGTTAAGGTGACTGTTTCTGGGTAGTATTTCTAGCTGCATACAACAACTCACTGCGCCTTTGTTGTCTCTGCTGTCAGGAGCTCTTCTACGAGGACAGACATTACCACGAGCACTGCTTCCGCTGTTTCCGCTGCGATCGCTCTTTGGCAGACGAGCCCTTCACCAGCCAGGATGATGCTCTGCTCTGCAACGACTGCTACTGCAACGAATTCTCCTCCAAGTGTGTTGCCTGTGACAAGATTGTCATGCCAGGTAAAGGTGGATAAGGGTACTGGAAGGTGTTTGTGCATGTAGGCACTTTGATGTTGAGATATGCAGGATAGAGTTTTGTTTCCCATGTGTGCCAAGAATTGCTCTTTTTGCACCTTTTCTTTCATTGTTTGTGCTTGTAGTTCTGGTATTGGTGTCGCCTGTTAAACTAAGAGTAATTGAACTTGAACTTGAACATAATGTTACTTAACAGAGCCAGAGTGCTGCTTTGCTCACCCATGACACTTTACACTCATTGTTCTTCGTTTTCTGTGTCATGCAGCATACAAATTGAGATGATGATAAGCAAATGACTGTGGAAACTTATGGCACGGCAAACACAGGGAAGCAGGGACATATGAAAGTGACAAAGTAAGAGGTCAAGCAGATGGCCAAAGGGGTGACGTTTTAGAAAAAATAGAAAGAGGTGAAAGCAAGGGTCTTCAATTGAGCAGCAGCTGAGGGGGGATATGACAAAGTAATTGCCTGTTTGTTTGACTTACTGTCTGTAAGGCAAATCCCCAGGACTGGAATCCTGCCAGCAGAGCTGATGATAATAAGAGATAAGCGAGTTTATTATCCAGCATCCCTGCAGCTACAGTGCTCATAAAGCTGCAGAAGTTTCCAGGAAGAGCACAAGTTCCGCTTTTATTTCTGGTGTACTTAGTGTGATGGATTCTTTCTCACTTCCAACATAGGTGGATATTATGCACAAAAGGAAAGAGAAAATGTTTAGAGAGTGAGCGGAAGAGAAGCATCTTGCCATCAGGCTAGAAGATATAAATAATTAGAATAAAAAACTCATGGGACTATAACGGATAAGACGATCATTGTGTCACCAGTGTGCAAGAGAAAACCTGAGGATTCCTGGTCCAGTTTAGTTTCAAAGTGCACATTTTCCACCCGGCTTCAGAACTATTTCAATACAACACGATTCTGAACCTATTCGTATTAACCAACTGCCATGGTGGGGTTCATTTGATATATAATCAGCTGTTCAAACTTTTCTACTTAATGGTAGTTGTTATTTCTTTTAGATCCAGCTAAAGCTTCTGCTGTCTGATTGAACTAATTCAACTACTCACATGCAGCACTGCTTTCTTTATCACACTTCAACTCATGTTTAGCTTCATATGATCTTTTCTTTTAATGTTCGGCTGTTAGAAATCTGTAATGGAAAGTAACTACACACTAAAGCCATGTAAATAGATTCCCCATAAACTGTTTGGGTAAACAAGATTGCTGTGATAAGACTGCTTAATGCTCTCATTGTCGGGATTGGAATGGCCGGCCAGATGTTGTACTGTTGTGGACACGCAGACAATGGTCCTCTTGTTCACTCTGTTTACTCTGCTGGAAAATCCTTTGACACAGGCACAAGTCATGTTTCTGTTACTGTTCAGTGCAATCAAACATCATCTTCTAGCTTTATTTTGAAGTTTGTAACTATTTGAAGGAAAGAGACAAACCAACAGTATGTACAAAACTGGCATCACGCTACACGCCAAAGACATGCGAGTCCTGTTTAACGTGTAGAAACTGTCATTGCAATGCAAAGACTGAGGTACTATAGAGAAGTAAATACATTCAATCAATACTCAATGAGAATTATAAAAAAAAATGCTTTGCACGAATGCTGCTTTCTGTGAAGAGATCTTGTGCTTTACTGGCACCATAGTGAAACTTTTTAAATTTGTTTATGTTTGTTTATGAAACAACAACCAACTCCTTTCATTAAAAGCACTGAGTTTTACATTCCAGCTTGTTCTTGTTGTTTTCCCTCTTTTTGTCACTTGTGCATGCCGAACATTTAATAATGGCCATATTGTGCCACAGTGAGTCCTACGAGCTTGGTATCTGGAAAGTTTTCCAGGACATTTTTGCATTATTGATCAGAAAACAATGCAGCACGCCACCTGGAGCAGTGCAACGGAAGTGAACTCCAGAACTGTTGAATCCTCAAACATCAGTGTCACTGCGTATTAAACCATCCAAGTGGTAAAAGATGAGTTAGTTGGCATCAGTGGAGGTAAAATAGCATGATCCCAGTTTAACCGGCTCCCATTTTACAGCTGAAGTGTTGGAGCTTTCCAATGAATATGTAAACAAATGAAATCCTTGGTCAACATATGGAGTTTTATAATCCTTTATACCTTTATTCCACCAAAAAAAAAAAACCACAGCGATCTTCACGACACTATAAAAACATGTAGATATCATATTTTCCATCCTGTCTTTTCTCTCCTCTCTCTCTTCTCATTCCTCTTTTCCTCTGTCATCGTAGGCACAAGAAAGTTGGAGTATGCCGGCTCCACGTGGCACGAGGGCTGCTTCATCTGTCACAGCTGCGAACAGCCGATTGGCTCGAAGTCGTTCATACCTGACAAGGATGAGCACTACTGCGTGCCCTGCTATGAGGAGAAGTTTGCTCCACGCTGCACACACTGTAAAATGGTCAGTCATCAATCTGTCAAAGGAATGTACTTAAAGGCTCCAGTGTTATGTTGGGCTTTGAAAAACTGCCAAACTGTCACTGCGTTATAAACAAGGAGATGGGTGGGTTTGAACGATAAATTACAGATCTTAACATAACATTTTCTTTACAGGTCCTGTCTAAAGGTGGCGTGACGTATCGGGACGAGCCGTGGCATAAGGAGTGTTTCGTGTGCACCAGCTGTAAGACACAGCTGGCGGGTCAACACTTCACCTCCAGAGACGACAGTCCTTACTGCCTCAAGTGCTTTGGCAGCCTATATGCCAAGAAGTGCGAGGCCTGCAGCAAACCGATCACAGGCAAGATTACATCACTCTTGTTCTATTAATTAAGGTTCATATAAGCAAAAAGGAAACATCTTGAAGGTGTTGGAAAGCTTTCGCTACAGGTACGGGTTATATCGAGTCGGGGCTTTCAGGCAGTGTAAGATGAAGGACTTTTCTGAGTAAGGGGTTATCAAGAGATCACGTTTCTCACTGAAGAGTATTTGTCCATCATCGTTGCACCCAATCCCTTTTTAGGAGAGATATATTTACTTTTCACCAGTCACACCTTGTCCAAACATTTTATGTAATAAAAGAAGGCTTAGACAGTAAAACTCCATAGCAATTTTACATTTATTTTCAGTGTGCTTAGACAAAATACTTTCAAACACACAGAGCATGTGAGCAACTCCCAGCAGCAAAAAGTTAATATTGATGCCTAAACACAAGTAAGTTACTGTTGACCAACAGTTAGTGGTTGTTTGTTGTGACCTGAGTTGAGCAGTAGCAGAGAGGAGCTGTTTCACATTTTAATGACAACCACCATAAAGATTTGTGACCAACCAACAAAGTCCACATTTATCAGTTTTCCATGTCATTTTAGGGTTTGTGTCCAGCCCTCCTCTGCCATTCAAACGTTCATCTTCTTCTGTTAGCTTTATTGACGGTGGACATTTCTATTTAGAACATTAATGTCGCTAACTGTTTGGGCAGGGAATTACATCCGCTTGTAATCTGATCGTCATTCTTGGACAAAGGTCGGATGAGTGACAAGACAGGGGCACTTCAATCATATTTTATCCCTAGACCCGCCCATGCGTGTAGAGACTCATCCCCGTAGAACACTAAATTTTGAAAATCTCCAAAAGAACCCAAGTTCGAAATAAACTGTAAAACAGCTTCACTGCATCGCCACAGGCCACTTAAAAGTAACAGCTGACAGCCTCAAGCTCTTTACTTTGGAAGTCAGACAACATCATTGAAAGGAACTTTATTAATTTATTTAGTCATTTTGCAGTCATATATATATATATATATATATATATATATATATATATATATATATATATATATATATATATATCTGGATCGGTGGTTACAGTGCCAGTTTTGCCAGACGATATTTCTGTGCTGAACATGACGAACGTGTAGTGACATGGGTATTTACCAGATTGTGCAAGTGAGTGGGAGCAGTTCCAGCAAGTGCTCTGTAGGTCATCAGAAGTGACTTAAACTTGGCTACAGGTAACCAGTGGAGCTCGATGAGCAACGGCGTGATGTGGGCCTGCTTTGGCTGGTTGAAAATCAGACGTGTTTTTGCAGGTTACAAGTAAAGATGTCGTGCAGATTCTAATCACACCTGATGTTATTTTTTTTTTTTTGAACAAAAGTCACTGGGGAACTACTAGAATCACTTTATTTTCACAAGGCAGGGCCACATGTAAAGCCAGTTTTGTAATGTTTTGACGGTACATTTTAATCTGACAGCCTTGACTTTTTATTTGAGCAAAAACAGAGAGAATAGGAGCCTCTGGAAATTATAGAGGAAGACACAAGAAAGGATAGCCAGAGTTAAAGAGAGGTGTCGCCTTTTGTCGGGGGTTGTGCCCTCTTGTGTGTCATTTCTGCTGTGTTGGGCGTGGGCGGTGGGCGGTGGCCGTCTTGGCCCTCCTGGTGTTAGTCGTGTTGCCCCTGTCCTTCCTTCCTTCCTTCCTTCCTTCCTTCCTTCCTTCCTTCCTTCCTTCCTTCCTTCCTTCCTTCCTTCCTTCCTTCCCTCCTTCCTTCCTTCCTTCCTTCCTTCCTTCCTTCCTTCCCACCTTCTTCCTCTTTGCTGTCCTCTTCCCCTTTCATTTGCTGGAGTTTGGCAGGTAGCAGGAGTGGTGTTGCTGCAACCAGGTTGCACGGGGTCTTGGTCTGTTAGATCAGTTACTATTGTTGGCATCTGTACCATGGACTGGGGCGTGATGGCCTGGGAGGGTCTGGGAGGGTCTGGGACAGGAATCCCTGGTCGTGGCCCTAGGCACCTCAGGTTTTGGTCCAGACCCCCAGATGGTGGGGGTGCGGCCCTTGTGGGGGTGTCGGCCCTGGGACTACAGGTCTCCCTGGCGTGGTGCTGGGTCAGCTGGTGGTCAGGTGTCCCAGGGGGTATCCGGGGCAGCCAGGGAGGATGGTGGCGGTGTTGACAGTGATGATAACTACTTTTGGTACAGTTTGTAGTACTACTAATAATTTCTATTCATCCTTTTTCTTTTTATGTCTGTCTTATGTTGGCATGTCTATCCTTTTTACCGCAACACATTTCTACACAGCTGCTTGTATCACGGTGTAGCATCTAGGTAGGGTAGCATCTAAAACATGCAGGAGAGCGGGCCTCGAGAACTGGAGTCCAAACCCCTGGTGTGGACCGATGATTGTGTGAACCAACCAATACTACACAATGAACTGGGGACTGTGCAGGTTGTAGATGGGTATGAGACCAGGTGCAAAGGATGAAGGTGATGAGGGCACAGGTGCAGTCCATGATGTGGGGAACTGAGGAATGCTGGGAGTTCACATCAGAAGGCTGGTGACGCTGATTGTGGTAGTGTGGGAGGAGCGGGCATGACAGCTGTAGTGATTTCAGAAAGTTAAAAAATCTGAGAGGCTGATGCCTCAAAAAATTGACCCAAAATTGACCCAAAATTGAGAATTATAAAGGGAAATATATTGATTGTAAGAGTAATGAATATAAAATAGTGGTTGAAAAAGAATATGGTGACCCACACACACCGCTTCACTAACATACTCAACAAAGCAATAGAAAAAATGAAACTGCGTATCCTTGTGACCAGCCCATCAGTAGTCACTGTGACAGCTAGATAAATGCATGAAAGACAGCAATAAAAACTGGCAAGCCCTCATAAATGCAAGTGACCTGGATTAGATTTGTTTATGTAGGTACAATTTAATTACCTGCCAAAATTACTTTCATCAAGTCCAGGCTGCCGCTTTAACGTCATCAACTGGTCTTCAAGTGATTATCACCGGGTGATTATGTTACTCAGTAGGAAGTTTAATTGTCTTTTTCGTGGAAAAGTTCTCATTGAATGTTTGTTCATTTATCCGCTGCACTTTTTGCAAAAACTTAGCTCTGAAGCTTAGATATTTGGCAACTTGAATCAGTCGACAGTCGGCCAACTCACTTTCTCATTCTCAATGTTTGTTCGTCCCAGGTTTTGGAGGAGGGAAGTACATCTCGTTTGAAGAGCGTCAGTGGCATCAGCCGTGTTTCACCTGCTCCCAGTGCTCCGTGTCACTTGTGGGCGCCGGCTTTTTCCCCAATGGGGACAGGATCCTGTGCCGTGACTGCCACAACAACCTATAGAGCGCCCATTCACCATCATCTCATCGTTCCTACAACTCACTCTTTATCATAAATTTCCTAAAAGACCAGGTTATTACCAAAGACAGTAACACAGGCTTAAAAAAAACAAGAACAGAAGCTGCCTCAGGTGATTTTGTATAATAAAGACATCAGTTTCCAGACAGTCCTGCAAGTATGTGTTTTATCCAGGAGTGTGCATGTCCTGTTGATGCTGCGCTGTTTGCATGAATCACCACAAAGTCTTCCTCTTTAACCAAAAAGTTCATGATTTTTTTTGGAGTGCCTTTATTAACACCATTGCTTGTAAATTTTATTTTGTTAAAGCAAAGAAAAATTCAAAATGCTTGTCACTTTGCCCAATTGTGGTTTTTTTTTTTTTTTTATTGAAAAGCCACTTCAGGTAGAAGTCAGGCTCTGAGGAGAAGACAAAAAACACTGATTCAGTGTAGTAAACCTAAATAAATCTTACGGCCTGTGCTTGAAACGTATGGATGGTGGAGTTACTGTTTTAATGCTCTTACAACTGCAGTTTTATGCATTTTTGAATGTTGGTTTTCATCACACGTCAATTATCTTTCTATAATCCATTTCTTGCTTGATGAACATGTTACTGTATATTAATGTAGAAAAAAGTATGACATTTTGTTAATACGTGGCCAAAATTAGACATTTTTTTTCTTTTTCTTTGATAAATTAAAACATGAAAGTGAATTTGATGGTAGTAGCGTTTGGTAGTCAGTACATTTGGTTTGCACTTTGGAAAAAGATGTTCTTTTGTTACCATGTTATGTGCACATAAAAACACAGATAAAAGACATGGCACAGGACATACACCACTTTTTTTGTCATGTATCTGCCTGTATTGACCTTTGCCATGATGCCTATTTTATGTAAAAAGTCACCTCATTCTTCTTCTTTAATTATTGCAATGTATCTCCTTCTGATCAGTTGCAAAGAGCCAGCATTTATAACCTTGAAGAAGCTGAAATAAAATGCATATCTATTGTGCAATGCAGAAATATGCATGTCTTCATCTGCCATGATTTGCCTCAGTAATTATTTTGTTGCTGTTAATGCTGTTAGTGTTTTACCTTTTGATGTTGGTTTGAATCATGTCAGAAATTTTATAAAAATGCCTATGATAATTTGATTATTTCAGCTTTGATGCTGGTGAGTCAGAGTTGGCAAATATACATTCAAAGATGGAAAATAAGCCATCAAGATGATCACCATATGAACTGCAAATCAGTTGACTGATATGGTTGAATGGTTACTTATATTTTTATTTGAAGCCTTATTAAATAAATTGACACTGATCTTTGCTGAGCAGTTTTTATATCCTGTGTGTTTTTGTGGTTATAGTGAAACATCTATTACTGGTTAAAGAGCGCACGGCTCACTGTTGACTAGTGTTTATGGTCTAAGCTGGAGAAAACCCCTTTGGGATGTTTAAAATGTCTTTCTAGGAAAGATTATTGTGTGTGTGTGTGTGTGTAATTCCGGAGGGAAAGGGAATAAAAGTGTGAGAAAATCTTAGAGAGAAATACTGTAACAGGAGTAAAACGTGTATGTGGGTGTAATTTTTGGGAAATTCTTGTGTGAGAGTGAAAAACATCTGTGTTTGTGAGTGTGAGTGGGTATACGTATACCGCTGTTTATGCTGACTTGACTGTTTCATGGCCTCAATGGATCACGCATACACAGACCACCAGATACACTCTCTTGTCGGCGTTGGTGAAACGTCCTCCTCTCAGCCTCTGTTTCAGATTTTTTCACCAAAAAAGGAGATGGAAAACTTGCAGCTGCATGGGGGAGGGTAGCGGTGGAAGTAGGAGAGAAAAGTGTGGGAGACAAGAGAGGAGAGAGTCAGAGAGGGAAGATGTTCACAGCTGGAGTTGCTCTATGGCACTTTCACGGGGGGGTGGGGGGGGGGGGGGGGGGGCAAACACATGGCCCCCTTTGGATTTATTGGACAAAGAGGACAGGCGGGGAGTCGATGGCCAACAGGAAGGGTCAGAGGCAAACACTTAACTGTGCCATAAGGTACTCCAGCTCTGTGAACATCTAAGTTGTTATTGTAATGAGAGAAAAGAGATATACTCACTGATCTTTTTTGTTTAAACTGCCAAATATTTGTGATCTAACTATCACACAAAATCATTTTTGAAAGTACTGCCTTTTGTCGCAGGGTCAGACTACATCAGACTGTTTACACTTACACACTTTAGCAAGTTAAACCAGTATTACAATATTAGGCTAAAATGAAAAAGAGTCACCTTCATTTGGGTCCCTAAACGCAGTAAAAGAAGACGTCGGCACTAAAACACCTGAGCCCAGATACATAAACAGCACACGCACATAAAAATCCCACATACTCAAACATGTACTTGGAGGGCAAAAACCAAGGAAAGAAAGCTGGTCAGTGATCAAACTGTGCATTTGTGTTGTCATAGGAAACAACCAAGTTTTATTTGGAGATTAGATGGAGCTTTTGAATCGTTCAGATCCATATAAGATTCCAAACGTAGAGTTGCCTGGTGTTCCTCGAGCTTTCCTGTTCATCAAATCATCCTACAATGTCCTGAAATGCAGGAGGGTCTTTCAGTTGGGAATTTTAGGTTGTTGAGAGATGTTCAGTTAATGTTACAAAGGTTTTACTTGTTAGACATCACTTGTAAGCTCATGGCATGAACTTGGCATGAACTTGTAAGCTCATGGCATGAACTTGGCATGAACGTGGCATCATGCCAGGCTGTCAGGTGAAGCCCTACCTTATAGGAGCCAATATAAAGTTTTGATGTAAGTTTATATTGTGTTTCTCTACTTTGGCTTTGTGGTTTGATGTCAGTACTACTTGTTTTGTTAATGCAAACCCTTTATTGACGTTAGTCATTTGAGTTTAACATCTAGTTTCCCATTATGATATAGCACCTGGACTATGCACTACGCATCCTCAACATAGTCTACAGTACCGCAGTTTTCTTTATACCATTATGTTGTTATATACCTGATTCTCCAGTTAATGAACCATCATTTACATCTTAGAACACCCAAGGAATATTTTCATGGGTTGAATCTGAGAGAAGGTTGGATATATGTGGATGGAAATATAACCAGGATGTAGCCGAGAGCTAAGTGGAAAATATTCAAAACTATGACCTGACTCTTCTTGTCTCTTGGAATAGAAACGGTTCCAAGTCCATTGATGCCTGGCTACTGCTAGTAACTTAGTGTGGCTTCAAAAATAAGTTTAAGTTTGCCCATACAAGACTTTAAAAGGATATCTTAACAAATCTGGTGGGGAGAATTTCCGGCGATGTTCATACCTACCTGGTTTTCACCATGAAACTACACAACGTTTAACACATCTGGCTCCAGGACTCATCTCTGCTGCAAGTGTGTAAATTCGTCAGAGTTACCAGCCTCAATAATCACCAGTTACTCACACCTCAGATTAGAAACTGCGTGAATGCTTCACAGGCTTCAAGCAGCAGACTAATCTCAACATCAACTGTTAGGAGGATGCAGCGCGAGCCAGGCCTTCACAGTCAAATAGCTTCAAAGAAGGTTTTTACAGTGGGAGGCCAATTAGAAGAAGAGAACACAGAATACCAGAAAAGAGGCCAACAAGCGCTCAATGTGTCTGGGAATTCCTTCAAGAGTATTAAAAAAAGCATTCTCAGAGATTTACTCATGAAGATTGTTGAAAAATTGCCAAATGTGCTGTCATTAAAGCAAAAGGTGACTCCCTTTTAAGAAATGTAAAGGGTTAGGGTTAGGGTTAGGGTTAGGGTTAGGGTTAGGGTTAGGGTTAGGGTTAGGGTTAGATATCAGTACGGACTTTTTCTATCCTTTCATTATCCGTTTCAAAACCTAAAAATGTACAAGTTAGAGTATGAAATAATGAAGGAATGAATGCTCATTATGCTGTGCTTCATAAACTAGTGTTTAAATCAAGAATCTTGAACCAGCTGCAGTGAACGTGAACGTGTTCATTGACATTTTTTACAAAGTGTAAATACGTCCATTATCATATTTGACAAGGGTGAAGCGCTACTCTTCATACAGCAGCGTGCTGTATCTCATGTCAGAGGCATTCCTCATCAGTTTCAGTTACCAGCCAACAGTTTTATTTTTTTAATGCAACATTGGCCGTGGCTGACACGCCCGGTGTGTCAAAGTTGTCTCGTCTGCTGATTACTGATTGGGTAAGACACAGCGTTGAGTGGAATAGTACCGAAAAAGTGGCTTATCTACAGCACTTAAAGAACTCACAAGGTGCTCTGGACGATCTTTTTTAAACAATTTCAAAACATTTGGCTCCTCTTAAACAATAGAAACCGGGTTTGTGTTTAAACCCACCTGCAGACTACAACAAAGTGTTATCAGCATTAGTCTAACTTTAGTTCTGCAAACACACCAACACCCAAATGTTCTAAGTACATCATTTTGCAACCAGGCTAAGTGATTAAACGCAGAAGCATCAGGTGTCAGATGACTCAACAGTGTCAGATCGAAAAAGGAAGAACTCAAAGGAAGAACTTGTGTCCCAACTCCCATAAAATGAACAATAATGAGCAACATCTGCCAGCATCCCATATAAAGTTTTTGTCAACCCAGTTGTCATGTTGGGATGTCAGCAACCCACTTATCTGCAATGAGGCAATGGAAGTTGGAAAATATACAATAAGAGGGGGAAATGTCTCTTTTCAAACTCATAGTTGGCTTCTGTCTTGAGTGTGTGTTTTTATGGTGATTTATTTGTAGTGTTCAGTGCTTGAGACTGGGACAATTATATAGGAAAGAACCGTAAACTTTGTCAAAAACAAAAACAACCTGTATTCAAGTAGGAAAATTATTGTTTTCCAAAGTACTGCATGTAAACTGCCGCATGTGTCAAAAAGCAGAGCTCCAAGCCGTAGAAACGCATCCTCATGGCTTCTTCCTGCTGTCAGCTGGCCTGTGTACTATACAGTTTAGTGTCTGGCGTCCACTTGACAAACTGTGCTGGTCCACCAGTCACGTCTGCAATATGTAACCTCAGCAGACGAGGGTTAACCCAGTGTCTGAAATGTTACGCTGTCACTGGCAATTCAGTATATTTAACACCGATTTAACTGCATGTTTGCTGCTAGACAGGTTATGTAATGTTGTGGTGCAGAAAAATAGGGTGAGAACAAAGAATGTACAGTTTCATTTAAATGAACACCTCCTTTTCGACATACTGATAAATCATTGCCTCCTACTGTGTTCTCCCCGGTACATTTATTTGTGTATTTAGATGGACTTCAAAATTAACCCGATCAAAAGAAACAATAAATAAATAAGGACGTATTAGAAGTAAACTATAATTATATAAAGGCATGTCTAGTACTAGCTGAGTTACTGAAGTAATTTCCAGCAATATAAGCACCTTAATAATGACTCAAGTTGTAGTTTTTGCACAATTTTTCAACACCAAATGATTTACACATGGGGTGATTGTGAACTGCTCGCATTTATGAACACGAATAGCCCTAAAATAGGAAGCTTCACTTTACACTTTTTGAAACTCGGGACCAAAAACTTTAATAACACTGATGAATTTGGGTTTGGTAATATTGCCTTACATTTCCAGAGGGAATGGTGACGGTGAAGGTGAAGGTGACGGTGAAGGTGAAGGTGACGGTGAAGGTGAAGGTGAAGGTGACGGTGAAGGTGAAGGTGAAGGTGAAGGTGAAGGTGAAGGTGACGGTGAAGGTGAAGGTGAAGGTGAAGGTGAAGGTGAAGGTGACGGTGACGGTGAAGGTGACGGTGAAGGTGACGGTGAAGGTGAAGGTGACGGTGACGGTGAAGGTGAAGGTGAAGGTGACGGTGAAGGTGACGGTGAAGGTGAAGGTGAAGGTGAAGGTGAAGGTGACGGTGAAGGTGACGGTGAAGGTGAAGGTGAAGGTGAAGGTGAAGGTGAAGGTGACGGTGAAGGTGAAGGTGACGGTGAAGGTGAAGGTGAAGGTGACGGTGAAGGTGAAGGTGAAGGTGAAGGTGAAGGTGAAGGTGAAGGTGAAGGTGACGGTGACGGTGACGGTGAAGGTGACGGTGACGGTGACGGTGAAGGTGACGGTGAAGGTGACGGTGAAGGTGAAGGTGACGGTGACGGTGACGGTGAAGGTGAAGGTGAAGGTGACGGTGAAGGTGAAGGTGACGGTGAAGGTGACGGTGACGGTGAAGGTGAAGGTGAAGGTGAAGGTGAAGGTGACGGTGAAGGTGACGGTGAAGGTGACGGTGAAGGTGAAGGTGACGGTGACGGTGAAGGTGACGGTGACGGTGACGGTGAAGGTGAAGGTGAAGGTGAAGGTGACGGTGAAGGTGAAGGTGACGGTGAAGGTGACGGTGACGGTGACGGTGAAGGTGAAGGTGACGGTGAAGGTGAAGGTGAAGGTGAAGGTGAAGGTGAAGGTGAAGGTGAAGGTGAAGGTGACGGTGAAGGTGAAGGTGAAGGTGAAGGTGCGTATGTCACCATTGGCTTATTAACGGTCTGAGAAACTGCACTTTGGGTGTTTTGCTGCTGTTGCAGCATGACTTGTGTTGAGTTGTGCATTTTTCTTTCTGTGATTTTTCCTTAACTATATAATTTATTTTAAAGAAATGAATAAATGTAAAAACTGTCTTCTCAAATCCCTGTTTAAAACTCTGTTTTTCGCCACCCTTAGACCAGCCTGACTGTAATGTCCTGATGAGTCACTACATGAGTAAGAGAAGAGGTTAATAAAACAGCAAGAAAAGAATCTAGTATACATTTGACTCCCGGTTTTGATGAACTGAGGGCTGGTGCTTGTTGGCAGGATTTGGAGTCGGGCTTCAGCTTTCGTCCTCTCTTTTCACTTCCATCCAAGGTCAAGGAGTTGTGTTTGCTTGTGGGAAGTTTCTCAAAGTCTTGTAACAAGCGCTCTCAGCACGACAACAAGGCCTTCCTTTTCCAGAGTTCAGGGTCAGAGATCCGAGTCAAAATCCGTCATTTCCTAATAGTGACCAAGGACACTCCAACTAGACAGCTATTATTATTTGGTTATCCCAGTTACGTCATGTGGAATAATCTCATACCAGCATGGAGGAGAACATTTATTTGTCGTTAAATAAAAGCTCATAAATGTGCAGTGCATATCAAGTAGTCAGCTTCTTGTCACCTGCCTTTTGCGCCTCTTTTGCACTTCACACGTTCTCCGCAAAATATGGCGTTTCACGCTGATTCTTAGTGTCGCTGCCATTAACTCCTTCAACGTACATTTTACAGTGTCAAAGGTTTAATGTGGTTTTGGAATGAAAATTGTCGATTGATGTGGGGCTGAAGAAATGTGATAAAGTTTTAGAGTCACTTGAGGGTAAGTGTCCTTGGAAGTGAAGAATATTACTCTGGTCTATTGTCTGACTGCGGTTTTGGGTTTTCTCCTGGTTTGTATTCAGTTTTCTGAAGAAATGCAATGCCTGAAATGTGCTGTGTATAGTAAAAGCTTTCTTCTCTGTACTGATGAGGAAACCACTCTTTGTTAAGGGATTATGAGCTCTAGTTACATGTTTTTCTTTCTATTTTGGTTTAGATTAAGAAATACTCTCTCTATATATTTTTTAGCTTGTAATTCTTCTCTTAAATTCAAAGATGAAGCCACGCTGATTTTGAGGTAAAAAGCTTGGAGCCTCAAAGAAAGGGAAGGGAGCAGCAAAAGCAGGATTTAAAAGACTTAAAGACATGTGGTACGGCTAAAACCGCCTGTTGAGTGTTGATGCTTTTTCAGGGTTCGTTTTTGTGGCATTCACCTGACTTTGAGGCTGTTAAGAACAGTCTGTCAGTGATGGATGGAGGTAATGAGGTTGTTTTTACATCCCCATGTTACGCGACTGTAACAAGCACTAACAGGATTCACAACAATAATCATGTGGTGGGTCACAGTTCAATGATTCTCTTGTGACTGTTTGAAAAAGATTCAGTCAAGCTCAGGTCAGCAGCGCGGAAGAAGGTGAAAGATGGATCAAAATGAGCTGAAGCCGTTGACAGGGAACGAGGGTCTTCATGATTACTTTTCTGCTTTAGTGGGTTTGAAGTTGGTCTACAAAAACATTTCCATTGGACCGGCCGATGTCTTGCCATCTGCATGGGACTATGAACCAGACGTGAATCAGATGCAAAGAGTTTAAAAAAAAAAAAAAAAAAAAGGTCATTTGCAAAGCATGCGTGTTTATTCTTCTAGTATCAGATTTGTATTTGCATGAAGAACGACTTTGTCGCCCTTCATCTTGGAGGAGACAGCTCAATTGGATCAGTTGGTTGGAGATAAAATGTTTGGAATCCCAAAGGTTTTGCAGAACAGACTGACCGTTTTCATCTGTAATTCAAATGTCAGACAGATTTAATGCTGAGAAAAACATGGCTGTGCTTTGTGCTTTGTGAAGGAGTGTTTTTGATCTACAACTAAGATTTGGTAACAAAAAAAAAAAAGAAACAAAGAAAAAGAGACGTCTGGGAGTATGTTAATGCAACAATAATGAAAAAGCAACCAGATATCCACAAAAACAAACAGTGTCAAATTGTGAAAAAGGTGTTTAATTCATTCATTTCATATTCCTCAGGTATATTCTCATTATTTGCCCCCACTGTCACACTCTTTAAAGGTTTACTCTTGCCATCCTCTGTTTATGAAATTTTGTCTTCAGTTTCTACATTTAATGTCCTGTATTAAAATTTAATTAGTGCTGTCCAACCACATCAGAACTAAATACAACAGACAGGCCAACAGAAGGAATGCCTCATGAAAGGTTGAGCTGATCAAATGAAAGTCACACATCTCTGCTAAAAGAAGGACACCAGAGGAAGAAGTTGTCTGCATGCAGGGATGAGAAATCGTGTCAACTTAAATATCGCTTTCTGTGGCAGATTTCTGTTTTCAATAGGAGAAATTAAATCGTGAGCACAATTATCACATAAGCCAAGTAGTTAAAATGATTTTAATGTGGCACATCTTAAACACAGCAGTGACCGCCAAGATTTATTTTTTTATGGTTTAATGTGATAATTATCCTCTCTCCTTTTGTATTTGTTTTTTTTTTTGTTTGTTTGTTTTGTGTGTGTGTTTTAAAACCTAATAATATAGTCAATTCTTTCAACAAAAGTTTGAAGAATTATAATACAGACATACTTACAACTGACATATTGTCTAATGTCTTTTATGATACTCTCATAATTGACCAGGCCTGGTACCAGTTAAGAGATAATTCCCATCTGTGTATTAAACACGCGCTAGGTTTATGGATCATTGGTGCACTGGCTCCCTCTAGTGGTCATTTGTTCTAATGCGCTCATACTAAAACAAGTAAATGAACCTAAACGGTAACATAACCGTAAAATGTCCTGTCTGTTTCTCAAATCTTTTGCTTTAATAAACAAACAGCCACTATTTTCCTTCACACTGTCACTTCACGCCCCGAAATCATCTGGGACGTGCAACACTTGCCGAACACGAAGAGCAGCACTGCCATACAAATATCTCTCCGGGTGCCTTTTTACTTCTGTATGACTGAATTTTATATTTCAAACACAAAACCACAGATATACTTAAATTATTAACTTCTTATCAATCAGTCTTATCGTTTAAATTTACTAATCGTTTAGTAAATTAAATAAATAATAAGTATTGAAATAGTCCTTAATAGTCATATGTGATTAAAATGTTTAAATTCCAAGTATTCTAACAAGTGCCTGACAGTCTAGCGTGTAGTACTGATCAGATCCAAAAGAGGGCAGTAGAATTCAAGCACACGGCCGTCATAGAAAATTAAATAAAATAAAGAAAACCGTTCCTCTCCTAGTTCAAAAGTGACTGACTTTGTTCTCAGGCTAAGACTTATTTGGTTTAAATTATATTAAAATGAAAGTAAATCTCGCAACAACAAAAAAGGACTCAATGTTGAAATCCTGCAGAGTAAAGAGACAGTCAAAACTAACTGTATCACTATGATGTTGCAGCTTTATTGCTATTTTAAATGACTAATGTCCTTGAAGATCATGTCATATGCATCATTTATCTTTTTCAAAGAAAGTTTTGTTCTTTTCCCAAAACATCAAATTACACCATTATGTTGACTACGGAGTCCTGCTTTTACAAATGAGGACCTGCTGCTGATCAAACATGCCAGGCTGTCAGGGTTGACATACAATTCTCGGGAATATTTTAGAATCTGAGAAGATGTCTTTTTCTTTGTGGATTTACAGAATTAGCCTCTCAGATCTTGAGCCAAAGAGCATTTGTGGAGCTTCAGCGATGATAATATCAGGAGGTCTGTAAAGACGAATGTTGGAATCCTCTACACGAGAATAGAAGGTCCAGTATTTAAGCTGCTGCCCGCCACTGATGACTCAGTAGGAGACTTTCATGACCTCAAGTGTCTAAAATGTGTTACTCTTGATGGAGATCTCCACAACACACACGATGCTGTTGCAGGGATTCAGGAAAAGTGAAAAACAAGGCTGAAGAGATGTTTGTAAAATTGGCACATGAAAGGACATGTGAGTGAAACGTGTATATAATAAATTTGATCTCTTCACATACAAAACTTTGCTTTATTTACAGGAGCACACTCTAGAGCAGTGCCCCAGTTACTTTATAAAACTCTCACACTTCTTTTTGGTGCACAGTCTTTTGAATAAAGCCCCATTTTCTTATAAATGGCATTTGAGTTCCTGCTGAAGTGTTTGTTTTTTTTTTTTACCACTAAAATGCTTAAGAATGCAGGTTTCTGCTTTACCCTGTCAAGAGTGCAGCAAAATAATAAAATCTCAGTCCACCTACTACTGTCTTTAAGCATTTTCAGCATTCTCACAGGCTGAAGTTGTCCACGTTAAGTCTAAACCGTCTCTCCTCACTAAAAAAGGCCTTGACATAAAGTGTGAACGGAGATATCGTACAAAAATAAATCATGATCTTTATTAACGTGATTTAAGGAACTCATGTTCTTATAGCTGTATCAAGGGCTGTGTATGCGTTAAAATCGAATGAACCTATATGGGATATGATGCACTCTTTGACTGAAAAAGTTTAAAATAATCGTGCATTAAGGAGTGTGGCAAACGAAGGACACACATATACTCCGAAGCTGTACCATCCATTTCACTGGGAAAACTCGGGAAGTGGGAACAGGGAAGCAAAAACTAAAGAGAGAGAGTGGGAGGTGAGGGAGAGCTCCATCCAGTGGAGCCAGGGCAAGAATTTATGGTCAGGAAGAGCGATGAATGTGTAATTTACTGTGCATACTCTACTGTTCCCCCTGCCCTCCCCTTCGGTAATGAGAAACGGCTGTTTTGTTGTTGGGCGAATGCATGGTACCACCCCCCACCCCCCAATCTGGCTATGACACACCATTAGTTTTTATTCCTGTCTCTGCTTTTACGACCCCTGCCCAGGCGCCAGTATTTGGCCGCCGATCTAGACCCCATCCCATCACTCCATCTAAGCTCTTCCACCTCCAAAGATGGCTTCCTGTAACCTGAGGAAACGCATGCCACCGCTGCAGCAGGCTTTACGATTGGAGATGGAGAATACGTTTGTCCCAGAGGGATTCGTATTTTATTTTTTGGGGTTTTGATAAAGTTCCAGTCAGGGGACCAGACACTAATAATATCCCTAAGTGGCATCTTCTCTTTGTCAAGCATTTGCTATGGCTTTACAATTTATATTTAATTATTGTTTTCTCTCTTATGGGAATAATAACAGGCTAAATTTTGGCTTTGATTACTGGTCTGCCAGATTACCTTCCAGGCCAACATCTATCCTGATATTATAAAACTTGTAAGCAATCCACATCCCATCCATCCCAAAATCAAAGGGAAGAGGCACAAAATCAGTGTATGACTGGAATGTCATCATATTCATCTGAACTTTATTTAAGTTTTCAAAGAATACATGATGATACTAATACTGATAAACACTTCTTGACATTTTTAATATCACAATCCATAGTATGAAAAAAATGAATAATGTTGCGTGCAACCTCCCAAGAAGCTGATGTCCTGTTTAAAAACAGATCCATGGAAAACTTTCCGTCATAGAAGAAAACCTTTTTGCTGTATCGGCGACATCATAAGCCTGGCTTTTGGAATAAACACTAGTAAAATGTTACTCTTGTTCTGAAATATGAGCAGTAGGAAACATAATAATTGTGCAAAAATCTTTAGACCCTGTTGCAAACATGCTGATTACTGAAAAGCTGATGATTAGATGGCTTATGTAGTATTTGGTGGTTTGTATATTCAATATATCGCTGTGCGTTTACATGTCCTTCCTCTTATTTTCCAGACTTTGTTCCTTCAGTCTTTGAGATCAGTATTAACACATACTGTATGTGCAAATGTCAACAAACATGTACTGACAACACAGTTGTGTCAACAACTTGAATCTGTGCAGAAATGCATATAGAGTCCACGAACACTCAGAATCCATGTAGAGGCAAACACACACATACTTACACAAGTATCCATTTCTGTGCAGATACTTTTTCAGATACAAACATCCACTTTTCATTCAAATCAAACACAAAGAGATGAAATGGCAAGTTTTTGTTAACAATCAGAGAAGATTATGTGTTGCGCTCCCAGTAATCCTTCTCTGGGTCCTTTCTTAAGCTTGTTTTTATAACAGATTCCCTCCTCAAAATGATGCACTCAAGACCTTCAATCATAAACAAGTCCAAATCATTTCCAGTGCCTTCGTTTTTGTCTCATCTCACAATGAGAAATAAAGGTACCAACATTTAATACTGTTCACTGGGTTTACATCACGTACCATGACTGCTGAGGATCTGTCACCTCGTGCAACAATAAATTGAATGAAATGCGGTTTGTGATTAAAATCAGAGGACAACTAAACAAATAATCAGTCTTTGAGATTTCAAAAATCTTTCAGTAAAGCTCAACCTTCCAGCCAGAAGTCTGCTTTTGAAATGGGGGAAATCGAGATTTCAAGAGTGACATGGAATCGGTTCACAACACAAACCGAATCCAACCACAGTCATTCAATGCAGCTTTGCTATCCAGCAGTGACTTCAATACAAAAGTAACACGTTTTTTAAAGGAACATCAAGACACAGGTCCCCTCCAGATGTGTTCAGAAACCCTTTAATGTCACAGCAGTTCTCCAGTTCTCTTTGCATCTTCTACAGTGCAGCGTAGCAGCAGTAATCCATTCCTACAACAACGATCATTGTGGCTGGTGTCGCTGGCGAGGCGTCTCAGTTTTTTTTCCTCTGTGCCTCAGCCAGCAGGTCCTCGAGTTTAGGTGACGGAGCTGGTTGTGAGGCTGGCAGCAGTGGTGGTTCTACTCTGGCCTCTTCTCCGCTTCCCTCCGCTTCCTCCTCCTCCTCCTCCTCCTCCTCCTCCTCCTCCTCCTCCTCCTCCTCCTCCTCCTCCTCCTCCTCCTCCCCCTCCTCTACTACCATCTTTGCCTTCTCGTCCTCGCCCACGAGTATTCTCGCTCCGGTTTGTATCATCTTGCCTGTCTCCTTTATTCTTTTTGTCTGAAATGAGAATGCATAGAGGACAAGATTGTTAAGTTTCTTTTCTTAAGTGTTTGAACCACAGGTCATGAAGGTGAGTCTTGGGACACAGGTCAGACTACATCAATGGCAAATTGAGAGCTCTGTTTTTGGCTCAGTCTAACTTTTCCAATCCAAAGTGGGCAGTTTACCCCTTTTGAGTGAAGACCACAGCCGAGTTATTCCTCAGCTCTTTCAAACTCGGCTGCAAGCCCTCCCAGTGGCCGCTGGAGATCTGTTCTCAAGTAAGCCAACAGGACCACATCATCAACAAACAGCAAAGATGCAGTCCTAAGTCAGTAGAGCTTAAAACTCTGCATCCTCTGGCTGCTCCTAGAAATTCTCTGAATAAATGTCATGATTAGAGTTGTAATGAAGAACCTCCCTGATGGGGTCCAACTCCCACTGGAAATGGGCTGTTTAACTGAGTGCAACATATTGGTTTACTGAGTCTCTCTGGTTGCAGAGGGATCAAAGAGCCTCCAGAAAAGGTCTGATACTACATAAAGACTGGCTGGGCAAACTCCCACATACCTTCCAGTATCTGTGTAAAGAGCTGGCCCAGGGTTTGACAGCCACACTCAAGCCTTTCACAACATTTACGACTCCAAAAGAGTCTCGGACACCATCGGGTGCACAATTAATTACACGCCAGCATGACTTAGGTGAATTATTACATACGTTTTAAGTCTTTCCTTTGATATCGGTGCTGTTTTGTCTGTGCCATAAAGCATAAAGGGGCAAAAAAGTAAAATAATGATGCTTTATTCACTGAGTAAGCTGCAGAATAAGCGGTTTGGTTCTATGTAATGAAAATAATTGAATATTTATTATTTGTTCACGTCTATAACTTCCAAAAAAAAACCCCGCAACCATCAGCTCTAACTGCTGCGTCCTTTCTCTGCTCTGCTCTCTGTTTGTGTGCACATCTGGCCCAGTCGCACTCCAGGAAATGACACTCATGCTGTCCTTGGCGTAAAAAATGTCACAGAAAAAGTAAAAATGTAAAAGTTCTTGGTTCAGATGGGACTAAATGAAGAGCTTTTTTGCATGTGCCTCTATGAACAAAATGCCTCAGGCACGCATGTTGTACTCTGTCATTTTGTTTGTCAAGTCATTTTTTGGTGAATGGGGAAATTTACAAAACACGCCTTTTATGACATTACCAGGTAATATAAAAACATAGACGTGTCATAGCCTTTAACTACATGGGCACATTTTTAGGACTTTTGAAACCTTGGGACATTCACATAAAGTCCTCTAATGCATCACAGTGTCTCCATATAGAGGTGGAGACATGTTTACTCGTGCATTATAAAGCAACTACACTTAAAGCATCTGTAAAGGTTTAAAATATTTACAGCTTTATACTGCAACTGGCTGCAGCCAGTCAACAACCCTCTCCGACCCACTTGAACAGCTCTGCCTCATCACTTCACTCTTGCTTGTTAAACTGGGAAGGTGAGGCCAAGTGCTGTGTTTGCAGACAGTCATCAACAGTCTGCCTTTAACATCAGGGCAAGGTCAGGTTTATTTATGGAACACATTTTAAAAACAGCAAGCTTGACCAAAGAGCTTAACAATCAAATAAAAATCTGCAATTAAGAACAATGAGGCAATAAAAGACAATAAATTATAAAAACGCAATAAAAACTAACGTGCAAGTTAGAATTTTTTTATGGCTTGCTCGTCGGACACTTAACATTTAACTAAAAGCTTTCCTGAAGTTAAGCACATGGGGCCACTCTGGCTGTGGACTCAGTCTGTTTAACTTCTTTTTCAACAGCGTTTCACTCCCCTCTCCAGCTTGACACTTTCTAAAACATCCCCATTCGCCCCTCTAATGGGGCTCTTGCTTTCTGATTTACACCTGCCGTATTTTTCAAGAGTGAAATTACACTCTAAACACAAACATTCATCATCGTATGGTTAATTTATACACATTATGAGTTAGGACAGGGAGGGCTTCGATCTGCTGCTGATTTTGAATTACACTTCATATAGAGCGTAAGAGCACTGAGGACAATGGAGTGACGGCTTTTCATCTAATGAAGCACTTTAAAATCGCTTCAGCCTCAAATAGTTAAATATTGTCAAGGACGTCATAACAAAAAGCGACACTATGAAAAACTGGCACAACATAGAAATGGGCATTGTGACATTTAGTGCAATTAAAAGACACATCCCTGAAAGTCAGTGAAACGTATGCACTGAAAAGGTTTATTTGTTTTAGCTGAACATGAACAGGTCTTATACAATAACATTTAATCACCGCCAGTCTACACAGAATCGCAGTTGGTTTACTCTAGAAGCTAGAAAACTCAACACAAATAAGAAAAACCTTCTCTTTTTAGAGTCATTAGTGCTTACAGGAAGATTTTATCCGGTATGCACATCATTAATGCATAAATAAACACGAGTCGGGATTTACTAAAAATATTTCTGCACACACCTACTAAGAGTCTAAGTCACCCAGGTACGATGAACAAGAGCAGAGCCTCTGTGACGATTCCTCCAAACACACGTCGCATAATCTGAGCTTAATGTGCTCACTGCGTTCGAATTTCAAACAAATCACTGACGCAGCCAAGACAAGGGGACTCCATCAGTTTATGACAATACTGATTGCACCTCCTCTCCATCCAAACTAAACAGTTTTTTCTTGACAAATCCAGTAACAGATCCAGAAAATTCTATTTTCGCATGAGATCTTTCTGTGGAGCTTCAAGAAAAAAAAAAAGAGAGGGGGGGGGGTGGTAGATTTGCAGCCAAATCAACACAAAGCGTGAGATCTGCAGACCACTAAATCACTAATGTTATACAAGGTCTGCCCCCTGTGTTTTATATAGCAGGCCTGCCAGCCAGCTCCCACAGATGAATCCACAGCTGTGCTCTTTTACCCATTTGAACTTGTTCACTGGAGCCAGGGTACCATCATACATGAATTACCTTGCATAGGAAAATTTATCTCCTTGCAATAAACTGCAATATCAGCTTTATTTTGAAACAAGTTGAAGTATTTAGCAGAAAAATGGACAAGAAAAGAAGCTAATCAGCATCAACAGTCAGTTTTTACACAATCCCCACATCTTATATGACATCATTTGTCAGATAAAACCTTATATTGTGTTGTTCATATGTGTATATATATATATATATATATATATATATATGTGGGGAGCTACCTTTGCACATAGTCTATATTTACGCAGTTTATATTTCACCCTTAATTTTTCTTTTAAATCTAAAAGATGAAACTTTTTCGAGGATTGACGTAGTAAAAAAAAAAAAAAACTGACTGAATCCGTCTCTCATTTCTTGAATTGTGCTGTCAAATCCTGTCCAATGGAAAGCCTTGTCCACAGTGAGCAGCTGCAAGCCTCTTTTCCTTTCAGACTTGACCGCAGATCCATATGGGACAATGTCAGATCGTGCTCTGCTGTTTAGACTCATAACCCAACAGGAACTTTCCAAGTTTATAGAATGGTAACAGAATATGCAAGCCTTCACCATGTTTGCTCACATACAGTGTATCAGGGCTCGTCATCTGTCATACAGCATGTTGCAACATCTGCGCTGCTGCCAGCGCTGTGCAAATATTGTTACACAATGCTGCTGCCGCGGCCCAAATCCCCTAAGCGTGCGACTGTCCAATAAAGACTTTAAATGTTTCGCATTTACAGATTTCCTGCCCCCTGTAAAAAAAAAGTCAATTTCTTGTTCATGTGAAAATTGGTGCGTTATGCAAAGTAAATAGATATATGAGGGCATTTAGATAAAAACTAATTTGCTAATGGCTTTTAATTAGTGACAATCCTATTGGAGTTCAAGTGAACTAATCACATAATATGAATTAAAAGTGTTCAGCTCTTCTATTTTCCTGCATTTATCTGCACGCCACTGCTGAGAAAGTTTTTTATTTCCTTACCTCACCCCTCAAGACCAACATTTAAGAGCAAATAACCACGAACATTGTTGTTTTTGTTGCACTTTTCATTTAACTGGCCCTGCGGTACTTTGCCAGATTTGTCAGCCTCCGCAGCGAATGAGGCCAAGAGCGACTAATAAACTGTTGTGAAAGTTGATAATGGCCACTGACTGGTGCGAATGACTGCTAACCTGCTGGAGAGCAAACTACTGTGTGGGTGAAGGAAGTCCAAGCAAACATGTCACAGCCACGTAAACCTCCCGCATCAGCGGTCTTCAGAACAGATAGCCTTTTCTGAGCTCTGATCCCGGGCCTAATGTCCGCCCTTCATCTGCTTGGTTGGTGGATGACGTTTATTGCTTAGATGCGGTAACGTCAAGAGCCTCCATATCCTCCTGTGTGCTCTGCCAAACCAAACCCAACCAACGCACTGCAGGTCACAGACACACTCATGGGAATGCGTAAGGGATCCATCAATCATCCCTTTAACCGTGGAGGAACTTCACAAAATGTATGCATCTTATTTGTGCTCATGTATCTCAGCAATCTCACCTCAATAAAAGCCCCAAACAACAACTTTTGGTTTCTTTGCTTGTTTTAAACACAAGCCTTTAACGACAGCTATTATTTTCCCTGTAGTGAATCTGCTTTCCCGATTTATATTCATTTTACCTTTCGCACATGGTGTCTTTGGCACAGAGCACTTCCTCCTCTCAGTCTCTGGAGAACAGGACTGCGTGGGTGCAAACGCAGAAGAAGAGTCCGGCCCTGGAGTCTGTGGAACAGGTACACGGACCCGGGACTGGGAGCCTTTCTTAAATCCACAGGTTTTGTTCTTTTTCATACAGGAACTCCACTGGCTCCACTCTCCCAGATCACACTCTGAAGCACGCTGACCTGGTACAGGAAAGAAATGGACAGTGCGTAGATGGACAGGTTCAATTTAAAAGGAGCCATAAGAATCAAAAAAACACTTTATAAGGTTTTATACCTTTAGAAATCTGGTGAGTCTTACTGTTAATGCTGTTGTTTCTAACCACTACGGAAAAGCCCAAGGAATTCTGTTATTTTTTCCAAAGAGTAAACTTCCCTTATTCTAAAACAAACAACCAAAGTAAAAGCCTGATAAAATGAAGTGATAAGTGTGGTTTATATAAGCCGGTTGGCCATAAAAGTATGACCAAAGATGGGTAACGTGAGTAAACACTGCTCATTATGTTACAGTGCAATGTTCTGGCAGGAAAAGCTGCATTTTGACAAGAACATGGATTTATTTTGACACTATTTTGTCAGTAACCTACAGATTTTTCCACACTAATCACACGCCCCAACATGTGAGCATCATTCCCCCTAGCGAGTAACTGCTCAAAGAGCACAACAAAGAGTCCGATGTGTTCATTTGGTCTCCAAACTCCCCAAATGCCATTGTGATGGACCGTGATGGCAGCCCTGGTGTAAAGAAACCCCACAACCCGCAGGATCCAAAGGATCATTTCCAGGCTCTCCGGAACATCCTTGCATGGACAATGGAATGTTAAAGATCACTCACCGACACACTCCATGGTCTCGTTGGCAGTGAGTTGACCAGGAGGGCAGCTGACATAACATCGTCCACTGTGTGAATAAAAGCCCTCTTTGCATTTAGTGCAAAAATTGCGATTGAAACATGCTTCACAATTGTCTATTTTACATTCTGAAAAACAAGGGAAAGACAAAAGGAAAGGGTGATCAAAAATGTGTTTTTGCTCCTCAAATTTAATGACATAAACAAAAGGCACAACTAATCTTATATTGGAATATTCACTTTCCTCTGAGTTTCGGAGCAATGGGACAGAGAGAGTTAAGTTTTAATTTCCAGTGTGAGATTTATTAGTGATTAAACAGTACGGTGTTTAAAACGGAGCAACATTCATCTTTTTAAAACGCATGCGCCGGAGGCCCCCTTTTTTTTTTTTTGAGGAAGAGTGTGATTGAGTACAGCCTGAGCTCTGTTGGAGTCGATTTCTCAAGAGTAGGTTTCTACACACCTCAAACTCATTATAAACTCTGTCCTAAATCAAAAACATCTTGAAATATGGTTAATTACAAACACCAAATGATATAAAACAGATATCTTAAAGGACTCCCAAAAGTTTAAATTTCATCATTAAAGACAGCTCCATATTCCCATAATTTATCACATGTGGCAGAAACTGAGGTGGAAATCTGTAAATGTGTGTTCGTGCTTCACTGTGGGAAACTTATTCACATCTATACTTGCTAAACTTAATAATGTCTACTCCGCAGCTGGTCTGGTGCCAAGGTCCAAAATGATTTAACACTGAATCCCTCTGAGGGATCCTAACATTCCTGTCTCTTGCTCCCAATTACCATTTTTAAGCTCTTGACAGCTAAATTTGACAGCATTGATGTTTGTATCCATACACTGTAAAAACAAAAATGTTGCTAACAAGATGTTGCGGGATGATATGTATAAAGACAGATGATTGGATAATAACACAGGTTAGCCGCTGAGAGGCTGAGTAGAATCTACTGGTGAAAGTCAAACCGCGTTGAAACCAACTGGGCCAGCAGATGTATGCTGAGTTTTGCAAACTGCAACAAAAAGAAGCTCAGATTAGAATGGCAAAAAAAGAAAAGAAAAAAACCCTCAACATGTATTTCAATTTGTTTTTTTAATTGTGCTGATGCAGCACTATCTAAATATGAAAACCCAGAATTTTGAAAATACTGCATAATTTAAGCAGTGTTATAAGTTTTATGAGGACTTATAGAAACTCCAGCTGAAGGACATAGATACTGCCGTCGTGAGCTTGCTTCTGAGTTTGGCTGATTTTGCGCCATTTACGCCGGGATTATACTTCTTTATTGAGAAAACAGGTCGTATGAATGAATGTTACTGATCTCATGGAGTTTCTCAAAATACAGCTGGTTGATGCTGGAATTTAGTTTCTCCCTCTACAATACCTCTCCTGTCAATCTTCACAAGATTTTGTTCAGTGTTGCAAAACTCAAACAGAAAACAAGCCACTCTATTTACCTGTGTGTGTGTGTGTGTGTGTGTGTGTGTGTGTGTGTGTGTGTGTGTGTGTGTGTGTGTGTGTGTGTGTGTGTGTGTGTGTGTGTGTGTGTGTGTGTGTGTTACTCTGTGAAGTAACAAACTTCCCAGAATGCAGCACTGGGTGAAAACTTAACAACAAAACTCCTCTTTCACCTAAATAGAACAGGAGGGGGCGGTACAACATCCATATACATCTGAATAAATAGCTTCCATAATTTATTTATTTGTTTTGACCAGATCACATAGGAACACCTCTTTATTTTAGTGGCTTGGAAACCATGATGTAGATAATTTGTCCCAAAATGCGTCTTAAAATGAAAGAAAAAAAAATCTAACTCCAACAAATATGCCTTGTGGCCTCACATGAACCCTTTACATGAGTGCTAAATGAAAAACACAGACATCCTCTCAAAAACCAGACAAATAACAACACATTATAAATGTTTTTGTTGGAATTCTGCTCCAATCCTTATTTCTGCCCACACATAAGAGAAAACAGACAACAGACCAAGCTGCTGGCACGAGTGCTGGAAGCACAGGACTCGTGCCACCAGAAAAAAAACAAAACAAAGTTTGTCAAGTAACATAAAAGTGGCCACTACTTTGCACGCCTTCCAAATGAGCCAAACCGGACCAACCAGAATGAAGACCATTTCAGTGCTGGCATCCTTGCTGCTTGGTCAATGTTTTACTGCACTTTTGTTATTTTTGTGAATCTTTTCAGTGGGTTAGGTAGTCACAAATTGAAGATGCCGGTTACAATGTAAAGATGAAAAAATAAATGTACAGAAGAAAATTAATTCTGGGACAAATAGAAAAGACTTACTAAGCCAATAATCTCTTGTTGCTTAAAGAAAATGGTGTGGAAAATTGAATAAATATATTTAACACATACAACTTGTACTACTGAATACTTGGATAAGCCAAAGATGATACATGAAAAAAATAATTATTTTTCTATTTATCCACCAAAATAAGTGTGTATAAACTGGTCAAATAGGGTGATAATTTGTTATTTGTTTTTTTTAACTGCCTTTAGTCAGCCATGTCATACAAATACAACTGGAGTTACATCCAGTAACTGCAACTTCCTCCCAGTGGACATGCGAGCAATCTACAGCAACAAGATGGGACAGCATCACACTATTTCCTGCCTGCTGTTTTGGACAATGATTTCTCATAGTCAAAACCTTTTGAGATAAATAGCAGAGGAGATGGAGATACAAACTGTCTTGCAGAATCAATTTGATCTTTTTTTCCTTTTTCCCGGCAAGTTGTTTAATAGTTTCAAAACTTTCATGTGAGAAGTTACAGTCAGCAAACGTGTTTTTAGAGAGAAACAGTCAGCAAACGTGTTTTTAGAGAGAAACAGTCAGCAAACGTGTTTTTAGAGAGAAACAGTCAGCTGTACCCACTGTCATTGAAAGGTTATTTGCTACCATCAATGCTGATTGGAGTTGGAGCCCCTAAATAACCACGACTACCGCTGGGTCATTCAACGCGGTGTAAAAAGGACATGTGCAGCTCACGCTTTCTGCGCCAGTTTCATGAAAAAAAAAAAAAAACAATATCATAAATCAAAACTTACGGGTGCATCGGTTATTGCCTTCAGGGTTCCTCATGCCAAAGTACCCCACAGGACAGGAGGCAAGGCACACCCCAATCTGACGGATATCATTGCGCTCCAGGAAGATGAAGAGCTTGGGTTTACATTTAATGCAGCCATTGTACTCAGAGCATCGGTCACAGCCTTTGGGGCAAGATGGTGGCCCCTCAGTACTAACTGTGGAAACGTGAGGTAAACAGAGAGAAAGGAACAGCCTTAATGAGGTAGGTAACAGAAAAACAAGGCGTACCATTGTATATAAAAAAAAAACTGTTTCCAACCGCATATGAATTTTTAAGAGGGGACTAAGATGGTAATTTGTCCACATTTTGCATCTAAAAACTGCAATATTTGCTCCTATTTTCGCTGGAGGTCATAATCATGCTACCACTTTAAAATTCAAACAAACACTTTCAGTTTGCAGCATAATTTACGGTTAGCAGGCTAAACATTTCTGTTTGAGCATCTACTCTTTGTTTACGTCAAACTGGTTGAAAGAGATCCTTAACAGGTTTTCTTGTGGAGAAACCTGGATAATTGTGGCTGGCAGTCAACCAAGAGTCATTCAGAATCAGGCAAATAAGACCGGGGTCAGACAGCTGCAAAGGTGATGGACATGGTCGCAGCGAGGGCAGAGCAAGAGGTTTAACTTTGACGTAAACTTTCACATGTCCCTTTTCTGATCCCAGGCTCTGATATGGATCCAATTCCATCATCCTCCACACACACAAAAAGTAAAGAGGAGGTACACACGCCAGCCGTGGTATAAATAGTTTTGAGGAAATGTGTGTAAAAAGTGCACATCCGTTTCCTAGAAACTTGACCGAGACAAAGCACCAGCCACTGAGTTGGTTTACTGTCCGGTGTTCCATCAGCTCTGAATGCAAATATACTCATACAGCAATCAATCATCCGCCCTGCCTCTGACAGACAAGTCAGGAGGGGAAGGCATTAAAAAGTCTCCTCCATGAACGGATTACGTTTGAGTGTAAGTAATCAGCAGTAATTCGAACCAGCTCTTATTGCTCACCATCATGAATCACAAAACCATTTTCACAGCAGAGAATGCTGTAAACTGTTTTTAAAGAGTTTGTGATGTCAGAAACATAAGAAGAAATATCTCCATGGTACTCTCCATAAAATGAATCTTCATTTTGATCTTTGCCTGAGACTGAATTCATACTGAGAAGAAGAGAAAGCCAAAAGGAGTGATGTCAAAATACTCATCAGGTATTCAATTACACTGAAGATTTAGCAACAGCAAATTCAGACACTTAAATTATGAGTATTGTTTTTTTTGTTTTTTTTTTGGGGGGGGGGGCTAAAACTGACTGACTTTGCAGGACTCAAATATGATTGGTGACACAAATTCTCGTCTTCATTACAGTGACACAAGCTTAACTAAGATCAACTATGATGGCATCACTGAGCATTGCTGTATGTGCTGTACAAATATGACATTTCTGTACCTGCTTGCTCCCAGTATGTGTGATTTTAACAGAACCACATCTGTTACTGTGGCCAGACATGATATTGTTTCAATTCTGGCTCAGGGAGGTTGAGGCAAATGTTGGCAGTGACTGAAAGTTCCTTGTGTGTACAGAGAGAATTATTTCAGAGCTGACAGAAACATCAGCACCGAGGCACTGAGGCTCTGAGGCCGGAGAAATACTGCAAGTCGCCCTCAGCACTGTCTTTGCGGTTGCGCGAGCTCAGAAAAATGTTTACAATAATATCTGCAGCATGATCCAAGTGAGAACTTAAACCTGTCAGGTATTTGCCATATTATTGCACATAAAGACCAGCGGTTTAAGAGTGAATGCATTTAAAAATGTCTCTCAGTTTATGTAAAACTGAGAGAGACAAAACCTTAAAATAGGAAGAAAGATGAGCCAGTCTGGGGGGAAACTCTGAACCCGCACTGGAAAAACAAATAGGAATGATGGGAAACAAAACAAAATGTTATCTTTAATTTGCTTGTTAAATGTTTATAAGACATCCACCACAGTTACTCAGACCGCAGAAATGAAAAGCAGCACTGGTAGCGATGGAAGGAAAAAAGAAGAAGCAAGACAAATGAACAAAGCGCGAACTCACCCCATCGCTGCCTTCTCGCCTTGGAGAGTTTGAGAACGTCGCTGTGACCCATGGAGCTGAGAAAGATCATTGTCAGCACCACCAATCCCAGCTGCATAGTCCCTGTTGCCTTCCAGGCAATGCAAGGTCCCCCCCAGCAACCAGATGGAACAGGTGGGGGGGTTCCCCTTCCTCTGTGGGACAGGTGGATCCCTCTGCTGCTGATACGGATCCTTCTACTTCTCCGGCTGCACTTCTCTCCCTCTGTCTGCCTGTCCCTCCCCCCTCTGTGTCTTCCTAGACTATTACTCTTCTCTATAAGTCTGAGTAGTGGAGTGTGATGCTGTGATTGCACATCTGAACAAGTCTGAAGCACAGGACGTCATTGTGCTGCTGGTGGTGCAAGCAAAGGGAGTAAACCTGAGGGAGGGGGTTCACAGGGTTGTGCAGTGAAGAAGAGGTGTGTTGAAGTTCTTCTGGATCAACCCATGAAGCCTGGGATGGGCTGGAAGGCTAGTGGGCACTGTGTTGTTCAGTTGCTTGCGAGTACTCACAAAGATGTGTGACGTTAAAGCAGCAGCCTCCGAATAATGACCTGAAACTTCCGATTTCTGTGTGATGTCACGGTGGCTTGAAGCCAGATCTACCAAGATAAAAACGTCAAGAAAGAGAAAAAAGAAAGTTGACAGGTTTAGATTCGAATTATAATCTTTTTAACTTCTACAAAATAGTCTTGTTAAAATTGGAGGTTGAAGTGGAAAAGTTGTGTTTTGTGAGATTTATTAGCCCGTTTATTGGTGTAGGAACTCCCTCGGGTCCGCTAGTTACCCATCGTCCTCATCTTCAACTCAGATTACTGCACATGGCCAAGAAAAAGCCCCTAACTTCACCCCTTCATAACAATGTAAAATTTTTATATGATTTAACCTGTTATGAAACGCTAACTCAACCAGCACAAAGCTTTAACGTTTTTAATTCGAATTACACACACACACAAAAGCATCATGACCATACAAACCTACACGTCAGTAACAAATTAAATAACACCAATATCTACATTTTTAAAATATTTATTTTAAAGTGCAAGAGGATGCTCATGTGCGGTCAACAACTTTAACCAGTGACATAAATTCTTTCCAAATGTGACAATGAAATGTAACTTTGCCCAAAACAACATTCATTGTGGTACGATGCATATTTATACCCTTTGACATCCAAAGCTTCTGTAATCATGACTAGCTAAATTAAATGATCAGTTGCATAACAGAGAAAACCAAATACCACAAAGGCTTCATGGCATTTCAAGTCGTATTTGGCCCCGGATGACTAATTGAGCCTGTTTATTCTTTGGAAATGCGGCAACGTGTCTCGGAAATGCAACACAAGCTCAGACTGAAGTGTTTTCTCATATTTGGTACTGAGATCTTTTTTAGATACTGTCATGCGCTGTCTGTATTTACAGCGTCTGTGTGAAGAGGACCCACAGAACATGTTTGTATCTGAGCAATAGGAGGTCCTCCCTCGCAGCTCCATAAAGAAAAATAGAACCATATTTGGCTGTTGAGTTGGTTGTGGCTCTGAATCACTCTGAGAACAATGCCATTTGGTGTTTCTATACACTAGAAACAGCATTCTGAGCTCAAATCCATCCATCCATTTTTTCTATACCCACCTTTTCCTGTTACGGGTCACAGGAGGAGGTGGGGGTAGTTGGGGCTGGAGTCTGTCCCAACTTCAAGCATAAATTCAAATGGACAAATATAGTTTCAACACATTGCTCTAAACCTTGCAGGAGGGAGCCAAAATGTCATGAGCAAGAGAATCCAGCATGCAAGCACTACTTCACAAATAATGCTGCTATTTCTTAAAAAATAAAATTGTATTTATTTATTTATTCAGTTAAAAGAGAAAAAGAAGAATGACGCATATCCTCCCTGACAGACTGGCACAGCCAGTCTTCTTCAGCACCTGTTTGTCTCTTGAATAAATGCCGATTTGATAACAGGACATGTAAAGTCTCTGGATCGGTCAGAGCCCAACCTTTCCAGTACTGATTAAGTTCAGATATGTGCCAGAGTCTTTCATAACCCAGTACTGCTGCAGATCTGTGATACCTGCCAAAAGTACTATGTATGTAGTAGTCTATGTGCTCTCATACAGTGTAAAGGTAATAAGCAGACGTGGACAAGCAGTCGAAGGAATGCAGTGTCTTCTCTTAGTCCATCTACAATATCTGCCTTGCAAAAAAACAATAATTTCACCAGGCATCTGCCAGGGCAACCTGCAGGTTTTATACGTTATCTATCTCTGTTTTCTAATTCATTTTAATTTTGACTTTCCTCACCAGTAAGTCGCATTCAGTTAAGCACAATGAAACTAAGCCCTGCTCATAAAAAAGTCACAAGATTAAATTGCCTCCTTTGTAAAAGATAAGTTTGATCTATCAATTATTCAGATGCTGAAAAGGAGCTCCCACTCGGGGGGTTTATTGAACTTGAAAAGGTGCCACAACTCAGAGCTCAGAGCTGCAGATGTCTGGCGATGAACTTTATGCCTGTAACTAAACCTTCTGCCATATCTAAGAGCTGAACTAAGATTATCCATGTATATAATGCACACCAAATTACTTCAGAAGGTTATGAAAGGTGATGATAGATACATTTGTCATAATAAGTTTCAAATGTAGAAGTTGGAAAAGATAAAGGTTCAGGTATTATTCATGTCATAGCACCTTTTTCCTTAGTTATGAAATAACCATGTAGGTGCAGAGCAGCATTTCATCTTGTTATCTGCTACAACCAAGCTCAAATTCATCATGCATTCTTGGTTAAATTACTTCTGTGCCATCTATTGACACATGGTTATCAAAACTAAAACAACACTATCACTTTCAAATTAGCACATTTTGCGACAAAATGTCTTTGTTTATATTAGTAGAAAGAAGACAAATAGCTATTTGTGAGTGATACAAAAATATTTTATATATATATATATATATATATATATATATATATATATATATATATATATATATATATATATATATATATATATATATATATATATATATATATATATATATGACTCTTTCAGGCATATATATAATGCTTGAAAGGGCTTCTGGGTAAGAATCAGCAGTTAGTGAGTTGATCCTGCACAGCTCAGATAGAAGAGCACAGGTCAGTTTTCCCACAGAGACTTGCATATCATGCTAAATTACTGCAAAGCTGGATTACAGTGAGCTGCATCACACTGTTCTTCTGGCAGAAGGACAATCAGTTAAAGACTTCCACCTGTCCCCAGCCGAGCATCTCTGATGTTCACACCATCCTGCTGCTTTTCTTAATCTCTTCCCCTCTCTAACGTCTACAGTCTGTTGGCCCTGAGGCAGAAGAAGGCCTCTGTTATATTAGTGCCTGTCTGTACAGATAGGAAAACAAATAACGTAATTAAAGTTAGCGGGAAAACTATTTAAAACTTACACGTACAACATAGTCTGTATGTACACCCAGGTGTTTATACAAAATATAACAGGTGTACTTGTTAAAGTTTTGGCATTTACCAGTTATGTAAATGCCTGGACCAGTTTTATCTTATTCTGAATAGTGTGTGTATGGTGTGTGTGAGTATATATATATATATATATATATATATATATATATATATATATAGTTCTTTTCTGTCCCTGTTTGATTTCTGTATCCTGATGTGTCCAATTTAATTCACAGTACTGATAAATAATGAAAAAAAAAAGGAATAGATAAAGATCGGTGCCTAGTAATGCTCCTAGCTATGTAAAAAATATATACAATTTGAACAAAACATGACAAGAATATCACTGGCTAACAACAACAATAATAATTTTCCTTATTACAGTCGTTTCATTTTTTGTTAAGTTAAAGTGAAATTTCATGGACCACAAAATTATGTAGAAATATGTATATTTTTTAAAAAGCCATCGACTCACCTCCACGAGAGAGTACTGAATAACGCTGATCATTAAACAGTCGCTGCGCAGTTTCCTTTTTTATAAGGAGAAATCCCTTACACGTTGGTTACATAGAACTCCTCCTACAGGATGCCCCCATGCAACTCTTCTTTTTTCATCTTTTAAACATTTTTATGATCTGCCACAAGAACGCCGCAACTCCCTACACGTAAGGATGTAGAAGCAAGAAAATGTGCCAATGAAAAATGAGTTCGTCCGTCAAAAGATGACACACTGTAAATGAAATGTATATAGATGCAGCTGTATATTCCGTAGAAATTGGTCCCTCTGACCTCTCCTCGTCCGCTTCAGCCGGGACGTCTCTTGGCTCAGAATCTCGATGCGCGTTCTCAAATTCACATTAGGACCCGAACTGCATCCAACTTCAGAAAGTAGCAATAAATCCTTGACATTTGCATCCAAACTCCAGCACAGCAAGAGGGTAATTACTGGCCCCACCCCTCCATACATTTTCACTGAGAGACCAAAAACCTGTGCTGGACTTAACTGCAGACCAGCTGCGAAAGAACAAACTCACATCTGATACACTTTGACGGCATTTGCACGAAAATTTGTGTCTTGCTTCAAGTCATTAATTAGACCATGATGAATGTAAAAACGTGAGACCACAGGAATATCTATATGGATGTTTAAGAATGACATTATTAAAATGAAATTAATTTAATAAATCTCAATCGTATTTAGAATGTGAAAAAAGTCTCTCTCTCTCTCTCTCTCTCTCTCTCTCTATATATATATATATATATATATATATATATATATATATATATATATATATATATATATATATATATATATATATATATATATATATATATATAATTTTTCTGTTCAGGAGTAACCAGATAGAATTAAATGAATAAATAGATGGATAAACAATTGAACTGACATATTAAACTCAGATTAGGTCAGCACATCTAATCACTATGAACTATCAGATCAATCCTAATTTTCTTGTTATTCAACAGGGGCCTATAAACCAGAATCCTTGGAAGTTCATTTTCGAGTGATGATTTTTGTTTTGAGACGGGGACATTTATCAACCGTGTTACCACTAGAAGGACTACTGCACAAACATGTGCAGTTACATTTATTCTGCTGATGGATTTATCTGCAGTGGAGGCTGTTTGTTTTTCTTGCCCTGTCGCCAAGAGATTATAAGTGTGAAACTTGAAAACGGCATATCACTTCATCATTATGACGGCCAGTGATGCAGTCATGGAAGCGGGGATGATAGTTGATGATAGTTGATGATAAGACGTAAACGAACTTGGTCATGTGTATTATTGTTACAGGTATTAATGGATCTACGGTTTTTGAAACCCAGTGTGTTCTGGTGAATCAAATGTGTTGCATCTAAAGTACCTTTTATGATCTGTTGGAGCAACAGAAGAAATTACTCCATATAGAATTAATGATGCAACGGTCTTACATTAAGAAAATCAGTGACAACCAGCGCTTCTTAAATATCCAATTAGTTCTTTATTGTGAAGCGATTTTTTTTGAATCACTTTGACTGCCTATTAAGTCAAGAGGACAAAGTCTGCCAAGAGAAGGTCCGGGGGAGCCCTAAAACAGAGCCAGACAGTCTTTTGTATCCACTGTAAAACGCTTATGCATGAAAATATTGCAAAGACAACTTTATTGAGGTCATAATTTCTGTCAAACCCTAAAAGCCAAGGGTAGTTATGCGTGATGTATTTCCTCCAGGGTAGACTGCAGAGCAGCCAGTTTTAAGAGCAATATGGGGATAAAATGATGACTAATGATAGGTTTATGACCCCTTCACTGTGACTGAGGAGAGTAGGGAGAATGTCAGTAAAAAGATATAAAAACCATCCTCATATCCATCAACCAAAGGCAAACATGATTCCATCATCTCAAAAACTGTACACCAGGGAGAGCTGGGTTTTTTTTTTACACCATACAATATATTTTGCAATCAGTCATTTAGAATAAACATTACAAAGTTTGTCTCGTGATGGACTGGAGACGTGTCCAGGATGTGCCCCATCTCTCACACAATGAGAACTGGAACAACCTTCAGCCTCCTTGTGACACTGAACAGGATGGAAGTGACTAAGGAAAATGAGTGAATGAATGACTGATATAGTTTTAAAACTAAAGAAAATACAGTTTTGAACATGAACATGACAGATTTGGAGTTCCTTCCCTTTACAAGGCAATTAAAATATAAAATGGAATAGGTTATTATTCACCCTTTTTGGCACACAAAACTCAAAAAGACAGAAAGCCAGTGAAACGCTATCTTGTTTGTAATGTTTTCCGTTAAGGGTAATGTGCATATACAGTATCATAAAGCCAAAGCCAGTACTCTGTTCAAAAAAAGCAAGATTGTATATCCAAGTAGGAAATCAGACAGTTGGTGTTGCATTTACTTTTGACATTGCTGATTTGTGCATAAACTGTCCTCATTTGTGTGAGGTTGTTGTTGCTGATTTTGTTTGTGGTAGCTGTAGCATCCTTAGGTCCGCCACAATGTCTTGTCAATTTGAACAATAAAGCATAGCAGTGGCAGTATCATGCTTTCTGGCATTTTTTTAGCAGAAAGAAAATGGCTTCTAAACTGGGCCGATGGCAAGATGAACAAAGCAATGTTCTGAGATATCCTTAAGGGTGACAGGCGTCCTGAACAATTCAGCCTCTTACGCACTAGAACGGCACGCCAAATGTACTATAAATGAACTCTGAATGACCTCCCTCAATTTGGTAACTATTCTGGAGAATGACACATCTCATGTCATATTCCCATAGATTATGACAGATTATGACTCATTTCAAAGAACTGAATGACTCTTGTTGACATTAGTGACTAAATCTGTCCCCATCCAACAACCCATAAATAGATTGCGCTCCAAGAATGTGAATAGCTCATCTTCCAGTGTCTGAGGACCACGAGGTATTATTCTACACACTACGCATGACCAATTAACCAAAGAAATCTTTGATACCTTAGATGCCACTTAATCAAAACTATGTTTTAATAACCTTGCCTAGAGGTGGTGTTGATTCCTCCGGGCCAAAATGGGCCAAAATAACAACCAAAAAGTTGAATTATTTAGTATCCTCAGTGCTACAAATGTGTTGTAGATCTGACATAAAAAAAAAGAAAAAAAATTGTATAAATAAATTAAACATGTTGAGGAGTAAAGTGGGAAAAACATTACATATTTTGGGTTTGTAAGAACGGAAAAGACATAAAAGTCCAAATACATTTAAGAAGTGTTGCTTTTTTTTTTTCGTTTGCAACTTTTTAAACTTTGGGGTTGTATAACTGAAGTACTGTATGTACTTTTCAGTGTAGTATACATCATCAACATCTAACTTTTCATCACATCTTCAGGCTCTTTGAAGCTCAGACATGTGGCGCATTAGTACATAAAACAGTCAGTACCACCTGTCACCAGCTGTCTTAATGCATCAAAATGATAGCCTAGAATCATTTTATGTTTTGCAAATAAGTACTGTTTTCTATCTTTGAAGTAAAAACAATCAGATAGGCCAAATTTTGGTGGTGGCATGGTTATTTGGAGTTATTTCTAGCCGTGAGAAGACTCTTGGCTTAAAACTCAATAAAACCATTGTGTGTGTGTGTGTGTGTGTGTGTGTGTGTGTGTGTGTGTGTGTGTGTGTGTGTGTGTGTGTGTGTGTGTGTGTGTGTGTGTGTGTGTGTTTGTTTTTTTTTTTTTTTTTTGACAAGTTGTAGCTGATAGACCGGGTGTCCTATTTGGGTGAAGTTGGTGTGTGTGTGTGTGTGTGTATATATATATATATATATATATATATATATATATATATATATATATATATATATATATATATATATATATATATATATATACACATTTACTGATATATTTCAACAAATTAACATGAGCTGACACTAACACTGTAGCATGTGCATAAAGTGTCAGATCCTCATATTTCATATTTATTGCATATGGGGCATAATTATGACATGATGTGAAGTTGACCGAGACAGTTTGGAATAAATTACTTTTGACTCAGTGACTGAGCAGATGCTCTCCATAGCTGGGCACAAGACTGATTCATTACTGTTTTAACTTCCTGCTTCTGTGCAAAAAAGATATGCCAAATACAAAAGTTAACAGTCACGACTAAACATTCGTACCTCTAAAAGGCCTTTAAAGAAGACCATATTGGGTTTAGTCAGAACACAGAGAAAAGAAAAGAAAAGAAAAGAAAAGAAAAGAAAAGAAAAGAAAAGAAAAGAAAAGAAAAGAAAAGAAAAGAAAAGAAGGAAAAACTTTGTTCATAGCTGTAGTCTGTTTTTCTCTAGGCTAATGTGACCACTTTATTGGAGCGTCAGAAGTACTAAAATAAAAATAGAGCACAGAATTGTTGTACTTGACAAAAAGCAGAAAACAGAGCTCTGTGATTATATGGTGGAATTTCAAAATAAGAGAGTTTTATTGTTGCCCTGCAGCCTTATTTTATCTTTTAGGCAAGCAAAGAAATATATCCTGAACTGATGCCTGTTGTTTATGGTACCACCAGTCTTTTTGTCTAACTCCTTTTGGTGAAATGCAGATGCATTGGAGCCTCCTGGGATAACACAGACCGTTTGTGTTGATGGATGTAAGACTAAATACTGTAACCCAAGATCTTTAAACAGCGCTGTGTTTGCAGATTGAGAACACACCTATGATTTCATTTCTTATATACATGGGTAGGACCATATGTGGATGAAACAGTCAACAGTCGGTCAACTGAACCCCCAACAACTGGCATTTTGCTGCGAACACATGCACCAACTCAAAACAGCTTCGTTTCACATCATTTCGGTCTTTAGCGAAGGTTTACGCTTTTTACACCTAGTAATAATAGACCAGGATTGTTTGTAATTCCAAAATGTTCCTTTAAATGGTCCCAGTTCATGCATAGAAGTGATATGATTGCATCGTTGGAAGATTTTAGCATTTTAACATTTGGCTCACATGGAGCTGCATTGAATACTGAAATTAGTTTTATCACAAATGCTGCTTGTTTAATGTTTTTAATGCGGCAGACTGAGCATCTGTAGCCTCTCAGAGAGAAGTTGTGCAGATCTGTCCTCGGTCGTCAGCTCTCAGTCCTCCAGTCTGACAGAACTGGACCTGAGTAACAACGAGCTGCGGGATTCAGGAGTGAAAGAGCTGTCTGCTGGACTCGAGAGTCCAAACTGCAAACTGGGAACTCTCAGGTCAGAATTCACTCATTTAAATATCAAAGATCCCCTGAGTAAATACAACATGCAGATGTTAGATGATGATTTGATAATGAATGAGTCTGCCACCACATTGAGGATTATTGACTTTTTCACAGTGTACTTTAGATATTTTTTTTTCTTGAATTGAATTCTTGTAAGAAACTTATCTGACTGCTGGAAGGAAGATCAGTTGGAATATTTCCGGAATACATCCCCTTCTCTTATAGTAAAGGACTGTATTCTGTAATGTTTTAAGAATTTTAATTATTTGCGTGTCAGTGTAACTGAAAATATTCAGTCAGAAAATATCAACTAGTTTAATTTAAAAAAAAGTAATTTATCCTCATTTTCAATATTTTTACTGTAGCCAAATTGTTACGGTATTAAAGAGTCTGTAAATTGTACCTATTACCTCCCCGCCCACATAGCACGCCGCGGGCTAAGCTCTGCCATGCGTGTTGCGTTGTGCATCTGCAGGCTGTCGGGCTGTCTGGTCACAGAGGACGGCTGTGCTTCTCTGGTCTCAGCTCTGAGCTCCAACCCCTCCCGCCTGAGAGAGCTGGACCTGAGCTACAACCATGCAGGAGAGTCATGCTGCTATATAATGATGATTTGGAAACAAGATGTTTGTCATTTTGCATAGACGAATGCATTTATACCCACTCAAGAAATACATAGACGTGATCCCTCTTTTCAGCTAAGAAATAAACGGAAATATATCACCTGCTTTTGCTTTTTTGACAAAAGAAGAAGAATTCTTATAAATATGTGATATTACTGGTTATAACATCCAGTGACATTTCACCTTTTTATTATTTTTATATTTTCCAATTATTTCCATACTGTTTTTCTTTTAAAAAAGCAGAGATGGGATGAAAAGTATCCAACTCATAACTGACAGATGAATTAATGTAAGGTGTATTATTGTTTTTGGATCAGAGATTTTCTTTTACAGGCGGTATTTTCAATTTACTATATGTTTTAAATTATACTTACTTAAGTCATATTAAATACTAAACTATTTTTGAAGTGACGTATTTGCATGTAATTCTATGAGTTTGCTTTTAATCATATTTCTCTACAGTCTATACTGTAATCCCACATCTGAAATTCTTTCATAGCTATGTTTACTAAAGAAGCAGACTTTTTGATTTTAGGACCTGCAAAATCTTTATAGCCATCCTAGGAGAAATAAACAATATGCACACAGTGATTTATCAAGTGAATTTGTTCAACATTAACATTAAGAATATTAAAATAAAAGCCATCCAGTCAAGTGAACAGAAGATATATGTGTCTCAAATGTTATGGGAAGCCTTGCCTTTGAAACTCTTCCCACTACTTGAAAATAAAGATTGATCACACTTGAAACGATGTGCCAGGAGCGTTAACTGCTGCCAACATGTGTTTGCCATATTGGTCCTCAAATCAGCAACCGGAATATCACCTTATTTTTGTACACGCAAGCCATGTGGTTCCTTTGAAAGGATTTGCGATGTCAGTCAGGCTTTACTTTTAACATGTCAGCCCACATACTGTACATACTTTAATCATTCTGAAAGCCAATAAATGGTCATCATTTTCCATTTTGATCACATCCTCGCTTGAGAAATGTCAACTTCATACTGTGAAATTTTAAATAAAACAACTATAAATTGTAGTCACAAGTTTTATAATTTCACGTCTTTTTTCATTTAAACAAAAGAGGTAAGAACATGATACTGGCAAACAAAATTGTGCAAAAGAGCCCTTTGATATCGGGGGGAAAAAGACTTTTTAATTTATAAAAGAAGTCTTATGTATTTCAAATTCCCCTTTGGAATATCTTCTCGAATAACAAAGATATTTTGTATTATTCTCACACAATGTGAAGCAGGTGAGCTGCATGTTCTGAGATTTCTTCCAAAAATATGTCCCAAAGTAAACAAACTGACTTCTGCTCAGCACATAGGAAATCCAAATCGTCATCTGTAGTTTGATCTTAGTCCATATGATTTGAGTTATAGTGAAGACGGTAAAAGTAATTTTATTTTTAAGGCATGAGCTAACATTAGAGATCGTCTCCTATTATGAAGACTTCAGGCACTTGATCAATGGCTCAGAAAGTAAAGCAGGCCTGCTGTGTGTTGAGGAAAATAACTTTGCTCAAACAGATTTCGCAGTCCAGATGTGAAAACTTATACTTTGTCATTATTCTGCTGACACATATTAATACCACTTTTTTTCTTTTGAATGTCGTAATTACTTGTAAATTAACAGGATATATGACCTTGGCTGCTTTAAACAATAGCGAAAATGTATTCAGTATTTGTATTCTGTTATAGCTTCGCTGTACTATATTGTCCTTTAATTTAATTGTAACGCCATCCTTAAATAACTGATAGAATAAGAAGATAAGAAGATTAACATGATGTGCAAAGTAAAATCCAGTGCCTCCAAATCTTCATATGATTTGCAGAAAGTGTTTAAATCCAAGTTATATTTTGGAAAAAAGTTATTTATCGCTTCTTTAGTCTGCCATGTTGAGACAATACAACCAGTAGAGTTTTCAAATCAAAAGGTATGCACACTTTTACAGCTACAACAGTCAATGCATTTAAATTAACAATTATTTTAATCCACGTGGAATAAAAGGAATTACTTGAAATAACAAAAATGTGTTTTGTCTTCCGATTCTGTGTCATAACCTTTAACTATTTGCTTTAACGTAAATCTCTCCGTATCCTGGTTAATGGCCAAAACAGGCAAGTTTATCGGCTAATGCCGTGAAATGGCACATTTTAAGACAAACCGTGACCTTTTTAAAACCCTAACCAAGCAGGTTTTGTTCCTGCACCCAACTAAGTACTTAAGTTGCCTAAACCCAACCAGTTTTGCTGTCCAAACCTCACCACTAGAAAAATAACAGTCTCACACTGGATTCGCAAGAAACTCTAACCTCAGTCAACGGGGCAAAACTAAGTGAAATAACACATCTCAATTCAAAAGTTCAACTCAGGTTTGCAAAATGAAACCATCATGACTTATTCCTCCATCATCCTTCATGCACTGCAATATTTCTTGATAAGGCAGGGCAAAGTGTCAATGCCATTTCAGGTACACCTTATGTTTTGCAGAGATACTTCTGGTTTGATTTTTTTTTAAAAAGAAGAAAAAAAAAGAAGCAACTCGTAAGCATCCCAAACCCAAGAAATGATCTGATACAAAGTCACAGTACCAGGAAGAAATATAGAAAAAGCTGAGTTGCCAAACATTGTAGTAGCTGAGGCAAGAGATTTTCCTGAAATAATTTCTAAACTTTTATTAGCGAAAACTCAAATAGAGTAAGAAAGACGAATGAGAAAGATGAACAAGAAAGATGGTGAATGGTGAAGTTATATACAGTATGGCAGAAACAGATCCTGGTGCCTGTCTTTAATTGGTTACAAATGTGCTTTTTAGCAAGGGTTAAATGGGGTTTTGTCATGTGTGTGTGAAGGCTGGGAGGTAATGGGGCTCAACAGCTTCAGGGCTGTTTTGAACATGTGTGTAAGTGTGAGTGTAGGTGGGTCTGGAATCAGAGTCGCTCCAGAAATGCTTGGTAGTTTGCAGAGCTGCTATTAATAACCCTATACTCCATACAATCTTGCCAACTGAAATTGATTTATATTTTATGATATTATCATTATAACCTGGGCAGCAAACAGCAGCCCATGACATTTTAGTTGCTCCTTCTTCATAAATCTGGGAATAAACATATTATGAAGTTGCTTTAGTCATCAAGTTCATTTCCTTCTCTTTGCTTTACTCAGTTTTACATGTAACTCTGAATCTCAAACATTTAAAGGAAATAAATGAATAAAAACACATCTGCTGGAGTCAATCACAACTCTATTCTGGATGATTAATAAATAATTAAATAAATGATAAATGTTATTTAATTGTAATCAATTAACCTCATTGCCTTTACTGATTAATGTTGATTCAAGGAATAAAAATGGATTAATACAATCAGCATATAATCAGCTAAACATGTTGTAATTTACTCCGAGGTTATACTCAAACCACAACAGTCCTGACTATATTGAAGTCTTTTCAAATTAGCTTGCTATACATTTAGTTTTGAGTTTCTACTTCATTTAACAGCAAATGGAGGGGGGTTATCTCAAATCTACAGCTTTTAAGTTACAGCATAATCCCGTAAACATCCTTAAAGACAGATCAGCAATCTTCAAGATGGACTGTTAATTTCTTACATCAGTGTATTTTTCCTAAGTTCACCATTCTGTTTCATATAATTATTATCAAAGAAAACTGATTGTATGAAGTTGTGTTGAGATCTTTTAATTTATTTAAGCCAGTTCAGGAGTGTTCAGTGAAGCAAATGATTTCACGGAAAACGAAGCGCCAGTGACCAGAAAGGAAACTGCTAACTCAACATGTCACATATAAGTCAAGTTCAAGTCAAGTTTATTTTATTGTCAATTCTACCACATGTGAGATACATACAGAGAATCGAAATTGCGTTACCCTCAAACCCTCGGTGCTACACAATAAATACATTTTAAACACAAAGTGCAGGTTAAAAAGAGACAAGAAACAAGTTGTGACATGACAACAACAGTTTTTCGGTTTGTTTAAAGTGACATGGTGCAAAGCAAGCGGTCCAGTTCTGCCAAAATACAGATACTGAGATCAGAGTGAGTGAGGGGGGGGCAAGGCGGGAAACGGTGGAAGAGAAGGGAGAGTGTTAAGTGTCCTGACAGCCTGGTGGACGAAGCTGTCCTTCAGTCGGCTGGTTCTGGCTCGGAGGGTCCGCAGCCTCCTCCCTGAAGGCAGCAGACTGAAGAGGCTGTGTGACGGGTGGGTGGGGTCTCTCACGATGCTGAGGGCTTTGCGAATATAATGTGTTTGAATTTGCCATCTTCATCACAGAACAAGCAATACTTTTTATTCCTCTAGAGCCAAAAAAAATAGAAGAAGGAATATCCCCTGATGACCCAGGTCATGGTCTGGCGAAGCCAGATACATGACGAACACTGCTTTACTTTCTTGAGGCCTGTATCGGCTCTTTTCAGGCGAAAGGCAGGAGTACGCGGTTGACAGGTTCCCAGTCCGTCGCAGGACCACGTATAGGCAAGCAAGCACACATGCTCACACTCACTCCTGTGGGTAACTCACCAGTTAACCTGACGTACATGTTTTTGGACTGTGGGGGGAAACTGGAGCACCTGGAGAACAACCCATACAAACACGAGGAGAACATCCAGATTCCACACAGAAAGACCTCCACCGAGAGTTAAACCAGAAACATTCTTGCTGTGCTAACAGCACTAATCGTCTGGTTTCCTTTAATAATATCTGCATACTACCGCTCCCTTCTGCACTGAAGACTCATGTCCTCCTGCGCAGGTGTAGATCATATATCTTCGGTTGGCAGATGGAAATGGTCTTTGCTTTAAAGTGCTGGTTTTGTTGTCTTGTTTTTTTTCCCAGACACTGGTAAAATGAGAAGACACTGTAGGGCGCCTGTAATCGCTGCTGGTTCTTCTTGTTCTTGTCTGCTTTGGAGTTCAAGATCCATTATGCTGTTTTTTTCTTACTCCGTGAGATCTGTAAATAAATACATTGTTGTTGCAGAATCAGGACTGGCAGATTCGGAGTGAAGGGCCAAGCTGGATCGAGTGTTTCAAAAAGTCACGTACAGTTTGTATATATTGTTTGTGTATCTATCTGTATTGCTAATATGTCCTTTTTGTATTTAACACATTACTTGTTCCTACAAGGACAAAACATTAGTGTAATTTAGGTTTAATGGAAGAGGCAAAAGATCTTATAGAAAATTTGTAGTTTACTGTCCTGTCAACATTTTACTGAAATCAATGTATTTGCTTGCTTTTATAAAAGAAGTATACTGAGGGAAGCAATGCGAGTAACTACTCCTCTGGTGCACCAGTGTTTGAGCGACACATCCGAAGCCAAGGCAAAGGTATTTTGAGGTGAGCGTGGTCATGAAACCCAGCCCTATAAATCTGCTCTTGTGCTTTGGAAGGTGCACAAAAAGATTGATTTACATTATACAGGGAAACATAAAACAATAGCGTTCAGGGATTTCATACAAAATTGGTGAACGCGCAGCTAATCAGTGGTATCATTTACTACAATGATCGTAAAAAGAAACACACGAACAGACAGTTCCACTGCTGGCAGTTACCGAGATTCCACACACTAAACCCTGTCACGAAGTATTCTGTTTTGTTTTCATGGCCTCCATAAACCAACTTAAATCAGTACTAACTAATGAATATGTTTATATTGTTATTACATTTTAGTTTTTATATTTAGTTTTTAAAAAACAAAGAAGTGATGTATCATTCAACTCTTTAGGTTAACCGGACTGCATTGACTGAATCCCATGGCAGGTCATGTGAAACAGTTTACAACCATTTATCCGAGGATCAAGTATTATTACGAGTTCTGTGTGTTGGTCAGCATCCTTCGGTAAACTGACCTTAAAATGTTACCTGCAAGTGACCGAGGAGCTTTTAGGCTGAAGCGCCGTGGCCAAGATATTGGGTAAATTTTAGAACATTGTATAATGAAATTACCATAACTATAAAATGAATTTGTCAGTAGAAATACGAGATTGCGGTAGACATATTAAACTGAGTTGTAATAATGTCAATAAATGAGTGTGCCATCTCCAGCCAAGTATTGTTTTAACTGATTTTACATATAATCAGACTGGAAATGCTGATATTTATTCTGTCAAGAGGAAAAGCTGATTTGAGCCAATAATTTTTAAATTGATGTTGTTTCAATATGCTTCCAGACAGAGAAAGGAATTGGTTTTCATTTATTTGCACTGGTGTAAAACATTTTTACAACTTGATATAAAAATTAAAGCAATTATAATTGGGTTAACTGGATCAAATATGTGATGGACAATGGAACCAGTTAGAGGCAACTTGTCTATTTAAGCAGATTAAGTTATGCTTATTTGCTAAAAATGTAAGAGCCTAAAATTACTCATGGATTTGAATTATGTGTAGCTGCTCATATAAACTAACAGAAAGCTGTACAACACTCATAGTATTTATACTCGTACACAAGTAAAGAGATTTGAAGCACGGTTTTTCTTCTACTACGCAGTTCAACTGATTTTATTTCGAAAAAATAAAACAGTTTTTGCGGCTGGTCAAATTGTTTTTTGTTTTTTCAGGTTTTGAAGGCCTGTTTCCTCGGTTGCAGTCATTTCTTAACATCCTTGTACATTTATGTATCACTGCCTGGCAGGTTGTTGTACCAATCGCGTGTATTAGTTTTTATTCAAATTAGCAGAAACTGTTTGGTTACACAGAAGTGGCAAATGTGATCAATATCACCCACATTTGATTATTAGGCCAAGGTGGCTGCAGAGTTGTTAATAACACCCTGGATCAACCAGTTTTTAAACCACTGAACTAAATGTCAAACGCTCAACCAACAATGCGAGCAGTAGAAGTGAATTCAGGTAACGACTCGACGCTGACTTGTTAAAAAAAGTGGAATAGACAGTAAATGAACAAGAGAAGTTGACACTTTGTTGATTTGGAACCAGCAACCCATTATTCCCAGCGTTAATGTACTTTAAAGCCCTTTTTACTCTGATCACAAGACACCCACCAGCACGAGGTTTTTGAGTGCATTTGGAAAGTGTTCAGTCAGTATTCACTGCAAAGTCAAATGTCTGTGCAGTTGTCAAGAGTAAAGAGGGGTGATTTGAGTTATTTGAGTTTTCTGCAAGACAGGTGGCAGTTCATCTCGGTTCAAGCATGTTGGCTAGTCTCTGCAGTCCATTCAACTTTAATATCTTAACACTCTGAAAATTGTGTATATCAGTGGTGTGTGGCCCATCACAGCTTGCAAGATAATGCCTTGCTTTCATGTAGTTTTAGCTTACACTCTTGTCCCCTGGGAGGCAGTTCTGTGTGTTCATTGCAACCTTCAGAGCACTGACGGTACACACATACTACTGACAGTAGGAAAGGATTTTATTTGGCTTGTTTTAATGGGTTCACCCACATCAATGGTTGTTTTACTAAAATAGAAATGAACAGAACAACAGAATGTCAAATAATATCTTTTTCAAATCTAATTGGTGGCTTCAGTGAAAACAACCCTTGATGTGGCAAAGACTTTAGCAACAAAACTTCTGCATTTACTTGAAGTCAAAATAAGAACCCCAGATGAAACATAAACCATTGCAAGTCTCACTGTAACATGGTGTTTTAAAGAGAGTCAGCTTTAAAGGTAGGGTAAAAGGTTTTAAGTGACTTCTAACCCAGAGGACGTGCTCACATTCTGTGTGCTCCAGACTAGAGATGATAGGGATTCTCCAGACTGTTATCAGCAAGTCTCATAGGAGATGTTAATTATGCATAAAAGTAACATGTAAAAGTACATTGAAATTTAAGAGCATTAGATGCTGCCTTTAATATGATTTCCAGGAAGATCAATGCATTTTTCAACAAGACAATGCAACCCAAAATTGTGCACACATTACAAATGTATGGGTGAGGAAGAAGAGGGTATGGGAACTGGAGTGGCCTTCCTGTCATCCCGACTTGTAGAGAATGTGTCATGATGGCTGGAACACAGTTTTGGGTCTACGCCCAGTGTTTTCTCTGTTCAGTCTTTGCTCATGTTCATGGTTCCACTTGGTTAACCCGTGTCTTCCCTGATTGTGCCACCTATTGCTCCTCAGTTCCTCTCTTCTTGTTGTTAATCCACCTGTTGTGCTTCTCCATGTTTGTCCCCCAAGTGGGTCTCAACCTACCTATTCAACCTTGACAGACATGCAACATCGCCATATCCCCATACTGTTGCACACCTTAAGACGTTTTTGCAGAAGGTTTGACATGTTTCACTCTTTCTCCCTGCAGTCTCTGACCGCACCCCCTCCATGTCCTGCATGAATTACATAGCTCCAGTCGTGTCTCTTTTTGTTGACCAACATGGTTTTATGTTTGACACAACCACAATTCGCCTCGTCCTGGAACTGTCCAGTGTTAATCACAAGAAAACATCCACTGTGGTGTGAGGAGGTCTGGCATCACTTCCACTCAAAACCTTTTTAAAAAAGAGTGTTTTTCCTCATTCATTGACTAATGACTTCATCAACACTCAAACAATTCAGCGTTTTGATAGTCCTGAAATGTATGTAATGACTCTCATTTTCTACAGCATTTTATGTCACATACTTCTCTTTATGTATGTTTTTTAATTATTATTCTTATGCGCACTTTTAAATCTAATTTCTTAATAAGACAAAGGAGATTATTGTGGATTTTAGGAGGAGCTGGAATAAGTTAAAGACTATTTCCATCATAGGCGGAGTGGAAGTGGTGGACCAGTACAAATCCCTCAGCGATCACCTGAACAAGACTGGACTGGAGAAGCAACACTGATGCTTACGGCAAAAAGGGACAGAGCCGACTGTATCTCTTGGGGAAGTGAGTTTCATTTGTTAATCACTTAAATCCACACCCAGAATAAATACTATATCTTAACTGATGTAATTTTCTGACCCCTGGAGGTGCCAGACCCAGTGAAGAACTTAGTCCATGTCCGAGAGAACTATAACATAAAGGTCATTTATTCTTGGTCAAGCTGAGCTGTATCACTACCATTAAAAATGTGTTGTTTAAGTGCTGACATTGATCAGCAAACAATCAAATACATTATTATAGTTTTAATGTTTAGAGCTGGACAATTGACTTACACAGTCAGTCGGGTGATGAGCATCTGTGAGTTGAGGGAATACTGCCTCTCTCGCAGCACACAGAAAACAGCCAAAGACTGAATTTAAAGAGGAAAAAAAGGTTTCCCTCCAAATCCTCAATAGCATGTCTGGATGATGTCAGCACAAAGTCACTGGATTTCCTTGCGTGACTTTACAAAATTGCAGTCAGTTATGAAACCTCCTCCCCTCTGATAGTTTGAACCTCAAGCAGAAGCCACAGGTCTGACACTCACCACGGCTCTGCGAGGAATGCCTGAGAACCGCTCGCATTAGTGCTGAATTGATTCAGGGAACACTGAGGACAGACATTATGGCTGTGGGAAGTGTGGAAATGTCCCCTCAAATAAGTGGATGTGCAGACACATATTTTAAAAAGAAGCTTTCATGAAGTCAGTATCTGTTATCTATCAGTTAGCTCCAGCAGTCATCTCACTTCATTTAAGACAAACTTATATATATATTTACTATCTACAGTCTTAAATCATATTTCATGATGTTTATTTAAAATGAAAATGTAATGTTATGTTTAGCATTAGTTATTCCTCATTGGATGAATCCCTGAAGTATGTCTCGGTCTGTAATCAGTTGTACTGCATGTCTTTCACTTTTCAAGACGTCGTCAAATTATAAAAAACACTGACACTCCATAAAAATCTTTTTAGAAGACTGCATCCAGATGGTAAAAACAGGTCTGCAGTTTGATAGGCTGAAACGTTTCACATATTGCCAGTATCTTTGTTATTATAAACAGGTTCTGCACAGAAAGTACTTGCATTCAATGTTAACTGACCAGGAAATATTTATTGTGACTTATATGATGCTGAACTAGCTGAATCGAACTTGTTAGTGGGATTCTATCTTCCTTCTTGGCTCATTCAGCAACCAACTTTCCAATTTTCACCCTTATTAGTTTCAATCCCACATAAAATTAGAATACTGAAGAGCATCTTAACAGAAAAGCTCTTGTGTCTGTGGCTTTAAGCACATTTAGGTTTTGGCACAATTCACAATTTTGTTTCCTATGTTATTGGGCATCTACAGTTATGGGTCATCATGAAGTGCTCAAGCTCTGGAGTTCTCTCTTCAGTATCCGCAACTGGGATAATATAACCACTTCTGACTTCCAATACTGACAACTGCGGCTTAGAAATAATAGCTTGATTTAAAATAGTTGTTTCCCGGTTTTCATATGTTTATTTGAAATGAGAGTTGGAAAATAATGGCAAAGTCTCCCTGATGCATCCTCAGACACTTTAGTGTCCCGCAGCACAACAAAATAACTCACATCTTTTAAGTTGTTTATTGAAACTGACATGGGATGTGTAATGAGCTTTTGTTTTATGCCAGAGCCAAATGGATTTCATGTTTTTATGTTCAACAGCTTAGTTTTCATCTAGAGCCGTGTCTAAAAGTATGTGCACCAACTTCGTTTACTTGTGTGGGTTTTAGGTGAATTTGTGAATTGGCTAACTTTATCTGGAAGTCAATATCAGTCCCAGTATGTTGCATTTGACTATTTTATAAGGACTTCTTGGAATTGGGCTGGAACGCAAACGTTGCTTTTTTTATATTATTATCATGCAGAGTAAATGTTGAGAAATAGCATATTGTGAGCCAAATCGTGATTTTTTGTTCTAACCCTATCTAAACGATTTTGGGGCCAAAACAAATCAAATTTTGTTACTCAAACCAAATCGTTTCTTTGTGCCCTGACCTAACCAAACAGTGTGGAGACAAGAACTAGAAAAAAAAAACATTCTGGCAGACAAAAGCCACAGCTTCCAAGGAAATATAACCATAATAATAGTAATGATAATAACAATAATAAAAACGTTGGAACTTTGTCGCACTGAAGACACACAAGCTAAAAGACAGCTTGTTAGCATCTTCCACTCACTACCAACTTTAACGAAATGGCAGTTTTTAACATCTTGTGACTGATAATGGCTTGAGTTCGGCTGAATATACCCAATGTGAGAACAGACATAATGTTATTTAAGTAGCATTCCAGAGTTGTACGTTGTTGGCTCAAACTTCAAGAAAATGTTTCTCAAAATCACACGTCTGTTGAACCAGCACAGCACACTTAATAAACCATGAAATTACATTTAACGACCTCAAGTTGTTCTTTTTTGTGTATGGACATGATACAGTGCTGTGTCATTCACTTTTTGAAGGGAAAACAATCCCATGTGGTCTCACTGTACTGAGGTCATCCATTTCAGACAAAGTTTGTCTTAAAGGGCTTTTGTTTCAGTTTTCAGTTCCACCAAAATCAAGTTTCTTTCATTTTAATTTTACACCCGCATCTTTGAACAGGTCTGAGCCAACACTGTGCAGTTTACCTACCTGTTTCAGATACTTGACAACTTGTTAAGTTTGTACAGGTCATTAAGAGCGCTCTCCAAATGAAACACATTTTCGTAAGTTAAGGCCTTCTCTTGGTTGTGCAAGAAACAGATGTCTGATCTGGCTGTAGAATCAAAAACATCTGAAGCAACTCTTTTGGCCTTAGGTCAATAAATATACCAACTTTAACGAAATGGCAGTTTTTAACATCTTGTGACTGATAATGGCTTGAGTTCGGATGAATATACCCAATGTGAGAACAGCTAAAACCTCTGTAGTCATACCTGACTAAAGGATGACAACAGGTTCTGGGGGTGGGACCAGGATTGGCCCTCTGAAGTTCCTCTCTTCTGTATTCCAGCTGTTCTTTGTCCAAAATGACTATGAATGGATGCAATTCCACACTCAAAACAGCTAGTGGGACTAATGCACATCCACCATAGAGTGCAAAGCTACTGGATAGACTATCTGTGATGTTACACACAGATTTTCCTCATACTATGCAGCACCTTGATGCAACTGGGCGAAACAAATGGGCCAAGAAAGCCAAATGAAACGCATCCACTCTACATCAGTCCCTAGGGGCGTTTCTACTAGCAGGAGTCCAGAGTAAACCCACCAGACAGAAACCACCAACAGAGCCAATCTTCTTCTGAACCCCTTCAGTCGACATGTCTCCATTATACTCTAGCACCAAACAAGAACCTTTGACTGAAAAAAAAATAGCGCAGCCAACCAAGAATGCACAAATGCAGCAAAAGAATAAAGACAAGAAACACATAATGGATGCTACTTGCGTTTCTGTTTGTTTTTTTTAACATATACCACGGTTGTAGTACTGAAGGTAATTTAAAAATCCCTATTAGCACACACCCCTCAGCTAGGAGATTCTTGTTGGCCAGCCTGAGTATCTTCCCTACCACAGGGACATTTATTGCTCCGTACATTCCTGAAGCTGTTTTTGCAGGGCTGTTCTTCGTAACGGAGACACACAACAATCCAGCCCCGAAACATCTACCCAGAACTGCTGCTAGTAGAAACACACCTAAAGTTACAAATGGCTATCTTCTCCTTGGGTCTATTCGTGCAGGAGAAGCTGGGGAGCTGCCAGCAAATGCTTAAAACCGATTCTCCCATTTCAGATGGCATTTCGTTGACAATAACGTCTGCATTTAGCCAACACTGGGTCAGCACAAACTGCCACTTGCTGTAAACAAATGCTAAATTGACAATTTCTTAGCCTGAGATCCAAAGTTTATAAGCTTTCACCAGAAATTGTGTCACTTTTAAATTGAAGTAGAGAACGTTTGGCCAGCCCCCACTGTAGGAGCATAATTGAACAATTTATTTTTAATAAGACTTTCACTTGAAGGAAAAAGCCAAATATTTAATTAGCTCTAAGCTCAGCTGTTAAACATAAGTAACACTTCCTCTGTCCACGCTTTGTTGATAATTTAGTGATACAGAATAAATAATGGCCATGTGGAAATGGCCCCACTTACAACACAAACACTTCTACACATTAGTGAGGAAACTGTGACTCACTGTAATTCATTTCCCCTGATATGAAGTGCAATCCTTAGTTTGATTTAAATCACTCTTTTATTGTAGGATAATTTTACCCTTCCTGTCTGCTCAGTTTTTTTTCTGAACTCACTGATCATCGCTGACACCGTGCAAGGTTTGACGTTCAGACATGTTTGACAGATTTCACAATGCATACCAGCAGTTTTAGGTTTCAGGCTTTTTTAGTGTGGTTCAGACATAATGTTATTTAAGTAGCATTCCAGAGTTGTACGTTGTTGGCTCAAACTTCAAGAAAATGTTTCTCAAAATCACACGTCTGTTGAACCAGCACAGCACACTTAATAAACCATGAAATTACATTTAACGACCTCAAGTTGTTCTTTTTTGTGTATGGACATGATACAGTGCTGTGTCATTCACTTTTTGAAGGGAAAACAATCCCATGTGGTCTCACTGTACTGAGGTCATCCATTTCAGACAAAGTTTGTCTTAAAGGGCTTTTGTTTCAGTTTTTTTAGTTCCACCAAAATCAAGTTTCTTTCATTTTAATTTTACACCCGCATCTTTGAACAGGTCTGAGCCAACACTGTGCAGTTTACCTACCTGTTTCAGATACTTGACAACTTGTTAAGTTTGTACAGGTCATTAAGAGCGCTCTCCAAAATAAACACATTTTCGTAAGTTAAGGCCTTCTCTTGGTTGGGCAAGAAACAGATGTCTGATCTGGCTGTAGAATCAAAAACATCTGAAGCAACTCTTTTGGCCTTAGGTCAATAAATATACTTCTCAACACATTTATAAGAGAAGCCCCCAGGCACAGGATTCACTTATATGGTAGCCTGTTGGTGTAACCTGCAGATGCATTATAGACAATTGACTAATGAATATTGCCTGTGAATATTCTAGGTGAAAACGTTGGTAGTATTTTCTTTTTGAACTTCTACCATATTCTGTAAAAATGTAAAATTCAGCTTTTAAAGACCACCAATTCCACATCGTAAGATGGGTATTAAGTTCAGACATGTCAAGTGGATTTTTCCTCGTGTGCCCACACTGCTGTGATGTAAAGCCAATATGTGGACTGTCAGTACTGTCAGGTCTTTATGTCAGACAGTTACAACTTCTATTTACTTTTAGATGAGAGTTGCTCAATGTTTAGAGTTTGAACATGTATATGTACGTTTAAGAACAATAAAACAGCTCTAAAAACAACTTTTAGAAGACAGTGATAATAATTTGGATGGGTCGGGTGCTACTGTTGATTCACACATGGGCAGCAAAGTGTGTTTATCTAAAACCAGATATCACCAGATTGTGTTTAGATGGGGAAAAATGCATGTTTTGAATCAGAATGTGTTAGCCATTGAATCAGTGTGTGGTAAAACAGTTATTCAAAACTGTTCACAAAATAGACTGGCTTACATATCTAGCACAGACATATGAACCCCCAACAGCCCTTTAACAAACACACCATATTTATCATGACAACTCCTAACTGACCCTGAAAAAATTACTCTGATTTAATTTGCATGTGAGGTTATAAGGATGGGGAAAGAAAAGAGAAAGAAAGCCCGACAAGATTAAGTTTCTCCCAAAGGGCTAAAGAGTCAGTTAAGCTGTCTACAAATTGCTCACAGTCCAATAATTGAGTGTAAGTGCTGCAGTAAGAGACAGACCCTGTGGAGGATCAAATAACTGATGCTTAGGAAAAGAAATTGAGGATGCCAGTGAACCTTTGTTGAAGAACCCAAAGTTCAGAATGTGTAACTAAAGATATAGCCCAGCCTGCAAATTCTTATAAATCAAATCTTGTGTCCGTTAAATGAAAGTTTTGGAAAAGTATGGAGAAAAGATGCCATCAGTGTGGTTAAAAGTTAAGTTACACAACTTGTGAAGAACATTATTAAGCCCTGAAAAACTGCAGCTTTGTTTTCCTGAAGTCAAATAACATATTGTATAGAAATAATGTATGTTAATGACATTTTCTCATTCTCAGCTTGTCACATAATAAACACTAGATCAGCATCCTTCAGATGTCTGGCAAACCTCTTAAGTATATTCATTCAGCATGTAAGATGGTCATTCATAGCCACATCTTTTTATAACTGTCAAAAGCCACATTTAAAGGTTGAAAAACAATTCCAACCAGGAGACTTGAATTCTTATCCCACGGGCTGGAGGTTCAAAGTTTATTACTATTATATGTAGATTTTATGTTTTTCATTTTCAGTCTTTGTATGTGTTGCAAAATATTGTGGTTTTGGGTTAGAAAGCATTCCTTTACATTTCACATACATTAGATGGCACTCTTCCCACTTCTGGAAAAGGTTTCTAGAACATTTTTGAGGTCACCTTAATCATTGTCTTACCACCACATCAATACTATGGAGCGCCGTTTGTAAAGCGGCTCACGTTAAAAATAAAAGCAACATTTTGTAACATTTAGCTCCAAATGATATTTGAAAAAAGGGTGTGAATATGTAAGTAACTTTTTAGCACATTTACAACAATATTTGTTCACTTAGAAATATACTAAACTGTTAAATATAATTATTAAATGTTTTATCTAAATGTTAAATGTTAAACCTAAATGCTAAATCTAAATGTTAAATATTAATGTTAAATGTTAAATCTAAACATTTCAGGTAAAAAAACCGGACATATTGACATATTGAAATATATTGACACCCCCTGTATAACCATCTGTTTTAGATAAATAACAACATGATGACTATACACACATAATATATTGTATAACACCGTTGAAAGTGTTGAATCTTCAAGGCGGCAGTGATGTATTATGGTGAAACAGCTAATAACGAATTATAAAATTAGAGTGAAAGTGGCTGACAGGAGGAGATGTACATCTGGGAATATTTCGTTCCCTGATGTGCCTTGACAGATTTTAGGAATGGAGACATGAGATGACCATGGACTGCAAAGCGACTGAGCACCTTCACCACACATCAATGTATCCTACAATGCATTTTGTAGCAAGCGTGTATAATAGAAGAGTGGTATTACAAAGTAAAGTTAGTAGCAAAGTTGGATATTCATTTTTAGACCCAATTAACACATTGATATGTGCTCCCTCGGTTTGCCAGTTAGTTGAACAGTGTCATCAAGTACACAAGTACGCTGATCCATTGGATACACACAGATATGTGTCTTGCATCGTCCAAAGTTCTCCCCTGATTTGTGCTTCCCAAGTACAAACTACCCACGGTTGCTGAGGCAAAAACTCAGGTGTGAGATGAGAAGCTTAATCGCACCAATAAATCTTCCACAGAGTAAACCACATCTAAAAACTCTGATGGGCTTGCCTATTACAGGAACTGAGTTCACCAAGATAGTTAAAAAAAGGTCCGTGGTGGCATGGCTGTGGGGGTGGATGAAGTCTGCCTTTAAATCCTCAAGGTTTTGGGTGTAGTTGTTTGGATTTACATGCCTCTGCAACAATATGTGGGCATCAGAGGATTAGTGTGCAATATGGTGGTTCCTCTTTTTAAGCAAGAGCCCCAGAGTGTGTGTTCCAGTTACAGAGGAATCACATTTCTCTATTTACATTAATTAAAGGTAAGGGTTGGACTCCACCAGGACTGCCCTTTGTCACTGATTCTGTTCATAACGTTTGTGGACGGAATATCAAAGTGCAGGCAAGGAGCAGAGGTTGTCTGGTTTGGTGGTGTTGGGATTTTACCTCTGCTTTTTTTAGATAATGGAGTCATATTTTGGAGACACATTATCATTAGGTGGGTACCTTCAGCTCTCAATGGAGTAGCAGGGATGGGAATCAGTGCCTTCAAATCTGAGGCCATGGTTGTCACTTGGAAAAGGGAGGAATGGCTTTTCCAGGTTGCAAATGAGATGATGTCTCATGTGGAGGAGTTTTGGTATCTTGGGGTCTTGTTCACAAGTGAAGGAAGAAAAGAATGGAAGATTGACAGGTGGGCTGGTATGGCATTTGCATTGGTGTGAATACCAGCCTGTTGTGGTGAAGAGAGAGTTGAGCCAAAATCCAAGTCTGTTCACTGGTCAATCATTGCTCTTAACCTCACCTACACTCACAAACTGTGAGTAGTGACCAAAAGACCCAGATTGGGATCACAAGCAGCTGAAATAAAGCTAAGGATGGCTGTGTGCTCTCTAAGAGATAAGATGAGAAGTTTAGTCATTTGTGATAGACTCAAAGTATTGTTGCTGCAATTTAAGTGGATTGGATGAATCCTGGTTGCCTCTTGGGGAGGTGTTTAAGCATGTCCAACTTGAAGGAGGCCTTGTGTCAGACCCAGGACATGTTGGAGAGACTGTATTTCTCATCTAGCCTAGGAATGTCTTGGGGTCCTCCCAGAAGAGCTGGAGGAAAACGCTGGGAAAAGAGAGGGTTTGGCCTCTCTATTTAAGCTGCTGCCCCACGACTCAAACCCAAACTCGAAGTGAAAGTTAATGTATTGGATACAGTGATGGCGCAAAGCTAGACACTGAGAGCAAATGTTTCAAGTTAGTTTGGCAATTTTATCAATTAAATGGTGAGAAAGAACTAGGAATGTTGGGGCAGGGAATGTTGGACCCACAAGACTCTCAAGGAAATAATAAGTTACTTTGGTCTTTGTTTTAACTGCTTTTCAGTTTTTATTTTCACTTTTTGCAAAAGAACATGTGTTAAAAGATTTTGTTAATGACTTTTTCTTTCTTTAAACACCTATTTAGATGAATTTACATTTATGTGCAGTAATTGCATGGTTGCTGGGATATTTGTTGGCAATGCTGCAAGCCCCAAATCATTGGATATTGCCCTCAAAGGCTTTGTGATCAGAGAGATGGGTTACATGCAACCCTGTACAGCAATCTCATAAATTGGTTTAAACAGTTGTTCACAGACTGTACCGAAAAACATATTGCACACATTATTTGCGGTCATGACAGAACCCAGGGTTATTCGTGAAATATCTACTTGGGGATTTATGAAGACGCAGCAAGCATGCATTTATTTTGGTAAGCCAAAAACTGTCAATAAATGACTCTTGTTTAGGGGTTATGACTGAGCAGATACAATCAATATAGAAACCAATCAGAAGGAAATCAAAGGGGCTGAGACATTAGTGAAATCTCAGACTTATTTCATAACAGAACAACAAACAGAACCTTGAAGTCGGTTTCTGAACATCCATCCCCTCTGTCTCAGACGGACTGCTGATTTGTTTCTAAAGCTAACATTTAAGATCCTGTAAAGTGGTTTTAATAAGTTTCTTAAATTTCACATTTTCAGATCTTTGAACAGAGTGGGCAGTGCAGTCTCCTAAATTCCTAAAATTGATCTGGTCAGAACAGAAAGAATTTTCAGGGAGTCTTTTTGCTTAGTCGTTTAACATCTTCCTATTTCCACTAAACATCTATCTGGGACACTTGGTCAAGTGTTATTTTCTTGGTAATGCTTGTTTGTCTCAAAGTATGTGTTCATATTTTAATGGATATTATTTTAACATGCTCTTCAGCTCTTTTATCTAATCCTTTCCAGATGTGGCTCAGGTCTATGGTGACCCTGAGGAGCAAAAACAAAATCAACAAAAACAAAAAAGCACCAGCATTTTAGTCATTCCAACATCAAAGGATGAAACACAGCGTTTTCACAAAATGCAACTGCATTAGAAAAGCACAGCAGAATTTTACAAAACAAGGTAATGAAAAACAAAATAGAACAATATATAGCCACAACAAGGAAAGAACATAGCTCCCTAAACTTCAATTTTGTGGTTGATTTATCAAGTCTGAGCCAACCTGAAAGCTAGCGGGCAGCTGACAAGTCTTACCATCTATCCAGGGGACCAAGCATCAGCGGTTGAGAACAACCTCATCCAGACAAGTGGCTTCAAAATGTTCTGCAAGCTGATACCCATGTGTTGTGTTTAAAAATGAGATAAAACAGAACACATTTTTTGTATATTTAGCAGATAAGACATTCGACCTCAGTCCATAAAAGGGTTGGATGCTGTGTACAATGTAAATAGAAACAAAATGCAGTGATTTGTAAATCTCATAACCTAATATTTTAGTCCAAATGGAACATAAACTACATAACAGATTATGAAACTACAGCATTTTGCTATTTCATGAAAAATACTGGTTTATTTTGATTTTCGTGGCTGAAACGCATCTCAAAAAACTTGGAACTTGGAGGAGCGTTGAACATCTAATTGGCAACAGGTCAGAAACATGACTGGGTATAAAAGGAGCATTTCAGAGAAGCAGAACCACTCAGATGTAAATATTGGCAGAGGTTTACTAATCTGTGACAAACTGTCAAAACATTTGTGGAACAATTTTAGGAAAATGTTTCTCAACAGAAAATTGCAAAGACTTTGAATGTATTGAGAATGTATAATATTATGAAAATATTCAGAAAATCTGTGAGCAAGGGGCAAGGCTGAAGGTCAAAACTGGATCTAAATGATTGATCTTCCGGCTCCCAGAAAGCACTCCATTGAAAACAGGCATGATTCTCTACCAAAAACCATTGCATGGATTCATGAATGCTTCCAGCGATCCCTGTCTGTGAATACAGTTCACCGTACAATCCACAAATGCAACTTAGGGTTCTTTCCTGCAAAAAGGAAGCCATCTGTAAACATAGTCCAGAAACGCTGCAGTCCTCTCAGGGCCAGAGCTCAATTAAAACAGCCCGAGGCAAATTGGAAAATTGTTTTGTGGGCAGATGAATAGAAATTTGAAATTACTTTTGGAAACCATGGACACTGTGTCCTGAAGACTACAGAAAAGATAAATCATCCAACTTTCTTCCAGTGGTTAGTTTAAAAGTCAAGTCAAGTTTATTTCTATTGTGCATTTAAAAACAACTTCAGTTGACCAAAGCGCTGTACAGGCTAAAGCAAATTAATATCCTAATTTTTATTAAAACAAGATAAAAGAATAAAAACATATCTACTAAAGTTGTAAGAACAGTACAACTAGTAATAAAATGTATATATATATATATATATATATATATATATATATAAAACCCCACATGCTGAAAAGTACAGAAGTAGGGTTCAGATTTTTCACAAATAGAAATCATTGATTTAAAATGAAATGGAAAAACCTGGTGATGAAGGCCCAGGGCTGTTGAGCAGTTTGAATCCTGCATCAGACAAGAATCTGACATTATCTTAAACTTCAGCAACTAGTTTCCTCACTTCCCAGATATTTACAAACAGTTGTCAAAAGAAGAGGAGATGCTACACTATGTTAAACATCACCCAATTCCAAGTTTTTTTTGGATGTGTTGCTACCATCAAATTCAAAATGATCTCATATTTTCCATTAAATAGAAAGGATTTTCAGATTCAACATCTAATATGTTGTTTATGTTCTATTGGGAATAAAATATGGGTTAATAAGATTTGCAAATCATTGAATTCTATCGTTTTTATACACTTGACAAAGCATCCTAACTTTCTTTTGCAGAATTGTGGTTGTAGTTGTAACACTCCTCTTAATATTTTGTTGCACAACCTATTAAGGCTATCACTGCAATCACAGGATTTCTGTAACTCTCAATGAGACTTTTGCATCTGTGGACAGGTATATTTGGCCCACTCCTCATGAGAAAACTGCCCCAGCTTTCTCAGGTTTGCCTTCTCCAGGCTGTATGTTTCAGCTTTTTTCACAGATGTTCAATATGATTAAGGTCGGGGCTGGAAGAAGCCCACTTCACAATCGCCCAGTGTTTTGTTCTTAGCCATTCTTGGGTGTTTTTATCTGCCTGTTTTGTTCATTATCCTGCTGGCGTAGCCATGACCTGCAACTGAGACGAAGCTGTCTGACAGTGGACTGTGCACTTTGCCACAGAATACCTTGAAAGTCTTGAGATTTCATTGCACCTTACACAGATTCAAGATAGTCTGTGCCAAATACAGCAAAGCAGTCTTAGATCAGTGGGTACAGTGTTCTTTTCTTTTGTTTTGTTTTTTTAAATGTCTCGTTTTTGTGTCTGTGAACATAGAGCTGATGTGGCTTCCAGTGATGTCTCATCTGTCCAAAGGACACTCTCCCAGAGATTTTGTGTTTTTTGTTTTCAACAGTGGAGCCCTCCTTTGTCATCCACTTTAGCTCAAACAGTACAAAACGGTGCGATGGGACTCTGACATAACTTGATCTTTTCTTGTCTTTAATAGAAGTTTACCAACAGATGTGTCTGTATGCAGCATCCATCTATCCATCCATTATCTATACCCGCTTAATCCGTCTCTGGGTCACGGGGGTATGTCGGAGACTATCCCGACGCATAGTAGGCGAAAGGCAGGGGTCCACCCTGGACAGGTCGCCAGTCCATCGCAGGGCCACATACTAGACAAACAACCAATCACACTCACATTCACACCTACGGGCAATTAAGACTTATCAATTAACCTACCATGCATGTTTTTGGACTGTGGGAGGAAGCCAGAGTACCCGGAGGGAGGGCACGGGGAGAACATGCAAACTCCACACGGCCCTGCGATGGACTGGCGACCTGTCCAGGGTGGACTCCTGCCTTTCGCCTACTATGTGTCGGGATAGGGTCCGACAGACCCCCGTGACCCGGAAACGGATTAAGCGGGTATAGATAATGGATGGATGGATGTTATGGGATGGTATATTTGGTCCTTTATGTACCCTGGTAATGTCATCGTTACATTTCATATGATTTGTAGTTTTTTGAGGCTGTTTTTTTAGGTTTCTCATGAAGATTTGTACTACCGGGCTGTGCGCAGGAATTTTCAATATAGTCCTAAGAATCGCGTAAAAACCAATCTGCTAAATCAATGATTGAAAATGTGATGTATTTTTGTGATGCCTGACAGAATTTTTGCAAATTAAAAACAGGTTTTGCTTTTTCATTTTGATCACTTTTTAAGTATAACAGTTTTCCATTAAAGGTTTGTTTTTACACATTTTGCATAATTGAGGCGTTTTTTTATGAATTATAAAAAAAATAGACAATGTATTAACAAATCAGCTTAATGTGTTGAAAACATACTGCCACTTAATGGGTTTTATGAAAAGATGCCAGTTCAAATTGACTCAATAAAGGACACTGAAGGGGAACTGAAATGTCAAAGATAAGCCTTCAACTTCAGAGTCACTTCTTTTCATCAAGCAATAACAATATATACTGTGTAGAAATGTTTACCACTGGCTCGCCTTCCACTTTGGATAATGGAAGTAAAGGTAGTGTGTAACAGAAATTAGTTTAAAAAAGAAAGAAAAAGAAAAAAAAGCCTGCAAATGTTTTGAGTTTAAGGGGCCGATGGGTGCGGGTATGCACCAGAAATAGGAAATGACATAAACCTGTCACAAATATAAGTTCTCACTTGTTGTGGGTTTTGACCAGTGAAGACCAAGCACGATTGTCCCTTTGTGTTTTGGGAAATGTGTTTTGTCCTTATATTTTATTTTGTTCTTTGTGTTTTGTGTGTAATGTGGCTTTGTGAAATGCTGTCATTATGTTTTCTCCTTTGTTTTTCTGTCTTGTTATGTTTTTTTTTACTTGCACTTCAAGGCCACTGTACAAGTAAGCCAGGAAGTATGAGTAAAGATGCATATCCAGACACATTAACAGCTTTCCTTTTCCACACTTTTATACAGAAAAGAGAACTCTCCTCACTTTTTTTCTATTTAAACTTTAAAAGATATGAACCACTAAAACATACAAACACACTCCAAGATTTGTGTCTATTGTTTTCCAGAAATGCTGTGGGATGCATAACTCTATTTTTTGTTTTTAAAAAACACCAAACGTGAACCAGGAAAATGATCCTTACAGCAACTGACTGACCACAAGCTGCGCTGCCAGCATAATCACTGTCACAATCAATGCAAACAGGCCCTATCTTGATCAATTACAGAGCTGCTGCATTGTTCAAAAATGTTTTGTTTCAATAAAACCCTAGATCAAATGAACAGTGGCATGGTCAACTGCAGTATGTTAGGAGGATGCTCGTGGCAGCGGGGGAGCTCAGGGCTACAGGGGAATCTTCTCATTCATAAATCACACACTTGTGCTGCCACTGCTTTTGATGGACTTCAGCTGAGAACTGACAAGATACTTTTTATAAAATTATACTTTTATAGAGGGTGTTTAATAGGTAAGCACCACTACTCTTTATTTAACATAAATGTAAACTTACATAAGTGTAGGTTTTGTGTTTTAAAAAAAATGAAAGGGTAGAGTTTTCTAAAAGGTATCTGTGAATATTATAGCCCAAAAAAAGCCTGGAAACCCCTCAGACTGCTCACACCCCTCTGTGTCCTCATAGTGCTTTGGCCACTCACTTCTTTCCAGCTCTCAGTTGGTGTCAATCATGCAGTCTTTATAGGCTTATTGTCCTCTTCACATCAGACGTTACATTGCTAAATTGTGGCATCAGCACAGCAACATAAAGTTTGCGGACGACACGACTGTGGTGGGTCTCATCGACAACAACGATGAGTCAAACTACAGGAGCGAAGTGAGCCGCCTGGCTGAGTGGTGCAACGACAACAATCTCTCTCTGAATGTGGAGAAGACCATGGAGATTGTTGCTGACTTCAGGAGACAACACACCCAGCATGCTCCTCTGAACATCAACGGTGCTGCTGTGGAGAGGGTGAGCAGCACCAAGTTCCTGGGTGTCCACATCTCAGAGGACCTCTCCTGGACTGTTAATACCGCATCACTTGCCAAGAAAGCACAGCAGCGTCTCTACTTCCTCCGCAAACTGCGAAGAGCCAGAGCCCCGGCCCATATCAGGTACACCTTCTACAGAGGCACCATCAAGAGCATCCTGACCAGCTGCATCACCGTGTGGTACGGAGCCTGCAGCTCATCCTGCCGCAAGTCTCTCCAACATGTAGTTAGAGCAGCTGAGAAGATCGTTGGTGTCTCTCTCCCCTCACTTCAGGACATTTACAGACCCGTCTGACTTGCAAAGCCCTCAGCATTGTGAGAGATCCCACCCACCCGTCACACAGCCTCTTCAGTCTGCTGCCATCAGGGAGGAGGCTGCGGACCCTCCAGGCCAGAACCAGCAGACTGAGGGACAGTTTCATCCACCAGCTGAACACTCTCCCAACTCTTCCCTCGTTTCCCCCCCTTGCCCCCCTCTCACTTACTCTGACCTCAGTATCTGCACCAGGAACTTTTGGCAGAACTGGAACGCCGTCTTTGCACCAGGTCACTTTAACCAGACCGATAAGCTGAACACCTGCAGGACAATCACACACCTTTAAAAACTGCTGTGTATTTCACCATCATTATTACAATACAGTTCATCATTATCAATAATGTCTATCATCATACTGCCATTTCATAGTTTTTACTGTAATTTTATTGCCTTTGGCTCTTAAACCCAACAACATGCTATAACCTGTTTCTTTTTAATTTGCACTTGGTGTTTAAAATTTATTTATTGTGTAGCAGCAACAGCTTCAAACAGCTTAGGAAGGGATTAGATGGTCTTGCGATGGCCTCCAGTAAAACTGTGCGAAACCTTGGCGTTATATTCGATCAGGATTTGTCATTTAAACAGCATATTAATCAGGTTTGTAAAACTGCGTTTTTCCACCTCCGTAATATCGCAAAGATTAGGAGCATCCTCTCGCAGAGTGATGCCGAAAAACTAATTCATGCGTTCGTATCTTCTAGACTAGATTACTGTAACGTGTTGTTGGCTGGATGTCCAAGTAATTCTCTTAACAGCCTCCAGCTGATCCAAAATGCAGCAGCGCGAGTGCTGACAGGAATCAACAAGAGAGACCACGTCTCTCCAGTTTTAGCTTCCCTCCATTGGCTCCCTGTAAAATTTAGAATCCAATTCAAAATTTTATTACTGGCATATAAAGTCCAAAATGGCCTAGCGCCGCGATACTTGCAAGACCTGATAGTACCGTACGTTCCTAATAGAGCTCTCCGTTCTCAGGGTGCAGGTTTACTCGTAGTTCCTAGAGTATCGAAATGTAGATTTGGAGGACGGGCTTTCTGTTATCAGGCACCATCACTCTGGAACCAACTTCCAGTTTGGGTTAAGGAGGCTGATACCACCTCCACCTTTAAAACTAAACTTAAAACATTTCTGTTTAATAAAGCATGTAGTTAGTGTATATTTAGTACCTTAATGTGCCAGGGCCAGTAGTCAAAGCTGCAGCTGCAGGACCAGATTAGAGCAGCTCATTTTAAACATAGCTTCAGTGTAGATATGCTGTTATAGGCCTATGCTGCAGGGGGGGCACCAACATGATCCACTGAGTGGTGCCTTTCACCTTCTCTGTTTCTCTTTGCCTTCTCTGTCTCTTCTTCACCTCAACCCTCATTTATTAACAATATCCCATAAACTTAATTGTGGTCCATTGTTCTGGTAGTTTTTTGTGCTTGTCTGGCCCTTCTTTTCCTCTTCTTTGCATGTCCTGCGGACCAGAGCCTCAGGAGCTGCTTGCTGACCTGCAGTTCCGCCTCTGACCATCCCAGTGTCTGCCTTCACCTGTCTGTGTGGATGTCTGTTGGATGCTTGCTGACACCCCGACCTGCAGTCCTCATCCCCTTGTATCACCGTCTATCCATATATCACCCATATTCACAGAAGTCTAATTGGACTACCAAGGACAGTTACTAATGTATCCTATCTTGTACCTTTGACGGTGTCTCTATTCTTTCTTATTTCTTGCTCTACCCGGCTGGCCTTCGGCAGGAGGGTCCCCCCCTCATGAGCCAGGTCCTGCTCAAGGTTTCTTCCCTCTTAAAGGGGAGTTTTTCCTTGCCACTGTTTGGCTTAAGGTTTTTCTTCCACTAGGGGAGTTTTTACCTGCCGCTGTTTATGTAATAATTGCTCGGGGGTCATGTTCTGGGTCTCTGGAAAGCGCCTAGAGACAACTTGTGTTGTAATAGACGCTATATAAATAAAATTGAATTGAATTGAATTGAATTGAGCACCGAGGGATTGAGAGTAACGTAATTTCGATTCTCTGTATGTATGTCACATGTGGTAGAATTGACAATAAACTTGACTCTGACTTTGACTTGACATGACCATTTATCTTGACCCTTTAGACGTATTTTGCTCACTGCAGTCTTCAGCCAAAACAACAGGTGTCCCTTTCTCAGAAAAAAAACTAATATCCACACTGCAGGACATACAAAGGAGGTATATCTTTCGAAACACAAGGTTATGAAGGTAAGAAAGTATATTAACACTTTGTAATAAACTAGTTTTCTGTATGAATTTGCTATAAAATGATATCTGACATTCATTTTAGCCAATCTCACAGACAAACACCATGTTCTGGATCATGAGGTGAGGACCCAAATACAGGAGATTGTGAGAGAGAGAGTCTAGAAAAGTTCTTTATTTTAAGAGAAAACACTACACAGGCAGAAATCCCAGAATAAATAAAGTGGATTCAAACAAAAAACAAAGACACTCCCAAATACGACTGAAGCAGGCGAACAGAGACAGCAGAGACGAAGTGAAAGACAAGACAATACATACTCACAGAGCTGACCAGACACGGGTGCAAACAATCAGGATCAATGGGAACAAGGAAGGTCAAACCAGAACTTAAGACAAGCGAGCGCCTTCTACAGGTCTGTACCAGAGCTATAGAAGGTGTGCAGTATTAAGGAGAGATTTTTGACCATTGTTAGATAACTGTTTCAGCTCAGACACACTTGGAGAAAATCTGGTATAAATGGCTTTTTTTGAGGTTATTCCACAGCATCTTCGTGGTTAAGATCTGGGCCATGACTGGGCCATGACTGGGCCATGACTGGGCCATGACTGGGCCACTCCGAGTGCTGGATTTTCTTTCTCTGAAGCCCTTTTGTGGCGGATTTAAAGTTCAAAGTTTGATTTATTTTCAATTTCACCCATAGGCGGCGCTAGGTCATCGTGAATGGGGAAGCTAAATTTCATGATTAAAAAAAAAAGGATCACCCAGCGGCAGACTGACGCATATAATTATAAAAGCTTATTCTTGCGAACATGACCCAATGAACCAAATCTAACTGAGCATCACACCAGAAATTACAGTATTTCATATAGACTGATATTATTGCTGATTTCATTCAACTGAGATGGCGCAGCAGCATGATTTATTCATTTTTCACATAGATTAATACTCATTATAGCCCCCCTCCAACAAGGGGCCTTTGCAGAGTAGAGAAAGAGAGGAGCTATTTTGCAACTGTGTAGCCTAAAAGAAATTGCCTAACACTGTATAGAATATCTGCCACATATATCAAAATAAAAAAAACCTAATAAACTATTTTTGATTTTGTTTTTATTTACCTTTAAATGTGTGTGTGTTTTGATGCCTTGATGTCCAACTTAAAAAAGAAATAAATAAGTACATATTTATTGCCTATAACTATTTATTTTATTCTTTTTTTCTTTCTTATTGTCAATTTTGGGGAAGCTACCCATAGGCTCTTAATAGTGCCAACAAGGATTTCACCACATGTAGATTAAATACAGTGAACTGAAAATGTTCACAGACCATTGGGTCATAGATTAAAAAAGAAATACACATACAAAAAAAAATACAAATAGGGGCATGCAAAAGTAAACTATGATGTAAAATAAAAAGATCAACATTAAAAAGAGCACGGTCCTTGTTGTTGTCCGGGCTCGATGACCTAACTTCTTCTGAGCTTTGTCTGGTAGGCAGCCATAGCGACATTATCCTGCAGGACAGTTTGGGAAAACCTGTGACTTTTTCACATCAGTCATGGCAAATGGTCCAGGCGCTGAAGCGGTGAAGAAAGCCCTAATCATGATGTTCCCACCACCAAACTTCACCATTGGGAGAATATCGTTATGTCATAATCTCTCCCATTTTTGATCCATGCATAGTGTTGAATATACTTCTGGAACAATTCAGCTTTGATTTTCTTATTCCAAGTAACATTTTCCAAGTAGTGATGCAGATTGCCAAGGTGCAAAATAAAATAAAATAAAATAAACAGAATAAATAGAAATAAGCATATTTACAGCCTGGTTAAAAAATCATTTTAGTCTTGAACCTTTTGATTTCACTCCCGTGTGGTGGGTGTGTTCTTTTTCAGTCAGGACTGAGTTTAATTTTCCAAAGGGACCCAATGTAAGATCATTTCATTCCAGGCGCCAGTTCAAAACTCTTGCAAATGGAGAGAAGATTAATAGACGGTGGGTAGTGTACTCTCCACAGAACAATGCTGTGTCTTGCTTCATGCGAGCTGCATGCAAGTTTTTTTAGTATGAAGGCTATAAAGCTGACTGCAGAGGGCCACAGTGAAAGGTTTAACATCAATACTGGTTTAAGGGGTCATAGGTGCATGCTTAAGTGGAGAGTACTGGACACATGGCTAAAGAAGGGCGTGGTAATAGACCATCAAGAGTTGCCATTACTGAAGGCAGAAAAGAAAAGGTGACGCTCACTTATTGACTTTAAGAAATGTGTCTTTTAAGGGCTCTTCTGAGCACCTGTATGAGCCAGACAATGGCAGCTTCTTGAAGGAAGTAGAGCTTATGGCACCATGTGACCCTGTAGTGGGAAAAATAAAGGCTGAAAGTTCCCACACAGGTTTACATTATGTACTATTGTGAGGCAAATCCAGGAAGCAAAATATTCTCCATAATTCTTTATTTAACTCCAGATGCAAGTCACAAGAAACAGATGTCAATCATAATGCACATTGTCTGTTTCCAGCCACAACCAGACATCAAAGAAGTCTTTCTGGGATATATTGATGTGGAGCAAACTGCTGGGCTTTACCTGTCCAGTGTTGTCCTAGACAAGCTGAAGGAGCTTAGCATTCCATTTGAAAATTGTTGAGAATAGGCCTACGACAATGGAACCTACATGAAAGGCACGAAGTGAGGTGTTCATGCTAGACTGCTACAGGTAGATCCAAGATCCAAGGGCATTTTGACAAGGCGTGTCAAACAGATACTGTAAGAGTGATGTTAGGTGGGAGAGAAGGCGTCAGAGTGTATCGTCTGTCCAGAATCAAACTAAAGAAGTGAGAGATGTTCTCCTGGAGGCTCGGGAGGCTGTAAGTGATCCTGTGACAAAAGTGAAGAGTCAGGTTCTTGCTGAGGAAGTGGCCTCGTTTTGTTATTTATTTATTTCATGTTTGATGCCATTATTAATGCAAAATTAGCTTTAGTGTTTTATCAAGAGTTTACTTTCTACTTTTACCGTTTGTTTTTGTGTTTATTTTGTGGAGTTATCAACTATGTTTTCAAAACATAAATGCTTACAAGTTATTTTGGAAGTAAAGAGATGCAAACAGGCAGATACTGAACTATTATTAATTTCAGGGGTGGGGGATCGGGCACCATAAAGCACTTGTGCTTAGGGCAACCAAATAGCTAGCGCCGGCCCTGGCCATGTGAATCATCTTTTGGGTTGCCCATTTCTAGGACTGGCAAAAGGCAAAAAAGCAGTTAATTAATTGTGTAAGCATAATAATAATAATTATAACATTTTGTTATTTACATTAACTTGCCTATAGTAGTGTGGTTCCAAATGTGTTCTTTTATTTTCTTTTTCCTAGGTGCTCAGTAGGTACTGCCATTGGTTTTGTTTAATCATTTTTAAAATTAAAACCTAATCCATGAAGCAGATGGAATCGAAATAAACTTTCTGTTTAGTTTGATTTTGCACTTTTAAGCTTTGGCTGAAGAAAAAAAAATGCATGTGTTCATCAGGAAAATGTAATTTATTTGCTTTTGCTTGGTTAAGATGTGTTCCTTTTCATACCACTTTTTAAGGGCAAACAGGTCAGTTCAAATACCAAACAAAAATCACTTTACTGCCTTCAAATGTTTTTCAGTTCACCAAAATGCTGAGAAATATCATATCTCAGAACTCTTTGAGAGTCTTTACATGAAAGAAATGGCTTTCTAATGAATTGTATTTCTTTATGGCGCCGTTAGGAGAAACGCAGATACTCAGCTGGGTTCAGGAAGACAGGAATTGTCTCGGAGGGTGAGGCTCTCAAACAGATTTCTCTGCCTGTTTGGTGAAGAGACAAATGTCTTCACCAGATATTTTTTTGATCGTGCGTTCTCTTGCTAACATACTCCGCGACCACAAAAAATTCACAAACTTTTCAAAAATCGCATCCAAGATAGGGAGAGTGGAAATAGTGGTGTGGGGAATCTCACATTCATCTACAGCAAACTTAATGGTGCAGAAATAATGGAATGTTTTTGAAAGTAGGTGAGGCATGAAAGGGACGATAAATAGGCTACCAGGCACTGGATTTGGAAAAAGTTAAATGCAGTGCTAGACTGGTGCAAAGCACAGAAAACACAGAGTGTCTTCACCTCTTCTCATCTTCAGACATAATCTTCCAGGTATACTTCGGACAAATGCTGATCAATATAACACCTAACGTCAGCAGAAAATTTTTGGAACCCTGCACAGAAAGACCGTCTCGTTGGTGCCAAATCTTCTGCTTTCGTCTTCCTCAAAAAAAAAACAACAAGAACAACACATTTTGTCAGTTTGTCAAATAACTGGAGATGTAGGTAAGCTTGTCTAATTCACTGGTCCTTATTTGCCTCTCCCGTCTAAAGCTGCCTCAGCACCAGAACTGCAGCCAACTGTTCTCTTCTCTTTAGGTCAGGTCAGATTATACGTATTAGATAAGAAGGACAGGGCATTAAAAGAATTAAGGTCCTAACTGCTCTTGTAAAATGTGGCACTCTCAAGCATTTTCACATAAACGTCATGGAAACATTTTCCTTTTTTTTTTTTTTATCATCTTCCCAATGAACCAAAGCTATGGATGCTGAATTGGGTAGTTAATGAACAGGAATCTTTAAAGAGCAAAACCTAATTTGTCCAGTTCAGCAGACCCAGGGAGTGGAGTCAAGCACAAAGATGAGTGTGGAGATGGAAAAAGGAGGGCTGGAGGGCGCAGAGACTACACAGGAACTAATAATCCCCTCACAATGCTCTACGCGTCTGGGTTCCGATGTGCACCACATAATCTGTCTATGGTCTGGAACATTCCTACAGTTTCAGGTTTAGTTCCTCCTGGAGACAGACGCAGGTTGGCTCTTTATCCTAACTCCCCTGTTGAAGCCAATATTTCAGATCTCATATAGCTCATGACAGGGGACCAGCAGACTAACAGCTTGTAATTTTCAGAACCACTTCTGAAAATAAGGACTACAGCCCAAACTATTCAATTATCATCAAAGTGATGTTTTGTCACTGTGTTAACTCTTAGGAATGTTATCTCGGGAGACAATCTTGTTATCTGCCTGAATGCCAAAATATACACTGTTGTCCATAAAGTCTGAGTAAAACATTTTTCTTTTTTTACAACTTCTCATTTAATGATTGTAAGTCTTACTAAGAGCTTCAAAGTAATGTATGATAGATGTGTAGTTGATGTCAACTGGTAATCAATGAAAGTTATTTTATTATACAATGCATTATGAAATTGCCTCTTTAGGGATTTTCCTGACCATTATCAATTGATTTCTATTCCATTAGCTTTACAGTGCACTTTCTATTGGGTAAAAAAGGAACAGATAAGTGGCCTTATCTTAAAGGTAAAACATCCAAAACTCTGATAGCTGATTCTTTGAAAGAAGAATATGATAAGTGAAGGCTCTGCCTCCCACTTTGCTTTTAGAAACTCTAGAACCCAAATGTAAGTTTAAGAGCAAAATGATCTGTTGAAGATCACATAAAAGGAAGATTAAGTAGAATTCTTTTATTATTATTTTTAATTTGTAATTAAATGTACTGACCTGTCCAGGGTCCCTTTCACCCAAAGAGAGCAAGGCTCTATCAGATCCTTCTGACCCTAAATAGGATTAAGTGGGTAAAGATACTAGATGAATGGCTGGATGGGTGGATGCAAAGTATGTGCACGCACATATTCTGATGCCGTAATACTTAAAACCCAGTGGCATTGTATGGCAAGGATGCATGGGGAGGTCGTATCACATCAGCACCAGGAGAGGACACGGTTTCTTAAGGACCAGGGGCCTCATGTACAAAAGGTGCTGCACAAAACACCTGCATATGTCATTTTTCATGGTCAAGGTCAGATGTTCAAAACTCAACTTTGCTTGACTTTGTGCTTACAGGCATGCACATTTCTGACCTGGCCTGAAAATGTGCATACCACCACGCAAATTCTCTCAGTTGACAGTGCCTATTATAAAGGAGTTAAGCCCGTTTTTGTACACCACAATTTGTTCCACCATATCTCCTTACTTAAAGAGGGATTTGAAAAAAGAAAAAAATAAGTCTTAACGTATATCTACACTTATTATGTACACCTGAACAACGAAAGAAAACCCCGTGTAAACTAATTTTGCCACAAATATTATACCTTAAAGTGTTCTCACCACAACCTAAATCCAAAGTAAACTGATGTTTTTTTCTGTTTATGTTACGTGAAGGTGTGAAAACACATAGATGAATGGGCGCACAGACTTCCATCACATAAAATGAAATAAACTCTAGTTCTCACTGAGAAGAAAACAGTGTTGATGATCATATCCATTAAGAACAAGTCACTTAGATTAGTTGTAAAATTACAAGGTTGGAGCAATTACATGCGTTTCGTATAAAAATGACTGTGTGAGGTCACGCGTAATTGTGCAACTGTGGAAGATTTGGCACAGCTAAGACATTGAAGAGTTTGGAGGGAGCATTTAGGGACCACGTTGACCTGCTGGTGCAGGATGGCGACTGGATTATTAGGTGACTTACGTTACCAAGAGGATCCTTCTGGATCTCTGCTGAACTGGACCCAGTCACGCTTCAGTTAGGAGCAACAAGGACCTTTCAGCGGGAGCTCCTGCCGGATCGGACATATCTCAGCTATCACTGAGCAACGCCATGGCGGGTGTATGGGACAACTAATCAGGACGAAACCCAGATCCTTTAAATATCCAAAGTTTATCTGAACAGCTAAACATTAAAATGCAATTTGCAGCTTTAGAAGAACCGGCTCCCTAATGTAGTCATTTTAAAAAACTAATATTAAAGTATATATATATATATATATATATATATATATATATATATATATATATACTTTTATAATATTTTTTCAATTTTCACATCAAACTTTTCCTGTCGAACAATATACTCTTTATTCTGTCATATGAACCAGCTCTGCTATTTCGCAGCTAGGAGAATTTGCTCTCAGTTTTTACACTTTTACGTCTCTTATAAACACATTAATTTCTTCAGCAATAACAATTCTGCAGAAACCTCTTCAGTTCCGCCATGTTCACATTTACTAAAAACCAGTTAGAAGTCATTCTTTGCTCAATTTAATGTATTTTAATTCTTAAAACACAAAAAATGCACAAAGAATGAAATGCTACAGTGCAGCTATAAATAAACATTTACATGAACCTATACGAACACAATAAACCCACACCCAACACCTATGCAATGTGGTCAACACAACCACAGCACCCTATTTTTTTTACGGTTTGGAGGAAATACCACCAGATAAATGATTTTTCCTGGCCTCAACGTCAGACAGGAGTGTCTCGAGCTCACAGCCGATTAATTTCTTTTTTTTTTTCACTTGCTGTTGCCATTTCCTTTACTGGCTGAGCGGTTTTTCATGGAAAATTCGACTCATTATCATATTCAAATCAATCTACTTGAGGGAGGAGACAGTAAGGAGTGTTGGGCTCAAGCATCCATGTTCAATTTCACGTTGGTCGCGATGTTCAGAGAAAACGTGCATGGATTCGGGCGTAAGCACAGTTTTAAACATCTGATTTTTTTTAAATTGATTTATTTATTGCATTGGCGAAAAGTCTGCTCAAGGGTGTAAGATGAAATCAACGCAGCTTTTGAACATGAGGCCCCTGACCTACTGGAAACAAACATTCTCACATCTTTTTCCACTTGTAACTCAGGAGGATATTAAGCATACTTCTGTTGGTCTTCAGTAAAACAAACATAGTTCTCCCTGTGCCAAAATGTCACGGCTGGATGCAATGGAAACAGAAGCACACCAAACCCTTAGGTCTGAGCAATCTCACGTTTATAGAGTTCGGTACACTGAATTTTTCCTGGACGCAAGTATGTAACATTTATAAATTAATGAATTTGCTGCTGCTCTTTTATTGTCTTTGCTCTGAAAATGCTGAGCACAGTTGTCCTGCAAGCACAGCAACAGACCAAGAAGGCATCAAACCACAAGATGATGCTGTTTGATATGGTGCATAGCAACTTCGAACAAGCCTGTCAAAGGACACGAGGGATTTTTTGTTGACGTGTAAAGACCACATACACCACTGCCATATGTAAAAAATATTGCCTGCATGCATGCAATGACAATTTGCGTGTAGGCATATTTTCAGACCACTGGGAGCAATCATTTATTTTCTTCTCATTTTTATTCAACGTGCATGTAAAGACTTCAACTATGTGATTTAGACCCACCATGCAATTCAGCATAAAAATGTTTCTCTTGTTCTCAGTACACGTTTGGGTATGTTTGTCGTAGGGTAGAAAGAGAGGTACTCTGCCAGCCAAACCACACTACTGGCCAATACATAGGAATTCAGGAGCTAATTGGTCCAACATTTTACTTACTCTTGATTTTTTGGTATTTGTCTTATTTCATCCTCTTCTCTGCATTTCATACTTTTATGTTAATTTGTTTGACTGCAAAGACACTGGAATTGCCATTGTATTTCTGAAATGTGATTGTAGATTGAAAATTTGTGATGTTGTTTCCATTTTTACCAAAGGATGTTAGTGTGAAGTTTGTTTATGTGGGTGTAATTACTGATTTATCCAGCTTTCATGGGGGTCCAGAAGGACCTACCTCAAAGAGACCAATTGTTTAACTTGCCTATCAACCCTCTTTATCAGTACTTTTTTGAGGTTGTGCCAAAGTGCAAAGAACTATGGCTAAACCTTGAGAGCTGGGTTTCCCGATTTGTCTTTGAACTGAAGCCTCTTATCCCCAGCCGCTCATCTTCATATATTTGAATGTCTCAGTGAAAGCTTAGAAAAACCACACTGGGAGTGAAGGAAGTTCCTCACTCAAAGAGCCAGTGTTCTCACGAAGATCAGGATGGGAATGAGCAGAACAGTGCTTCTGCTTCTTTTCCCAGAGCATCTCATTCCTCTTCAGGCCAAGTCTACTGCTATGAGAAGTTCCAGGTGGTCTCTAGGCTGCCTTTGATCCCCACCAAGCAGGGTCCCTTGGACAGATCAGTCAGTGTAATCACTTGTGTTTAAGAGTACTCAGGGGACACAGCGGTACTTCATTTCCCTTTCATAGCATGACCTCAGCAGTGGCAGCCATAGCCTGGAGGTGACACAGACGTCTGTCCAAATAGGCTTCTCTGTTGTCCCTATCTAATCGAAAGGGCAGTAGATAAACACAAGAGACAAGCTGCCTCGGTGACCCACAGAAAAACAAGAGAGAGGGGAGGCGGTGCTAGCTTCCAGTGAACACTATTTCAATTCAAATGGGGAAACATGTTGGAAAGGAAAGAAGGAATATGGCATACAGCCCATCCAAAACTTGCCATGCGACATTTATTTTTAGCTGATGCTTTAAGTTCACATCGCTGCCAATAAAAAGGCGTGCAAACTAGACTCAGTGTAGAAAAGTGTGCTTGCATAAGCAACTGGCGTTGGTATGGTCAAGCTGATGATCCTAACCAGATGCATGGAGATGGTGCAAAGAAGGACCTGAACTCTGCGGCAGCTCATCCTTAGACTCTGGAGCAGGAGGAGTGTGTTTGACTTGGACGAACAAGAAACAGAGCTGCTGCCAGTTTCTTTGAGCAAGTGCTCAAGCGGCAATTAAAATGGTTTGCTAGATCAAGATTAGACGAGGGCAAGCATTCTTTCATCCCACCAAAGATTAGTATTAAATATCTGCGAAACCCTTGACACACACATTTTTCTTAACAGAGGGGAAGGATTTTATTGTTAAGTTAAACACCATGGGGATAACTTGCATTCCTCCGTTTCTTGGTGCATTTATAAGACATATACGAAAGCATCAGCTACCAGACAGATAGACAGGCTTCACCAACCCCCTTTTCTGTTTTTAACTCTGTGGAATAGTTATCAATGCTGCTATTGAAACAGTAAGAAAAAAAAAACTTGTCTCTCTGGGTAAATCATTTGCAATTGTTGACCATTATAGCAGCTCCCAACATCCGTTCATTAAAATCCGTTCAGATTGTGGTTATTTAGACCTTTCAGAACTATTTACTGTAATAGCTCCCATATGCTTAGCAAGAGATATAAATCTTATCAGGCAAAAATACTAACCAAGAGTGGGTTTTCTTTAATGGTTTCAGGTAACCAAAGGACTTCTTGTAAAACCCCATTTTTCCATAAACCACATTGAGCTACTAACTTAACCTGGAGGCGTCGTCATGAGATTCCCAAAGCATTTTCTTTTTTTTTATGAACATCAGTGAAGATTCACAGTTAAGTTGAAGTGATAAAGCACATTTGAACACATTTCTTATAAATATTATCTCATTTCTATTTGTTGAGATTCTTAGTAACATCATAAGATAATAAATATTTTGGTCTCATATTTATATTATCACTCAAAGTGAAGTTCAAATTGACCTGCGAGCTGAGTTCAGTGAGTGCGCTTTCTCTGAAGACTCGGAGTCCTTTTTTCACGTTATTGTAGCTTATCTCAACCAAAACTGGTGGTTTACATGCCACAGATTAGCACTCATAAACACCATTCATTAGAGGGCTCCGAAAGCGCCTCCCAAAAGTGCCTGCCAACAGATTATGCTTGATTAATATAGAGTGAAACCTGTGGCCACGACAAGCTGTAAACATAATAACTGGAAGATTTTGGTTTGGTGCAAATAAACAGATGGGATATTAACATATTAGTGAATCATATTCTGTTAAAACTTTATATTCCATCACTTCATCTCTGGCCGGGTTTTTCCATCATTAGGTTTTCATTTGTCTCATGATTCATGGTTCTTTTTTCTCGTTAATACTTTTTTTTTTTTTTTTTTTTAACCAGTCACATCTTTTAAAGTTGGCAATAACATCTCTTGATATAAATGAAGTGTGGATGTTATGTGATAACAAGAGTTACAAGAGTGAATGTTTTGCTCTTGAGTCACAAAATCTTAATCAGGATTTTAATATTTAAATTTACATATTGAGGGAAAATAATTAGGGGATTTCATCGTCATTATACCAGCTTTTTTGTTTTTTCTTTACTTTTTTTTTTTATTATTATTGTTGTTGAAACCATCTGTATTCTTATGTTAGTTTGGTGCAAAAACTTAACTAGTCATATTATTTTGCCCAAACTTCATCAAGTATATACTAAAAGCAAAAGCAACAGCCTTAAAACTCAAGAAGAATAAGGCAAGAACTACTTCAATTTAGAAATCAAATTAAATATTCTTGATTCAAAGGTGACATAATACAACCTTTTTTTCAAGTTGTCACAATTTCCTGAGCTCTCTGAAATATATCAAACAGTATTTGGTCAAAATACTACAAGAATATAGTGCAAATGTTTCCTTTTCAATCATGTCTTTACATCTCTTGTCATAGGAGCTTCTTTTAGGTGGTGGAGTCAGCAGATTGACTCCTCTCTGCATTACTCTTATAGATGTCTCCTTTGAAATCTGCCTCAAACATCTGTGCTGCCCACTTCTACAGCAAATGCCGCAAGATGTGAAATTGGTTGGAGATAAAGGTGGAGATGCTGGGTAATTGTACTCTGATCTGGAAAAATAAAAATCTTTAAATCTTTAAAGGTAAGGTTAGAAATTCCACGTGATTTCTGACCCAGAACACGTTAGTATCTGTTCACCAGCTGCACATCTAGAGAGTACACAGTTTAAAAAATAAATAAATAAAATAGTCTTCCTAAATTAAAAACAAACCGACTCAGGGCAGCCTACCCACCAACCCATAACAAACATTGCTCCAGCCAGTCATCAACACTTTCAAATATCAACAGACATAAGGTAATTCAGAAATCGCTTAATCGACCTTTAAATCTTGCTACAGGTCTTGGCCACTATCATTCTGCCCAGGTATGTCTCCAACACAACAAAAAGTTGTCTGACTTTCATTTCCATTATTTCAAATTGTGGCAACGATTGATTTCCAAACATTATATGCAATGGTTTTCAGTAATGCAAAGTTAAAGCAGTCAAACTCATTTCATCTACTTCTATAAGATTATGTTGGGTGAATACTAAAGCCACTACGGATCAATATTTACAAAAATAACTATATTTCCTATTACTTTCACCAATCAGTAATGATGATAATCATTACCCTTTTCTAAAGCAGAACAAATAAGTTTTTTTCATCCATTTTAATTCATTTGAAGTTCTTGCAGTCTTGCACTCCCGCTATCAGCAAAAATCCTCTAAAATAACTTTGGACTCCCTCCCTGGCTGCTCCCAAACAGCAACCTTGATTATCATGACAGAGGCAACTTGAGTCTTAAGGAAATAATGTGGGAAGATAAAATGAGAGAGTGATCGAGTAAGCGATTGCACAAGAGTTGTGAGTTATTCATGCTCCTACATCAAAACCAACGGCATATGTTAACCGTAGCGGGGGAAAACCTGTCACAACCTCCACACTCGCCTGACCTGCACCTCTCCGGAAGAGCTACAGCTCTGCAGGAAAAGCCAACAATGACGTAGATCTATAGTTGCTACATAAAAACATAAATCATGCTCCAGTCTTGGACAGTGTCATAAAAACAATTTAATTTCCATGCGTGTAAGGGGGCCCGCTTTGTGTAGCATTAACATTGTCGTCGTAAAAATCTGAACATGTTGATGTTATCATGTCCCTGGCGGCAATCTTTAAAAAGTAGAAGTCCAACAAGTTTGAATATCATTGCAGCCATTTTTTTGTTTTTTTCATGCTTGTGTGCGGTGACTCTAGTCTAAGTAAAGAGCAGCACACGATACAGCTGCCCCAGACCTCGGGACTTCAGTAGTAGTAGGCAGAACTGCCGGCTTACTACTGCAAATACTCAGCAGAGAAGCCGCAAAGGGGAGCGCTCTTTAGGCCTTCATCAATTTTTCCCCTTTTGTTTAGTCAGGCCCACCAGAGTCTGTGCTCCATCATTTAGCTGGTGTTCCAGTTTTGACTTAAAGCAGAAGCTCTGCAAGTGCACCGGGCTGACATGATTCACAAACGCTCACATTTGCATGGACAGCTGCAGAGCGCGTCAATCTAGTTCCCGCAGTTGCTGAAATTTAGAGTAGCATTCGTCACACTAAACCTCTTTGACAGATCTCTGTCTCACTGTGCTGTAGATCTAAAAACCCATAGTAACTTTACCCTCGGAATCTCCTGCATCTGGTATTTTTCACAGAGGGTAATGTGGTACAAAGCGTTTTAAAGCTGATGTTTGTCATTCCTGCCGCAGCGTATTAAAGTCCTCGCTGAACAACCTTGAGGAAGTAATAGCTTAATTAATTGTATTGTTTACAATGAAACTGTGTACTTTTTGGTCTTGTGGTTTTTACAACCCTCTTCAAATTTATTACTGTTGTAAGCTTATTAGAGTTTCACAGTTTCCCCTTAGACAAATCTCTTTTAAAGCCCAGTATGTCTTTTTTTCTCTGTTTGTATTTTATTCTCTTCTCATTATTGAGGAATCTTTTTTGTGAAATGTTTTATTGAACTGAATAGGATCAAAGCAAGAATTATGAATTTGTTTGTAGCGTTTGTAGTGAAAATCATAGAATAAATCAAACATCTATTCGGCTGTTATTCCAAATTTACCCTCAAGTTTAAAACACCTCACCTTTTGATGCTTTTTACGCTATTACTTAGTTTAAGAGAATATGTTATTTTTGTCGTTGGACATCTCATCTTTTACCTCATGTCAGAAGGAACTTTTTAAATTAAACACAAACTATCTGGAAGACACAGGAATAATGCTGAGGCATCAATCTGTGCAAGCTCCTGCCATAACCTTATTAAATGCAGGTGTTATGCTGCTGTCTCCTGATGCCCCACTGGGTTGTTGGTTACAAACTCTGAAGACATGTAGCCTGATTGAACGTTTGCGTAAAAGATGGATCAGCACATGGCTCTATGTGCTGACAGACATAAAAAATGAATTAATCTACCTGCCAAGCTCCACGGCCGTATGAGCCAGATCAGGCAAACGTTGGAAATTTTCACACCATGTCATAGGTTTTTACAGTATCATTTTCAACATTTTTCTTATTATGTGCACCTTTCATTTTTTTGTGCTTTGGTTACAAAATCTTTATTTGCCATAATTTATTTTTAAAGCCATGTGGTTTGTGTAACTATAAGAAAAGAACTGAGGAAAGAACTGGTAAATGTGTCTCAAATATGTGTCTCATATAGTGTCGCTGTTAGGAAATATTCAGCTCAGCTTCATTTTTCTTTTTTGATTGAGCCTAATACAGAGCCTGTCGAGGGTTTTACTGTTTAAAACTGCTTTTCAGCCTTACAGAAGTCTGTTTTGTTTTTTTTGTTAAATCATTACGCAAACATATTTTGGATTGAAGTTTAGTTCTCGACTGGTTAAGCTGCTGCTTCCATATGAGTAATGGCTGTCCTCTTCGCCACCCTTCTTTGTTGAGGTAGTGCCTTGCTTAACTGAACAAGACATTTTAATGCAAATCACAAAAAGAAGGTTACATGAAGTTCAGCCAGCAAGTTGGCTTTGCAGCTGTAAAATGTACAACCAGTGAATAAAAATGTGAGGAAAGACAAAATAAACCCCTTTGGCTATGTTCATTCTGATGAAAGATGACAGAGAGTGGAAAGTGTAAACTCGATTTAAAGCTGCTTCTTCTTGAAGAGGTTAACTAGTGGTGGCTTTTTATGGGGGAAACTAAAGTTCCCGAGGGCAACAAAAACATCAATGTTATTTCCCTCTTTTGCAGAATAGTTATGCAAACAGTGCTGAGGAAGAAGGTTTCTCACAGGCTGTCATAATGAATTTAAGACACATTGTTTTGCATTGATGATTTATTGAGTTTTAAGGCGTATTGAAACAAAATGCCAGTTAAAGTCTACTGCTAATGCATAAGACTAAAATGATAATTTTTATATGCTAAGATCATTTGTATTTAGATCTTAAGAAGTTTAGAAATGTCATAACTCGCAGTTTTAAATGAAGAGATCTTGAAAATAAAAGAATTTGACAGCATTTCTTCATCTAGAGTAAGTATTTATTGCTTTGGATCGCTGATGAAGTCTGTTCAATTTTCCTCTTTAAGAAAATGAGCAGGGAACATTCCTCAGTTACTCTAATGCATGAACTATAAACTGAACCTGGATGACGTCTTTCCAGACTGGAGTTTTTACATACTTGCCCTAACCTGACTTTTAACCAGACTTGCATAACAGAATACTCACAGTATCACAACCGGGAAAACTTCCCTCTCGTGCTTTCTGGTATCAGACGTGCTGAGAATTAGAAACATTTACTTGTATGGTTGATATATATTTTAGAAAATATATGTCTTGCTTTTGCATAATTCCTGCATTCCATTTGCTCCTTTTATTTGATTAATATATTTGTATTTCCAACTTCAGCATTCTTGTAGGTGTTTTCTGTACCTTCAAGACAAACATGGGAAAAATGTCCAGCATGAATTTCATCTCTTAACCCTAATAATAATAAAAAAAATAAAAAATAAAAAAAAATAAATAAATAAATAAATTTAAAAAATTCTGGATATTTTTTTTATTGGTTGGTTTAAAAAGAAATTTAGACATTTTAGCAATACGGGAAAAAAGAAAGCATATTAATGTACAACTGAAATATCAGATTTTAAAGATTTTAGTGAAGTTGGACACACAACCAGCTGCATTATGAAAAAATCCCTGTTATGGACATGCTTGGTGTTTGATTTCCCTTTCATCCATATTATTATGAAGTAAAAACTACAGACAGCAGCCAGTCAGGTTTTGAAGGGTGAAGTCAGTAGAAACGGTTCTCTAAATGTCCTATACCATATCTAATAGGAACTGTGTTGCACCCTCTTCTGGAGAAAACTGATTATGCAAAGTTAGGATTAAAGATTATAGCCTGATTCGAGTATTGTTATTTATTTATTTCACTTTATTTTATGTATGTCAAATTAATTAAGCTTATTTGATTTTATTTAATTTGATGTGAACGCACCTGTACACTGCCAAAACGTTATATAGTTATAATGTTTGTAGTTTTTTCCAGTAGATAATAATATTTGTTTATGAAATACTTGCGGGATTAAGTCACATATGAAATTCCTTCTGCGTTTCTGTATAGTTGTTAATTTTCATTTATCGGGTTTAGTCGATGACGTCCTTCCTGTTTCCTGCTTCGTTACGCGGACACGTGCAGGCTCTCTCGAGCTGAAGGAAAAACGGCTTCTAAGCTTCAGCTTTTAGACTCTTTCGTCTTGTCGCCTGTTTTTTTCACGTGGAAAGATTTGCCGGATAGGTAGTCAACATGGTGAAGCCTCAGTTTAAGGGGAAAATGTCGATAAACCCCTCGTCGTCCAGCAGCAATCCGGGTGAGCTAAATCGCCGTTAGCCGCGGTTTGTTTACAGCCGATGCTAATCGAAGCTGATTATTTACCATCAAAGTTACAAAAAAGTTTACATGTTTAAATGCAAATGCAGTGTGCTGAACCGAGTCACTGGGCTTGTGTCACAACAGCACCACGCTGATCCGGGCCCCTTAATTGCTGGGGAATAAGAAAGTAAAACATTGCTGCGAGGTTGATTTAATAAACCCTGTGGATATTGTCAACTGGGCTGTTTTGTTGGTGGTTTAATCAACAAACTCGTTCATGTTACAGATCGAGTCAAAGGAGCTGGTGGGAACAACATGAGGGACCGAGCCACTATCAAACGTCTGAATATGTACAGACAGAAACAACGATGGTAGTTGATTTTTGTTATTTATGCTCATTTTGTCACATGCACATTTGGATTTGTGACTTGAGTTGTGACAGCTGCTGTGTTCACACTGATGCTGAGCTTCTGTCCCCAGTAATAAACAGGGAAAAGTCATCAAACCGCTACAGTACCAGTCCACAGTTGCCCCAGGGACAGTGGCCAGAGTTGAACCGAACATCAAATGGTTTGGTGAGTACGCATTCTTACTGTTTAACCTGTTATAACGTATGTGCTCTGCAACTCTGTGGCAGGCACATTTTAAAGTTTTATATTAAAAAGCGTATGTATATAAAAATAGGTGTGTACACATTGGGTAGAGATTTTTATTTTATAGATGTATTTATTTATTTTGTGTATATTCATATAAAACAAATTCATTTATTTATATAGATTTATTTACACACACACATATACATACATATACATATATATATATATATATATATATATATGTGTATATATATATATGTATATGTATGTATACATATATATATATATATATATATATATAAACTACTGTTAAGGTTGTTATGTTCCATACAATGGTTTTGACATGTCTGAAATAAATCAATAAAATGAGAAAATGAAATAAACACCTTTTGGCTTTAGGTTTTATTGGCAATTCCCTTTAGTTGAGTCGTCAAACTTCACTACCTAGTCCAGTCTTTAGTCCAAATCATTAAAGAATGGAAGGTTCAGACACCTGAAATAGTGGCTAGAATGAATCTTGACACGTTTTAATGAGTGCTGGAGAAACTGTGGCAGGCAGATAGGCAACCACACTCATATTTTGGACATGTTCAGAATCTTTGGGCTCTTACAGTAGTGTTTAATCAAGATTTCATAAAAGATCTGAGGTGGCAATACTGGGTGTGATACCAGGAGGAATTGAGGGTAGAGCCAACAAATATCTTTTACAGATATTGCTGACGATAGCAATTAAGTACATAAGTATTCCGTGGTTAAAACCTGATCCCCCAACTTGTTGACCGAAAAAGTGTGGGAAGTCTTTCAGATGGAGCAGATAACATACACTCTCAGACTTCAAAAAACTCTTTATTTAAAGGTGGAGCCCTGTCGTGGCTCTAAAATGGCAATGAATAGATTTTCCTACACATTCTGCAGTCCCCCCAAGTCCGAGTCTTAAGTACTACAAACCTGATCCCAAAAGGAACAAGTCTTTACCGGCGCCCAACCAAGATCATCTTTGGCATCTTCCTCTTATCTTTATCAGCTTTTTGGGACCATCTTCTCACATAAGACTTGAATAATCCTTTATTTTGAAACGTTAATCAGTGGTTCAAAGTTAGTTAGTTAAGGGTAACAGAGGGTTGCTTTCTGAGCTGTCAAAAGTAGACAGCCTGCACAGATAATTTGATTTTATAAAATGTGATCAAAAATAGGATGTCATCCTCAAGTGAGTTTTTATTTTAATCTATATTCAGCAAATACTCGCGTCATCAAGCAGTCATCCCTCCAGAAGTTCCAGGAAGAGATGGGCGCTGTCCAGAAGGATCCATATCGTGTGGTGATGAGACAAAGCAAACTACCAATGTCCCTTTTGCACGACAGAGTCAAAGCCCATGTGAGTATATAAAGACATTAAACTTGTCCTGCTTTAAAATAACTTTTTTTTTTTTTTTTTTTAATCCAGTTAGTTCTTTTTCACATAGGGAGATTTTTACAATACTGGTATTTAAATATGGACTTTTTCTCCTTGACTGGGGCTCGCTCTTATTTATTGTTTATAACCGATTTCATTAGATATTAAGTTGTGAAATAACGTTGAAGCTTGCTTTAATCTCTATTCTCTACAGGTTGTTTATGTTTCTCTCCTAATTGTTATTTTTGCAACTGATATCACAGTTCCAGTCTCACAAGGATGTGTGTAGTGAAGTTTTTATATATATATATATATATATATATATATATATATATATATATATATATATATATATATATATATATATATATATATATATATATATATATATATATATATATATATATATATATATATATATATAGCTAGTAGAGTACTCAGCCAGGCAATATATTTCTGGTTGTGGCTGATCAACTTTTTTACAAAGAACATTAGAATCCTCCAGAATCTATCACCAAACCCTTTAACAAAGTTACCCCACATGCATTTATATTGATTCTTTGAAGAAATGTTTGAACTCTATAGATGTATGAACTCTCCAGGAACAAACACAAAAAACACCACTTTAACATGAGCTACTCTGGTTTTTCTTGGATTACTGGTGATTTGTAAAGTACTCTGTATGCTAAAATAAAGTTTCTCTGCAACCTCAGAACTCTAAGGTACACATTTTAGACACAGAAGGTTTTGAGACCACGTTTGGACCGAAAGCTCAAAGAAAAAGGCCCAGTCTCATGGTGGGGGATGTGAAAGATTTTGTGGAACAAGCGGAGGCTTCAGCACTAAGCTACAGTGCAGACAAAGACAAAAACCTAGTAACTGAGGACACAGGTGTCCGGTAAGATTCACACACAAGACTATTAATACAGTCTTCATTCACATTGTCAAGCTTTGTTGAAATTGTCTTATTTAAAGCTGGTAAACTGTCTTTGTTCTCATTTTGCAACAGAGAGGAAGCACGTGAAGAGATTTTCAAGAAGGGTCAATCCAAGAGGATCTGGGGAGAGCTTTACAAGGTAAAGCTCGAGGAACGTTCATGGAAAATTTTAATAGTTTTAAAGCTAGAATCTAACTTTTTGTCAAAATGGTGATTAGGGATACAAATCTTCAACATATGTCTAATATTAAGCAAAATGCTATAACTATCAATGAAAGTACCTAGGCTTGCATCGAATAATCGACATAGTCGACACAATTTAATGACTAAATTAAAAAAAAAGTGCAATAGATGAAGACAGTAGTTAAAATGTAATCAATCTTTGCAACTCAAGCTTAAAAGTAACAGTGCAGATTTGGAGCTTTGTTCAAATTCAGCTGAGAACCGGTGTGTCTTCAATCTGGTTTTAAATTAGCTGAGTGTTTCAGCTCAGTCTAGGCCGTTTAATTTTGATGTTCTGCAGTATTTATTTGACCCAGAGTGCATTGACGGCAATCATTAATTGTAGAGAAATGGACTGGAGTGCTGCTTCCTCATTCTCCTGATTTACTCTTAATAGGTCATTGACTCGTCTGATGTCATCATTCAAGTCCTGGATGCCCGTGATCCCATGGGAACGCGCTCCAAGAGCATAGAGACATATATGAAGAAAGAAAAACCTTGGAAACATCTGATCTTTGTTCTCAACAAGTGTGACCTCATCCCCACCTGGGTTACGGTGAGATCTTACAAATGGGACATTTTTCTGGGTCTACCATTTGACTGTGAATAACTGTATGAGTCTTTCGTTGGTTTGACATCCTTTTGTGCCTGATTTCGAACCAGAAACGGTGGGTGGCTGTTTTGTCCCAAGAGTACCCCACTCTGGCATTCCACGCCAGCCTCACCAACTCTTTTGGAAAGGGCTCCCTCATTCAGCTCCTCAGGCAGTTTGGCAAAGTAAGTAAATCAGTTCAAAATGTATTTTCTTTTTCTTATAAGCAATATATACTGACAGATCCAATTAAAAACAAGATTCCCAAGAAAATTCATTTTTGATTATTGAACCCTTCCTTAATTGATTGAAGTACAAAGGAAATTCAGTGTTTTCATCATATTTCCTTCACTTCATGTTGTATAAAAAAATTAATCTAGAATTTGATGTCAGTGCTAAGTGTGTAGGCAAGACAAGTTTTATTTGTATAGCATATTTCATTACAAAGTGCTTTACGTACAAAACATTTAAAAAATGCAATAAAAAGTAAGTTTTAAAGCAGAATTAAAGACAGACAGACAAAAAGAATAAAACAAATGGGATGCAAGAAATAAAGGTTGTAGTGCATTGTGGTAGATTACCGAAATGCTGCAGTAAATAAAAAGGTTTCAACGTTGACTTAAAATGACTGAGAGTTTCCGCAGCCCTGATGCATTCTGGGAGTCCCATGAGAACAGTGTTACAGTAGTCCAGTCTACTGAAGATAAAACCATGGACAGGTTCTCTGTGTCCTGCTGAGACATCAGTCCTTTAATCCATGATCATTTTTTTTTTTGGTGATAATAGGCTGACTTCACTACTATCTTAATGTGGGTGTTCAAATTCAGGTCCAAGTCCAGGACCACACCCAGATTTCTGGCTTGGCTATTGGTTTTTAGCTTCACTGCTTAAAGCTGGGTGCTGACTTTTAATCTTTCTTCCTTGTTTCAGAGCAGTATTTTTGTTTTGTCTTCATTTAACTTAAGAAAATTCTGGCACATCCACTCTTTAATTTGATCAATGCATGTGATCAATGTTTGAATTTAATTATAGTCTGGTGAGATGGTTATATAGAGTTGTCTGTCATCTGCATAGTTACGGTAACACGTTATGTTCTTTTTCATAATTGGAGCGACTGGGAGCATATAAATTTTAAACAACAGAGGCCCCAGAATTGAACCTTGAGGAACTCGACATGACAACTTAACATCTGTCGTAGTTGTCCAAAGTTTTAAAAAAAAAAAATGTTTCCCCTCATTATGATGCTCCATACATTATCAGTAGGAGTTGTATCTTGACTGAAGGCAGACGAGTCGAGCACACGCACAATACAGGCAACCCAAGAACTGAAAAATTGATCACATGAGGAGGGGGGGCACAGGATGGGCAGACCATGTCCAACATCAAAAAATTAAGAGAAGAATGGCTTTTTTTACATTTTACTGCAGAAATGCTTGTATACTTGTTTGAGGAAAAAATAAGAGTTGGTGGATTTTGTTGTGGCTGCAGAGCAGTGGTATGAAGACCTGGAAGACTGCATATAAAATCAATATAAATTAAGTAAGGTAAGTAGCAACCAGATTATTTGCGAATAAAACTGGATCATCTTTGAATGTGACTGACTCTATTAAAGAATTTTATGCAGTTTGCTCCTCTGAAGCATTCAGTTATGTGTTAGCACAATGCCAAAAGGAAAGACAAAAGCAGGAATTTTAGGAGGAAAAACGGATACATCCATCTGAGAAAGGTTGTAAGGACATTTCCAAGTAATTTAGAGTCCATCAGTTTATAGTAAGAAAGTTTATTCTCAAGTGAAAAACATCCAAGACCATTTCCAACCATCCCAGAAATGGATATTGTGGAAAGTTCACACCAAGGACAGACCACGCAATGCACAGAAAAAGGCAAAAATCCCAAGTGGAACATGTCAGACTCCATAAGTTTCTGATAGTATGTTAAATTTCATGACAGCATAATTAGATAAAGGCTGTGTGGATTGCCAGGAGAAAGCCCCTTCTCTGAAAAGAATATGGAAGCATGACTATGGTTTGCAAAGTTACATCTGAATAAACCACAAGACATCTGGAACAACGTCTTTCGGACAAATGAGAGTTAAGTGAAGACGTTTGGCCAGAATGCACAGTGCCACGTTTGACAAAAGTCACACAACATATGTGCACAAATGCCTCATACAGGCTGAGAATTGGTCTTATTCTGTGGATATGCCATAAAGGGTCTGTTATTTAGAAAACGCTGTTGATTTTTTTTTCTCTTTTCTTCAAAAACTATACTGTCACAAGATATGTCTAATTTATGGCATAAGTTTCTGTATTCTGGATCCGTCATGTGATGCAGTGGGTTTGGAATTAAACAAAAACGCTTGGAACAGTAAACATTTGATGGGTTTTAAAATGAAGACAGTTTTGTTTCCAAAAGATGTAGAAAACATTGTGGTCACAAAATAATACAATATACATTGTTTACATTTTTTTTTTTTTTTTTTAAAAAAAGCCTTGCTTCAAATGAACTTTTTTTCCCCCCCATGTGATGACAAATTGATTTGTTTTATTTCTGGCGGGAGCAGGGACCCATCTAACATCACAACTGACTAGAGGACAGAGTCTTGTTTAGAAACGGATAACTCGACCCTTTGTTTTGTGTCTCACAGCTCCACACGGACAAGAAACAGATAAGTGTGGGTTTTATTGGCTATCCAAATGTGGGGAAGAGCTCCGTAATCAACACTCTGCGGTCCAAAAAGGTCTGCAACGTGGCACCCCTTGCTGGAGAAACAAAGGTACGGTCGTCATTTCACCATCGTATTTTCACGTGTCCCTTGTAATGACCCGGTGATCAACCAGAGAGCAACATGAGCCCTGAAAACTCTGAGAAACCTCTACCCCTTTACAAAGCAGTCAATAAGAAACTACAGTTTCTTGGATCATTTTAGGTTACAGATGGCAACATTAAATGGTTTGTTTTGAGTTTTTGTGTACTTGCAACTACGCTTTAACTTGGTGAATTAAGACCATAAACTCATTAGGGAAGTAAGATTTGGTATCTTTTTTCCTCATAAACTAAAACCTTCCTTCAGACTCTTGAGACTAAAACGTGCTGTTTTGCCACCTGCTGTCTGTTTAAGAAAATGCAGGTTAAAAGCACTTCCAACTACTGTTTTTTTTTTTTTTTTACATCTTTTATGCATTTGTGGTTTTTCGGAAGGATTTTGATATAGTTAAACATTTTACAGTTGCATGCTTGGCAGACTTAGTGGATACTTTGAATAAATGAGGGAACAAATGCCATGAAAAATGCAATATTTGACATTTACCACCTAATCTTCTATTGTTTAAGAAAGAGTAAGTGAGTTTATTATTGCTTAATCATTACACTACAGGTAAGGTAACGGGAGACTAGGTGGTCCCGGTTAATTTGCTTCCTCCTTGGGCAGAGATGTTGTTTCTTTTCTTTTTTGTTTTATGTTTAGCAGGTTAAATCAAATGCCGTGCTTTGGTTCAGTCATATTTAACGTGTGTCTGCTGTGTTGCCTAGAACTACAATCTTCTGGCAGTTTGACAACATTACCAAACCATATGTACCTTTTATTGACTGTTTAAATGTTTGTATGCCCATGTGCAAAATTAAATCAGAAAACTTTCATCTGGAAACGATGCAGTTTTAAAATGAGAGGGCTAGAAACCCTGAATTTACTTAATTGGATTTTTGATGTAGTGGCGAAGTGACAATTGATGAATGTTACACGGTGCTTAACTTGGTAGTTTTTTGTAGTGGCAGCAACAGAGGTCATTTACTATCAGCTCTTGACTTTAAAATCTAAGTGGAGACTAAGGCTCCTTAACGTGTTTGGAATTATGTGAGGGGAAAATATCTTTCCTTTTATTGGCTTCTAAAAGTTGTTGAATTGGACCACAAGAGAAGGGAGATTTGCACACCTACCCAATGAATCTGTCAGGCCTGTGGCCAGACCCCACCCACCCACCATCACCGTGTCTTTAGCTCATGCTTGACATTTGAAAAAGCCAAATAAGCTCATGATCTGGAACACTGCGGAGACCATCAATCCTTTTATTTTATTTTTACTGCATTTATGGAAGAAGTGATCTGTGATGAGTTATTAGACTCCTTGATGGGATTAATAATGCCCTTGTTTTACCAAAACATTATTTAAACTTACAGTTTTCTATTCATGACAGTTGTTTCTGGTCGATAAATACCAACAGGGTGAAGCAGATGGTGTTATTGTCCTGACTCTTGTAGGTGTGGCAGTACATCACTTTGATGAGACGCATCTTCCTCATTGACTGCCCTGGTGTTGTCTACCCCTCAGAGGACAGTGAAACTGATATCGTACTGAAAGGAGTGGTAAGTCTCTTATACCTCCATGATTTGTCTTTTTCATGTCTCCTGTACAGTCTTGTTGCGCACTAAAATGCATCCACGTGGGTGGTCCCTGTGCTCCTTATAAAACTAAATCAGTAGTGTCTGGAAAACTTAGGCGCAAGTCCCAGAAACATTTTCCCATCATTTTAGGGTATTGATTCAAGTGTACTTTAAATGTGTGATTTGAGAGCAATAGAATTTTAATTTATAAAATAGAGAGGGGGATTAGGGTAGATGTGCTTAGTAATCCTACTGGGTGATTAAAATAAAATGTTTTAATCTGCTCCAATTCTGATCCTCAGATTCCTTTTGTGGGATTAATGGTTTTGTGGTTGATTCGGTCATGTACCTCATGTTGTTTTCTCTTCCGCACAAAGGTTCAAGTGGAGAAGATCAAGAACCCAGAAGAACATATAGGGGCGGTTCTAGAGCGAGCCAAGCCAGAGTACATTCAGAAGACCTACCGCATCCCTGCATGGAAAGATGCTGACGATTTTCTTGAGAAGCTGGCATTTCGTACTGGAAAACTTCTGAAGGTCTCTCTTTGGTTCTCCTACTTAGAGCAGCACTCAGTTGAAGGGTATTTTCTTACTTTTAGAGAGCATTATCTAGGTGCTGAGCTAAATATGACAAAAGTTACTTTGTGCTATTTCAACAGCCCATACTTGAATTTGCTTTATGATCATGATTTTTTTTTTAAATTGAAACGCAGTCAGTCATAAGTAGAAAGCATTGCAATCAATTAAAATCTTCATTACTTGTATGAGTAGTTTACTTAAAGCATTTGTTGAATATCACAGACCCAGAACATGACCCCCGAGCAATTATTACATACACAACGGCAGGTAAAAACTCCCTAGTGGAAGAAAAACCTTAAACCAAACAGTATCAAAGAAAAACTCCCTTTTAAGAGGGAAGAAACCTGGAGGAGGTAGGGCAGGAGAAAGAGAGAGGATGAAGAACAGGGAGAGGAGGGACACAGACACACCATCAAAGGTTCAAAAAACAAGATATATTAGTATTAATTATCCGTTAACTGGAGAACTAAGAGTTTTCTGTCCATATGACTGATACATGGGTAGTTGGTGGACTACAGAGACCACTATATAAACAGGTGTAGACAGCAGACACTGAGGTGGTCAGAGGGTGGGACTGCAGGTCAGTGGATCATGTTGGGGTCCTCCTGCAGCAGGTCTACAGCAGCAGATCCAGGATGAAGCTGTTTAAGACCAGCTGCTCCAGTCTGGTCCTGCAGCTGCAGGAGTGACTACTGGTACTAACACAATAAACTTTACACTAACTATATGTTTTACTAAACAGAAACCTTTTAAGTTTGGTTTAAAAGGTGGATGTGGTGTCAGCCTCCTCAACCCAAACTGGAAGTTGGTTCCACATTGATGGTTCCTGATAACAGAAGACCAGTCCTCCAGATCTACATTTGGATCTTCTAGGAACTACGAGTAAACCTGCACTCTGAGAGCGGAGAACTCTATTAGGAACATGAGGCGCCATCAGTTCTTATCGCGGCGCTTGTCCATTTAGGAATTTTTACACAATTAATAGAATTTTGAATTGTATTTTAAATTTTACGGAGAGCCAACGGAGGGAGGTTACCAGTTTGTGCTTTTAATGTCTTAACAGTCTTCACTTCAAATCAGTTTGTTGCCTAAAAGTCCCATATTATGCAGCTTTGATCCCTGCACATGTTGAGCACCACAAGAGAGTTGTTTTACTTTGATCACGACTCAAAAACTCTCTTGATCAGTTATCAGGTGTAGATGCGTAGACCATTTGATCTGTGCTTGAAAATTTATATTACAGTTTTAAAGTTGGGAAAGTCACCATATAGGAACTATCTGAAGCTATTTAAATCACAATATTAACATCTTGAACATCCTTTTATCCATATTGTGCAGGGAGGTGAACCAGATCTTTCCACCGTCTCAAAAATGGTGTTAAACGACTGGCAGAGGGGACGCATACCATTCTTTGTAAAACCTCCTGGACCTGAAGGCGATGAAGAGGTGAGGGTTTTTTTTAACAGTTTTTCTACCTGAGCTCGTTTAGGCAAAAAAAAAAAAAAAGGTGTGTTTTTTTTTGTTTTTTTTTCCCACCACCCTGTGAACTTTTTCAAGCCTGCATTTTTCTATGGAATTTTCTCAGGGGGGGGCCAAACCTTTGGCAGTTGAAGGACCACCAGGTGGAGTGGACAATGTAGAGGAGGACCAGCTGGACACTCAGGACACCATCTCAGGAGAACAGCAGCAGCAGCAGCAGCAGCAAATGCAGAAAAAGAAGGAACAAGTACAGAAGATCCTTGCTAATGTGCGACAAAATTTTGGCAAGATCAGTGTGGCACCAGAATTCGGTGAAGAAGACTTGATTCCAGTGGAGATGGCTGACCTGGACATGTCTGAGTTTTCCGGTTCTGACGTCGAAGAAGATGAGAGCCAAGATGAAGATGAGCCCAGTGTTGAGTCGGTCAATGGAGAGACCGAGGTTTCAGAGGCCACAACCTCTCAAACTGAGAAAGGAAGTGGCACCAAGAGTTCGCGGGAGGTCATACGTGAGCTTGACGAGAAGATCGCCAAGTACAAGCAGTTCCTGGACAAAGCCAAATCCAAACGCTTCTCTGCAATCCGGTCAGTTCTTTAGCCCAAATTTCACATATCTTCCTCGTCTTGTACAGTGCACGTACTTTATTTATCCAGTAATGAGATGCTGCTAGGCGGAGCGATGGAATGCATGTTAGGTGGCCTATTTCCGTAATGCGTGTCGTTGTGTTCTGCAGCTGATTTTGTTGAATTTCAGCCCACACATCCAGTAGCTAATTTAACTAACTGCTGTTTGAATAGTCTTAGCCTGATTTGATTCCAGATAATGATTTAAAAAAAAAAAAAAAAAAAACTCCAGTGCTCGGTAAGGGTTTAATCTTTTTTTTTATTGCTTTCTTTTCCCTCTTTTTTTCCCCCCACTTCTTTGGACAGGATACCTAAGGCACTTTCTGACAAAACCATCACAGACATCAGAACTAAACAAGCACAGAAAAACAGTTGTCAGTCCACAGGTATGTCATTTTTATCTTCCGGTCCCCGAGTCTAAACCTTTACTTATATCCCTTAATTTTGTAGTGTTTATATTTTTGTTGCTGTATTTATATTTGACAACAAATATCTTAATCTGTCTTTAATTTTTAGCTGCAAACCAGAGTAGCAAGAAGAGGAAAGCTGAGGAAGACGAGGAGTCCACACAGCAGTCCAGACTGACGTCTAAACAAGTATGCAGCATTTCTCCTGTTGCAAGTGGATGGAGGGAGTGGTCCATTGTTAAATAATCTTCTCTTCTTTCTCTCTGTTTCTCTAGAGAAGAGCATTGGAACGTGCCAACAAGGTGAAGAAAGTTGGTGTGCGTTATTATGAAACGCACAACGTGAAAAACAAGAACAAAAACCGAAAGATGCCAGCATCAGCCATGCAGGGTCAGAGGGCAAAAAGATCAAAGCACTAACCCTAAGATCGACGTGAGAAAAAATTAAAAACATGCAAGAAAATTTTATTTAAATTGAACAAAAGATCTACTTTACTAATGACAGATTCAGAAAAAGTGTGAAGCTCAGAGTTGAAAACTGTTTATCAGGGTGCCTTTGATGTCTTTTCCTTAAACACCTTAAACAACCAGGAAATGATGTATTCTGTCTGTTCACTCTTATCCACTTGGACCCAGAACTGCTTTGGAATAACATTTTATTCATCAATTACTTGATATTCAAGAGATGTGTTCAGTTGTTGGTTGATTTAAGTGTACTTGTCATGCCATGCTCTCAAGAAAAGTGAAATGTTCAGAAATCAGTTTTAGCTCATGTTAATTTGGCAAATGAAGAAATAAGTCAACGTTTTAGCATCCGTTACTGGGAGGTGGCAACTGGGCGCTTGGCATTTTACTTCACTGGTGTAATTATTCCTTCCAGTTGTGCCTGAAAATAAAGACAAATGGTTGATTATCATATTTATTTAGACAACTCGGCTAACGCAGGTATTAAATCTGGAATAACTTGATATATTTTTTCCTTTTGCGTAATTATAAAATGTCACCTTGAGCTGTTTGTTGGTCATCGTCAAGCTGTCAATCTTCTCATTGTACTTCTTTTCCTCCAATAGCCTTTTTTCCGCCTCTCTCTTTTCAATTGCATCACACAATGCTTTCTGTTCATTTAGCTGCTTCATCAGATCTTGTTTTTCATTCTCCAGATCCGAAATCTAATAATACAATGAAACACAGTTTGTAGGAATTATTGAGGAAACTGTGCTTTGAAGGTGAAGTACAGCATAACAGTATAAGGAGCGTTAGATTAATAACGTAGTGCCCTTACTCTGTTTATCATGTCGTCCTTGCCCTGCTCAGCCAGTAGTGCTTTTCTCATGCCAAAAGCTATGCTGCTTTCATACAGGGTTTGGTAGGCATCAATGGTCATTTTAATCTCATCTCTGACCCACAGCAACAGCAGACCTCTCTCGGCACAGGTGACTGTAACCTGTCTGATAAGCTCATCTTAAAGAAATGGAAAATGAATCTAAAAAATGTGGCCAAAATACTTTGTGTAATAGAAGCCCTTTAGGGACTATTGTTCATGTATCTTCATTGTTACCCGAGTGATCTCTGGTCTGCAGCCTCTTGGCTGCCACCTTACCAAAACACTGGGAATAGAGTTCCCTGCGAATGGGGCAGATGCCCACTTGTCTGGCCTGCTTCTCCTGCAGCAGCTTTTCCAAGCGTTCTCCAAGGTTTACAACCTCTCCCCTCGTACTAGGTGCACTGGACACTTTCTGCACCCATAGTTCGTTCCCATTTTTCCATTCCCTGCAGAATCAGATGTTCAGAAGTCTAGTCTAGTTAAGAAGGCAAATGATTAACTGTCATGTGGTAAAACAGCACACGCTCTAACAATTAACAGATTTCACACAGCACGCCAGAATAAATCTGGTTCTTATTGGGTTTAAAAATGGGTAAATACAGCATGAGATTAATATCAGTATGTAGAGTCACTAGTTATTAAAAAAACAACTAAAGTAATGTGTATAAATTATTTAATGTCTTTATGTAGCAAATTGAGGACAGCAGCAATTGTTCTCTAAAATCATTGCTGATTTCTTTCCTGCTTGACATTCACTTAATACACCTTAATGTTCTGGACCAGAAAAACTAATTTTAACGAGTAAACTTGCTGTTAAATGCTTTTCAGCAGCAGCACCAACCAGCCTCTTACCTTGCTAATTCCTGTGGAGGCGCTAAGAGTTCACTCAATTTGTCGCACTGCTTTAGAATTTTGTCTAAGGTTTTTTTTTTTTCTGTAAGTAATGGCACACAACAATATGAGAGGTCTTGATGTGCATATATACAGTATATAATATACAAGCGTTGAGCACCAGAGCAATAGAGGCCCAGCTCTACCACACCGGGCAGGATCCCAGGTGGAGGCCCCTGAAACAGTCCAGCACCTAACAGCAGGGTGTCAGATACTGACAGGAAAAGAACACATGGAATGCCATAACCAAGGAACTGGTATACTGTACAGAAACATTTGTGCAGAATATGGAGACACCGTAGCTCGCAATGGGAAACACCTCCCATGGTGGAGGATGAGAGAGCCAAGACCCTGTGGGACCTCAGATACAAACTGACAAAATGGTATCGGCCAACCAACCGGACCTTGTGACACTGGAAAAATACTGAGGGCTTAAGGGAGAGCTGGAGAAAGATGAAAGCAATAGTACTGCCCATGGTCATCGGAGGACTGGGGGCCATGTCCTCTACGCTGGAGTAGTGGCTCCAGCAGATACCTGGAGAAACATCAGACGTCTACGTGCAGAAGAGCACAGTCCTAGGAAGGCTAAGATACTGTGCAGGACCCTCAAGCTCCTAGGCCACTGACAGAGGGACTGAGCTTAAGATGAACAGCTACCCGCCCTACCCTATCTAGAGGATATGGGGGGTGGGTAAGGAAGAGTGTTCGTATATTCCTGATGCACTAAACTTTATAACTGAAAAATGATTTACATTTTTACATGGCTGTACTATAGAAATAGAACTATACCTGGGTGGAAGGATGGAGTCTAGGATGTCCTCGTGTTCCTGCCTGGCCGCATCGGCGAGGGCTGACTTTTCTCTTAGAGGAGGCGGAGTGGGCATCAAGTCGCCAGGCTGTTCAGGACTCACTCTCACAGGCCGTCCCTGCCATGAAAAGCACTTTATTAAATGTTCCATCTACTATACTTTAGTAAAGTTGATTTATTTCAAATGTATGTATAGTTTTCTCAGTTCCACTGACGCTCCTTGGAATGAAGTTCTACAATTACAAACTCAACTGTTACCATAGACAGATTGACAAAGGCCACTTTTTACATGTACGCAAAGCTCAGGCTCGATTCGCGCCACCGTTGCCTGGCGCGTGCATGTGCCGCGACTTCAGCTTGTTGTCTGTCATGTACGTCAGTTAGCCAGCACATTTTGGTTGATTTGTATATTATTATAACAAATTCTGCACAGGTCTCATGTTTATGTGTTATTTTGTATGTCTTAATCATTTTGTACATTTATTTGAGGTTTTCTCATAATTGTCATGTTTGCATAATTTTGCATCTTTTTTAAATTTCTCATATTTGTTTGCATCTTTTATAACTTCATCTCAGTGGTGTACAGGTGTACGTGTAAAATATATAAAATATTTAAATCTTTTCCTGGTCGATGTCTAACAGGCTGCAGTACCTACGCGACGTGATAAACTTCTACGTCACTCAAGTAATTATTATTGAAACTCCTGCTTACTGTTTTGTTTAAAGTAACTGCATTCAAGCACGACTGAATGTGTCTTTGTTTCCTACAAAAACACTTCTTTGGAGATTAACAAATATTTATTCAATTTGTTACTTGGTAAACTCACCTTTGTTGGTTTTCTTTCAGTGCTAGTCCTGACCAAAACTGGATTGTCATATCTCAGGAGAGATTCGGGTACCGGATTCATTGTTTTTCGTTGTTTGTTTGTTTTGTTGTTGTTGTTTGTAATGCCAGGGGGGAAACTACACGTAATGCAGCTCTAAATTTCTGAAATGTCGAGGCGACTCAGAGGTTCTTATTTGTCCGTTGTGTTGTCATGGTAACAACGGCCGTTTATTTGATTTTAGCGACGTTTTTACAGTATGTATAAAGAAAATGGTTGATGAAATGCAATTTGTTTGGCATTGCCGTTTTTCGAGGTTTATCGTGGCACACGTAAAGAAAAATATATTTTCTTTAAAAAAAAACCTCGGATTTGTCAGAGTTTCTGTCATAGCGGAACTAATAATAGAGGACATTTAGCACGTCGAGCTAAATTGTCGACGAACCACAGCAAACGGAAGTGTGTGATCTCAGTACAACAGCCAGAAGTTTGGTTTCGTCCGGAACATTGTGTATTTTTTTTTTATTTTGTTTTCGTAACCATGTACGTTTAGGCAAATAACAGCGGCGTTGTTCCAAGTTTTCCAGAATGGCCAAAGAGAAGCGCCACAGGAAAAAGGAGTCTCCCGAGCGGGAGCCCGAAGTGAAGGTAAAGCAGGAGAAAGTGAGCCCGAGCAGGCCGCAGAGATCCCGCGGATCCAGGTCGAGATCCGCCGGCACCTCCAGCCCACAGAGGACCGGAGCGAGCAGGTGCGGGCAGCCGCTCTCCAGAAACACCGCGTCCGCGTCGCCTCCTACTTGCTTTTGTTAATTTTAATAGCCACAAACTCCCACGCGTCGGGTGACGACGGAAACACTGACATGACATAAGGCGATGACTTTTTATTTGGAGGCATCCTGAGTGTAAAAACATTCATTTAAATGTGCAAATAAGAAGAACTTTGTATGATATTGTGTCGTCACAGATCCGATTAGAAATAAGCCGTTTCCTTGTGTTTATCTACGCCGCTAACTTCACATCGTGTTATATTTGTGGGTAATAAGTGGAGGCACCAATTTAAACAAAAGTGCGACGTCTGAGTGGATCTACGTGTCTGACGTCACACTCCTAAAGTGGCAACGCTGTGAGAAGTGAGCCGTTACAATACAATACTGTATATCTGTGGTGCTTTTTAATCAAAATGGTTCAACCTTTATGTGCTGATAGGATTACTTATACACAATTAAAATGTCATAGCTTTAATTAATTTAAAACACAAAAAGATACTGGTTTACTAAAAAGAAACTTAACATGACAGAGTTTGGACTTGTTAACCTGTTAGGACAGCTGTGATGATGATCAGGATTTGCTTTGTGGATGTTTGTAACAGTAAAGTAGATTGCAGCTACCCTCATAAACCGCTACACATCTATAACATACCTGTCTGAGGAAAATGCACTCCAGTGTATTTCATAAGATCATATATATTCTCGTAATGTAGCTGTTGTGCAATGTGTGCAAATGCATGCAGTTATCTTACTCTTGGAGATGCAAGTAATAAACTGAGAAAATTGAATTTAGTTTTTGTTGAATCCATTTATAAGTGTAATTAAACTGACAGGTTACAGGTTTATTGAATGGCAAAGTTCTGGATATTTCAATTTAAAGTTAATATGATTAAGTGTGTGTGTGTGTGTGTGTGTGTGTGTGTGTGTGTGTGTGTGTGTGTGTGTGTGTGTGTGTGTGTGTGTGTGTGTGTGTGTGTGTGTCTGCAGCAAATAGCCCTATAACCCTGGGAAGTTGCATCTTTATGGAAACGGTTTGGCTATTAAAATGTACTTTCAAAGATTGCTTAAGAGTCTCTTTTGCTCTTCATGTAGGTCACCAGCGAGGACGAGGGATCGCTCACCAGGTAGAAGGGAGCTCTCTCCTGCTAGACGGAGAAGCAGGTCTCCCAGAAACAGGAGGAGTCGCAGTCCTAATCGTGGCGGTGATGTCAGAATAAAGCGGGTGATTAGGTTCAAAGTTTCTTAGCAGCAGGGCTGAAAATGGTTTCTGTGTAAAACCTCTTCATGCCATTCCCAACACGTTCTCTAAGCTCTCATCTGACAAATGTGTATTTTTGACATTTTAAAGTTGCAAGCAGATGCTGTACACAACTTGGCACTTTAATCACAATGCTTTCTATCACCTACATGTCAAAAATTATTAGTATTATTCCAATATTTTGACCTACATTATTACACAAGGCAATCATTATTAGCAAGCCCCAACAAAATGAATATTTAAAAAAAAAAAGTAAAGGGTCATTACGGGGCCATAATGTCCCCAAAGGGGACTAATACTTGTACATTACACACACGCATTTCACCAGTTACACCTTGTTAAAAGATGTTATGTAATTTAAAACAAAGTATCGCTATTAAAGGTCCTTAACACTTTTCAGGTTTAATGTGGATGGACTAAAAAGTTTAACACACACAGCCTGTCTCACACGGTGCTTTTCTGACACTCTGAAGGGAAGCTGCTGTCTTTTCATCAACATGTTACTAACTTTAGGAAAAGTACTTGGAAAAAGAATCAAGACACGATTTTACGCAGTTACAATTTTTTTTTTTTTTTTTTTTTCCAAAACACGTCAGAAAAAGGGAGGGTCATCCTGTAAGCAGGGACTTCTGGTATGCAAGTCCATACGGTATTTCAAAAGTACTCAAAGTCTTTTATATTCATAGCATGATCATCTCGTCACGTCCACAGCACATTGTGAACCACTGACATGAGCATGGCCAGATGTTACAGCTTTTACCAGCCAAGACTAAAGAGAGATGCTCCAGTACCAAGTTCTGCTGTTTGTTGGTGAACGGCAACAAGGGAAGTTGAACCAGTCCTTAACAGCCTCCAAAAGAATTTTAAAAAAACAAAAAAACACAGTTTCCTAAAGATGTGCAGGTGTGGGGTCGCCATGTCTTTGCCTGGTCGATTGGATGCTCCCACGAAGCAGGAAAGGTAAAGTGTTTGTTTGGAGTTGCTTTATATGGGGGCATATAACAAAATTATGTTTTTATGAAGTCTAACCCAACTCCATTTTTATTGCTGATTGACATGCAAGCTTTTGTTTTGTGTAACCAAACACAAGCAGTAGCACCCTGCAACATTGCCATTCCTGTTTTTATTCTGTTTTGTCATAGATGGATATATGGGAGCAACAGGAGCTGTTGCGTGACACGCTCTGTCTACAAACATGACTCATGAATTCCCAGATCCCTGGGTCACTGCCTGTCATTGTTTGTTAATTCAAACAGTCTTTAAAAGTCCAGGCATCTTAAAGGAACCACCATTGTACACAAATGAACACTTGGGACTTGACCTGGACAGTTCCACGGGTCCTTGTAGCAGCCAGCATGAAGCTCTAGTGCAGCCGTCAGTACCAGAGTTTGTTCACGATGAACAGTTGACGTTCGAAGGTGGAGCTCCTCCATTAAAGGCCGCTGTTGCACAGACGTCATGCACTTGCTCAACTCCGGCCTCCCATCTCTACACACAATTAATTTGGTATTGCAACATAAATAACGATCTGAAATCATTTTCCCTCTTACTGTAAAACAGATCTTTGATTCCTTAAAATACTACAACTTAATAAACAAATTCAGTTTTTAAGTTTTAAACCCCAAAAGTCACATTAAGTTGGGGCTTCTTTTTAAAAAATTAGAAATCTATTCCTGAGAATGTCATTTTGTTCACGTTGTGTCTGAGAAAGTAGAACGTTTTGTACTGAGGACGCGACTGGACACAGCTGTTCAAAGTGCCAAAATATAATTCGCTTATGTAAAATTGTATTATTACCAGATAAAAGCATATTTTTCCATGACATGCTGGAGCTGTTACTGAAGCTATGGTAAGTTACTTATCAATGAATTTCCCTTCAGGGGATAATAAAGTATTTCTGAATTTGAATCTGTACTTTGCACCCACAGAACATGCCAGAATACCACTTTTCACTTTATTTTGAATAAAAGCAGTTAAATATGACTAATTTTATGGTATTGATATGACTGTAACTCTTCTTTACCAGTTCTGATATTCATTCATTCGTGTAGTCCTTTCTATTGATGCCTTTGTTTCCATGTGTCGCAGGAACGGGAAGAGCATAGAGGCACCGGTGACGAACGGAGACGAAGGAACGAACAAGCAGAGGAGAGGCGGAGCCGGTGGGAAACGGACAGGTCACGGGACCGGGACCGTGGCGAAGAGAGGCATCGTGAACGAAGCGCGCTCGAGTCTCAACAAGCCGAGCGACGGCAGCATGACGAGCGCCGCAGGGAAAATCGTCAGCGGCGAGAAGAAAACCAAGAACATGACTTTGGGCAATCCGAAGAGGAGAGAAACGGCTCAAGCGCTGCTCCTGTTGAGAAAGAGATGCCCAACTTCGAACTGTCGGGGGCACTCACTGAAGACACCAACACGTTTCGGGGAGTGGTGATCAAGTACAACGAACCACCCGAGGCTCGGATCCCTAAACGCAGATGGCGATTGTACCCCTTTAAGAATGATGAACCCCTTCCAGTCATGTACATACACAGACAGAGTGCCTATTTGTTGGGACGGCAGAGAAGAATTGCTGACATCCCCATTGATCACCCATCCTGCTCCAAGCAACATGCGGTATTCCAGTACAGGTAGGAAAGCAGCCGTCCGTCGGTGAAAGTGCTTTGTTCTGTGCTTGTTTATAAATACTGATTACTGTAATTGGTGTTATGTGTGGCGTTTGGTATTTCTGCAGACTGGTGGAGTACACACGAGCAGATGGCACCACTGGCCGCAGAGTACGGCCGTACATCATTGACCTAGGTTCAGGTAACGGCACCTACCTGAACAACCAGCGGATCGAGTCCCAGCGCTACTACGAGCTCAAAGAAAAGGACGTTCTCAAGTTTGGCTTCAGCAGCCGCGAGTACGTCCTGCTGCACGAGTTCTCGGACACTAGCGAAGTAGATGCAAAGCAAGAAGAGGAAGATGACGAGGGTGTAGACGAGTAAATCTGTCCCACGTGTCCCACCCCCAAAACCCCTTCAGGTTAAATAACATCATCCAAATGTCAAAAGAGCTGTTTCTCCGGGGAATACAGCAGCAAATTGAGCTGGTGTCTGTGGGTCTCAAAACAAAGGAACAAAGTTGTTTGTTGGTGTAAATTGTGTAATTAATGAACTCTCGCTCGTACCTGCCACACCTGTCTCTCAGTAGACCTCTTCTCAGGTTTGTATGATGGATGTCAGCGCTCACATTACACAAGTGCTCAGTGTCAGATAAAGAGATATCATACTAAATGTTGTTATATATTTTTGGATTAAACCGCTGAGTAGAAAATATCTCATTTATGCTCATACATTACATTATTTGAATGTGAACAATTTTGTTAAATAAGCATTTCTTTTTTTCAAAGTCTACTTAGAGATGATGACTTTTTGTAGTGCGAGAATAACGACTATTCCCTTTTAGACTTCCTTTTTGGTTTTGCCATTTTATTTGCATTCATAGTAAGTCATAATTTTTGTACTGTAAATAAAGACCAAAAAATGGACTTTGTATGAAGTGGGTTTTTTTTTTTGGGGGGGGGGGGGGGGGGTATTTAGTTGTTTGTTTGTTTTTTTTCATTACAATTTTTTTTTTATCAGAAGAATTCATAATCATAGCTTTACTTGTGTGGTACTTTAAAAAGTAAAAATGAGCTTTAGAAATTGACAAGTTGGACATATATGTGTGAAAATTAAAACAAACTTGCAAGGCTTTTTATAAAAAGGAAGGATTTATGCACAGCCTAGCGAGGATATGTTCACTGGGAGTTCTGGGAATTGAAATCCAATTGTCCTTTGTCATAAGTGATGACAGGAATACTGAGCAGGTGCGGAGAACCCGGTGCTCAGGTTGACGAGGCCGTTCTGGGTGGAGTTGTTCTCCTTGTACTTCCTCCCACACTCCACAAGCATGTGTGTTAGGCTAATAAGGGCTTTAAAATTGTTCCTGTTAGTGGGCGTGACAGTGAATTAAACAATATGTCCAAATAGAAAGCAAATTTAATATGGTACATTTAAAAAAATTCAACAACTACAACTTTCATGTTTAGGCTGCCTTTATTTAATTGCAGACAGCATCAACCCAAGATATTTTACTTGGTCTTATTTCTGAGCTATTAAACATCCGTTTTTACAATTCTGAGAAAAAAAAGTCAGAATTTAGACTTTGCTCTCTGAATTCAGAGATTAAAGTCAGAATTCAGAAATTCTGAATTCTGCCTAGAGAAGCTGCTCTTGGGATCACAAACCTTATAAACACGATTATGTTGCGCTTAAAAGGGGGACAACACCACTAAATCTGTTTTCTCCAGCAAGATGAAGAAGCTGCGTAATGACTTGTTTTTTTCTTGACTTAAATGACAGCAGAAGTCACGCCAGTGACAACTACAACTACACGGAGTTTCAGTTTCGCCAGCGGGCGGAGCGGAGCAAAGGACAGGAGGAGGAGGATAAGAGGGAGGGTCCAAGGGAGAGGAGTGCGTGGAAATGTGGCCGGAGCGGAGGAGAAGGCGCACCTGGGGAATTAGAAAGACAAACAACTTTCCTTTTAGGTTCCACTCAAGTTTCCCCACCAAGGCCATGCACCGAGAATAAGAGCGAGGATGTACACGTCCGAGCGCAGGCGGATGAGCCTGCACGAGCTGAAGAGGAAGGAGCCCGTGTGGGTGTCCACCGGGAGTCTGTGGCAGGACTCCCTGGCGTTGGAGCTGAGCGCCGGTGGTGGTTTGGGAAAACCGATCGTCTCCCCGCGGAGTCGGACCAGAGCCGTGTCGGTGGCGTACATCGTCAACGAGGACGCGTCTGTGCCGCGGACGGAGGAGAGTTTATCTTTGAAATGTGTGAAGGAAGCCTGCGCGGACGCGCACGCCGCTTTAAAAACCATTTCGTTCGAGAGAATATCACTGGGAAGCACCGACATCCTGGACAGTTTCTACAACGCAGGCAAGTGCAGGCATGCAGGCTGGGGGCCGCTTGAATTACACACGAGCGCAGTGCTGCTGAGTCTGCACGTTTACTTTTCCATCTCCCCCTTAGATGTAGCTGTGGTGGAGATGAGTGACACCTTCTGCCAGCAGTCTCTCTTCTACCACCTCGGAGTGAGAGAGAGTTTCAGTATGACCAATAACATCATCCTGTACTGCTGCAAGCAGGAAAGTGATCTACAGGCTCTCAAGGTAACACCTGCCCCCATTTACACTTTTACACCGATGATCGGGCTTCAGTGAGAGGACTAGTGCGGAGTTTTGTTGAGTTTTCATGATCTAGTCAAGTAAAAAGAGAGACGTTGCATCACGCAGTAGACGCTTTAGATGTGTCACTGTTTCCTAATATGTGGTCCTGTTTAAAGGGCACCTCACGTCTTTTGTAATGTATCCAGTCATGGAAACAGACAATTAATATTTGCAGTATCTATTAATTACCATCATTATGAGAGTTTGATATCTAAGGGACTATTAGTTTGGTCTGTAATAACATATGCATGTAAATACTGCACAACCACTTACTGGACCCAAAATTGGCATCTTTGTAAATATTCTTTGTCCTTTCAGAACATTTTAATCCAAATATATTTGTTCAGCACTTATTTAGAAATGAAGGAAAGATCAGATTATCATATTTTGCTGAATAAAACATAGTAATACTTGTGTAATCCATCAAGCTTTGATTAAAGGGGTAAGAAGGCTTGACAAGATTGCACTACAGTCATCTGAAACCCGATTCTTGCATCATCTTCCTCCAGGAGCAGTGTGGAAGTTACACTTTCATCCCGTACGTGGTGTCGCCTCAGGGCAAAGTGCTTGCCTGTGATGCAACAATGATGACTTGTCTCAAAGAGTTAATGCAGCCCAGTTTCCAGCTGGAGCCCCTGCTCACCCCGCTGGTGGAGAGACTGGTGCACCTGTTGAACAACGTACACATTCAGTCCAGGTTTGCCGCACTCTGCCTGGCCGGATATTATCAGTCTCGTTTATACACGCCCGGGCTCCTCTTGCTCTAATACAGCTTCCATCTGGTGAAACATGCTTTTCTCTGTGTCTAAACTCACAGCGAGTACTTCCGGGAGTCCGTCAGGCATGAGATTCGCATGGCACGGGAGCGGTTCAGCGGCAAAGCGCTGAGTGAAGAGCTGAGCCACATCCAGAAACGCTTGGACAGCGTAGATCTGCTCACCCCTGATATCGTCGTGAACCTGTTGATGTCCTACAGGGACGTCCAGGTGTGTTTATGTCTGTCTGTGTGTTAAAACCTGGAGATGGGGCGCGTGGTAAGAGTAAGGGTCGTAGTGTACGATTACTTTTTCCTCAGACCAGTTTTAAAACCTCTTGAGGTATAAATTTTAAAGGCAAAGCTCATCCATAATATGCTTGAACCTGAAGAGGTTCGTTACTATTTTGTAACAAAGTCTACATCGGGTGATATTGGTTGACAACATGAAGTCCTTCAAGTTGGGCTTAGTTAAAAAAAAATGTCTTTTTTAAACGTTCATCATATAATAACATCTTTAATATATGTCAGTTTGTAAAATCTGAGCTTAATCAACAAATTGTTATTCTGGTCCTGTTTTTTTTTTTCAGGACTATGACGCCATGATCAAGCTGGTGGAGACTCTGAACAACCTGCCGATGTGTATGATAGCAAGGCACCAGAATATTCAGTTTCACTATATATTTGCTCTGAACAGGTACTCAAATGTATTTTCTCTGCTTTCAGCCACTTGTTTTTGAGCCTTTTATCAGTTTACAGTTTTTATTTCCATCATATGTGTGCAAGATATGAATGGCTCACAAGATCCTTTCATACCTTCTACACAGGTGATGCCTGATATGCATCATATGTGCGCAAGGTGCCCTTTCTTATGTCTCAGCACATCTAAGCTGCGTCAGCATTGTGCTGTTTTTAGGAGGAATCGCCCTGGAGACCGTGCAAAGGCTTTGGAGGCAATTCTGCCATTCGTGGAGTCGGGAAAGAAGGTGGGATCAGACGTGTACTGCCTGTGTGGCCGAATCTACAAAGACATGTTCCTGAGCTCAGGGTTCACTGACCAGCGCAGCAGAGACCAGGCCTGCTACTGGTACAACCACTTTGTGTGTTTGTTCGACTCTTTCCAAAGCTGTGAAAGGCGGCATTTGTCTGTGTCATCCTTCGAGGCTTGTTCTTCCAGGGCAGACCGAGTTAAACAGTAACTTTCATAGAGGCTTGTCTTTCCGGAGGCTGTTTTCGTTACTTTCCCAGTGCAGTTTATGCTCCCAGTTTGACATTAGTAATGTGTTTATTTATTTTCTCAGGTATGAAAAAGCTTTTGAGATGGAGCCAACTCTTCATTCAGGCATCAACAGTTTGGTCCTCCTGATGGCAGCCGGACATGACTTTGAGACGTCAGTTGAGCTGCGCAAAATAGGTGCCAAAAGAAAATCAAAGCATAAAAACATTTAAAAAAGATGTTTTAATAAATAACTGCTGGGATAGTTTTGGTTTCCTTTTTGTAGATTAATTGTCAAATTATAATGTCGTATTATATGACATTTATTGTATTTTATCCAGACGAGGATTAAACCTTTGTCATTAAATGCAGCATCTAAAGATATGAAAACCTGCTAGATGTTTGGTCGTATTTCTGGTGTGCAATATCCAAAAGAACAAAGTTACCTTTTTGATATAATTCATCAAAAGCACTTTCACAAAAACGTTAGCTTAGATCAAGATCTTTGCAGCTTATTTCATGTTAACTTTGAGGCCGAATGTTTCCAAGTTCAGCTGCATTTCATGATTTACAGCTTGACCAAAAGAAGAAACAAAACAGGGCTTTAATTTGCTGTAATATGATTTTGTAAAAGACATTTATTTACACCCATAATTAAATTAATTTAAAAAAAAATTGCTCCGTATCCACTGCATCCCAAACGTCTCAGTGGTCCAAGTGGTGGCTGATCCATGTGTGAAAATATGTCTCACGCTCTCGGAACCACTCACCTGATGAATCCTGGTACCGTCTATTGATGGGAAAAACCGGATCACTGAGCGTATTCAGTTTGTCTGCTGACCTCTTTTTCGGTGCATAAATCATTACAGAATCTGGACCAGAGAAAACGAAGCCAACCGAGACCGTAATACTGTTTCAGCATGACTGGACAGTACAAGCATTGCATAATTGGGTGGGTCAGTCTGACCTCATCAGACTGCATGGTCATGTTCCCCTTCTGCAGAATTGAATCTTTCTGCTCCTAAGCAATCTGAAACCCCTTTTCTTTCAATTAGCACCACTGATGAGTGGTTTTCGTTAAGCCACAGAGCTTTTCATTCCTAACAACACGAGTCCTCATCACACTGCGTTTTAAGTCACCTCCAGTCACATTTTATGGTTGACCGCTATCCATTCATCCCCTCAGTTGTTTCAGCAATCTCCTTAATAGTTTCGTTTGATTGATGCGGACCAATAATTTGACCCCGCTGAAACAGAGTAATATCTTTTTTACAACCACAGGATGTGTTTTCCGACATGGTTGTTTAAGAAATGAGAAGCAGTTTAGTTGAAGCGACTTGTTGCCAGAAGAAACATGCCGTACTTTTCCAGCTGGATACTCTTCCCTATTTGATTGAATCAGGCCAGGTGGTGACTTTTTTTCATGTCAAGCATTGTAATTTCCATAATGTTTCATGGCATGACCCTTTGAGTCTGCACTCGTCCTTAGAACATCCATGCCTGTGTATATGAGTGCATAGTAACTGCACTGCCTCAGCACCCTGAAGGCGAGTAAGCTGTTCGTGTCGTTCTGCTCATGTCCAGGTGTGACCATAAGCACACTGCTTGGTAGAAAGGGTAGTTTGGAGAAGATGAAGGAATACTGGGATGTAGGTTTCTATCTCGGAGCAAACATCCTCGCCGACGAGCACAGGAAGGTCATTGAAGCCTCAGAGAAGCTGTACAGAATGAAGACCCCTGTTTGGTGAGACTCGATAACATTTTTCATCAGTGGCAACGATGTAGGTCGTTAGTTTGATTTTCCTGCTTTATTGGAACGTATTTAGAGACAATGCAGTTTCGTACTAACGCTCTCTGAGCTGACAGGTATATACGGTGTGTTTCCTTCAGGTACGTGGCGTCCATTATGGAGACGTACATTCTGTACCGTCAGTTTGCCAAGCTGCCAGAGGTGAGGTCTCCCAAACAGGAAACCGTGGACTTTTGGATGGAGCTGCTGTTGCAGACTTGCAAACCCACCATCACAGCAGAACGCTGTCCGGTAAGACAACAAGACACCTCATAAGACACCAGTAAGACAGAGAACAGTTAGCGTCTCTGGGAGATCGTATCTTTACGCCCACTTTTCCACAGTTGGGATTTTAAGGTCAACTTAAACTACCACACCTGCTTCCTGCCGTTAGACTTTATTGGAGGCCACGTGGGCGTTGCCAAACCCGACTAAAGATTGAAGTTTGAATTTCGGGTGGCTGTTGCAGGTGCTCATTCTGGAGCCCAGTAAACTCTTCCAACCAGCTGTGGTGAGTGTGAGTGAAGATGATGAGAGTCGGACTGTTCAGCTGAGGCACGTCACACCTTTAAAGGTAGGAGCCAGTCTCTGACCAAAGTGGGTTTTCTTTTTTGTGCATTCCTTTCAGCCTGTATAAAATATCGAAAAACAAAGGGAAGACATGACACTGGTGCATGCGCCAGTGAACGCTTACGCAACACAGTGCATGGGTGCGTGCGTGCATGTGTGCGTGCGTGCGTGCGTGCGTGAGAGAGAGAGAGAGAGAAAATGACGTTCCTCCTGTCACAGGACTGTTCTATTTCCGTTTCTTGCATGCTTGCTGAGTAAGAGTTCTTTGTTCAAATCAAATGAATTTGTCACTTGTCATTTCATATTTAACTCTGCAGAAAGGCTTGCACCAGTGGTGTTTCCCAGCGGCTGCCATTCGAGGAGTGAGGTAAAGAGGAGCTTCTGTTCCGTCAAGAAAGTTTCAGACTTGCCTTCTTTACTGTTTCTGGCCTTTTGTCTTCTCCCCCGCGGCTACTGATCCGTATTTCCATATACATGAAGCCCAAAAGCTTAAGTCTTGTCTGCCAAATTGTCACTTTGGCAATTTAATGGCAAAAACTAAAACATTCAGCTTCTATGCTTCTTTAGTATCTTTGGGGAGATGAAGAACAAGGTTTCAATTCGAAAACATCTGAAAACACCTGAATCGCTTGATCGACCTGCTTCCCAGCATTAATTTAATGAATGTTGACATTAAAATACAAACATTAGCCATTGCATGAAAGATGTGGACTGTAACCAGTCTGCATTACTGTTTATTTCCTTATTTGTGTGCAGCAGATCTCTAATTTGCATACGGCTGATTTACACAAATAAACTACACTTGTCTCTGTTTAATTCGTTCTGTCAAAGTGCGTCGAAGATCGATGAGCGTAGCTGCTTCCTGTACGTCCACTACAACTCCGATGACTTCCAGCTCTGCTTCCCCTCTGAGCGTCACTGTAACGGGTGAGTCCCTGTTGTGTGTGCGTGTGTTAATGTGTGTGTCGCCATGCCACTGAGTTGCTTACTGACCAAATAAGCGTAAACATTAACATCAATAGGAAGGCGGAGGAAGATAATGGCACAGTTTGAAGACTGAGTGCAGTCAACGACCTATAAACAGCAGTATGATGAAATTGCTTCGTATAAGTCAGACCTTCGGACTCTTTTTATACCCTCCCAAAAACCCCCGAGCACAGAATCGTTTCACTCTTACCTCAGATCCACAATCTTTTGTGCCATCTAGCTCTGCAGATAAGTGCTATGGCTTCTCTGCTCGCCTAAATATAAAGTCGACGGAGAGGTTTGCGTTGAGTTAATGCCTTTGTTTTGTTGTTTTTAAAATAAGTTCTTTCACTTCTTTGAAATGCCAGTTCCGATTAGGCAGGAATGTTTTTGTTTGAAACTTTTAGAGACTTAGAAGTGGAACTGAAACCAGCTGCACGGTTACTAATTTGGAACTATTGCTGGAAGTGTGTTTTGTAATTTATATTGATTGAACTTTCAAGAGGGCAGATTTAAAGTAGATTGTAAAGCTCTAAAGTTACAAAATCCAACAGAAGACCACAGTGGGTTCTTCAATGGTCCCCCTGAACTGCCTCACACTCTTTATGAACAAACTATGAACAGGATATTTCCAGCTTTTCTGAACATCTGACCTGTACCTTCGGTTTTGTGCTTCTTTGATGCCATTTGGCTGCATTTGTTCCAGCCCAAATGACATTCCTATATCGCTGCCATATATCACTGGAGAGGTGCATCAGTGAGTTGATGTTATTGCAAAAAGAAATGTTTGCTCGCGTGAAATGTTTTTTTTTTTCTTCTTGGCACAACAATAGAGACACCTTTTTTCGCACGAGCAGGTCTCATGACTCAAATGAGTTCAAATAAAGGTGCATATTTGCGTAATTGTAGACAGAGCAGCTGCACCAACCAGTTTGTCCATGAGAAGGATGTGTATTTTTAAATTGTCATTGAAACTGCTGTCATTGTTATGTTATGTCCCTGTTAAAAACCGCTCTCTGTCAGAAGTTTTGGACATTCAATCAACACAGACCAGCTAGTTTTTACATTTAGGTTCACTGCTCTGCATCTTCTCTAACAGAGCAAAGCTGAAGCACTGGTAGCGGCACACCAGTGCAGCCAGGAGCAGCACACAGACCCCAGATCGACTAAATTTGGTGGCAGTGCTCTGTAACTTGCACATGGGACAGAGCGGTGCAGAGCTTTTGCAGAATCGCTTTTAAGCCCCGAATCCCTTGAACGACGCCATGCACAGCTCACAGATGTTAGCTGCAACTTTTTCTGCAAAGTGCAGTGGCGGCGAAGATAAATGTTCCTGGGATTTTCACTCTGGGAATTTAAAACGTAGTCAAATCTGGCAACAACAGCAGAGTTAGGAACTTTGATGACGAGGCATCCACACTGCCCAAGACTGCAGAGAGAACGTGTCTAATCTGACGCTTGAACGGACACATTTGGCATGTTTTCTTCCGAGCGAAAACCTGGCCGGGATCACCAGCATGGCTCATCTTTACACCCGGTCCTCCTCCTTGTTTAGAGTTTATCTCTAGTAACAGATATTCTCACCTACATTAACATGGCCTCTCACTGTTCTCTCACTAGTTTCTGTGAGCTGGTGAACTCTCTGCTTCAGCAGGCCGACGACCCTCCTCAGGACCCGGAACATCTACCGCAGGGAATACTCGAGGTCAGGCCATCATTCCTCTCATGCATTGTGTGTTCTATTTTAAGTCTCTGTTGCTTTGAAAACTAGAGAAAAAACAGCTTTAAACCAGAATAGGACAAGAAAATTCTCAAGCACAGAGGCACATTCTGTAACTTTTTTTTTTTTTTTTTTTACATAATTTGACAATATCTGCAATTACATGCATGCAGGATTCGTTTTATCTCTTTCACTGCTTGCCTTTGAAATTCCTCACAGTCCTGATTGCTGTATTCAGTCCATCCTCTTCTTCCCATCCTGCAGTATATCTATGAGAGCAATGAAAAGGGTGACAAGGTGGTTCTCGGGAAAGGGACGTATGGCGTGGTGTACGCCGGGAGGGACCTGAGCAACCAAGTTCGCATCGCCATCAAGGAGATTCCTGAGAAGGACAGCACGTAAGAGAAACATTTCTAATCACTAGACAATGCTAAGTCCAGTGTTTCCCACGTTCATCTTGTTTCTTCAATACCCTCAAGTGGAAAGTGTTTTCCAGAGGTCACGCTCACCGGCCCAGACAGATTCCCACTGCTCCGCAGGAATCCTGGGAGTGACGGATGAGGGCTTGAGACTTGTTATTTTTGGTTTCCTGCTGTATAATATGCCTCAATCTCTAATGAGGTTTTGTGTTCAAATAAAGAATAGAGTGTAAACAAAATAGATGAATAAATTAGTTTTGCTTGACCAGATGTTGTTCCTATGTCACTGCAAACCTGATGAGGGTGTTGTATCATTACAGCAATGACAGAACTTATGATTTTACGTTTATATACCACCACAGTGGATTTGAAATGAAACAGTGAAGATGTGACTTTCATCTTTGATTTAAGAGTTTTAACAGAAGTGTTGTATTTAGAGCTATTTAAGCAACGTACTGGTTTGTTCAGGAGCTCAAAAGCGTTTGGACAAAGTGGCATAATTGTACATCATCATTAGTGAGCCCGAGCCATTGATCACCATGTATTCCCATGTCGTAACTCCACCTCCACAATGCCCGCCCTTTTTTTTTTTCTACATACTTTTCACTTCCTATTGTGCAAATACAAGCTCTGCAAAGAATCTGATGGAAATGCAGTGTTAAGAGATCTTAGAGGTTTGTAATTGTCAGGTTTGATGACTTCACCTGCTGGATATGAATTCCTGGAATATCACTGTTTTGAAATAAATAAATAAATAACTGTCAGAGATGAAGTCGTATTGTTGAAATTAAGACTATTTCTCTGTTACTTTTGCCTTTTTTGTGCTGCACAGGTACTCCCAGCCCCTTCACGAGGAGATAGCTCTGCACAAGAGGTTAAAGCACAGAAATATTGTCCAGTATCTTGGCTCTGTCAGTCAGGATGGTTTCATCAAGATCTTCATGGAAGAAGTACCAGGAGGTATAAACCCCATGAGGGAAACTTTAAAAATTCTCAGCTGATAATGACATCAGGTCTCTGTGTTGTGACTAGGTTTGTCTGAAATTCCTCAAAGTACTTAGACCTGCAGCTGCTGCATTTCCTAACTTATTGTACAGAATAGCGACTGGAAGATAGTTTGGTCGGGCATCAGGAAAATCATGTGTTCAGATGAGTAAATGCATTATGTGGTTATGTAACAGCTACTGGAATCATTTCTAATGCTGTGGCTTGCTCCATAAGTGTCCTCCTGACTAAGGCAAAGGTTAGAATCAGGATGTAACGACCAAAAACCAACACCTGAAAGATGTCACTGGAAGCATGAACAGTTCATATTTGTTTCTTTGCTGGTTGTTCTTGAGGTAGATTTAACGTTCTGTCCATGTCTGTAAGAAACAGCTTTATTTAACAGGAGAAAAATAAATTGATGCTTTTAGGAAGCCTGTCATCTCTTCTCCGCTCCAAATGGGGTCCTCTGAAAGACAACGAAGCCACCATCATCTTCTACACCAAACAGATCCTGGAAGGACTGAAATACCTTCATGATAATCAGATAGTCCACAGAGACATTAAGGTGAGTGGCGCTTACTCCACCCTCGTGTTCTGGAGTACTTTTACCTTTTATTGGTGGCATCGCTTAGTAGTGGTTGTTTTATCTCTGCTTCAGGGGGACAATGTGCTCATCAACACGTACAGTGGAGTGTTGAAGATCTCTGACTTTGGAACGTCTAAGCGTTTAGCAGGAATTAACCCCTGTACGGAGACCTTTACGGGTGAGACGCTGACCTTTGTGACTGTTATTTTCTTCTTTTATAACAACTGGCTGTTTGATTTGATGTCTGTTTGGATGAATTGTCAATAGGAACTCTTCAATACATGGCTCCAGAGATTATAGACCAAGGACCTCGAGGTTATGGGAAGCCAGCTGATATCTGGTCCCTGGGCTGCACTATCATAGAAATGGCCACGGGCAAACCACCCTTCCATGAGCTTGGAAGTCCTCAGGCAGCCATGTTCAAGGTAAATACGGGAACGTTGTGTTTATGTAAATGTAGAACCAGTCCGGTAGAGATGGGATAGGGTGAAATTGAACTGTGTCCTCCAGTATTTGGTTTAGTCAGAGTCATATTAAACAAGAAACCCGGGACTAGACACAGAATGCATTATGCAGAAATGAATGAAAAGATGCACAGCATGTCAGCTTTGCCACATCTCAAGTTTTGTTCCAGTTTGGAAAACGGAGCGATGCAAACTACTGCTTGCTCTTACCCTTCCTCTATTTTCTTTGCTGAACATCCTGTGAAGCAATTTCCTTAACTGTTTCTCAACGTGAGTAGCCATGAATATACAAAAAACTGACTAAAAATGTATTTCTAAAAGAACGTTTTATTAAAGCAAATTCAAAGCAGTGACTAGGAAGGAAGGAAGGAAGGAAGGAAGGAAGGAAGGAAGGAAGGAAGGAAGGAAGGAAGGAAGGAAGGAAGGAAGGAAGGAAGGAAGGAAGGAAGGAAGGAAGGAAGGAAGGAAGGAAGGAAGGAAGGAAGGAAGGAAGGAAGGAAGGAAGGAAGGAAGGAAGGAAGGAAGGAAGGAAGGAAGGAAGGAAGGAAGGAAGGAAGTCAGAATAAACAGACTTATGTTGAAGGTCTACCTGCTCCGGTTCTCTCCGCTTCTCCCCAAGCATGCTTTCCTTCCAGGTTTGTCATGTCAAGTATAATTTCTGCTATGGATTCTGGTAAGAAGTGGTGGGAATCGGACTCCCTGCTCAGTGTGATCAAGGAATAAAACAGTAGCAAGGCACAAAGAATGTTTTATATCTGTGTTTTGTAGGAAGTTTTAAGGGTGTGGCCAGCTGATTCAGCAAGAGTGGGACTCGGGAAGCTGGGTGTTAAAATATCAATAGTTAGAGTTGTACCATTTGATCAGCCGTGGACCGGAATCGACTGATTTTTGTCATTGGTCATAACCAGGATCAGCCAATACTGGATGCTGATATTAAGCAACAATATAAGCAAAACATTTGAGACATAAAACAACGTCACTGTGCTGATTTTGAAGCTAACAAAAGTTACGAGGCTAAAAACATCGAGAACAGCAGAGCAGCTTCTGATGTCTTTCATCGTTGGTTAAGTTCACGTGTGCAGTTGATTCTTATTCTGAGAGAAAACAGTGAACGAAAATCTTTATCCACAGATTAGAACTTCAAGAAAAGAAAACTTCAATCTATCGATCTTTTTTTTAACTATCCCATCAGGTCGGCATGTTTAAGATTCACCCCAATGTTCCAGAGTGTATGTCCGACGATGCCAAGGGCTTCATCATGAACTGTTTCGTGCCAAACCCAGACGACAGAGCCACGGCTGCAGGGTTGCTGAAGGACTCCTTCCTCAGGTCGTCCCCCAGGAAGAAGGCCAAGGCCTCGAAGGAATCGCTACCTAAAGATTCAGACATTTCTGGTGAGGTTTACAACACACATTATTCTGTCATTTTCCTTTTTATGTTCCATTTTCTCTGGAAATATTCTGCAGTTTATTTATCTTTCCTTTGTTTTTATCAGAGCCTGTATATGTTTTATGCTTTCGGTCTCCTGTCAGATTTCTTGTAAACTTGTTGTTGTGGCCATCATGACATCTATGTGGTAACTGCTTGTCTGAAGACTAGTCGACGTCACTAAACACAGTGTCTCCGGGTTTTGCAGCTGAATACCAACGCAGCCTGTCTGTGCCCATCTCCATCCTTGTGGAAGACACCGATTCGTACTCGAGCTCGGTTGACCTGTCTAATTCTCTGGACCTGAGGAGGCACATCTCCGCTCTCAGAGCAGATGAAATCTCAGAGAGCCCGCCCGGCACCAACAGCTTCTTGTCGTAAGTGAGATAATTGCTCAACAGAAAATTAGGACCTTATGATTTTTTGCGTGTTATTGTTGTCCCACATCGGTGTCAAAGCACACTGACGTTTCAGTTGACGTGCAGATGAAGTTACATCCTTCTCCTAAGTGTCAGTAGCATCAAACTCTATCTTCAAGAAAGACACTGACATTCAAGTGTGTTAAATGTCACAGATGGCATATATAACTGTGTATAAATGTTAAACCTGTTGAGTCTAACATGAATTACTGCTTTCCACATCTTTATTTCCTCATCTTGTGATTTTCACATCAGTACACTCACTTTCTTTTTTTTCCATCTGCATTTGCTGAATTGCTTTAATTTATGACTTAATCGATCCCTGCTGTGCAGAACACCAGACGATTCTTCATCAGACATGAGCAGTCCAGCACCAACAGAGGAAAATATTGGTCTTTTTATGCTGCAAAAGGATAGCGAGAGGCGAGCGACACTGCACCGAGTTCTCACTGACTACATCAATCATGTTGTCTCCAACATACAGGAATCTGTGCCTCAGGTGGGTGAAGAACCGTCGCAGCCGCAGGTCAAGACCGAAAGAAAATCTCATTATTGCTTTGCTGTTGACGTAGCACGTTTAAGATTGTCTTTAAAATTCTTAGTTTGGTTGCTTAAAGAAGACACATTATTCATTTTCTCACACGTCAAATCAGTTTTCAATGTTTTAATGGAACATCTGTGACATGTTTTTGATAAAATATCACAGGGATGCAGAACAAAAGCTCCCGTTTTAAACCATGTTTTTACACCTTAATTCATAGCAGGTAGTTTCAAGTGGGTGGGGCAACTTAATTAAGCTCCACCCACATCTTCTGAAAGGTGTGTGTCTTCTGAAGTGGGTGTTGCCAACTTTAGAGGTAAAGCTACTGCAACAAGATGTGAAGCTGGGTGGAGATTAAGATGGGGAAACCGGATAATTCTGCTCTGTTGTGGGTCCAGTGATGTCACAGTGTCTCTCAAATCTCAGTGAAGATATTTCCATATTTCCAGACTTGGGCTGCCTTAAACAAAATGTAATCTAAATTATATTTTTCAGCTGGTAGTGAGAGACCCAAATACATAGCGTCAAGAACACAAAAATTTATGTTTTTTTTTTTATATGTCCCCTTTAATGTTTCAGAAATGATAACAGTCTTGTATATGATTTTTATATGCTATTATTGTTACTTCAGTTACATTAATAATAGCTGTATCAATTATTTAAAGACCAGTATCCTTTTCACACAGACATTGGAAACCAGTAATTTAGTGCTGCATTGATTTAAATCTGAATGTTCCGTTGAGTTAATTTAATGATATTTAAAGATCTGTCTGAATGGTTACGTTTCCTCCTTCTTCCTGTGTTGCAAAAGTTCTAAATCAATGGGTTTGGTGCCCGAAAGCAGTATAAATATATATTTTTTAGGTACCCAAAGAATTCAGAAAAACAGAATTACTCCATCCTCATTTTCAAGTCTTTTTTGTTTTCAATCTTTTTTTTTTTTACAGTATTCAGAAAAACCATCAATCACTGCAGACCACATCATCACATTCATTACGTGCTTGCGAAACAACATCCGCTTCCCAGACAGAAAGCAGCTGACCAGTGGCCTTCTGGACCTGCGTGCGACCCTGTTATCTCAGGCAGTGCCCGTGAACAGCCTGCAGGCGGTGCTCTTTAACTTCCAGGATGCAGTAAGTCACTTAGGGGTGAGCAGTTGTGCATTAGTAATACCACTGAGAATCAGTCTCGTTGCATTTGTATCCATTTGCTTCGTATGTAGGTGAAGAAGGTGCTGAAACAACAGCAGGTCAAGCCTCACTGGATGTTTGCCCTGGATAACCTGCTCCGACAGGCCGTCCAGGACGCCATAACTGTCCTTCTACCAGGTAGAGCTGTCATATACGCTATACTTGGACACACACATACACGCGAGTCATTTCACTGGTTGAATCTCTTATAGCTGTTCATTATGCCATGAAATCCACACATGAGCCTCATTTAAATGCTGTGGCATTGTTGGCATTAGTGCTGACCTTGCCCATCAGTTTATGAAGCATTTTCCAATGCCTGCAGGATTTTATATTGGCATCTGGAACATGGTTTTAATAGACTCAGATGCCCTCAATAATCACCTGTTATGCAGTAAAACAGGGGGAAGGTGAACCAAAACTGCAGAATCGGCATGATGCCATCAAGTCAATATGCAATAAAATCTCTTAGAAATGATTTAAGCGTAGTGAATAAATAAGGAAATCCTGAAGGTAGAAATGTTAGTCAGCCTGGTATAAGCCAAATGCATCTAATAATGTTGTTGCATTTGATTGATTGATTTGATTTGTTGTTTGTTTACTTCCTTCTACCTTCGATCTACCTTCTGCGGCTCAGAGCTGAAGCTCCATTTGCAGTCCTCATTTGAAATTGAGGACAGCACTCCAGAGGAGCAGCCCGCTAACCCAGACACCCCTGTAGTTCTCATCCCTGACCAGCTGGTGGCGCCAGCAGACGCACAGCAGCCAGCACCCACGAATGACATTGCGCCAGTGGCCAGCCCTACCTCCCCTGCAGTTTTCATCCTGAACAGTAACCGTCCCCTCAGTGAGAAACTGAGAGACCTGCGAATAGAGACCAGGAGGTCTGTTGTGGAAGACACTACCACCACCACACTACCAATGACTGTTCATTTACAAAGCCTCCTACCTGACAATTTCACTCATATGTTAAGAGAGTTTTAGAAATGTGCAAGAACAGAATTTTGAGTTGCCCTATTTGCCGCCGAGCGGTGACGGCTGCTTGTGTTGTTCTCCAGACTTCTGAATCAGCTGAGTGAGAAGGAGCAGGAATACCAGGAGCTGCTGAGGAAGAGCATCCAGAAGAAACAGGACAGGATAGATACGTTGAAGACAGAATCTGTCGTTGAGGGTAAAGTTAATTTAATAACCAAATTTGTTAAATCTATCTAGATGCAATCAGCATTGCTGTTATTCAAACAAGGTAAATGTAAGTCAACTTTATTAACATATCCTTCAGATTTTTTTTAGTTTAAAAAAAAAATAAGTGTTCCAAGATCTCTCGTTAGTAAAATCCGCCATCAGGCCATTAGCTATGGATTTGTTCTTTCAATATTTAGAGCATCACCTACCATCACAGAAGAGTGAAATGCAGTAAAAAATAAAACAAAAAAGAAAGTAAACAGGAATTAGTCCTGTCGTACTGTTTAGCTCTTCTTCCTTTTCTTGACAGTTACTGTCTTATTCAAACATTTATAGCTCATTTACCCCAAAAATAGAAGTGGTAGGAGCAGCGTTAACGGAGGAGGGTAGGGACGGTGCGTCTGCGGGGGCCAGATATGTGACCGGCACCATATTGGTATTTTCACAGTTTCCATCCACTGAATGAGGGGAGGCGTCTACTCAAGACTTTGTAGGGCCATGAGATGGTTTTCCAGAAAAGACTTCAAAATATACAACTTTTGAGGAGCAGTTCTTTGGGGACTAATAACTGCTGCAGTGTGGCTTTTAAACTTTATTTGTAATTCCTGAGGGTGACATACTGGCTCCGCCTTCATACAGTGAGTAATCAGCAAGGCGAAAGAACCCACAAAGAAGAAAGGCTGGTCCCCAAGAATGACCGTCCTTTATTTAGAGGCCTAAAAGAGGCTTTTCTTCAGTGTTTTGATTAAATTAACGCTGCATTTGATTACATTATCAAACTCTTTGGAATCCCTAATCTTTGGCCAAGAAAAAAACCAGTGCCGTCAGACTGATTTCCCGACTCCATGTCTCAGATAAGCATTCCACACCTTTATTTCACACATGTAAGTAGTGAAATTGACCCAAAAGGCAATTTAGACTAAACAGAAACTCTTTCTTTTGCCAATTTTAATCTAATAACGCACAAGATAAAGAGCCTTCAGCTGCATTTTAGCTCCTTGCTGCTTCAGTTAATTGAGCTAAATAACTATTGAGCAAACTTTAATTATTATGAACTCAACAAAGCAAATCTGCGGAGACCCCCAGCCCACCCCACCCCACCTCCAACCTTTTGCACATTAAACCTTCTAAGAGCCTGAAAATGACATGATTCTTCTCTTTAGGAGTATCTCAAATGCACTATAAGCCAATCAGCTCAGTAGTTTTCTGATAATTATTTTTTTCTTTTTTAGCTGAAATGATTATTCCCTTATACAGACACTCTCACTCAAGTTGCAGTGTTACCTCGCAGTTAGAAGACCAGAAGGTTCCTGGTTCGAATCCCAACTGCGCTGTTGCTGTGTGGTGTCTGAATGTGCTGGTGTGGTGTCTTCTCTGGGTGCTCCAGGTCCCTCCCACCGATTTGGAATTGATAAATGGAGTGTGTGCAAGCGGTTGTGGTTGTTTGTGTACATGTGGAGCTGTGATGACCTGGCGACCTCTCTTATCATGTACCCCTGCCTTTGGCTCTGAGACGACCGGAATAGGCTCCAGAAGATCCCCGGGGGGCAGGGATAGATAACGGATAGAGCTAAAACTCTGAAACACTCGAATATAGCCAGTCCACTTTACTTTATCATATAGGAAGGTTAGACTAGTTAGACATTTGCTGGCTTTGGTCTTGAGAAGCCATTCATTCGCTACACACTGTAATTCAGGGTCATTCTGTGGTAATAAGCAATACAAGCTACAGCATGAACAGCTTTAACTCAGGAGAACAAGCGCTCCGTGGGGAGGACTAGTTCACTCAATATTTGTGGTCAAGCCAACTGTTTCTTCAGTTCCTACCACACCTCGTTTTGAGGCTTATTTCTGCTTGACTGTGTTTTTATCTGAGGCGTAGGCTGTCAGACCAGCAGCAAATATGCTCAAACTTGACTTGTTAGTTTGGATAATAATTAGACAGTAATGATTATACAGCTGCAGGAAGCACGGCAAATGTTCTCATTACGTGTCTCAACACTGCATGACTATAGTTTGTGTCAGGGTCAGACAGAACCTAATGGTTGTACGGTCTGTACTTTGAAGATGGAGAGTTTGCCTCACCGACGAGCTCTAATCCAGAGATGAAGACTTTGGTGCACTGGCTCAAGTCTATTCCCGTGGATCAAGACACTGTTGATCAGGTAGCCAGCCGAAGTTTGGCATTGAATCTTTTTGTGTGTCCCTGAGGCTGGTCGGTCATTACTCATCTGTTAATCCGCACTTGTTTGATCCTGTTCTCCAGTTAGTCTCTCACAAATTCACCTTGGACTCTCTCCTCTGCATGGCCTCCAGGGATGACTTGCTGTACTGTGGATTAAGGTGAGCTACCTCGGCACATCAGACTCCCCCACTCCGTCCACACAGAGCCAACGAGACATCGCTGTGTGGGGGTGAAGGAGTTCTAGCAAAAAAGAATGAACAAAATCCATTGCTGATTCAGATAAAGTGTTTGTAACTTTATATTTAAATGCTTAAATCTGACTGAAAATGCTTTTGCAGAGGCGGCATGCTGTGTCGAATCTGGGCAGCCATCACAGCTCGCCAGAAGAGCCACCTGTGCACGCACAGCGAGGACTGCGGGGACACTCTTCTTTGACGATGTTGTGCATCAAGGGACGGGTTTCTTGACAGGCTGGCCCTGTGTGATCTGCAGGAGCAGAGGCACTGCTGCTGTTGGGAACTATTTAACCCAGAAGAGATTTTGGTTACCTTTTTAACTTAAACTTCTTTAATTTAAGAATTTAAGAAATGCATTTCTTCTTTTTTTTTTCTTCTTTTTTTTACAGATACTAACTATTTGGGGTTTTTTTGTACATGTTAGGTAGATTCAGCAATATTTTAAATATTTTCTCAGGGTATTGGCATTACGGACTCGTGTCTTCACAAGAGGTTGTATGAAGTTTAATTTGCTGTGAAACAAACAAATGAGCTGCGTTATTTCTAACAGTGTCACGGTTTACTGGTTTTACTAATAATAATAAAAAAAAAGCCTAAGCAGGTTTTTACTTTGTAGAGGCAGTTTTAGACTAAAATTGTTTTTGTTGTGATTCTTTTTTTTTTTTACACTACACTCTTATTAAAATGCATTTCTTTAATAAAGAGGACCATCGCATCTCTCTTAGACTGGTTATCTGCATGAAGCCATTCATTTGTGACAGGATGGAGTGATGTTAGTGGAAGAGGTGATGGAACAATGAGCAGTCTTTAAATTCCACATGTGTTTCCTCATCTGTTTTCACAGTGTTGACGTCTCCTTAGAAACCGGGACATGGACTGTGAGTCGGTTTACTGTACGTGTGTGCTTAAGGACAGTGCGTCTACTTTTCATTTGGTCATTCTTAGTGAGAGATTTTTAGCGTGAAGGCAAAAGTCATGATCCGATCATTTTGAAATTAATTTAGCAGGCCATAGCTGTATATATGTGATATTTCTTTTCTTTTTGTCAGCACTGTGTTTTGATCTCACTTGTGCTGTGGTAGATAAGATGTTTATTATTATAACGAGTCTTCCAGACGCCTGTGAAATTCCTTATGCATGTTAACACTAGTCTTTGTCAGACAGGATGTGACTTCACTGAAAACATGGGTTGGGCTCATAGTAGCAAAGGTGCTCACCAGTGTGAGTAATGTTCTGCAGGTTGAGCGGGGGGGGGGGGGGGGGGGGTGTTAACGAGTAAAAATGTTTCAGGACATTTTTACTGTCTGACTGTCTGAAAATGAAGCTTACTTAATCCTACTTAAAGGGATATTTGTTTTGTTTTGTTTAAGGATTTTGACTTTATACACCACCGCAATGGATTTTGACATGTTACAAATTAACAAGTCAAATCAACAAATTAAATTAAACCAGAATAGACCTTCACCTTCAGAACCTCATGTTGTCATCTTGAACGATGTAATCAGATGTTTGGTGGTTGCACTGCAAGCGTACACTGTAAACATTAATGACCTAAAAGTTTAATTGCTAATAATTAATTAAATATTATTACTGTAAGACACAAAAACTGCTTGTATTGATGCAGCGAAAGCAAGGGAGGAGGAAAGAAATGCAGTTTCATCTGTCCAAAGAGCCTGTTTCCACAGCATGGGAGGTCTTTTTAGACGTGTCTGCACCTTGTTCTGAACCGTCTGTATTTACATTCATCAAGGTGTCTCTTGTTTTCAGAGTTTGACAATGATATACCTACTTTCTTGCTTTCAGAGGTTTTTCTTCTCAAAGGAAAGAATTTTGCAACCATCCACTTTAGTTGTGTTTGTGGTCTTCTAGACATTTTTGACGTTGTTCATCAGCTGTTGATTTCACCAAACTGAGCGTGTCTATTGTCTCTCTTTAGATTTATGTTTTTTTCATTTTAACGAGGCCCCCTTCACGGTCTTGGAGATCTGCTTGGACTTCATAGTGATAAGTGATGCCTTCTTCTTTGAACCACTAAAAGAATTGAGGTACTTTGCTTAAAATGACTGTTGTTCTGAAACAGTAAATGCCATATTTATTTTAATCATCAGAAATTAAAACTGAAAGTCTGCACTTTGATCATATTTTGTTTGCTCTGTTTAAAATCTCTGGTGGTGGTGGTGTACGTTATGGTCAAGATCTTTAAACGGTGGCAGAACTGGGACAGTTTATATATTTTGGAAAATATATAAAAAAAAAAGTATCCCTCAAGTTCTCAATTCCCTTAAAATAGAAGTTACTGTATATAAAAATTAAATCTCACCTAAATTGTATGATTTTCTCAAAAATGCAAAACAAAAGGCCACTGTGCACCTCATCCAAGGAAAACATTTAAGTCAAAGGTGCCTTTGCACAGTTAGAGGGACGAATCCTAAATATCACTGAATAGAAAGTCAAAATAAACTCTTCTAGTCACCATGACTCCTGCAGATCCTTGACTTGAACATCGTTGGAATCTGTGCATAAATCTGAAACATGCTGTGGATGCAAGATACATTAAATATATTGCCAAGGGCTTTAATTAAATTTACAAGGAGGAGGCAGAGTATATTCACAGCATATTCCCACAGAGATGCTGTTAAAGTCTGTTTACTCCATTTGAATGTACTTAGTTTTTCCTCAGTATTGTACTGATCAAATGAGACAAAACCAATACTTTTATACATTTTTTTTTCTTATTCATGTCAGTGTGGACATCGTGCACACGCTGTATGTATGATGCACACCGAAATTAGTCTCTGCTTTTAACCCATGAACTAGTTTCACTAGTGAGCAGTGGGGCTGCTAGCAGGGCAGCGCCCCTGGGAGCAATTGGGAGTTAAGGGCCTTGCTCAGGGGCCCCCAGTGATTTACCATTGTGGGCAGCCCTGGGCTTGAACCTGGGTCCTCCACGCCCAAGCCCAACACTGAAACCACTAGGTTTACACATGTAAAACTTTACTTTGGAGTTTCTTAGTCTGATTATTTGCAGATAATTTGACATTAAGTGCCTGCTTATACTAACGTGCTGTTAACTGGCAGACGCTGGGCCTCACTGAAACAGCCAGCGGCTGCCGTCTCGTTTCCTGTTAGAGACAGTTGAATGTAATCTGAGTGCAACCCCCCCGAGTGTCTCATATTCTAATAAGCTTTACAACTTAGGAGAATTAATATTGTTCAGCAAGCAGGATGCAAACTATATGCTTATATAGGATAAGACGCAGCCCCAAGTCTGGGACCTCCTAACTCCTGCCAGAGGTTGTATTTATCCTTCTTTCATTGCTCCTCCATTACTGTCAGTATATTCTTCTCTTTTCTGCATTTAAGGAAGATCTAGCTTTATTTTTCTCAGCTCCTTATCAAACCAAAATCCCCTCGTCTCTGTTCTTCAGTCTGGAGGTGGAGTTAAACCACTGATAGCCAAATAATGAGGACTGCTGTCAGGGGGATTTTGTCAGGCTCTTGGGGGGGTGGATTAAGGTCACCACAAGGGGGATGCCCAGAACCTCCGGGATTACAAAAACCTCACCCTCTTTCTGTGTGAGCTCTCATCGGATAGGTGACCCCCAGTATCTTTGGCTCGGTTTCTGTCAAATTGCATGAACGCTACATGTTTACCCTCAATGGGTTTACAGTATATAAAAGACTTTTATAGCTGCCCTAAAATGTCAAGCATGTCTGTAAGTCAGCAACACTTCACTTCAGAATTGGTGATAACTTATCTTTGCAGAGATTACAAGCACACTGCCCTGCTTCTCTTACGCACACCTGTATAGTGTTTACGGATCAGTTTTATTTCTCATATATTGCAGTATGATCACATGACAAGGCAAGCGTTGTTGCCACTGCTGTCACACTCTTTGATTGTTAAATACACTTTTACATCCCAGAACGTTAAAAAAGTATTTATTCATATGCATTTTTTTCTATCATTCACATATTTTAAAGAGAATTTCTTTCTTTATTTAATCGGTTAGTGCTTTTGGGTTATTTTAATTCCTCAGGAGGAATTCATGTAAATTCTGTTATTTTCTTGACCCTTGGGAACCAGAAAAGGCCATTTTACAAGCAATAAACTGGAGGCCAATAGCATCATCGTCCCTGTTCCTGTCTGCATCAAAAAGAGCAGTCTGTAGGGAACATCCACTGTAGTTTTAGACAAGACAAACAAAACAGCGGCCTGCTTTGTGTGTCACTGTGAAAATTACAGCTGGGCAGAAATGTTTTCTCACTAGATCTATGTACAATTAATCCTGGCTGTAATCTAGGGACTTGAATTATGAATTAATCCTGTGTTAGGTTGTGTGTTGGTAAGGGTTGACGTGTGCGTTGCAAAGCTGTGCTGGCTGTCGACCTCAAGACCTTTGACCCATTCTTAATCTCTATTGTTTTTGTGTCACCTCAGCAGCCAATCGCTCACATGGCACTGATTCAGTATTTTGAGTGGTTGGATGATTGTGTGACCTTTTGACCTTTCCAGAAATCGCAAAGAAATTGCTTTAACCTTTGCCGTAAATATGTGAACTCAAGAGGCCGAAAGAACGAGATCACAGATAGGAGGGGTAACTGCACTCTCCCCTAGAGATAGTTGAGAAGTCAAGTCAAGCCGAGGTGATTCAGGCACCTGGTTAAGATGGGTTCCTGGGAGAGGTGTTTTGGACCCTTTGAATAGGAAGTGGGCCCCATGGCAGACCTAGGACATGCTAAGAAGAAGCTGCATCTCTTGCTTAGCTTGGGAGCGCCTCGTTGTCCACCCAAAGGAGCTGGGAGAGGTGGCCGAGAAGGAGGTGGTTCAGGCCTTTCTCCTTAGACAGCCACACTTGCAACCCAAACCAAACAAAAATAAGCAGAAGTAAATAGATTTATTTGTGAACTTTAATATGGAGTATATCATTTTGGTGGAAAAAGAAACCTTGGCTGTGTCCAAAATTCCCCAATTACCATTTAGTACACATCCTAGGGCCATCAGCATTTTCAACCATTTTGCTGTCCTAATAGGCTATGCATGGTGAATTATTATACCTTATTCACTGCACTAATCGCATCCAACGATGCATCATGAAACGTCATGTACAATCAACGTATGGTCATTACTTGGAAGGATCTGTTACACTTTATGTTTGCAGCAACAATGATATCATGAACATGGTTGAAACAATAACTGCAGTTGTGTCTGAAGGTTCATTTTGTTGAGCTCAGTTCATACTTCCCTTCATAATTCCTGTACATTACATTTTATTTTGACAGTTCCTGTACCTTATAATTCTTTACGTCATTCCTGCCTGTTTATTTTCTGAATGATAATAATAGCACGTTTTCTTGTTTTTCACTCCTAAAGGCTCAGCTTTGCTGTAAATGGCGGTCCATTAAACCTCGCTGAAGCTCAGAGTAAGTAGTGAAAGTTTCCCTTTTTACAAATGCATCTAGAGGTCAAGGAAGGGCACTCCCACCATCTCATTCCTGTTTTTTTTTTTTTATTCTTTTACTTTTTTCTGTCTGTGCTATTTCCCCCTCACTTCATTGTGGGTTGTCATGGAAATAAAAGCCCATGGAGGGGGGGGACCTCTATTATTGAAACAGTTGAGGGATTGGTAGTGGGCTGGGAGTCGTGAAATGGAGCGATTCATGCACTCATAAACAGAGAGTGCGGTGGAGCAGAAGGGAGGTGGAGGGGCTGGGGGGGTGGGGGAGAAAGAGACAACGAAAAGGAGAATAGTGAGGGGCCCTGGGGGTGAGCGGAGAGAAGAGCCAACTCCACGTGTTTTGGCCCTGTTTCTAAGTGATAGCACATTTCGGACCATTACGTCATGGTCTGCGAGGCTCTTTGCTGTTTGAGTCTGACTCTGAAGACATTATATTGAGCTACTCGTAATGCCACCTGTTGTTAAAGAAGCCAGCACAAACTGTTTAGAGAATAACAGTCTGACTTTTTTTGTCTTTATCTTCAAATAGAGAAACTAGATGAAAGCAATGTAACTTACAGACAACAGAGTCAGTGAACAATTTGATTTAACATTTAAAAGAACCTAACAATTCAGACGGCGATATTTTGAAAATAATGCCTCCTGTGGTTTTAGAAGAAGCTCCCCTGAGTTTGAAAAATTCAGTCCTTTTGTGAAGTTTAACCATTACATGGGATTTGGAAATGGAAAATCAAGTCACCGCTGTCTCTGCCAGTGTGGCTTTGACTCCTGTTTTTTCTGAGTCCTTCTCTCTGAAATCCTCGTCGTTATGGGAGTGCTGGTGTTTTACTGGCGGTTGCAGTGGTTAGCTCACAGCAAGAGTTCTGAACTGTGGCATCATTAAATGGGTGGAGTGCAGTTTTATCCCTGAACTTTAACAAACTAGAGGATTCCCCGATTAAGCAGCTTACTTTGAGCTGACGCTGCATAACAAAGGACTGGATGAACTGAGGTGTTTGATGTCAACTTCATTTTTAAACACCAGTTTGAAGTTTTTGATTCAAGCCTGCTGTATGGTTGGGACCTTTAAAGTATCACAGTTTCATGCTCCCCCAGTGCCAGCATCGATTTACTTGAGATGCCTGGGCTTCCTCCCACTCTCCAAACACATTCATGACAGATGAATCTCTTACTCTTAATTCTTATTGCATGTGAATGAGTTTGAATGGCTCTCTATAAATTTCTGGGACCGCCTCTCATCCCATAGGCTTCAAACTGTAATGGACATAGTCAATGGTCTGTTGGTGTATTTCACTTAGTACTGCTAGTATGAATCACTCAGTAGATCACATATATTCTCGTGAGAGCGATTTTAGAGGTCCTAAACTTACCATAAGCCTTCACTTGGGAAAATTCATTTTTAACAGAATCCACCTATAGGTCCAAACATACACTATATTGCTAAAAGTATTCAGTCACCCATCCAAATAATGGGAATCAGGTGTTCCAGACACTTCCATGGCCACAGGTTTATAAAATCAAGCATCTAAACATACAGCCTGTTTTTACAACTATTTGTGAAAGAATGAGTCGCTCTCAGGAGCTCAGTGAATTCCAGCGTGGAACTGTGATAAGATGCCACTTGTGCAACAAATCCAGTCTAGACATTTCTTCGCTCCTAAATATTCCACCGTCAACTGTCAGCTGTATTATAAGAACATGGAAGTGTTTGGGAGCAAAGCAACTCAGCCACGAAGTGGTCGGCCATGTAAACTGATGGAGTGGGGTCAGCAGATGTGGAGGTGCATAGTGTGAAGAGGTCCCCAATGTTCTACAGAGTCAATCGCTACAGACCTCCAAACTTCATGTGGCCTTCAGATTAGCTCAAGAACATTGCAGAGAGCTTCATGAATGGGTTTCCATGACCGAGCAGCTGCATCCAAGACAAACATCACCAAGGGCAATGCAAAGTGTCAGATCCAGTGGTGTAAAGCACGCCACTACTGGACTCTAGAGCAGTGGAGACGTCTTCTCTGGCTTTTCCATCTGGCAATCTGATGGACGAGTCTGGGTTTGGCGGTTGCCAGGACAACGGTACTTGTCTGACTGCATTGTGCCAAGTGTAAAGTTTGGTGAAGGGGGGACTATGGTATGGGGTTGTTTTTTAGGAGCTGGGCTTGGACCCTTAGTTCCAGTGAAAGGAACTCTGAATGCTTCAGCATACCAAGAGATTTTGGACAATTCCATGCTCCCAACTTTGTGGGAACAGTTTGGAGCTGGCCCCTTCCTCTTCCTGCACCAAGCAGGTCCATAAAGACCTGGATGACAGAGTCTAGTGTGGATGAACTTGACTGGCCTGCACAGAGTCCTGACCTCAACCCGATAGAACACCTTCCCATAAAGACACTCCTAAACCTTGTGGACAGCCTTCCCAGAAGAGTGTAAGCTGTTACAGCTGCAAAGGGTGCGCCGACATCATATTGAACCCTATGAATCAGGAATGGGATGTCATTAAAGTCAATATGCAAATCAATGCAGGTAAGCGAATACTTATAGTGTATTTTTTTCTGAGGATGTTTGAAGTTGTTTGATGTTAAGGGGCTATTGTGAATGCCAAACAAATGCTTTTTTACCAAGAAAAGCAAACTAAACATATCCTGGACCCTGAATCACAGAAATGACAAGGATCTATGAAATTAAGCTGTTAACGCAGTAAGAACAAGCAACTTATAATTCCATATCGCTTTTCTCAGTGCCAAAGAGAAAAAAACACAAAAATACAAACAAGTTTTCCACTCTTTAGCCATCCCTGCCTGCCTGTTCATGTGCACATTTAAATGTGAAGTGTGAAGGAAGACATGATTAAATCACAGTACAAGAAGCAAATGACATGATAGACACACACACACACACACACACACACACACACACACACACACACACACACACACACACACACACACACACACACACACACACACAGGTGCAACCTTCTGAACCCTTCACACACTGCATTTGCTAGAAGCAGATATTGTGAACATAGTGGTCTATACCAGAGGCTGGGTCAATGCTCTCTGGGGACATTCTGAGCATTCCTGCTATTGTTTCTGCATTGTTGAGGATGAGGGTTACCCTTGCCATTCACAGCAGCTGACCTCTAGACTGAGTGGCTATGGCAGTGGTGACTGTGTAAAATGTATAAAGTTTTTGCTAATGCTTTAATTCCCATTGGATATCAATTTCTTTATAAATAAGTACAGTTTGACCTGTAAAATAAAATGGACATGCCGTTATTAAAATTATTAAATTCACAACCTGTTACTGTTACTATTGGATGAAATTCCCTCAGTTATTTACATCACTTTGAGGGTTTCCATTGCAAACCTGCAGGTCTTGTTTGACTGTACCATGGGCCTTTTCAAAAGCAGAGGTTGTTTTGGGTCTCGTTAAAGCAGCCCAATACTCAAAGAGGCATAAAGAAAGAGACACGAACGGGTTTCGTCAGAAACTCAGCCTAATTCTTGCAGTTTTTATTGTCCTACATAATCTCCTAGTGGGTTTCGACTCCCTCTTTCATATCCTTTGATCTTCTCCCCCTGTCGTTTGCTCTCTCTCTTCCCAGTTGTTCCTTTTTTGTTTTCAGAAGCAAGTATACTAATGAAATCAATTTCCTTCCCTGGTGATTTCTGCTTACTGTCTTATTTCCAGTCTTCTCACTTAATGGCCCTCTGTCAATAAAAAACCTGATCTCTGCGATCAAAGGCAGCTTAATGAGAAATGGGTGTGCCTGTCTTTGTGTGGCATGGACGATTCTCTTTGGTTAAGCACAAAATGCAGCTGCAGCTTCGAAATGAAGCCCCATCTTAAGTGCAGAGGGATGAATAGGGGACAAGGGGCTCCTCCACTTCCTGTGTGCAGAGAGGTCACCTAAGAGAAACGGGATCAAACATTTCTTCCAAAACAACCAATTAAAAAGAAGGACAGAGGAGAGGAAAATTATACAAAATGCCCAACTGGACATTGCAGTTTCTGTCTGCAGAACTTTCTGAAGTTATGAAAGATTTTAGGATGTCTAAGGTGCGGTTAGTGGTGGCCAAATTAGCTACTTGTGCTGATTTTATCATCCGTCTGACTATGAATGGCTCATTAGCAGGATACCAGTGTGTTATATATAGCAGCATGCCTCCTGACAATGAGGTATGCTTTGATCTCCAGCCCTTTAATTTTCATATCAGATTACTGGCAGACGCAGGAGCAGGGCTAAACTGTGATGCTCCATGTGAAGTTTCTTTCATTTTTGCAAAAGTGCAAAATATGAAGAAAAAACATTTTTCTATGGATGAATTTCCATTAAGTTTTAGCAGCTTGACATAATTTTGGTTTTTGAAAGGTGTTTTTCTGCTTAATCAAAAGACTGACTAGTGAGTAGTTTCAGATATTTCCTACAAGGTCATTACAGTCAATCAAAACTGGCGGGAATCAGTGACAACAGAACGCTCGTGTTGAGGGTTGATCAAGGGTTGACCTTTTTAAACTTCATTTTAGTTCAGGACTCAAAAACAAGTCTCAAGAGAGGCAAAGTCAATATGCTGATGTAACAGGGAGCACTGTCTGGAATATCCTTATCCATGTGCTCTTAATCCAAGTACGAAGAGCCTTTTTAAACACAGATATTTAAAACTTTTTAATATGTTTTTATTCGTTACAACACCCAACCCCCACTTCATCCAACATCCCCCACTGTCCAGTTGCGGTGGCAGGTGGCTTGTGGGGGTTTGGGTGAACACCACTCAACAGCTGCACAAAAGAACCCCACCAGGGTCCTTAGACTGGGTGTCCTCTCTCAAGCGTGCCGAGCAGCCTCTGGCCCAGCCCCCACCCCCCCAGATGCTCCAAGCTCTACAGGTGTTAGAAGAGAAGACACATTGCTTTCTAACAAGGATCCTTTTTGAAAGATACTTATTTTTGACATGGATTTCATGTTTTTTGATCAATAAAAAGAAAAAGAAATCATTATTTACCGAGAGAATAATTTTTGGGTGGAGTTGCTAAATGCATCACACATTAATTATTAGGCTGACAGGATAATCTACCGTTTTTGATACACAAAAATATTTTGCCTGCACAACTTAATCCTATAATTTATTACCTGTACTCATCTAAACCCATGTTGTAACATGTATGCAGGAGGACCGGACAAAGCAGCGCTCTAGGATGCAAACTGGTTCCACTGGTTGTGTAGTAATTCTATAGACCATGTGCTGATGTGGATGCAAGACAACCTGCAATCTCTTTTAATAGATTTAGGAAAATCCTGCACCGGGAGTGCAAAAACTCACTCCAAATCCCCTAAATCTTTTCATTCAAAATCTAAAAACTTGTCTCACCTTACAAAGGTGGCTTAATCCTTATTTCAGAAGTCTGCTGAGCATGTTTCCCCTTGCTTTTTTGAATGGAGCTTTTGTCTTCTGCACCTGTTTTCATATGGACTGAAAGTGCATTTATATGAAGGAGCATTTGTTAGGCAATATCAAATGCCCATCTCAAATCTAATGCATACATCAATGCAGCAGAGCAAAAATCATGTTATTTTTATTAGTTTCACCAAATATCTGAACATAGCTTTAAGTAGCCTACATTTTAAACGTTTTTTTTCTTTTGAAACCTAAAAAACAAGCTGGAGAAGTCCAACAATACTGTTGCAAAGACATTAAACGAAACATGCTGACTTTAAACACATTTTCTGAGGTTTATATTGAACGTGAACCGTGAACCGACTGTAAAAAAAAAAAAAAGTTGAAGTTTTTGTGGGTGACGGAACCAATCACAACTCTGGGGGTGAACAAATGTTTTCACACATTAAAAACGCTTCATTTGTAAGGGAAATGTACCTGTTTGTATTAAAATTGACATTGTTGTTCTTATGTACGCTATATAATTATTTAATAATAATTAAAATGTTTGCGTGTATTTTATAAACAATAATGGAATAAAGAGACACCCCTCGTGCGTGTAATGGTACAGTCCCACTGGAGACCAGCGGAATCATTGGCACGAGGAGGGAGAGCATCAGCTGTGGTGTGTCGTGGAGTGAGGAACTTCTCCTCCTGTTCATTTCCTTCTCCTTCCTTCTTCTTTCGTCTAAACTCCTCCTAACGGACACCTTTTCCTTTATCCCCTGAGCGGTCGCGGCCACCGGAGCCTCCGTCAACAGACTGCTCCTGTCTGCTCCCTGTCGGGGATTTTCCGTCTCACTTAGTTCAGGCGCCTGGAGCGACACGACCGAGTCTCCCCCCTAGTCTGAGAGGAATGAGAGGACGGCCGGAGAGGAAGAGCAGAAACTCGCACGTTTGAGTGAACAAAAGGACGGAAAGAGAGGGAACTGCCGCCGGAATGGAGGAAAAAAACACTCTGCCAGGAGCAACATGTAAGTTTTCAGACGTGGACTGGGATTTGTCCAGTTAAAACATAAACCCGCAGGAGGACTTAGTCATCCCTGCCCTTTTGTCAGAAACTGTTGCATATGCAGTTGGATTGTCCTTAAAGGTTGAGGACAAAGTCTCGTGAACAACGATGTGTATTTGTGATGCATTGTGAATTCTACTCTCCTAGCCGTCATTCACAAGCTTTAAGATTTGCTGTAATAATCAAGGTGGTATTTTCATCACTGCATGAACAAATGCAGGTATGATCAGAAGACTTCTGATGGCTGTCTCTTAAAGATTTGTGTTGCCATTTCTTGAGCAGAGAGCCCAGTCATCAGGGTTATAATAACACAATTTGTGCTAGATGAGGTAATCTCACTAGTCCCATCCATCCCATCCCCCTCCTTATGTTATGTTTAGCTCACTGCCAACAGCATGCAGTTAAAGGCCGCCTGCCATCCTCTTTCTGCCTCCTCGTTGCAGTTCTGCACTACCAGATGATGTTTCCCAAAGTCAGTGGTGCACAGGTGCAGTCACCCTCCTTTGCTGCATGTGCAGTGGTGCACCACACATGAACATTTTGAGAATTTTAAAGAGACTAGGTCAGGATTAAAATGCGTAGGATGAAGAATCCACTGTTGTAGAGTTGTATCTTTAATATTATGAAGTTAAAAGCTGATGCGATTTCTTCCTATTAAGCTGTGGCAAATGTCCCAGCTACCCCTGCTGGACAACTGCCAGTGTGAAGTCATTCTTGCACAGCACCCCTCTTTGCTCTGGTGTTTGAATCCCCATGCTCAAGCCTTGTGTATTGATATGCTGCCTGTTCTCTGGGAAAAGGACACACAATGCAGCCTTCTCCTGACAACAACAGAAAAAACAAACTTCCTTCCTGCAGACGGGGGGCTTCATGGAGGGAGGTCAGCTTGTTTTGGCTCAGCATCAAGGAAGAAGGCAGATGTGCTCCACCCTCATTGTGGGAATCTTGACCAGTAGCCTACAGTTTATACAGAATATTCTGAACAGCATAATGTGTATATGTATGTCTGCAAGTCCTCTGTCAGGATTTATGTAATTTGCAGTTTGCCAGTTGTATAATTAAGCTTTGCATGCTCTTTTTTTAAAATGATTAGGTTTTCACTGGAAATCCAGTTGAACATTTGCAGCTTGACTTCGTGATCATGGTTATTTACATCTATAAAAGTGTTTCAGAGGAATGTTTAATCTTTATGGTACCAAGACATTTTATTTCTTTCATAAAAAGGAAGAAACGGCAAGCAAATAGCTAAACATGTCGTAAAAGAGACAATTCCTAGGCTTATCAGGTCTCAGGAATGTGTTGAATGTGTTGCCCATGTAAAATATCCTTGAGATACAACACCTGGACATACAGGATAACATGACTCATTTGATTCACTCATTCACAGTTCAGAAATCTGCCTGAGCTCTTTTACCCCTTTTTTGCTTTCTGCAGTCTTTCCTCTTCGAGAGCCCTTTGGTCTGTTGCTGTTTTGTCTGTCATCTCTTTGTGGTTGTCTGCTTTTAATCTCAGCACCTAAACAACCCAACTCTGAGGATGTACTAGGTTTTATTTGTTCCGTTAAGGTTTATAATCTTATTTAGGACATCCAGTGGCATCTCAACATTACAGTGCTTATCTCACAGGAATTCTTACTGCACTTGGTGGAAGTGTTAAATATTTAATGAGCCATTGTGCCAACTTTGTTTTCAGCTTCAAAAGGCATACTGCTTCATCACAGTCTTGATTAATGCAAAAAGACCAAAAAAGAAATCCCTGCCGACTGAGGAACAGCGATCATGGTGGGAGCCCAGTGAATTTGGTAACCGGGGAGCATCTGTCGGTTTTGGTTGTCAAGGTGAACTGGATCAGTCAGCTACTTGCATTCAATCACAGGAGGATTTATGCAATTAAAATTCAAAATGCGTTCCAAAATTTAAAAATAATTTTTATTTCTCTGTAGAAGTATACATTAAATGGTTGAACACAACTCGATTGATGTTCAAGAATAGTAAAAATAAGTGATTTACCTCTGGACCCCCCAAGTATATTAAAGTATCAACATCATCTGGTGTCAACCAGAGATGCAGGAGGTTGAAGATCCAGCTGCTGGCTATAAGCATGATGTGCCGTGTTGCCAAACTCCCAGCGAATCATGAACAGGCAGGAAAAAGTGACACCAATCTCCTGTTTAATCTCAACAGTCATGCCCGTCCCAACAAATTGACGTTAAATGATTCATTTTTTGATGCAGACAGTTGCATGTAAGGATGTCATCATTTTGTGGCATCATTACCAAAATAAAATCACCCCTACATCCGTTTAAAGGTGGATGAAGCTTTGGTCCAAAGTATTGAATTTCATTTATAAAGAAGTACAGCTGAACATACTTCCCTGAGTTGTAAGCCTTGAATCCTAACAGAATCCTGCTCTTTTTGCTATAGATGACATGTGGTATCAGAATATCCTATTTTTCCAAAATCTACTTTCAGTTATGCATGCATTTAATCACACAGTGAGGGACGGTACTAAGTTTTTCTCATTAAAAGTAGTGCGATGGCGTTCATTAAATTCTACTTTTGTTTTTTTTTTTTTTCTCCAATTATTGGAAACAGCAGTTTTACTACAGATTAATATATTCAAACTTATTTTGAATGACAAATCAATTTCTGGTTTGAACCAGAGCCCAATCAAATCATGTGACGGTAAAACACTGACAACCATGCAAGTCATTAGTCTGGCCAGCCATACACGATCACTTTATGAAATTCACTCGCAGAAACGGGTCTGGTGCCCCTCCCATTCACACTTATTTCCACCTGAGCAGAACCAGTACTCAGTGGCACAAATGGAGTAGCAGCCTATGAGTTGGCTGCATCCTGTGTAATCCATTTAATTCAGCGTATGCTGCAGCAGATACAGATTATATTGTCAGTCAAATGGCTTTTTCCAGGCATTTTAATCTTCGCTTCCTTTTCAAGAAGAGCTGAAAACCTACATGTATTGCCTATGGGATTTTAACCGCACACACGTTCAAAATGTGGAATTAACTTTTGACATATATTTATTGAGTGTTGTTGCAATCTGCAAATTAGGGTTGTTTATGTAAGAGATGCTTGTTTCCATTTGTGCAGATTCAAAGCGCACATTCAGCACGTTTTTATGTTTGGACTTCATGTATGAATTGTGGATGAAGATGCTTAAAACCTCACCAAAGTCATTGTGGTGTTGAGGTCTTCTCTTGAATCTACAGTGCAGTTTTTGGACGGTGACACATGTTTTGCTTCTTCTATGCTGTCTCATGCAGGATGTAAAACAGTGGCTGGGGTTTAAAAGAATATTTAATATGTCAGAGTTATAAATAAATTTAAAGAACCATACCGTTTCTCAGACTTAAATATTTCTGCAGACAGTGAAAGGACTATAAACTCTTGTGCTGTGCTACAACTGTGGATGTGATTTATGTGGTCAAACTAATTTGCTTAAGTTTGTCCTTTTTAATTTCAGAGCCAAAAAACACGTCATTGTCTCAATATTCAAAGTCTGCACAGAATAGTTTCCATTTTCTAAAAATATGATCCTTTTTTTTTTTCTCTTATGTAGAAATATTTGAAGATAGTGTCTACATTTGTACGCCTCTGCTTGTGCAGGAGTCATTGTTCAGAGGATGTTGTTGATGGGGTGTTGCCTTCCTGGTAGATGGAGATATCCCAGATATCCCAGAAAAACCCTCAAAGACATAGGGGATTAAAACTTTGTATACATAAAGAAAGCGATCCACAGAGGAAGACCAGACTTTACTTATTACTTTTGTAGAGAACAGAAACTGAATTGCTTCCCATGAAGGTTAACTCCCCAATTTGCCGATTCATCCTTTCAGTGCTGATGTTCATCCCATCATCAGGACTCTGACCTCTCAAAAAAGGAAAAAAAGGGTGGATCTTGAACCCAACTCTCTTAAGAGTTTTTCACCATCAATGAAATGCTGCTGTAAGAGAGTTGTTCAGACGGGCTGACCAATTCTGTTGCATGCAGTCTTGGTTATGGGAGGAAAAGGAAAAAGAAAATACAGTGATTACAGAGAAAACAAGGATGAATTGTACTGGTTGTACTTTAAAATTTTTTTTTTTTTTTTTTTTTTTATAGAAGATATGTTAAGACAGTTTTATTTTGGCATGTTCACCATGATGATGCAATTAATGTAGAAGAAAGTGGCCAGAAATCAGTGGAACACGTCTTTCAGGCTGCTAACCCAAAAAGAAGCCTGTTCTTCATACACATTCATTATTTGTTAGGCTTCCACTTTCCCTAACGTCTTTTCATATTCAAGTGCCAACTCTGGTTATCTTGCAGCGCTGGAGCCTAAATTTATAATCGGTCAGCTGTTCTGCTTGTATTCCTGGGACAAGGACAAGTGGAGGGAAGTCATAATTTGGATTTCTTTTTTTTTTTTTTTCCCTCAGTTGTTCCTGCACTCTCAGCCGGGGCCTGAAAATATCCCAGACATCACCCCTCTCTGGTTGTCTGAACGTTCCAGTCACCAGACCTATCGGCTAATATTAGAAGAGTCTATGTTGAGCTGAAGAGCATACCTAGAGTTACTTGAAAAAGACACAAAACCCCTTTTAATTTCTAAGACTTTTATATATGGAGACATAATAAACCTGATGCACACCCACAGAAACCTGGAGTAGAAGTGGCAGCCAAGTGTGAAACTGCGCTTGATTAACTGGTGATGAGCAAGTTTGATAACTTGTATAAAAGCAGATTGTTTGGAAATGTGTTTTGTCTATCTGTTGTGCAGATTTGCATCCGAACAAACTATATTACGTCTGAATCAAAATCGTTTGAACAGATGGGGCCATGCTTGGAGATGTTTGGCCATAATTTGATTAGCAGTCTCCATCTGTCTGTTAAATTGTCCCGTTGGTGGATAAATCGACAGTGTTGCAATGACCAGGTCAAAGTCTGAGCCTCAACCTGACTGAAATGCTGTGGCATGACCGTAAGAGAAATGTGCATACATGAATGAAACCTCGCAATGGAGCGACGTTGTCGAGGCGAGTTGGCCAGAATTCAAGCACACTGATGTCAGCAGATCAACATTACACAGAAAATGGTTGTGTTGGGTTATTTCTGATGGAGACGGTTCTACGCCCTGTTAATTCATAGTGGGTTTTTTCTGCTTTTTGGCTTAGTTTTTGTTAAATTAATAATCACGCAGTGTAATGCCATGGGGTTGCAGTTTATGAAAGGTTGTATTTACTTAATTGAAAGACCTGGTGAGGATGAGGTCTTTATTTTAATGGCGATGTACTTTATTATTCAAATTACTCTGTTTAGTTGGAGCATATGTCATGTTTTGTCAGAAAGTTTCTCAGTCTTCCTTCTAAAAACTCTGCTAATAGACATGAGGTCAGAGTTTGTTTGTTTTTTTTATTCCACAGAAGTATTTTTAACCTGCTTGAATGTGACGTTTGCCTTTTCTTATCTTAGTTACCTGCCATAATGACACCTGGGATGGGATTCTGTTCCCACCAGCTAAGCTCTGGGTTTCATGTGGGGAGTCAAAAATTCTCTTGATGATGACTCTCCAACGTAATTGCATGTTGAAAAGGCTTGAAATTACTGCTTGGGCTGACTTATGCTTGAGGTAATGTTTTTGAAAATAACCATATTGAAACTAAAAGACAAACATCTGTGTGAGCTACCTCCTGACTCACGGTCGCAGCGAGTCACCAGTCGTGTTACTACAGTTGTTTTTGCACATGAATCTTTACCCTGAAATCGTAAAAAAACGTTTGCCAGGACGACAATATGTGAGATGTCTTTGTGGTTATTAATCGAATGTGTGAACGGAGCAGGGAATTGTCTGAATCTATGCCTAGTGATTGTGTGATTCTTTCTCTCTTTTAGCTCGTCTTTAAATTGTTTTCACGTGGAGATGCAGATTTCTCATTAGCTATGACTAATCACTGCCCGATGGGTTTTAAATATGTCCAGTTCTGTGCCGTTCAAATCTGCACAAGACGCGGCAACACAGATCCCAAACTGTCATTAGTACGGACTTTCTTGGCAGTCCGTTAAGACACAAAGCTCATAACTAGTTTGGAAAAACCAAAAGAGGAGCTCAATATTTGAGTGTACGAGGAACTTGATGTGTCATGGAGTTTTTGTTTTGCAGCGTTCCTGTTAAGTCAGGGTCAAACCTCCAAGTTCAATAACACGGATGCAAAAAAAATAACTTTTTTTATTTTGAAAACTAAAAGACTTTTGTGTTCATGATACAAGGAAATTGTAACTGAGCAAAATCTGCATCTACAGGTCCAACAGTTTAAAGAGAAAGTTGCAAGTCAGTGTTTTTCCTAAGAGCTCCGCAGCTTCTGTTTTTTTTTTTTTACACGTGTTGGTTTGTTGTTATGCAAATCAACATGCTGCAGCGATATCGATGCAAACATTAACATGGGTAAGTCGCTCAGCTCCTCTGCCTTTCTTGACGAGTCGTGAGGAGTCTATGGATTCAATTGAATCGACAGACTTTTGGATCAACAGGGAGTGGACTCTCAGGATCTGACGGCTCTAGGAGGTTGGGGAGAAAACTGAAAGTTGGCAGTTAGTTTCGTGTATGTTGTAATGTTGGATACCTTACAGTTTGAGATTCAGGACCCCCTACTCCGTCCAGAGATCCGGGCGATTGACCTGGATCTGCAGGATTTGTCACATCTGTAGCAGCCAGTCACCAGAGCCAAAAGTTTTAAATCTTGACCATGTTGCTTTTGACGGCTCAGTGAGGCATTGTTCTGTTGATCAATAGGCTTTGGCATAATCATATTAGTGTTGCGCTGAATTGGGGTCACAGCAAACTAAATTACCAAAGGGTCAAGCTGAAAAACATTATTACAAATAGTTCCTGTCCTTTTCTTGGGAAAAGTGTGCTGCGCTGAGATGAGTAGGGGGGGTGGGGGGGTGTATCTGTGATAGAAACCAATTTCCAGCTTTAAAAAGTGATATAAATCAGATTGCTAAGATAAGCTGACTGGCACATTTATACTTCTCCCAGTTATAAAAGCAGCTTGTGTGGCCCACAAATCCCTGCTTGTCCTCTGATGTCATTGAGTACAGCATGAATTTGGTGGTGCTCGACACCCGCTCTTGCACCTCAGGTCAGACTGTCTAGGTTACTTATCCGTTAATGTTGGAGCGCTCTCGTGGCAGCAGCGGATGCGCGGGGTCCCTGGAGAACGGCCGTTTCTTCAAATAAGCGGTGCCTTTCATCAGCACAGCAGCTTCAGCTCGTATATTGAGTCTGGTTCAGGTGATAGGATAAAAACTGTTTTAGTCATTAACCAAGACTAGTGTTACAGTGAGGAAATGCCGGCGTTGGACATATCAGCCTTGTTGGTCGGTAAGTTCAATCACTTCTCAAACAATCTGATTTTGTTTAGGAGTAATTTGGTCGTCAATTAGTCAAATTCTTGCCTGTTGTCGGCTTTCCTATGTTGTATTTTATAATAATTTGGCTTGGAGGCTCTAGGTCAAATATGAATTCATAAATACAGATTTTTTTCTTTTTGAATATGTTCACATTTAAACAATTTATAAAGAAAATTACAAGTAATTTCTTATTTACAGACAGCATTTGTTTCTTAAGTGATTGACTATAATGATGTTCAGTTTTTGATCTGTTTTGCACAAACAAGGAAACTAACTTAGCTGGTCTTGTAGAATAAGACTTTTTGTATGTTTACAGATAATTTAAGGCACCAATACAGTCTTAGATAAAAATGTATCACTCAAAAGTAAATGCCGGCGGTTAAAGATAAAGATTAAGTTGTAATGATCATTTTAAAACCGTGCGTGAGAGTGTTTTGTGTGTTTGGCCCGGCGCAGAGTCCCTGCTTGTTGTTTACACTGCTCTTCCTGTGTGTCTGGGCCCCTTGCCCTCTTACATCACCCTATTCGGTGTTGGAGGGACACAACAGGGTGAGGGGGCAGTGGGTTGGGGGTAAACGATGAGGTAGTTCATAGTCCCCTTGTCCGTGTCAAATGAGATGCCGAGCCATTATTTTTGTTTCCCCGAGTTCCTCTTTTCTTTCCCTTCTTTTTTTGTTCCCGCCCTCTCTAGTTCCCTTTGCAGGCCGGTTTCACTCGAGGTTCTGTGTCCATGTGATTTATTTTTATATTTTTGTAAGATTAGGGCACGTTAAATTATGTCTCTACTTTTAATCCCATCTTTATAAACATTCAGTCGGTGTCATTGCTGGTCCGGAAGTGCACTCCTCTTTTCTGAGGTGCTGCCTAAGACGAAAGCTCCTGACTTTTTAAATATTTAATGTCTTGCCCTATATTTCTCTCTGCCTTGTGTGCTGAGGAAGCACTGGCATTAGATATAGTGAAATGAACATAGGTTGTAAATTGTATTCACTATAACCAGTCGCTGCCAATTCGAGAAAATTGTAGAGCTTACCTTTACTGCCAAATGTTGTTTTTTTTTTTTTTGCATCCAAAGCTGCAAATGAACAAGTCCTGCCATGATCAGTTTAATAATGCATGCATACTGCACTTGCTCATGGTGCAGGTGTATTGTTTATCATGATTCACCGTTCGCCTGCGAGGTTAATGTTCAGGTAGAGAACCAGCAGAGTGGCATCTTGTCTGAAAGCCTTTGAGTTTTTATGGTCCTATTCTTGAGCTCAGATGAAAAAGCTTTCAGTGTGATGCAGCATGTGGCTCCAAGGACATACCCTCTCTGTCTCTGCAGCTTCATTTCTCAGCTCTTATTATAGAATGCTTATTGTGTGGACTAAAATATTCTCACCCTTTTATTACTGGAATAAATTAACTAGAAGGGCTCTTGTGGTCTGCAGTTTTGGAGGTGATTATCCAAGTCTATTAAGAAGCTTGGTGGCACACTTCATGAAGGGGGAAAAAAAAATCAGGCTCTGGAGTGAGTACGTTTATAAAGCTGCTTGGACACAATAATTTGCTGTGAAATTGGATTTCTGCTAAATCACATTTTGTGTGGCGGTATTACTAGTTGTCCCAGTTTTAACTTGGCCCTTTTACCCACATTTATCCACAGTTATTATGAGCCAAACTGTAGATTACCAGATTATGTCTTTGTAATTTTAGTTTAGCAGTAATACAGTAAATACAGTGGACAGCATTTTAGGGGGAAAAATGAGTTGCATTGCACATACTGTATATTTTGTCTCACTTGCTGTGTTACCAAGAGAGAAATGGCACTGAGTCGTGCTAATTACCTGCTGTTCCTCAACCTGCCACTCTGCTCCCACACTGTGCTCAAGCGTGCATGTATCCACCTACATCTGCAGGTCTCCCTTTACCTTTTCTGCTGACTTACAGATATCCTTTTTCTTTTGCATGAAAATGGGTTCAGCCGTAAGCCTCAGGCTTTAATCAACACCTGCATTTAAAGTGGCCCCGGGGGCAGGCCTTATTGAGCCAAAGGAGCTGTGGTGGTGGGTGATGATGTGATGTGCAACCAATGATCATGCACGGCATGCCACAGATTCCTGAACATGCTTTGACCCACTTTTTTTCATTGTCAAATACCCATTTGACATACAGGCAAGGACCAAAAGAAGACCTCACCAGGAGATCACAGCTTTAAATGCTGTAAGGAATGATTCATTTCTACCGAACACCAAAAACAGACAACCAAAAAAAACATTTGATCTAGAAATTAACAATCATTCATAACCCTCCATGCTTATAAGAGGATGATGGAAATGTGGCTTTCCAGTACGTCGTCGAAAAGGCTGGTGACTCGCAGCAAAATCTCCAAGCTGTGTGAGATTTTTAACAGGCTTGTGAAATACTGACCAAATGTGCGTCCTGTGTATTTTCCACCTTGCTCTTCCTATAATAAACCGGTCTGGAGTGTTTTTCCATGTTTAGACTGCAGGCTTCAGCATACTGGAGAAAGTGCTCGTGCATTGATTTATAAATATGAATGATATAATGTCACAGAGAGTAGACTAATGCTTCTGAACTGGCATAGATGCACTTCCTTTTGGGAGGCTTTACAGTAAATAAAGCAAGAATGCAGTTACTGATGTGATGTAACCTCCAACTCCCCTGGAAGAGTCCTTTATTTTTATGTTAAAAAAAAAACACATTGCAATTAGGCCAATTTCTTCTTCTTCTTTTTTTTTTTTTTTTTTTTTTTTTTTTTTTAAAAAGTGAGTTCATGTAATGTATATTATATAATTTTCTCAGTTCAGTCGTGTTTAAGAACAGCTTGAACAGTTTGAATACTGACAAGAGCGAGAGATTTTTTTTGGTTTATTCTCTGCATTTTCTGTGGAAAAAGCCTTTAAATCATGAACACCATTAATACTGGACTTAACTAATGCATGTTTCTTCCTTTTAGTCTTTTTGTGTTTTTTTGCAGCGTGTCAAGCCGGTCATCATTTTTGCAGCACACTTTCTAAAAGCATATGAGACAATAAAAGCTGAAGCGTTTTTTCGTTTTGAGAAAACGACAAACATGAATTAAAGAGAATCCAGACGCCAAGAAAATAAATGTTTTAGGGAATGAAAATTCTTCAAAAAACCTTGGATCGCTTGGAAAGCTTTTTTTCAGCCAACGCTTAAGCTTTAGAATCCCTTTTATAGATGCCACTTTCAGTTGCGAGGGACTCTGGACTATCAGTGGTTGAAATCAACATAAGTGATGATGAAAGTAAGCACTTGCAGTCATAGTTTACGCTTTGTAACTTGAACACGTCTGGTATGTCCTTTCTTTGCCGAGTTATCCGACTGCCCAGGCAGAGTTCTGCATCAATCAGCCCTTGTTTCAGTCTCCAGCTATGCAGCGGCGCTCCTCTCCCTCAGCTCCCGTCCCCAGCCCTCAGACAGCTTCAGGTTTCATTGCTATTCATTGTCAGTGCCACCTACATTCCAGAGAGGATGCCACCTTCTCATTTTTGTCATCATTGACTACAGATCCAGGTGACTGAGCAGTCGCTTCCCTGCAGCTCTACCGTACAGGTGCTCGCAAAACAATACTCAGCTTCACTTGTTTGTACCACCTTTAGTACCTTAGATGCCATATATTGGCCTCAAGCATCTGTGAGGTAATTGTTTTAATGTGATAAATTTCCAGAAAAAAGTTGCACGAATGGTCAGCTGTGAAGCCAGACTGGAATAATGCCTGAGGTTCAATGTCACATCTCTTTTATTCAAAGGTTTCAGGTACGTGGTCTGTAAAATTACCTGGTGAGCTGTCCTACAAAGGAGAATGGAGGTGGAAAACTCCAAGAAGAATCGGGTTACCATCTCTTTCTGCTGTAAACAGTTTTAACGATTGGCTCATGTTCTCATCCTTTCCCACACAAAGTTGCATTCTGTCACAAAATTGCTCTGAATCGAATCCAGTGTTCATCCTCTACACTCGGTTTATCTCACCAGCACCCCTCCCGCTTCCTCCCTCTGCTCTTCTTTGCTGTGTTTTGGCTGCAGTCCCGTTGCCATGCAGAGACCACAACAATGGCCCCTCTCTGTCACGGCACATCACTGCCCGCAGAATGCTTATTTGATTGTGGCGTGCTCCGACAATGGAAACACGTCTTCTCGTCTCCCATTTGAAATCTTTTATTGACTCTAAAACTACCCATCGGGCTTTGTCCGGCTTAGGCTCATCAGCAGGCTCAGGCTCCATTGTCCAGATGATTTTCCACTTGTGCCTTGCAGAGCTCGGAGGCACTGCGCTTTCCTGAAAGTTACCGAGCACCTGTAAGTGCAGCAGTGAGGCCTGACCAGTTTATTTGTCCAAGAGCTATTCACACAGACCTTTGTCCAGGTTTATGCTCCTCCTTGATGAGCAGACAGAGCCTTTACAACTTAAAAAAAAAACAAAAAAACTTCACTTCTCTTTGAGGTATCACAGAATTGGGCTTTCGGTGTAAAGTGATGAACAGCTCAGCTTTTGCAGCGTAAATCTTCGGAGCAGTCGCTCTCAGCGTGACGGTCCCCCTGCTGTCTGAGATGTTTTAACCCAAGCCCTGAATAATTTAGAGTACGTTGCCCCAGTGTTTACCTTCACACTATGCAGAAGAAAATGTGGGCCGACATGGTTCCATAGGGAGCGTGGGGATACAGTGCGGAGTGGACAAAGCCAAGTGTTCTTCCCATGAGGGTCTTTGTTCGCCAGTCAAAGGCTGGAAGAAAACAGTCTGAGCAGGAGTTACAAGTTCAGCGGTGTCAAATGTGATTCATATTGAAGCTGCTGCCCCAAACGGCCAAGCCCATTAGTCTTTTATCCTCAAACTCTAAATCTTGGAGTGCAGACTTCTGGATCTTCGTGATCTGTAACTATCTGCTCTTCAGTTGGTTTTTTTTTTTGTTTTTTTTAACCAACTTTAACTACCTCTGAGTCGACAAATGCTGAGATTCTGTCTTCTGAAGCAGATTGTTTCAACTCTGTAGAAACTTTCTCCGTGCCAAAAAGTAATTACCGTGTTTTGTTCAGCCAGGGGCCTTGGCTCTTTGCTCAGGCCAGTCTGTCAATAAATTGGCTGCACACACAAGAAAGGGTCTTAGATGTATAGAAATGCTGGACGCTTGTGCTTCTGAGCTTTACTATGTACTCTCTTCTGTGGATACATTTACGTAACTAATTAGTTGACATAGTTTCTTTTAAGGCATTTTGTTTAGGTCCTGAAATGAGGGTTGTTAAACTTAATTTAAGTAGAAACAAGCAGGTTTTCCTCTCAGACATCAACCCCACCCCTGCTTCCTGTAGTTTACGTCATCCGCCGATCTGCCTCGTGGGCTCGAATGGAATGAAGAGAAACGAGTCAAGTTCTGTCACTCTCTTACTTGTTCTTCTTCATCATCTCACCTGCTTTTATTTTGTCTTTCTCTTTTCCCAGCTCCCTCTCCAGTTTTAAAATCAAACCCCCTGAGGCCTGAGCCAGAGGGAGAAAGCACCCCCTCCAAGAAAGACACCCCACAGAGGATGGCGTCTCCAGCTAAGAAAGACGCACACCGAAGGCTGACTACACCCACCAAATCCGACACGATCTCCCGATCACCTGGCTCACCGGCATCACCTGGTCTCAGGCCAAAAAAAGGTAAACAAAAACGTCTCTCATGCTTCTTTGGCCGGAGTTCGGTTGTTTTTGAAGTTGGGGACTCACAAAGGAAGCTGAATTTGGGTTGACTTGAGGCAGTTCTCTGGTAAGTGCGCATTTACATCTGCACTCTGGTGAAGTTAGGTCAGCTCTCTCGAGGCAGTGTCGGAGTAATGGTGACCACAAGCTTTCAGATGCGAGGCCGGATCTAATGGAGCAACTGGAGCTTAGCTGAATGTGAGAAATCAACTTTGAACAGTTCGGGCTGGATCGAGGTGGAAAAGAAAACATCCCTGTAATGTGAACAAATGAGCTTTGTTTGGAGGTGGACTGATAATGCTGATGGCTGCCATGTGCTGATCCCTAATGAGGGGTGGGCAGAGGCCTTTGGTCTGACGTGGCAGCTGCAGTTGACTCTGACAGACGTGTTGGAGGGTTTTTGGAGAGTAAGTCTCTCTACTCTCTCCTCCTTATTCTTATAATTCATTAATCCGTTCATTGTGGCTGTATCCCCTTAGGTCTCTGAAGCTGGTCTGCGCTGCTGCTAAAATGTACCAGTTTGTGGGTTGAATGGCTCCATGTTGCTTTCTTTCAGCATCATTTATACCGAGACCTCCTGGTTTAAATGACAGACGTGTACCAATGTCAAAGAAAGCTGTAACTGGCTCTTTATTAACCAGATTCCAAAAATGTCTCTTTCCTTTTATCCTCCGTCTGTTTCTGCTGGTTTGATAAAACTCCTTACTTGTGAGATTGAAGTCTTCCGTGACCTCTTAATTCGTTAAATAAAACGATGAGGCTTGGGCTTTAGGTGGGAGCTGCTGCTTTTGGTCTACTTATGTATATTTTACAGTTTCTGAGACACTTGTAATGTAATGATGAAGAATGTTGAGCCTCTTTTTAGTAAAAAGGACAACAGACGACACGATCCTGAAACGCCACACATCAACGTGCAGACGTGATTGCTCTGCATCACACCTTACAGATTGCCCTGCATCACTTCTCTTGTAGACTCGAATAGAATCGAACAAATGAAGCGAGCGTACATTATCGCAGGTACACGTAGTGCACCCTGCCATGTTTCCAGAGCCCTCCTGTTTTTGTCTGTGAAGCTTTGTGCATGTGATTTTATGATTAACGGTGTGGTGAGTTGCAAACAGCAGCACATCACTGGCCAGGACCATGCACATGACCTTCCCATTATCCTATAAATATCAAAGTGGGTCAGTGGTTGTCTAATAGAAAAAAACTGAGTGGCACATTTCTTTCATATTTAAGATTCATGTCTGCCACATTAGAGGTTGCTGAAATATGAGGCTCTCTGTCGTTGAACATCTGGTCTGAGAAGATTGGGGGGGGGGGGGTGACGCAAAGGAGATTAAGACTTCTGTCTGGGCCAGTGTTTCCTCATGCCACCAAGTTATTTCTGCTAGATTTTGTAATGTTGTTGTTTTAAGCACCTCTGTTTTCAAGTTACTTATTTTAGCACCCTGGAGAAATAAACTTATTTATATGTTGCGGCAATAATTTCAGAAGGAGAAACTCGACCCTGAAGGATGATGGTCACAAAATTCAGCTGCCAGCTGCAATTTATCTGCGGTAAAGCAGCAGTGGGATGCTGTAATGAGATCGCATTACAGCAGTTGCACAGCATACATTATATTTTAATCTTTCCATTGTGGCTAGATTTATTTAATTGATTTTTATCAGCGCTTTGCCCAAGTAAACCCTGCCCATTGGAAATCACAAGAGAGCGGGATGATGGGAAAAGAAGCTCTAAATACTTGCCATGAACTAAGAGACTAAAATGATTTTTTGACTGTTGAGCTAAATAACTGCTTCACCTTTAGTAGCAAAGTGTTTTTTTTTTGGCTGCGGCTCAGAATGATGTTGTTTTGTTTTTTCCAGCAGCTCTCATATAAGGAAACGGTTAAAATTCTTAAAATGACTGGCCAGCTCTGGGACTGGTGCTGCTCTTCCTCTGTGCTGTTTTGTTCTCGCTGCTTCCTCTGAAGTCATTTTGAAGGAATGTCATGTGAGCACACATCAGAGATGTCACTGAGAGAAGGTACCATATGCGTTTCCCTGCAGGCATCACATAGGCATGTCAAACATGCATCTGGTGTGCATTTCTTCTTTATGGTTTCTCTTAATCTAAAAAACATACATCAATCTAGGTTCAGGACTAGGTTGTGCGCCAGCGTCTTGTTTCGTACATTTGCATGCAGCAACAAGGAGGAGAGCGTTTACTCATATTTATGTTTATCATTTTTGCCTCGGGTCTCTTCTCACTTGGGGGGGGGGGGGGGGGGGGGGTGGACATAAACTATCTATTTTTGAAAATGAGTTGATACCAAGAGCTACAGTATGTTGTCAGTCTTCATTCAAATGCTTAAATTCTTGAGGTAGTTTTCAGCTACTGTGTCCTTGACCTGCCAACTTGAATCAACCTTTGATACCTTTAATCACAGTTAATCTTATTTATGTAAAGATAAATCATTGAATCATTGTTTGAGATTGATACACTGGAGTTATCCCCAGTGTATCTTGCACTTGGACATTTGCAAATGTTTTCTTGTGGGGGAGCCCAAGACTGATTTTTTTTTTTTTTTTTTTTTGTTTTTTTTTTTAATTGTATTTATTCATTTATTTTTTGGAGGTTCTGTTTAACTGAATGTTATTGGACTGTAAATGATACATGTTTATGTCTCTCTTTCACGCTGCTTCTGCCTCTTTCATTTTCAGACAGCATGAAGTCAGAGGAGAGGCAGAAGCTTGCAAAAGAACGCAGGGAAGAAAAGGCCAAATATCTTGGTAAGTAGAAAAAACAATGAGTGGGAGGACATGCACGCAGCCTTAGAGGAGAGCTCCCCCTGGTGTAGGGGTGCAGGAGATTTTCTTTTTTTTTGTGGGGGGGGGGGGCTGAGTTTCAGCTTTAAGCTGAACATGGCATGCACATGTTTCACAGACACTTGTGTAGAATAAAACGGTAGTTTGGCTGGTCGAAATCTAAACCAAACTCGTCAAACAGCAACCATTTTACCGGTGAGCATCCATTTCCTGCATGAGTTTGCACTGTGAAACACAAGGCTTGGACTGTTTTTTTTTTGTTTTTTTTTATCGTTGCGTTAGCTGACCTGTGCACTAAAATGAATGTTTGCACAGACTTGAGTTAAACACAGATACTCTTCACATGGACACATTCCTCAAAGATAAACCTGAACATATTGAATAATAGTTCGAAAGAGACTAATTTTTGTTGTGCAACAGCACCGAGTCATGAAAAAGCACACAAACAACCCAGTTTTATGAAATAGGGCAGCTCAGCTACTTGTTTTGCACATTTTTTCTTTTCTTTTTTTTTTAAACACACACATGGCCGTCAGGTTATTGCCCGGCTCCATGCTGGTTGTGCACTGCTTTGCATGATTGACAGTTGCCTCTGTCTTCTCTCACCCTTTTTCTCCTGCAGAAGAGCTCAGCAAATGGCAAGGTAAGCCACTCACCTGTGTTTATGTGGTGGTGGTGGTGGTGCTGACCCTTTTGATCATTTGGTTTTAGTTGCAAATCTCAGCTTAATGAAATTCATTAGCATTGACGGGAGCTGGGTAATATACCAGTAGCTTTATTAACACTGAAATAAGAAGAGCAAGGAAAGCTTTTTATTATTTTTATATCTAATGTTCTGATACAGCAAAGAATTATGCAATATAACAGTACAGCAAATAAAAATAAAAAACACTACAGTGAGTTCTGGTGATATTTCCCAGTCCTGGAGCAGCTTCATTCATTTTTAACATACATGGTGGTCCTTTTTGTTTTGTCATTATCTTTTTTTCGTTTTTTGTTTTTGCCATGGTAAATGTAACTGATTGTGACCTTTTCTCTCTGTGAACATCATCTTCTAAACTAATCATGTAGTCACAAGCTGATCGTTTAGCTGTCATTCACCGTGTACGGTTCAGTTCACTTCAATTCAAATCTATAATACTACGTTAATCCCCGCAGGAAAACTACACAATAAACAATAAACAATGATGCAAATCCATTGTTATGAAGTTGACCAAGAGCCACTGTAAAAGCTGTGCATGAAGACGCGTCCTGCTGGGTTCGGTGGGTGACGGTTGCACACGAGAAGGAAGCCCGTTCCGAGTTTGACCGCTGGTCACCACCTGTTCCAGCTTCACACGCCACAAAACTGTTTAGATTTCGCCTTCGGAGATGTTTGAGCCGCATGCCGCAAAACCACTGATTACCATCTTACTCAAGAAATTGAAGGTTTTTAAATACTTGCAGCCAGATTTAGCTTGGCTGTGAAACTATAACTAAACACGCTCACGTTGCCAAGAGGGAAAAACAAATACAAAATCTTTCTTAAAAAGGACAATTTGTCATTCATCTTTACAAGTTTCAACTACAGAGCTGAGTTGCATTTGCCCCTTGCTTAAGATTTTTTTTTTTTCTTGTTAAACCCTCGTTGTAAACAGTTGTGATGGTATTTGCAGCAATGCCTTCTGTTGTCTTATCCCACTGAGTTAGTTGAATACCGTAAGATGTTTGACACAGCTGATACTGTGGATCAGTCTAATTGGACGATCACTCGGGCATGCCAGATGGCATGGGTCTTATCTAATACGCTGTCAACGTGGAATAAGCGAAGACTTCCAGCTAAAGCCTGTGTTTACAATATCGGCTCAAAAAGAGATCTGCACAAACACACCCTGGTATTTCTAGTAGCGGAGGTGCAAGTAGACTATTTCTACATATTTTAATGTCTTTAATAGGTCTACTTTGTTTAAGTCCCATTGTGCACACCCAGAAAAAACACAGGTCTTTTCTGTTTTTGGTGGGGAAGTGTAAATACTTAATGTGTATAAGTTAGAGCAGCCCTTTGGTAATGACTCTGACAGCTGTAGTGTAGTAGCTCTGTGTGCAACGTGCCAGCTCTGATCAGTCAGGAGAGAGGTGCGTTTTGAAGCAACACTCACTTATGATGTTCATGTATTCAAGTGCATCAGAATATATTGAGAATATTAGTATTGTCAGACTGTTTCCAGCTCATATTCATTCGCTGCCCATTTTCTAGTGAACCACCGATGCTGTGGCTGAATGAGTCATATTCAAAGGTTCAAATGGCTTATGTTTCACACTGTCCCGTGACTGATTTGCTAAGAAAGAACTGGAGCATTTTTGTCAAAATAAATCAGTGATTTAAATCTTTTCCATGGACAGAGGTATAAAATGCTGCTGCACGGATGTGGAAAACTGTAATGTATCTCAACAAGCTTTACACATTTCAATATTTGTGGACAGATGATGTAGTTTCCCTCCTCCCTCTAGTCTAATCTCAGTACAATAAGTGAATTTTAAAGCAGTTTCTTGCACTTTGCATGGAGTACCATTCCCTTAAGGATTTGCATCACTGTAAGGTTGACAGGAGGCGTCTTTTAAATCAAGGCCATTACCCACGATGAACTGAGATATGCACTGCAGCAGTCAGTTTGCAAACTGCTGGCAAGCAGAACCTCGGTATAACTCAGCTTTTTGTTCCATTCTCAGATAAAAACAAACTGTGCGCCTTCTTCATAAATTTTAACCTCACTAGCTCCCAGCATCTCTGCAGTTATCCATCACATTAATCTGAAAACCACAGCCGATTTTGCTTTTGTGTGTTCAAGAGCTCCAATGAAATGAGCGTTCCTCTTGCAGCTTTCCCCTTGCAGTGCCTGATTCTTCATGGAGGTTTTACTCAGCGATTTAAAAGAAATGGTAGTTTTGTGCACGGGAGGGCTGCTGAAAAAGGCTCCTTAGAGCTCCTTTTCGAATGGCTCGGACACAACGAGAAAATTTCCACATCGGAGTTCAGTTTATTGAAGCTAGATGCGATTAGTGTGGCAGAAAAAAAAGTCTCCTTAGAAGTACTGCATGTGTCCAGCTTGGCATTTCTCTGCATGCAGTGGAAAAGTCAAAAGATTACACAAACGGTGAAGTACGCAGCATTTAGGATGTTATGTTAAAGCTTTAAATGAGGTTTCTTTCAAAACACCATAATCTCTTAAGCTACTTTGTAGCACATTATCTTAAAAAAGTCCCAGAGTAATTTAATTAATAAAAGGGAAAAAAATAAACAATCGAAGCTGACATTATAGAGAACTTGGAGTGAATATTGAGTCAATGTTCACATCTCTGAAGGGACAGGGAGGAGACGGGACTCATGTCCAGTGCTCATGTGTACAAGAAATCTTCGTCTAACCGAGTCCTCTGTCTGATCTTAGCTGTCAAAAAGAGCCAGTGGCTGGAGAAGGAGGAGAAAGCGCGGCAGCTAAGGGAGCAGCAGCTGGAGGGACGTCGCAGGAAGCTGGAGGAGCAGCGGCTTAAGGCAGAAAAACGGCGTGCAGCCTTGGAAGAGAGACAGAAACAAAAGCTGGTGAAGAACAAAGTATGTTAAGATGAGAACATCTGCCAAGTTTACGGTCATGCATGTGGTATCTGACGCCTCAATATATTTTAGTTGCAGCAGAAACGTTGCCTATTAGACATAGTTCACCCAGAGGTGAAAAGTCAATGCCCTTCTTCAGTCGACTGGTACGAAGTAGGGGTCAGCTGGAGGTGCAGGGATGTAGAGTTTTACTCAGGGACGCGTGAGTCAGACGTGGGGTTCGAACCCATGCTGCTCATTCAAGAACGTCCTCTTGTCATTCCCACGTACTGACCACAGTAGAAAATCTAATGGCTGTTTTTCATGTTTGTCTTAAAGGAGCGCTATGAGGCAGCTATCCACAGGTCAACTAAGAAGACATGGGCAGAAATCCGCCAGCAGAGATGGTCATGGGCTGGCGCCTTAAACCAGAACTCCAGCCAGAAAGAGGGTGAGTGCGCAGATCCTTCTATCATTGTAGGAAAAAATGGCTCGCTTATTGCTGAAGTGCTTCTTTGTAGGTTGTTGATCCAGTATCTGCCGGTGCGATGTAAGATCATTTATCCAGAACTGACCAAACGGCACTCATTTGTCATTGTTCTTGCAGCCATGCTTTATTTACATTTTGGAAAGTTTAAATAAGATGAATTAAAGTTGTGCAAAGGTGATTCCAAAACTAAAAAGAAAACAAAAAGATCGTGTAAAAGTCCTTACTCCCAACACCAAACTGGATCGCCGGTTTGGTCCAGCATAATGGACTTGTGATGGGAGAGAGTTTGGGAATTTCCTGGCAGTTGTCTTGATATGTTTTAATCTCTTGTGCTTTTATTGACCCAGTCATACACCTCTGTCTTAGTGCACTCATCCCTCCCGTATCCACTACAGCTCTGACTGTGCAGGATGTTTTTGTCCTAAACGTTGCTTCATTACCAGACCATCATTACCACATGATATTGATTACACAGAGTAAAAATGTATTTTCGTGTTTTTATTGCAGCAGTTGCAGCAAGCACAGTTCCATTGACTAACTATAAAATATAATTAGTTGTAGAATAATTATTTGGAGTTATAAACGTCCTGACAGCCCAACAGCCATGATGACAGCCATAACGTGGTAGGATGCAGAGATGACAGTGCTGTCTGCTGAATGCCTCTTCACTGCGTGGAATCTTCTCCGAGTTAAAGAGCTAAATATGAAGTGTCCTGACTCCATCTTACGCCATGTAATCACTCCTGCTATATGCCAGGAAAATTGACACTCGGATCAATCTGTCCCTCCCTCAGTGGCCTGTTGTGTGTCAGATAATGAAAGAAAACAAGTGTAAGTAGGCTGCAGAGGAAAGGGCGAGGGACCGGGATTTGATTTCAGCTGTGGTCAATCCCGGCATCTGTCAGAGGTGCCATCTACCGTCTTTGTGCATTTAAAAAGAGACTGTCTGTTGTTTAAAGTTTAATAAACATAGACTGTGTAGAGAGAACTGAAGGAACCTTCTGTACCTTCACTGACACCCCTGATGGGTTCCTGAAGAGTGCCCGACCCAATGGCAAATGGGTAGAACAAACAAGTCTGGCAGTTGGAACTAATATTTGCACAAAAATTCACCCCTGTGCACCGGTCGTGGATGTCATGTGTAGCTACAGAGGCCTAAACCTTTTGTGTGTGTGTGTGTGTGTGTGTGTGTGTGTGTGTGTGTGTGTGTGTGTGTGTGTGTGTGTGTGTGTGTGTGTGTGTGTGTGTGTGTGTGTGTGTGTGTGTGTGTGTGTGTGTGTGTGTAGCTGACTGTAAGTACTTTATTTTTGCTGTGAATTTGAACATTGTGACAAGCAGCCACTGGAAGGTGACTCACTAATGAGAGCAGCCCCTAGTGGGCATTTGAGGTGTTGCATGTTTACATACTTTAAGGTTGTTTCATTTGAAAATCTGCAGTTTCCCTTTAGTACTATTATCTACATTGACGATGTCACAGATTTAAAGTTTTTCTTTTCTGATACGCTAGAATCTACGGTATAAAAACTGTGACTCACTTCTCATCACCTATTTCTTTTTTTAAGGTTGTTTTAAAGAAATAGGATGCTGAGCAGATGTTTGTAAGTCAGAGGGAAGTAAGGACACAGGACATGACTTTGGTGGGAGGTAGAGTAACTACCTCACCACGGGGTATACAACTGTAAAGGCATCTTGGCATCATTCATTATGTCACAGATGTTTCCTCCCTCTTCCTCTCAACCTGTGTGAACATCTGTGTGGCGCTCTCTTGACTTCTTAGGCAGATGTTCTGTTTCAACGGTCAACCTGCCCAAACATGTGGACTCTGTAATAAACAAGCGGCTCTCCAAGTCCTCAGCCACACTTTGGAACTCCCCCAGCAGAAGTAAGACAACATCTGGAATGCCCCACTCCTGTTTAAATGTGTCCATCGCTCAGTCTCCGCCAACACCTTCAAGCCCGTCTCCCATTTATTTATATTTTTTATTTTATTCCCTTCCCCCTGTTTGATTCCAGTTCCTCTGCTGTGTTTGACGATTAAAGGGTGGCCCATTTCCATCTTTCAAAACCACCTTTTGTTTTTGTGTTTTTCTTTTCTCAGGAGTTTGATTTGGGGTCTTGTTTTACATCCTCTGCATGGTTGTTTTGTTATGGGATGGTTCCAGTTGTCTTTGTGTTATCCTTTGGTCATTGTCTGGTAATTGTCATTTCATTGCTGGTGTCTTTGCACGGTCAAACTGGTCCTCTGTGGTCATTGCTTTGACATACTGAATGCAGGATGTTTAAGAGATGTTTTTTCTTTTTTTTGGGTCATCCTAATGGTATTTTATTGATCTAGAGATTGTAAAATTCTTCTCCATTTTAACTACAGCATGTGCAGAGTATAACATCATCTTATCTCATCCTACAGCAGACAAAGGCCACATCTCCTCAACATAAACACTGAGGAGTCTTAAATCTTCCTGCTCTGACTGTGTGCTCAAAGCTGCATTTATTAACTGTCCGGGTGAACATTTCTCTGATGGTCCTGATAAAGGTCAAGGTTTTAACGGACACATCGGCTGTTCTTTTGTTCTCCTTACCTTTTCTATTAAAGTCTTTGGTTGGCACTTTTTGGGATTTGTGTGCTTTTTCAGTCGCTTACAGCTTTTTGATGTCTGTATATGTAAGCCCTGATTCGGGCAGTGGTGTCTTTTTTTTTTTTTTTTTTTTTCTTGTCTTTTCCACTTTTGGCAAACCTTTGACTTTACATTCAGTGCTTTGTTGTGTCAGGTAAAGGGAGGTACATGAGTGTCTCTTTCTGCAATGGTTCATGTTTGACCTTGAATCTTGATCCGACATACTTGATGCAAGTCTGTTGCTCTGAACATTAATTTAAACACATGTTTGAAACTTGTGTTCATAAAACTGATGCGTTCTTATACGTGCAGCCCGCAGCCTTGCGCTGACTCCATGGGAGAGCAGTATAGTGGACCGGCTGATGACACCCACGCTGTCTTTCCTCGCTCGCAGTCGCAGTGCTGCTAGTGTCCTCAGCAATGGCAGAGATGGTCGTAAGTTGGCAAGAAAAAAAAAAAAAAAAGAGAATAAACGGCACTTTCATATAACTCATTATAGATGTATTAAACCACACTGACCCACACAAGACTGATCTTTTGTCCAGACTCGCCTCTCTGCCCTCGTTCGGCCTCAGCCAGTCCCCTCACCCTGTGCGCCCACCAGCCCCACCACCGCTGCTCCGACCGCTGGAGGGTGACGTCCAGCACACCGGACATCACGCAGCGCCATCACAGACGAAGTTCCACACCTGTATGTCCACCAAATATTAGTGCAAAAAGTGACCTACGTGGTCAATATTCAAAGCAGGAGTATCGCTTTAAAAGTGAAATAAAAAAAAAAGATGGATGTATAAAAATTGTATGTGAATTCAATGAATAAACACAAGCTGATGGAATGATCTTAGAGCAGATTTTCTACTTATACATCATCCCATTAAATGTTTCCTTCTTCATTCAGATGGATAAAAACAGGAAGGAAAAGAAAGACAAAGAACGAGAGAATGAGAAGGAAAGAAGTGCAATCACTAAAGAGAAGGTGCTGCAGAAAAGGCAATCTCTACCCAGTATGAGACACAGACCTGATCCAAGGTGAGACGTTGTTTTTTAATTCTTTGCTGAGGTTTTACTCTCACTTGACTCAGAATTTGCTGAATGAATTCATATTTTTTTATTAAAGTTTTTCTATCTCTGCAGAATATTTTCTCCTATAGATGCACAAATGACCAAACCCATCATCCCGTCTCTAAAGTAGATAAAAATAACTAAAAAAAAAGTCAGAAGCAAAGTAACCTAGATTTTGTTTTCTGTTTTCTAAGTATTTCTTTGTTTGTTAGAAAGGGAGTCAGAATAGAGACAGATTTAGTGGTGACAGTGTATGTTTGTGTGTAAACCGGAGAGCCGGCGTGGTGGAACACGCTGATTTTCTCTCTGGTGGTTTCACTTCTTTCATTTGGCCTTGCTGGCACAACATTAGAAAGCACACACTGACAGCGCTAAGCCGCCTCTATTGGATTACGCTCAGAGATCCAGTTGAATAGTCCCTTTTTTTTATCCATAGGAAGGTTTTTTAACAGAGTCAAATGATCTGTAAGTATCTGAGCGCCGGCAATAATAAGAGCTGGTCACATTCTCTGAAATGCTAAGAAAAGGAGCTTTGCTTATTCCCTTTAGTGTAGGAAACACTGGAGCATATTTTAGGAAAGTTTCAAAGTAATTCCCACTAATGTGGATGTAATGTAAAGAGGTTTTCAGTGCTTTGCTTGACCGTGAAGGTGTTTGCTGTTTAAGTAAGCCTCGGGGCAGCTTGTGGATCGGTATCATCTGATGGATTAGGGATCAAGCCAACGCCTTTTCTAGTTGTTCGGTCTGCCTCCTCAGCTGTGGGTGCCACATGAGTTACAGTCAGTTTTATAATTATATCCTTTCTTTTCTTTTATTACAGTCCTAGTCCTTTATCCAGACAACGACCGGCATCTCCAGCCACACCCAAGGGAAGAACTGCCTCTCCGAGCCCTGCTGCCTCCCCCAAGCCCCCGTCTGCACGTGGGAGCCCAACAACTCCTAAAGCCCGACCCAAAAGAGCCAGGACCCCTGCTAGGATAGACCACCGAACCTCTTCCCCAGCTCGCATTGGGAAAGTGAAGGAGCCCCACAGGCCTGCCACTCCAGAGGAGAAAAGGAGTAAGTTAATTTATGTTGACTTTCAAGAATATAAATATTAATGTTAACGTTTCAGCCTCGGGAAAGATGATGTGACAAAATAACCAAGTTCGATGTCTACTTACTAGTGATTTACAAAGCTTTCCACAGCAGCCCAGAACTGTCTTAATTAAATAAAAAAAAATGACATGACTGCAACTGAGCCAGTTGATGGTGAGACGTTGAAGCTCTAGACAAAAGCTGCGTGTACGTGTCAAGCTTTCTGCAGCAGTATACCATGTAAATATTCTGACTTGGCAGTATTCTTATTCTTTGACTTTTCAATGAACTCCCCCAATAAAAGAAAAAAATCTGGATATAGTGCAGCTTCTCTCTGTGGCTGACACAGACTATATTTTATTTTATTTTGTTTTATTTATTTATTTATTTCCAATTATTATGTTCTCAAACATTTCTCCTGTGGCTTCCTCCTCTGTCAGGCCAGAAAAATGGATTTAGTGGAAAAAGTGACTTAGCCTCTGGAAAATCTGTCTTTCTTCGATAAGTAGCATAGAGCAGTTACCGTCAGGAGTAATTAGCCGTGATAACAAAATAAACCACACGCGGCTCTGTGTAATGTCGCACAGTATGAAGATGGTGCACTAATTAGTGTTGATGTAATTGCCGAGTTCACGGACTGATTACAGCCTCTGTTTGTGCTGAGGACAGAACGGTTAAAGGCAAAGCTCTGCACTTACTAACGATCACCAGGAAGCCACTTTACAAGTCAAGAATTGTTGAAATTAGTTCAAATTTTAATGTTAACTTGTGCAATATGCCCATTTTTTTCCTCATTTTCTTAGGTTCCCCCGTGGCTCCTGCCATTGCGGTATCCAGTGGTCCCTCTTGCCCAGCTGAGGCAGTCACTTCAAGCCCCTCGGTCCGAACGGTGTCTCCTGCGCCCGCTCCAGCAGCCAAACCCATGGCAGGCACCAACAATCCCGAGGAGGCTGCTCGCATCCTGGCCGAGAAACGCCGGCAGGCCCGAGAGCAGAGGGAGAGGGAGGAGACGGAGCGACGCGAACAGGAGGAGAAGGAGAGGTCAGCCGGGTTTAAAAATGCCATGAAACGCAAGTAGAGGGTCAGCACCCTGTTGACCTGCACGGTCAAAGACCTGTCAACATTATTTTCTGTCTTAAACGAGAAAAGAATTTCAAACCTGTCTGTGAATGATGGTAATTACTGAGCTGCAGCTGCTTTTAGTCATCTACGTCCAGTGTTGGGCCCGTTGCCCAAAAGATATCTTCTTTCAGTTTTTCCCTTTAGGGGCTTGCTGCAGCAGATCTTTGATTTCTTCTTCATCTCCCTCTATCACACCAACCAACTTCATATCCTCTGTCACCACATCCATGAATCTCCTCTTTGGTTGTGCTTGACAGCTCCATCTGCAGCATTTTCTACTACTGTATTCACTATTTCTCCCCTTTTACATGTCCAAGGCATCTCAATCGAGTCTTTACTTTACTAGCTCCAAGATGTCCAATCCTGGCTGTGCCTTTGATGTGCTTGTTTTTAATCTCATCCATCCGTATCACCCGCAACGACAATGTTAACGTCTGCAACTCTTCCATCTCTTGCTTTGCTTCCTGTATCTCAGTCGATGTCAACATCTCCCAGCATATCATCTCACATTCACTTGCAAAACATCCCCCTTTTCTCTCTCATACACTCTTTTAGCACATATACCTTCAGACGCTCTTCTCCACCCGCTCCACCCTGCCTGCACTCTCTTCTTCACCTCTTTTCCACAGTCCCCATTGGTCTGCTTAGTTGAGACAAAAAATTCAAAAATGCACTACTGCATCTTCAACCACTGAAAAATATTTGAAAGTCGTTCTGAGATTGCTACTGTGTAGAATATGCTTTAATAGCACTTAAGGGCTGCAGAGTAATCTATAGATTCACAGCACATCCACCACTGTCACTGTCAGCTGTGGAAACATGAAAATATCAGACATTTGTGAGCTTTTTCAGCTGATTGTACCACAAGACAGCATTTCCAGCTCAGGAGCTGGTGAGCTCTGCAGTTAGCTTTCACAATTTAAGTTGTTTCATGTTTGTTGCGCTCTGTCAACACGTTGTAGGATTCTGCGAGAGGAGCGAGTAGCAAAAGAAGCTGAGGAGAGGCGACGCAGAGAGGAGGAGGCCCGAGCCATGGCTGAAGAGCAGCGGAGGAGGGATGAAGAGCAACGGCTCAAAGATGAGAAGGAGGCTGAGGGAAGAGCCAAAGCTGAGCAGGAGGAGAATATACGCCTGCAGAAACAGGTATACATGGTCTGTCAGCATCAGGAAACCAGGCATGCAGTGGAAACGTGCAGTGTCGCGTATCGCAGTAGATGGAATCGGTTTGTCAGATAAACAGATAAACACCAGTCAGGGTTCCTCCTGAGAAGAACCTGCATCGCCACGTAGCGTCTGGTGGAATAATTACAGAGTGACGCAAACAACAGTAAACATAAACACCAATTACAGCATACATGGTTGCTACGTAGAACCAGAAGTAACTCTTAAGAGTTCATCTGTCTTTTTTTGCTGGCATGGTGTAATCAGCTCAGTTGCCGCTAAACTCCAAACATGTTTGTGCGTTCATGACGATCTCAGAAGTTTCAAGGTTGCCTCTTTCTGCTACACTTCCAAGAGGTTTTTAGTGTTATTAGTTGCTTTTTTTTCCTTCCTTTTACGCTGCAGCATAGTCATTTTCTTCTTGAGATTAATACAGTATCATTCAACAAAAATGACTGTAAACGGTGTTCTGAAAGCTTCTCTTTTCTTAGAAGCCAAATCTTTAGCAGGTAAACAAGTTTCAGGCTGTCAAACCTACCTGTCAAAACAACATTGACGCTGGCAGAGTTTGTGGCTGTAAAGAACCGGGGTGAATGGAGTTCAACAGGAAGACACAGAGTTGCAGTCAATGAGGAAAATGGGATATTCCATAGAGTGTTTATTCTAGAGGTCTGTCACATGATTGACCATTGTACTGCAGAGGGAAAATGGTCTGTCGGGAGCTCCGATGCCTTATCATCCCCTCGTGGTCTTTCAGAGAGGTGGTTTTTGTGGCTGAATGTGCTCCAGCAGAGTTATGCAACGACTATTGTGTTGTAGGGTGATACTTCCTCTTGATGATGTGAATGTTGAAAATAGATCTTTTTGGCTCAAAGGCACAGGAAAATATCCCTTTGTGGTAATAAAAAATAATGGGAGAGAGCCACCACACCCTTCTTATGTAAAAAGACTCATTATTTTGGCTGCAGATGACACCCCCCCCCATCCCCCCTCCCCTCCTCTGCCTGTATTGAAGTTGTGGTTGGATTCTTGCCTGTGTGCGTTTCAGAAAGAAGAAGCTGAGGCTAAAGCCCGGGAGGAGGCGGAGAGGCAGCGCCTGGAGAGGGAGAAACACTTCCAGAAGGAGGAGCAGGAGAGACTGGAGAGGAAAAGGGTAGGGCAGAGCATCTGATCTCCCATCACTGTACTTTCAGCCAGGTGTTAAGCCACATATTTAAAAAAAAGACATGCACATTTACACAGATCATGGGTATAGAAAGCCATTAATGCAAATATTTGTAGAAAACGTCATTTAGACTCTGTTGGTCCCTACAAGACTTATAATTGGATAAATACAACCTCAGATGAACAACACACAACATTTTACCCCATGATTATTTATTGAGCCACCCTAAATGTTTTCAGAGGAATAAGGAGAAAAGTAACAGCCAGGTGATGCTAATCACATGGCTCTGATTAGCTGATCATCAGGAAATGAGATTATAGCAGAGGTTTTAGTATTCTGCTAGTCTCCAAGCAATCTGGAGTAAGGTCCCCCCAAGGACAAACTGTGCATTGATCTGAGAAATGACATACAAAACTGCCATACATCAGTCTTTACAGGCCTCGGTTAGTATGTTAAATGTTAAAGTTGATGACGGTTTAGTAGAGGACAAGGTTGCCAGGAGAAAACATCCTCTCTCTATGTTCTTCAGGGAAGAACATAGGAACATAGTTTAGGGTTTTAAGGTTGCATCTGAAACGATACACAAGACTCCTGCAACAGTTTCCTTTGGATAGATGAGGACATGGTGGTAGTGTTTGGCAATGATGCATAGTTCCATGTTTGGTGAAAATCAAGCACACCTTATCTACACAAACCTCCATAACACGTGTCTAGCACAGTGGTGTAAGTGTAATGATGTGGGCTTGTTCAGCAGCCACAGGACCCGGGTACCTGCAGTGACTGGGTCGACCATGAATTCATTTGTATGCCACGGTGATCTATATTTGATGCTGTTAGACATGCTGCTAAAGCTTGGCTTGGATTATGCAGTAGGACAAAGATCTGAAATATGGCAACAAATCTGGGAGACCTGAGAACGAAAAGAACCAAGCTGGTGGAATCTCCATGAGAAAATATGAGAAGAAAGGTTTGGTGATTTAAGGTGGTTCTACATCCTTGTATGTAACTAATAATAACTTTTTTTTTTTTTTTTTTTTTTTTTTTTAGATGAATGAATTATATTATTATTATTATCATTAATTACGTCCTCATATACAAGATATTAGTTTAAAGAGGACTGACTCATCATTTCCATCCACTGTGTGCTATTATTTTATCAATTTATTTATAAAGGGGTGCTTTATACAGATAAACTGTAGATGGCACCAATTCTCCAAAGAATAGAAGGAAGACATAAGGATGTCCTATTAAAACATCAAACTTAAAAATATGAAAAGGGAAGCCACGACAAGCGTAAGATGATGGACAGTCCAGTTACAAAAGCAGAAAGTATAAACCGAAACATTTCAACTACCTAAGTTACAACCTGCATTTTTTTTAAAACCACTCTACTTTTTGCCACTGAGATTTTTTTATTTATTTTTTTGTGTATGTATGTATTATTTTTTTCATTGAATGCGTCATCATTTACCCACTCACATTTACCTTTTAGTAGATTAGTGTGTTTACCTGTGAAAACATCTGCGTGTGTCATTAAAGGAAATGTGTTATGGGTGAACTGAGAATTTATTATTGTTTAGCCATATTGAACACAACTTTAGGGCATTAAATGATAACATTTCTCAGTTTTTACAGAACGCAACAGTCACAGTACATTTTTTTTTTTTTTTTTTCACCGAAGGAACATTTCTAGTGCAGATGTTTCACTTATAAAACATTTTTCCCATCTTGGGCAGTGTGAATTCCTCTTCTAACCACTGTACGCTCTCACAGCCTCTTTCTATCTCCTCTCCTCTCGTGAAAGGCTTTTATCTAGTTGTGCCAGGCCTGGCTCAGCCAGCAAAGACTGGCTCTGTGCAGGAATTAACCTCAAGAACATCATGTCCTTTATAGCAAAGACTTGCAAGATTCTGCTGCTCCCTCCTACCAAAACTGCCTGACCCCTCTCTCGTTATATATCATAATTAAGCAAACAGCTGGCCTGAAGTATCCTGATTGCAGACTCAGTGGATCAAACAGAAAGTTGAAGCATGTTTTGATGCCAGTCTAGATGCCAAAGGCGTGACTGTGTTAGCAGTGCATGAAATAATCTTGGATCTTAAAAATACCTCTCTTTTATGAGTGGCAGCTGCAGCAGTGGTGTAGCTGCGTTCTCAAATGAAGGTCGCATCTTATATGAAACTTCAGTGCATACAAATGAGCCAGGCAGAGGGGTTTATATTTTAGTACAGTCTCACTCTCCCGCATCGCATCGTCTGGACACCACATTCTGTTGTTGTGTCTTAATGCACAATAAAGGATGCAGGAAAAAAAACAAACCTCTCCTCATTCCCCTGGGTGAAAGGAGTTAACGAATAGTTTCTGAAACCAACGTTTGTAGAAAGATCAAGCAAACCGAATTCACTTTTTATCCGACAAACAACAAAAATAGTTTCTGTGAAATATGGATTATAATTTCATAATTTGACCGGTGTTATTAAAACCGAATCTTTATTTTTTAGCTTTTAGGCACATCTGCTCTGACTAAATGTAATGTTGTTTTTTCTTATTTTTATTGTTGTTCTAGGGCTACACCAGTCGTATTTGGTGTTTAATGTTTTCACAGAATAATATAACATTTTTAAAAAGAAAAGTTTAGTGTCTTAAGGTGTTTTGTATTTTAGCGGTGTAAAAGGTGCTTGTTTTTGTCCCTTAAGTTTACTGGTAACGTGTCGGATACTTTGTGTATGTTAACGTAGATAAACGGCAAGTTGAACTCGTGTTCACATTTGCACATCGCGTAATAGAAAAATAAATTGGGGCAAGATGTAAGACGCATGAAACTTGGACATGAGTAGACAGACTTGCTGACGACGCGTCCTCTGGAGGCTGGGCTCCTGTTACCCACAATACACTGCAACCACAGACTAAGCCATTACAATAAAATACAGGTAAACTAATACTGCCTGAATAATCATTCTTGGCTTATACTTTTAACATGAAATACAACCAATAAATTATGAAATAATTTTTACAGAAATTATTCTGAACTTTTTTTTTTTTTAGCCTTTTTATGAAAGATTTTACTGAGTGCAGAACATCAAGCATCCGTGACAGTACAGTCCACCGGGGAGTCAGCTGGAATTTTGAAGCCCAATGCTGAGTTTACTGCTTTGTAATATATAGCAACAGAGATTTCCATAAACGTCAGCTGCCACTTCAACGTGTCGCCTCTTAAAGTGCAGCTGTCTTCTTTATTAGAGATACAATTTCATAGTCTTAATAGTTACAATTATCAAGTTGCAATTGGTCATCTGCACAGTCAGGACCTTTGGCCTCAACTGTGACACAATGCCATGACTGTGCAGAAATGTACCTGTCATTGCCAATTCAGTCCCATCAACACGTCCCGAGTCTGTATTTGTCTGCTGGACACTTGTGTCCTGTAAGTGGAGTCTTACACTTTCATACAAGTCATTTATTGTTGAGGTATATTGTCATTAAAATTGCATATAGCATATGTTAATTCTAGTTCTTTGAAGGAAAATCTAAATCAGACAAAAGTGCAATTGCTGCAAGAAATGCGTTTCTTTTACTTAATGTATTTCTGCCCTTCTCAGCGGCTGGAAGAGATCATGAAGAGGACGCGCAAAACTGATGGAGGTGACAAGGTACATGTGATGTTTGCTTTTTTTTTTTCGTAAAGATAAAGACTACAACTTAATTTCAGTCAATTTTAGTGAAATATTGTCTACAAATTTTACAGAAAGAGACCAAGCCATCCCCAGTCACACTTGACAACGACAAACAAGCAGAAAGCAGCAACGGTAAGCAGAACATCAGCCCTTTTCTTACAGAACAATCCTGGAGCGATGGAGCCGTTACCCATCGCCAGCCTTTAATCTGCAGGAATCAGAAGAGACGGTTACCTCAATCTGCTGTTACTGTGACTGGAAAGATTTATTTATTCATTGTCAAATTAGGCACGTTTTAACAAGGTCCTAAAGTAAGTGGGGGGAGGGCAACACTCATGAAAAACAGTGTCTGACTCATGTTACTGATGTTATTTCAGCTGATCCAGTTCTATTTATCAAGAGTGATGTCCACCGGTACCTGATGAAATACACATGTTTTTGCTTTTTTGACTTCTTCCATATGTGACACTGAACAAAGACAAAGATTTAATCTGAATTCTCAATTCCCATGAGTCCGATTCACAGTGAAGCATTTTTCATAAAGGGGTTATTAGATTATTCCCGTCTCATATCCTGTACAGCTGCACTTGGAGGCGATCTTCTGCGCTCTATTGGGCCCTTGTGTACTTGTCATTCAGTGTCTCGGACTGAGGGGCTGGAGAGGAAGAGGAGGCTAACGGCAACAGCTTGCAGTAGTTTATTTTTGGTGCATATAATTTAAAAAAGAAAAAAGGAAGGCTATATGGAATCTTGAAATCTATTTGCACACCACTGTCAGCTGACGGTTATTCTCACCTCCTGAAAGTATTTAGAAAGTGTCAGCAGCTTCTTTTGTAAGATGAAAACCTGTTGGGATGGAGAAACACAATAATTCTAGATAACAAGAGAAATACTGTCAGTTTTGGATAGTGTCAATTTTGTCCCAATGAGGAGAATCAGGTTGTTTTTTTTTCTTCACTGTTAAGTTGAGGAAGTTTGAAGAAAACCAAGACTTGATTTCAGCCATGCAGTCAGTAAGGGAAGAGGCCACAGAGGGAAGATACTGCAGAGGGGAAGGAGGTAGATAAGGAGGAGGGTCCCCAGGGTAGAGCCCTGGGGTACGCATGAAGTGACAGGGGAAGGCAAGATGTAAAAGATTCAAGTTAAATGAAATGGGTGCGGCATGAGAGAGATAAGATATGCATGTATGTATATTCTAAATTCTTGCAAACATTTACAAACATAAATGTCCTTGTAATTATGTCTGTTAAGGTGTTAATTGTGGATGGCTTGGTGGGATATTGGGCATATATAGCATTGACTGGTCGCTTTGTTTGTTTGTTCTAGTGTCTGCTGATTATCAGCCCAAGACGGTGGTCAACCTGCCCAATAACAAGGCTGAAAATGGAGAGACCAATGTCACAGAAAGGTAAAACTGAATCGTTTTATTTCTCCTCTTTTCCCCTTTGTTCTAAAATTGATGCAAGACCACCATGAGCAGAAGGAAACATCATGTGCCAGAAAGCAGAGCTAAGAGCTGGCAACCAGGAAGTTTGCATTTTTTGGGAACCTCAATGGAAAACATAAGAAGCCACATGGATCAGGCCCACAGTAAACAGCTCCAACTATAGAAGAAAGATTTGGTTTCATATTAGAACATGCTTCTCAGTGTCGAGTTAAAAAGGTTTCTGTAATTGGGCAATGGTGGAAAGGCGCATTGGTAGCATGAGTCACGCCGAGCCATCATAACTATAACCATATTCTCCTCTGTGTCTTGGTCTCAAGCAGCCTTTCTGTAGTTAATGGGATCCAGCCTTCTAGACTTGAAAATGGTCTCTCCACTAAAGAAGATAATGACCACTTTAAAGACATCATCCACCTGACCAATCATGGCAACACTACTAACGGCGCCCGGGAGAAGTCGGAGAGCAGCATTCCCGCGGAGCCCATCCTGTCGTTTGAAAGCGAGGACTCGTTCATGAAAAAAGCAGGTCCCATCAAGCCTCAGCATGTTGCAGGTACACAGTTTCAAACTGCTAACCGCTTTACAAAAATGCTTTAAAGTATTTAGAAGTTGGCGTGGTCCCTGAAACAGACGTTGGTCACAGCACAGCTTTTTTGTTTTGGAGAATCGGGGAAAGATGCTGATGAAGCAATTGTTCCACCCTTTAAATGCCAGTGCTGTATTAAATATATATTTACTCTACGCCAGGCGGCGATTTACGCTGTCACTACAGTTTTCTATAACGTTTAACATCCATGTTGCAACATCTACAATGTAGTGTTTGCTCAAACTGCTGTGAAGTTTATGGGGTTTGATCTGTTTTTTTTTAATGGTCGTTAAAGATTTTCTTTTTCGCAGATCTCTTTGTGTAGTTTTTAGTTTTGCTTCCCTTCAGACTTTGTTCTCGAGTGCTGTGACCTCCTGACATCAACTACTCAGTTCTTCACACAATCCCACTTCAAAAAGTAAAGTAAAAAAATGAAAACAAACATTGATTTAAAAACCAACTGCAGTAATTTTAATTGTTGGAATTGTTTGATAACATGGACATTAAAACCCAGGATTTATTTAATTTAATTGCTTCATATAGAAAGAAATAAAACGACCAGAGAAACATCAGCTTGTTTTAAGTTTTGGACCAATCAGAGCTGGTTCTACATCACATGTGCTGGTTTATTTATTTATATACATTTTCATCTTAATCTTGAAGTGAAGTTGATGGTTCATCTAGTTTTTTCTGCTATGCTTTCAGCATGTATGGTAAGGTCAGCTATTTAGCTGCAGTTTTACGTGTTTATGTGGCCCTAAAAGAAATGTAATGCACATGTTCAAGCTCCCCCAGTGGAAAAAATCAGGACACGGCTTTCAGATTTTGGTTTAAACCAGCTCTAGTTCAAGGCCTGTAGAAAACACAGGTCCCCTTTACTGGGTGAAATGTGAACTTGGCTGCGTGTCGTTGCTACCGAGGTCATTGCAGGTGACCCGCGACACCATCTGCAGATACTTTTTATGACGGGAAAAGCTACGACACAAAGCTTGTGTGTGTTTTGATATACATCAGTTGTCCCGTCCAGTTTACCAGACAAATGACCATATTTCTTGTGTTGACATTTGAAAATTCTGAAAGAAGATTGTAAAAGTGAAAATGCCTCCAATGACCCTCCAGGTTTTACATTTTTAAATTCCAAGTGTAAATTCAAATTCTAGATCCACGCAAAGGGTTAATGGAAACGGTTTGGTGAAAGTGAGATCCCCTCGCTCGAGGGAGAAAGGTGTGGTATGCAGAGTTCACTTACACGTGAAAGGGTAGAGACGGGATATAGAAGAAATGGTGATGGAGAGGTTCAAGAGGAGGCGGGTATTTTTATACTGTTGACAGCTTTTATTCACCAGCTCCACCAACTTGGGCCGAGACCTAATGAGGAATTCCAGATGCAACAAGTAGACCCATCCACGAGTGCTCCTCTGTCAGGGGTTTGAAACCAGACTCCAAAGTAATTCCGTACTTTGTAACGTCCCACTCATCTCCTTCCGAGGAGTAGCGTCAGCGGCACCAGTTTCCTTCCTTCCTAGAACCTTCCAGCATTCACCTGTTGCTCTGACAAGTACGCGATCATAAATACACACTAAGGAAAACGGGAGATGCATACTTTTGCTAGCCTTCCCAATTTTTCCACCATCCTTTCGGGAATATTTCTCTTTTAAAATTCGCTACCAGCAGCCCATTTCTGTTAACCCCGTCATAAACCCCAAGAATTCTTGCTTCTCATCTTCACTCTCTTAAATCTGGGTATGTAAGACGATTCTGACCTGGCAGCATTTAAACGGAGGGTTATGATTGGGAATATTAATATGCCGGACCGATTTAACGATGCAGCGCAGTTTATTTTCAGGCACAAGTTGCGAGTTTATTTGAATGTTTACATGCGTGCGTATGGTCTCCCTGGATCTCACATGCCGAGTGTTGGTTGAATATTATAATTGTCTGTTACTCGAACATTTCTAAACATCGAGTCTTGCTGCCTTTTCATTTGATCCTTGTAAACAAGACTGCAGAGATTTATAGGATCCTGCCTGTGTGGCATGTTTATCATCCTTCAGCATTTAGAATTGTCAACAGGTCAGAGGTTTACGGGCCACGTCGTTACTCACTGACCACTCGCCAACGACACTGACCCTCTATGACCACTGTTTTATCTTTTATCGTGTGTTTATTAAATCATGTATGACCTCTAACCCTTCTTTTTTGTTTTTGTATTTTTCACAGAGGTCCTGTGACATCTTCCAGTGTTCAGAAAATCATCGCCTTAGACGTTTCCCAGCTCTGCCAGTGTCCGCATGGCTACCTTTGTGATCTGTGCCAATCAACCACCTTCTTCTCCGCTCCCAAAAGTAAACAAGCTTCTCTGAAGACGCCGCGGGCAGCAGACGATGATAAGAGCGCATCAAGGCACAAAAACCGGACAAAATGTTGCTGCATATGGCACAGGTGCATCAGTGTTCTCATTCGAAAAGCCGTTTGTCGCACCAGTTAAACGCACCATATCACTCAACAGTATCCTTTGTACAAAACTGCACAGCTCAGTCATTATGTTTTGCTGGAGAATAAACTGGTCCATTTGTAGTTTAGTTATTTAACTAAGAGAGAAATCGAAAAGACTGGGTACTTCTTTGTGAATACTGTAAAATGAGCTTGATGTCAGACAAGGAAGGAACCAGTTTGTGAATCTTGCGTTTTATGAAAGGGAGTTATTTTCTGCTTCTCTGCCAAGAGCAGATCTTCTAGTTAAAACCCAGGTATTATATGTACCAGTTTGTATAAAGCTGCCTGTAACAGTTTTGTAAAGTTAAACTGAAAAGTTGTAAGACTTAGAAATGTAAGTTGACAAAGAACAGCTTCTTCGCTGTGTGTGAACTTGTCATCTGCTCGTACACGATCCCCCTGTGATTGATTGTATGATGTAAAGAGTTGATTCATTTATGATGCAAACCCAGAAATCATCTACAGAAAGACGAGGATTTACTCTTATTGACCCGATGTTGTTATTTTTTATTTTTTTTTTTTTTTTTCCCCCCTCACACGTGCAAGCATGGCTCAGTTTTCCATCATATCCGTTGAAATTCCTTGGACTCGTAGGTGTTTTTGAAATGCTGCTGCTGTGTGTATGTGTGTGTGTATGTGTGCGTGCGCGTATGTGTGTATATGCTATAAATATATTTTGATGTGCATTGTAAGGTCAATGGGAGTATTCAGTCTTATTAAAGACAAGCGGTCCAGTCTGTGGTCTCATCATCCTTTTTGTTCTGAATACATGTTGATCAGATGCATTCAGGGGCCATTTAAAAAAAAAAAAAAAAAATGACTGCCAATGTTTGTAATTTTACTTTGAAGCTGACACTGAAAACGCTTGAACGTTTTATCCAAAAGGCTCGTTTGTATTCTGCCTTTCAATTGTGTGAGAGCGCACACACTGACCACAGGAACCCAAAAGGCTAGCAGTTGATGTACAAGGCATGCGAGTTGGCTCAGCTGTCCACTTAAGTTTGGATCTCCTTTTACAAAGTCCCTACGGGGGGGTGGAAGGTGGGGGTGGGGGGAGGCATGCCACTCTCTTCTGCTGCCTTCTCAATTTATTTTTGTTGCCTCTGGCAGGCCCGGCGCACAGTTTCCAGCCCGCTAGGCAGCTGTAGACACGATTTATGTCCCCCTTTAAGCAAATGCGAAGACGTGCCACACTGATCATCATGTGGAACCTGCGCGATTTAAATTTCTTGAAGCTGCTGTGAAATGTCGCTGTAGTGGAACCCTGTGGACCGAGGGACTATAGCTTGTTCACAGTTTGTCATGTGACGACGGCCTTCTAACTCTCCGCAGGCCTTGTACCAAGAAGCCCAGAGCAATGAATGCTGAGTAATTGTGTTTTTTTAATTGGTACATAGCAATAAAATGAAGCTGAAATCCAAATGCAAGATTCTTATAAAGAAGCATTGATCTCACTGACTGAAGGCATTGTGTCGTAAGGCTGTAAAGAGAGATTTTAATCAAAACAATGCTGTTGCACCTCCTTTTTAAAAGTTAAGTGTTGTTGAATTGCACATTTTTCAAACTTCTTTTCAATGTGCAATGTGCAAAAATAAAAAAAATATATAAATTGTTTCCTTCAGCAGGAGGAAAACAGGTTTGACGTTAGAACCTGTATTCGTTGGACACAAGAGGGTGTCGCACTGCAGTATGGAGATGCAACATCAGATAACGCTGGATAAATGCTTTAAAGTCGACGAGAGCGCAAAGCGCGCTCAATCTGAAATGCCTAAAGAGGAGGATGACTGTTAAACGAAAACGTGAGAAGAAAACAAACTCATATTCTGAGCGTTTTCTGCAGTTGAACTGCCAGTCTGCCTGGTGATGTGCAGCACGTCTCAGAGGGGATTTGGAGGATTAGTGAGCACTATTTTTAGGGAGATGGTATAAGGGTGTGCACAGTTACAAATGTAGTGTTGAGTTTTAAAATAAATTACAAAGAATATGTGAAAACGAAGGGAAGAAAATCACCCGGGAAAGGTGATCTGAAACCCAAACAAATATCCGGACAAAGGAGCTTTGCCACAGTTGGGATTGACGGAGAGGAGTTTGGTTAGATTCTCCTTGAATAGTAGTGACACCGGGCATGTAGACCTGCCCCCATCTACACTGTCCCGCTATGTTCATGCCAGCTTGATGTGTCTATTAGCCCCTCAGCATGCAAGCATGAGGTGGAGTCGTTAGAATTAATACTCTCCTACATAATAAGAACCATAACGGGAGGTTACCAAAAGGAGAAGCGTGAACATCTGGACATTTAGCCACGTGAAGACTTCATGGGCATGTTGTCAAAGTTGCTCCGCAGTGAACGACTTCTGGGACACAGTCGCTGCTGTTTGAGGCGTAAATGTCAGCATCTTACAAATGTTTCAGAATGGCGAGCGTTCGTGCTCAGCTTCCTGCTAAACTGAGATAAGGGGGTTGGGGTCAGGGTGGGAGGGGTCACACGGGAGCAAACCACTGTGTCCTGCTTCAAATGCGACCCCCACTGCCGCAGTTACGCAGCAAAGCGATCAAAGCGATCAAAGCCCAAGAGCCCAACCTCTGTTTAGTGTTTATGCTCACCCGTCTTTATCTGCTCAGCAACAGGCTCCTTTCACAGCTACAGTGGATGGCGGCGCATACGTGAAAAGCCACAGAATGGTCGGCACTCGAAGCAAGCCCGCATCTCGGTGCCTGGCAAAACCGTCACACCAAGGCAACCTGTCAGCTATTGTGACAAGAGACGACGCGATTCAAGGATGACGAGGAACAGGACTCCCCACCGTTCCCGGGGGCGGGGGTGGCGGGCGTCACTAGCGCAGGATTGCTCGCTGTGGTTTCAGAAAAAACCCAGGGACTTGTATCAAATTAGCCGATAGGGTATCTAGATCCAAATGGACAGCTGTTGGAGGATTTTTACAGGCTGTTGAATATGGGTAATCCTTTATGAAGTCCTTCCTCACTGTATAATGTTTTGCTCAACGTCGTGTATTATATGGTTCTGTCTGACCTCTGCGGGGGTTTCAGCTGTCAGATGTTTTTAGACTAGGGGCATGCAAAGGTTGTTTGGGGTGTCCATGAAAAGAAAGGAAACAAAAAAAAATAACATACTTCAATAAAAATCCAAGCCTGTATTATAAAAAAGGTGAGACCATCTCAATATGGTTTTAGTAACACGTGAGACGTTTATGAGGCTTTGACCTTTCTCAGTTCTTGTGGAAGATCATGAGTTGCAGCTGAAGTACCATCCAATTGTGAAATCATTCAATCAATCATCAGTTGAAACCCCCAGATGTAGTTGTTGCTCTGCACATTTTATCAAGGATGCAGCCAGCAGACTCACCTGCTGCCATCCCAGTAGCAGAAAGACCAAAACTGGGTCCTCCCATTTTGTATGTTCTCCTGAGGGGGCAACACAGCGGCGCGGTGGTTGGCACCGTTACCCCACAGCAAGAAGGTTCCTGGATCGAATCCCAGCAGGTGTCTTTCTGTGTGGAGTCTGCATGTTCTCCCCTTGTGGGAGCTTGTGGTTTCTCCAGGTCCTCTGGCTTATTCCCACAGTCCGAGCACATGCACATTAGGCCAAACTGTGCTTTGAAACTGCTTCCAGAAGTAAGTGTGGGTGGTCATTTGGCTATATGTGTTCCTGCCTTTAGCCCGGAGAAACCTGGGATAGGCTCCAGTAGATCCTCATGACTGAACAGAAAGAAGCAGGTATGGATAATGGATGTGTGAAGTTTTTCAAAGGCAGCTTATGAACCTTGCTCAGGCCAAAATCACTATGTTACTTCCTAAAAAGAACGTGGTTTTCTAGTGCTGCAGTAGCACCGTGGAGGTAGGTATGACCATATATGACTCGGTGATGACTATCAATATCAATAAATCAAGATCTTGATGGACCGACGGCCTCAGTGCAGTGGTCCAGGACATCTTCTTCTGGGAACCGCTGAGGTCCCCAGCAAATGTCAGGGCAATCAGTCCACTTGTTAAAGTAATGTACAAGCTGGCACCGGCCTCCCTAGACCCAGGCCACGACTGGGGCTGGTGGCTGAAAAGTCGGATAACAACACCCTAGAGGTTTCACATTTAAACGGTGACACAAGCTTGATTTCAAAGATCTGTTGTCTCATCCTCTTGAAGCGCATACACTTGCGCGTCACAGAAAATCAGCCAATCAACACACAAACGACAGACGTCTTCAATTTTGCCAGCTTGCAAGTCGGGTTATTTCAGTTCGTGGGATAACCGAGAATTAGTCCCCGATGAATACTGACTGCCAGCTATGGTACTGGCCTTTGGATCACTTTCTTCACTCATTTTTTCCATTGGAATGGAAAACATTTAAAAAGGGGGGTGTGGTCATAAGACATTAAAGAGCCTAAAGGTATAAAGTACTAAGTTGAGCCTTTCCTGTTTCAGTTTTTATCTAGATTGACTCACCCGGTGCTGTCCCCTTTAAATATCACCACTGGGCCACCGGCAGTGACCCTCTCCACTTCTGCGTGACACTGTGGCACTGTCAAACACAGCCGCAGGAGTAATCTGAAGAAGCCCCCACTGGCTGCTTTCTTCCTGCTGGATCTGCTCTGGAGTTTCTCACATTTTTAAATTACATTTGGGATTTATTAAGCATGAATCAGCAGACACAAGCCCCGGTCAAGAAAGCATTATTGAGAAAAAGAAAATCTTTAAAAGTCTTGAGTAAAATGTGCAAACCAGCTCAGTAAATTTAGGTTGCGTTTCTGAAAAATGAATTTACTGTGAACTTTTGGTCTTCTTTAAACGTGGAAGTGTGTGTATGAAAGCAGGCGAGGGTGTTTTGGGTGACACGTGAGAGCAGCCGTTGGGACAGTGTGAGCAGGGGGAGGAAGCGAAAACCACAGTCCACCCAGCAACAGTGGCCCTGAGATGTCAGCGCAGTCAGACAGAAAGCATTTGGGCTCTGAAGGAAAGAAAAACTAAAACCCAACCAGTCACACACAAGTCCACCGCACTCGGAGTAACTGAAAAAGATACTGAAAGTTTTAACATATTTACATAAAGTGTTAGAAAACACCTGCATTTCAGTTTTAAATGTTGCTCACTTATTTTACTTACATTTACAAATCTATAAAGAGGTACAGGCATTGATTTTTTTTTTTTAAAGTTATAAGAACAATACTGAGATACAGTATTAAAAAAAAAAGAGTAACATTACAGCTGTTTTGTTTAGAATTTAGGAGACACTTCTGATCTCCTCACATGGAAACTTTTTAAAGAACTTTAAATGGTTATATATTTGTTATTTTGCAGATTTTGTACTCTGGTAAAGACAGGAAACCATTGCAAGCTGTGTTCCTGAGACTTGCAAATGAGACTGTTTTCTTCCTCTGGCCACCAGAGAACTTCTGGTGGTATCCTGTGGTAAGCGTCTCTGGGATGCTGGCAGGGGACTCTTTGGGTCAAGTGACTTGCAGGATGAGGCCTCCACGGATTAGGCTTGCTTCAAAGTATTTGGCAGATGCTTTGCGCAACATTTAGTTAAGTGGTAACTGCTGGCGTATTATAACGTTTAGGTGAGTGATGCCCATCGTGAATGCACAGGCCCAGCAGAAAAGTGAATTATGAGAAGACAGTCAAATGGTTTTCAAATCATCTGCGCGGGTTTTTAATGTTGTGGCTTATTGGTGCAGTTCAGCTTGGACTCATCTGCCTGCCAGAAATCTCAATGCTTTTTCTCCTCGATGCAAAGCATGAATCTGGTTCTTCTGGATTCCACTTTGATTTCCAGAGGACGGTGCCAGCAGATGCAGCTGAAACTGTATCTGGAAGCTATTGGATCGGCATGCAACCGACCAGAGAAACGAGGCATGTGAGAAGGCAAAGAGCGACATGGTGTTCAGTGGAGTAGTAACACCAGTTCTCACCGGCTCTTGGATGCTCCTGTTTGGGTCACTGCATAAAGTCCACCCCTACCGCACTGCCATTGGTTCGGTATGTTTTATACCAGCTGAAAGAGCTGTGGCGGGGAAGGAGTGGTGGTGGTGATGGTTACGGCTGTCCAGGTTAATCTGACCCTGCTGATTCGCACACATTTTCAAACAAACACTTGATTACAATCATTGGGATGTAGGCAAAGTATAAAAACAAAAGAGAGAGCAAGATAGCCAAACAAATAAACAACAACAATAAAATAAATATTTTAATTCCAGATCTATTAAGAACACTAAGTGGCCTAATCTACTGGACACTTTCTCTCCATTTTTACTGTGGGGTCATTAGGCCCAGCTGGTTCCTATTCTGAGAAGTGGAAAATCCCCCTTGGCACATCATTGTGCTCATCCTTTTTCGGTTTCTTGCTCTTTTTTTCTTCTCACACGAGAGGAAATCAAGCTTGAATGCAGTGGCGGCTGTCTGGGACTTATGTTTGCTGCTGCTGGGTGTGACGTGGCTGCATTTTCTTTTTTTTTTCTGCAAACCTGGTTCAGTCCAGATGTCTGGTTTCTGGAGGTGTTCAACACTGACCCTGTTTGCACTTTGTTTTAAGTATATAAAGTTTCATTCATCTGGACTGAGCATTGCAAATTGCTTGTTAAAGAGCATCTTGATTATACGTCTCAGACATGAACCTATATAATCATTTCAAGAGCTGAGACTGAAATTTAACTCAAGACAGATGTACAGATGGGTTAAAAATGAGAAGAAAAGAGACAATTCAGAGAAGATCTATTGCTCAAACTTGAATCGACAACAATTCTTAAAGGAAAAACAACTGACATTGAGGGGCAGATTTACCGTCACTTTCTGCTATTTAGGCACAGTTGAAAGTTACCATCTGAGGGTTTTTTGTTTAACGTCTCGTCTTGTTGCACAAGTGTTCAATTAGAAAATTTAGGCCCCAGATGATTTAAATGAATCACTTCAGAGTAATAATTAATCTTACGAGTTTGAAATTAGAGCTGTTGTGGGGTTGTTTACCATCTCAGATTTTGCAGTGTGGCTTTAATAGTTACTGTGCAGAGAAAGCTCATGAAAGCCCACGAAAATAGCAGGAAAAGTTGCAAAAGGAGAGAGGTTGCAAGAGAAGCATTTCTCCATTGGAGGAAATGTAATTGTAGTGCCAAGGGGAGGACACAGAAGGACTGCCACAACCTGGAATCTCCAACTAGAAGGGCTCATGCAAAACTTTCTGTAACAAGACTCGACTGTACGACTAATTTTCACCGGTGTTGAGTCTGAGTACAGACAAATACATTTACTTTGAATGCTGAGACGTCAAGCTTTTCCAACCTGAATGTCGGTCCTTTGTGTCATGTTGGAAGTGTTGCTACTGTCAGTAATTTACAAAAGGTTCAGTTTCCATCCATCCATCCATCCATCCATCCATCCATCCATCCATCCATCCATCCATCCATCCATCCATCCATCCATCCATCCATCCATCCATCCATCCATCCATCCATCCATCCATCCATCCATCCATCCATCGTTACCCATCAAAACCGTACATAGAGACTGTGTCAAAGCCGCTGGCTTTCTTGTGTACCCAGTGGGGAAACATTTGATCCATTAGAACTACCAGGAGGGTTGCCCAGAGGAAGACCAAAAAGGAGATTTATGGATGTAATGAAAGAAGAAATTAAGTTAGTTGGTGTGAAATAAGAGCTTGTTAAGTAATGATTGAAAAGGAAAATGGGTTATTGACCAGTTACAGGATCCTGGATTTTCATATATAATTTCTTTTTGTTTTGTTTTGCTTTTTTTTTTTGTTGTGACTAATTTGCATTGCAGCTGGTAGACTGCTTTGGTCATTACTGACATGAAATGTTTGTAAATTGTCAAAGGACGACATCTGCAGAACCGGATACTCCCATCAGAACTGCTTATGATTTGTGAGCACATTCTAATTTGCCCGGGATAGTAAATCTTTACCCAAAAATTATTGCTGTCCTGTCCGGTGAACATGCACCCACATACATACAGGACGGATGGGCCCAATGTGGTATCGATCAAAATGTCAAACGTTCAAGCTGTAATGTTTCTTCAAGTATTCTTCAACAGCCAACCAACCTTTTCACCTCTTAAAGTTTAATCCATTTTAAAATGGCTACAAAACAGCTATTTGTGTTGATGCGTGACAGTTATAATTATCATCAAGCTCTCCATGTGGCAGGCTACGTTTTGCATTTAACTGTAGTTTTAATCTATATTTGTTTTCCAATTGCTGTTTTTTCTTTTACTTTTGCATTATGTTTGGTTACATTTAGGAGTATAAACCACCTGGTTAGGTTTAGGTATCGAGAGGGGGGGTGGTTTAAGGTTTAGAAAACACTACCCTTATAAAAGATCCTCAATGTTTTCCAGATGTGAAAGATCTGTTGACGTTGCACTGATTAACTGTGTTAGCCAGCCCAAAAGAAGCTTCACAGTTAATTCTGCGCCGCATATTTTTTCCTCTTTCATCCTTGCAGACCAGCACTAATTAAAAATAAACAGCAGCTGTGTGCAGTTCGCCCACAAGGTCAAAATATTATTGTCTGTACCCTTGAAGAAAAAAAAGGCTACCCTCATTTTACTTTACAAAGTAATCTAGAGGAGGACTTTATTTTCATGGAAACATCATAAGTAGTCCCTCAGCAGGCTTCTGACCTGGTCATCTATTTGCTCTCCGTGTCTGTCAGCTCCTCCGCTCAGTTGAGCTGACCCAACAGCTGACCCGAAGTCTGTCTCTCCTGTTCCATTACACCTAAGACATTAGATGTTTCCTTGTATTGTAGAAATGTGCGGTAGAATATCTCTTAATCACTTCAAGTGACTACAGCCTGCTCGGATTTAATGAGTCCTGCAGAAGTTTTTGTCTGTGCTCTTACATTGCCAAACAAGGAAATATGCTGGCCTTCAGTAAAGCAGCGGGTTGGCATGGAGGAGATTAAGCTGGTCCTGGTTACTCCAAAAAAAAAAAAAAAAAAGGCTTTGGTCTTGAATTAGTTCTCAAACTTGCATAACTCAGGTCTATAAAAACATTCAGTGCAGCCAAGATAGACTGCAGCGAGCCAGAGCAGTTCTGCTTCTACCAACTCCACACAAGAACCGGGGTGCGCTCTGCGGCAGAAGCTTGTCGGAGTTTCTGCTGATCATTATCCTGGTCGTGTTTGGAAAAAAAAAAAAAAAAAAAAAAAAAAAAGAGCAGATGGAAGAAATCTGATGCGAAAAGTGTTTGTCAACATTTTTTTTGTTGAGGATGCACATTACAGTGGATTACAAAGTGGAGAACAATGTGTCACCATGTGTGGAATACTCCTTTTAAAAAGTAAGAAAAATAATCCTCACAGATGACTCATAATGCAAAGAAAGTATTGCAAGTCTCAGACTTTTTTTTTGTTTTATGTTGAGTGAGGGATAAAAGAGTGGAAATATTTAAAAATATTACTTACAGCTACTACTAAATCACATCCTTAAAGGGCAAATATTGGTAGAAAAATAAGGGATCAGAGAGGGAGGGAGGGAGGACACAACCTGGTCCAGCTGCATGAAGATCACAGGCTCTGCAGAAAGGGTGCCTGCCTCAACCAGGTAAGCTGACACTCCAAACCTTTGAGTTGTGTGTAATCAGCATATGTCTTGTCTTCTGCGATCCGCTGATTTTATTCACTGAATGAGTATTTTATAATATTATCCCATCCATCCATCCATCCATCCATCCATCCATCCATCCATCCATCCATCCATCCATCCATCCATCCATCCATCCATCCATCCATCCATCCATCCATCCATCCATCCATCCATCCATCCATCCATCAGACCAGTACAGAATCCACATTATTGTACATTAATTTTTTGATTCTTGTGTAATGATTACAACACATGTTTATAATTTGAGTGGACTGGACTGTTTCAAAATAAACTTGAATTCAACTTGTATATTTCCTGTGCTGCAGTTATAAACTCAGTTAAAATGAACGATTCTATTTAAAATGACAGCAAAAAGACAATACCAAAATAGATCTTCTCTACCATCTGGCCTCAGACGGACTTTGATTTACCAACTGGCTGGGCGGGTAGTAGAAACAAATGGTTCGTTTAACCACCTGCCAAGGACTTTTATTTATTTATTTATTTTTTTTAAAGTATTTGTCTTTCTTCCAAATAGTTTTTCACATACGAGATTCTGTGCAAATAACCGTCTGGCATACCAGTTTAGTGTTGTATAGAAAGCAGTTCAAATATCTTTATTGCTGTTTATTTGAACTGTGTTTAAAAAAAACCAAAAAAAAAACCCAAAATGATTACAGATACGTTCTGTACAAAAGAGAACCATCCTCTGTTTTTTTTCTCCCTCTTTTCCATAAAGAGACATGGGAAAGGGATGCAACAGAAACAAAAGTCCTCAACATGTGGTCTTCATCTGGTGTGAAAAAGGCACTAAATCCACACTCTATTGAAAAAAATGGATCTCAGCATGCTGTGAGAGGAGCAAAAGAAAAACCCAAAAAAACCAAACTGCTGGATGGAAACTCACATCTGGAGGTCCAGTGTCAGGGTACTTTTTACATTCACTTGCAAAACCAACTAGGTTTGCATACAATGATCACAAAGGCCGATCATTAATAATCTATTGTGCTAAGGACAGTGAAATGATCTTAGACTTGTGCAACATGTTCGATTTCAATGGGACAGAGGGGAAAATGTACAAGAACTGGAAGAAGACCAGAATCCTGTCGCCCTGAGTCTCCAGTAAGCCAGATCCCTCCGCGCTGTGTCACAGTGACGGACTGACATTAAATTCGAGCAGAACAGGGCAGACAGCCATTGTACATTCTGGCTGCTTTTTGCCAAAGATACGTTCACAAACTGTGAAGATTTCAAACACAAGCAAAATCGCTACTGGTGAAAATGATTTGCTTATGGTGACTATATAAAGTCACCATAATGTGACTGTTCTTGTGTGCAATGGCCACAGGTGTGACACAATTTAAGAGGTGCCAAAGTTAGTGCCCTTCCAACAAACCAGTTGATTTCATCATTCAAGCTTTTAGATTGTTTATGAGAGGAACGATTTCAGAGCACTGTGTGAGTTTGTGAAAGTGTGGTGTGTCTGCATCGTCACTCCTGAGGCTTTCTGGGCTTCACAAGCTTGGATGTAACGCTGACAGGCAGCTCGCTGTCTTACTCTGCGTCTCTCCCCACAGCAGAAGCAGAGAGGACGCTGCAGATGCTGCTGTTGTGTGTTTGCGAGCTGGAAGGCGCTGTGTGCGTCAGCATGAGTACACAAGTTAGAGGGTGACAGAACATGGGGGGAACAACGTGGCTGCTCGTTGCATTAAGTGTAAAAGAGCATGCACAGACAGGCCGTGCATGTGTCTGCAGCGCAGATCAGACAGAGACGGGGGAAGAAGGGGAAATGCCGCTTAACTGAGGCTTGGACTTGCACCAGAAGTCAAAAACGCAGCTCTGGATCCAACATCGCCAAACCCATGAAGACGTCTAACAGGACAGAGAGGAGCAGAACAGAACAATGACTCCTTTCAAACAAAACCGGTTTCCCTGGCACAAGGTCGAACGTGTTTGAAAGGAGATCACTCTTTTCTTTTAACAATCCCAGAGATGACAGAAAAAAAACACAATATAGGCAAGAGGAGAGCATTTCCACCTATTGCAACAGCAGCTGAACTTTATCTGTTCAGTTTATTAAAAGGGAAAAAATAAATGAGCACCTTAAATTGTGTAACCGTGATGAACCATTTGGGTAGAAGCTGACAGGCCTCACTTTTTCCTGGTGGAGTTGGTTTTCTTTCTTTCTTTTTTTTAATGATGTGGCAGAAACTGGAAATGTTTCCAGTTTCCACCTGAGTGGGAGTGGAGGAACTCATTTGCTTTTTCTGTGTCACTTCTGCTCTCCAGCTAGAGGGTATAAGGTAACGTTTCTGACCTGAAAACAAATACTTGGATCTGACAATGTGAAGGAAAAAGCACCCGCGTAGCTCTCAGATGCTTCCAGTAAGTAGCAAAATTAGTTAAAGTAGGTGCAGGAGGAAGCCACATATGAAATCATAATCACAAAGTCTTCACGTGTGTGCATTCAGTTATGCAGATCTTTGAGAAGCTCCTTTAGAACATTATTAAAATAGGTACAAGGTAAATACTTATTTGAAAAATCATAGCAAGGAGCCAAGATTATTTACATTCAATACAATTCAATTCGATTAATCCCCAAAGGGGAATTTATTAATTAAATGAGCATCAATTTAGCTGATGAAGCCTTGTAGGGCTTTTTAACGATCTCAAAACCCATATGAGTTCTAGAGCTGGGGCCAGTTCCAAACAGGTTCTACGAAGAACTGGCTTGCTTTTCCACTGGCCCGAGCGCGCCAGAGAGCCAGGAACCAGCGGCAGTTATTACATCACCGAAGCGGAAGCAGGACATCCGTAAAGTGAGCGTGAAATCCCTCAGAACAACAATGGAAAACAAAACTCTTGTTTGGAGTCCAGGAATCGACTTCAAACAGCGCTCAGCCATCATGGTAGCCTCTTTCTCTTGTACGTCAGCTGATGACCAGAGAGCAAGGAGACGCCTTATGTCCCCGTCGCTCCACAGCTGCTTCAATTTAGATTAACTGGCTCTACACTTTGCTGTTGTAACTAAACCAAACTAAACACTCAGAGGTTGTTCAAATACGGCAGTTGGTTACAAAAATCACGCCCTCTGCCCACGACATAGTGGTTCCTGCAAGTTTTTGGGCCAGTGTAGGAACAGTTTTGTTGGTGCATAGTCGGTGCATAGTTGGTGCTTTCCTTTCCAGCCGGTGGCCGAAATGCAAAAAAAAAAGCAAAAGCAATACGACGTTGGCATAAAGTGACACGTGGGGGCAACTTATGTATCATTAGTTCATTACGAGTGTGATCTATGTCCTTGGTTAGATAGCAGAGATAAAAATCATGCATATCCATTTGAGTGAGGTAATTATTACATGTATGTCCTTTATTTATTACAGTTTTCCCATGGTAAATATTATGTTACTGATGGATGTGAAATCATTTTACTAAATCTAGACAAGCAATAGAATTGTAGCAATACTTTTTCCCATTTAAATCTAGAGTATACCAGTTTCAGGTGTTTACAAATAAGTAAATTGTGGATTCTGTTTTTGTCTTCTAAAACATTATTTGTGATAAATGTTTTATTGTTAGATGTGGAATGCATAAAATAAAAAAGAAAAAACAAAAAAGCAACTTCCCACTAAGGTTTTCTGCGATGTTGCACACTTTGATCAAAAGATTAAGATTTTTGAAGGTTTGTTAGTTTTTTTTTTTTTTTTTTTGCCAAAACCTTGTTAGATGCATTCAACAGTTTTTATTAAGACGTTAATAAATATGGACGTAGCTTAATAAAATAGGCTTGTCTATAATGATAATTAAAAATCTCTCTGTTGGTAATTTTCAGAATATGCTGTATCCTGAAATTGGATAAAAAAAAAGCACTTAAGTGTAGTTTTGGTTGGAGACTGTCACATCCTTGAGTATAGGGCAAAATAAAAAAAACCCCAAACCCCAAAATAATCCCAACTTGCAACTGGTGTAAAAATGTGAATGTCTGGAAAATTATGCAAAACACTTTCAGTTTTTTAGGGTTTTTTTTTAGCAATAGTTGTTTTATTATATGTTCTTCTCTATAGTCACTTCCTTAATTCTTCTGCCACCTTTTTTTCTCTCCCTATAATGAAGGGGAAAAAACGAAACAAAAACAGTTAATTTCGTCTAGGTTGAACTCTGAAGGGTAAATCTCAACATTGCAACAAATATCCGCTTTTAATACAGTTTAGACAATGAATTGCCCCAGTAGGAAACTCAAAGCAGCTGCAGTCGGACTTGATGTGGCTTCAGATGCTGATCCTGAGTACTCTGAATCTTCTGGTTCAGGTGGCACCGGTAAGATAATTAGTCACATGCTAACCAATAAAGAAATGAGTCCCAGACTCTTTAGTACTGTGGAGTAAGTGTTCAAAAAGTGGTCACAGTCCACAATGGCTGAGGAAAGTAAGGAAAACAGTTTTTAATATGCTTCTCCCTTCATTTATACTCAAGTAGAAAAAACCCTGAATCCTTGAGGTGTAATCGGCTTATTCAAATGAGCGACATTGCAAATAATTTTGCAATGTCAGGACATCTGGATATTAATGCTGACTGACTGCCACTGCTTATATTTAATTTGCAAATAATAATGGCGATGTGAAACATAATCTCAGTTTGGAAATGTATGATTCCCAAGTTTGTTTTATTTTTATCCACAACTCAAGTTGTTTCAGGAAACTGTATGTAAGAGAAAAAAAAAAAACACGTTAACTTACAAAGTGTACTTGTGAACAGCGAGGGAGAATGACCTCAGTTTGGAAACATGCATGAAATCGGAGGTCCCTTCGGGCAGATCCAGGCAGAGAACATGCACACAGTATGGGAGAGAGAAGCAAGGTTATAATCTTGTGGAAGTCTTCATGGTCAGCCCTTATCCTGTAAACCTTCACGGTAGTATTAAACAGAAAGAAACAGGTCCTTAGTTTGCAAAGATTTCATCCAAAAACATTAATAAAGCTACATCATGTGATTGATACAGAAAGAATATGCAATATGTTTCGAACAGTTTCCATCAAGAAAATCTGGTTTCAGTCTTTATGTTCTTAAATAATTAATTACTATCTTATTATTCAGTTTCTTAATTAGTATGGTACTAAATGCCAGCATTGTAATTGTAATAAAAAAAAAGATCTTATTGTCAGTGGAGGAGTTGATTTCCTTTGATTGTACACATGATCAGACATCCTGGACTGACAGCATGAACTTGAGCAGCGCTGATGAATACAAGATAAATACTGATGAAAGCGTCCGTGCTGTGCGGAAATCTGATCCTCCCTTTTTGGCTGCAGCGAGATTGACGGTGTCACAGATGTCTGTGAGACGAGACTGCGGGAGAGGGAGGATTCGCTTTTAATTAGGATTAAGCAGAAACACGATCTAGTTGAAGTTCTGTAGAGTGCGATTTTGATTAAAAACAAGAGCCCCCAGTGCTTCAGAGGACTGTCAACTGGTGTAGAGTGACTCATTTTAAATTAAGAGGATGCTCGGAAATCATTATTTCTGAAAAAAAAAAAAAGCACACGGTTAATGTCACTGAATAAACTCAGAAATGAACTCAAACTTATCTAAACAAAACCTTTTTTTTCCCATTTGGAAGGTTCAGCAGATATTCATAATCAAATTCATTAATCCAAGTGTTGATCTTAATTGCAGTCACATGGATGTTAACATGTATGATAACAGTTTTGTTTCCATCCATCCATCCATCCATCCATCCATCCATCCATCCATCCATCCATCCATCCATCCATCCATCCATCCATCCATCCATCCATCCATCCATCCATCCATCCATCCATCCATCCATCCATCCATCCATCCATCCATCCATCCTCTACCACCCTAAATCGGGAAAGAAAATAGTGATTCTTAACATTCAAGTTGAGTTGTTTCTTTGCAGGCATGATAAGCCCAAGATATTTTTGTTTTCTTCATCAGTGGCAGCAAACTTTGCTCTAAAATCTCATTACAATGTGTCAGCATTAATCCTGTCAGGGGAGAGATGTAAATAACCTTCCCAAGGACACTAATACCACCACAGAGACTGCGTTTGGATCACAACAGTCTGGATGATTCTTTTCATCTTTGTGACGTTTTATCCCAGATGTGTCTGAGCCAAGAAATGTTGCAACTGCCTCTGGACAAGGTTCACTTAAGGTCGACCTTTTTACACCGTAAAGAAAAGTTTTCAGTGTCATTTGTTAATATAGTTCAGTAAAGACTTGTCTAAAGTAACCTCGTGTCCACGTGGTTTTATCAGCTGATGATCCTGTCTGGGGATCACACATGAACATGTTACCACCTCGGACTTGCTCTCCTGGCCTTTATGCATGAAATGACACCAGTTTCTTTCAGTTGTTTATAAAACAATGCGCTGAACGAAGAGAAATAGACAAATCCCTTTCAAACCTTCTGCGAGAACATTTCATTTTTCCCACCATGGTTTTGTAATCAAAGTAGAGCTCTTCAGCCCATCTTTGCTCCTCAGAGACTCAAACCTCTTCACTGACACTGTTTCTGTACTTACACATGCTTACGCTGATCCGTTTCTTTTCTCTTTCACTCCGTTGCCTGTACCAACTATTTTTTTTTTCTAAAAATGTTACAGGTCTAAAACACAGAAATGGACATATATTTACAAAATAGTTTTTGTTTGCCTTTTTTCATGCTCACCTAGTCAAGTGAGTATAATCACCTGACAGCGCACATTCAGAGGTTAGAGGGGGTGTAAAGGGCGACTGATGTTTGTGTGACAGAGATCTGACTCTGGCGTCGCGTTTGGAGCATCCGTAGGTGGTTTCGACTTAGAAATGTTGAAGTTAAATCCATCTGCGGGATGGAATTCACAATGATGTGCCTGAAATGAAAATAGACATGGGTTAGCTTTTTTCTGAGTCATTCTGAGAATCTATGACTAATTTTGATAATATTTAACTGTTGTGTATGAAAGATATATGTGTAAATCGTAAAATCTTGCTTCGTGTGAGTTTTAAAGGACAAAACTAGTCAGAAGGAATTCAGAGGTTCTTAAGAGTGGCAGTGCAAAGCAGTGCAATGGACAATGACTTTGGACAAAAATGTGAAATAAAAACAATTGAGCCTTCAGTCTTTATTGTAAATAATTCATTTTCCTTAAAATTTTTGAAAAACATTTAAGTACCTCAGGATCGAAAGACCATGCATATAAGGTCACAAAAGGTCTGAATGAGTTGAATTAATGGAAGCTTTGGAACGACATCATAGAGGCGACTGTCAATGAGGCTGAAAGCAGGAGCTTACGTTGTCCTGACGTTCCCTCGAGACGCGAAAACACGGCAGCTTTCATTAATAAGAGTTTCTGATGCCAGCGAGCTAATATCTAAAAATCCTCTGACTAAAATATCCACTCGGTGATTCTACCTGTCTGGTTCTCACCTGAAATCTACCTTTATTCTCGTAACATCTACTCCATCACTCATCCATTTCAACTTGATGGCTAGATGGCCACAGCGCGACTGTTGTCTTAGTTTGATAAAAAATCTTGAAAGGTTTTGAGTCGCTGTATCTTCAACTCAGATACCTACCTTAAACCAAATTAGAATTTTGTTTTTCCTCATTCAAATAAAAATATGCAGGCGATGCCCCAAAAAACTGCCCATCCAACCTGAAATACCATTGCAAAGGTAAAAAGTTGAACTCCTTACTTTATCTTACTCCATGAAATGACATCCTAAAACACAGACATATTTTAAGCAACATAAAGGAACTTTGACCGTTTTTCTTTTTTTAAGCTCATCTCGTCCTCCTATAGTTGCAATCAAGTCAAATCCCTTTTACGACACTGCAAGATTTAATCTTATTTAGTTTCTCTTTTGACTTTAACACAGAAAAAACAGACAAACGGTTTTATAAGAAATATCCATCTGATGCAAATTGTAATTTTAATCTGTTTTGCATGAATGGTAGGACTCTAAGAAACTATTATCTTCACTGTGGGAGGGAAGAAAACCCAGATGGGAATCTGACTCATCAGGAATTAGTGGGAACAAATCCAGGAAAAGAACAGCTCACCAAACAGAATTCGTCTTTGTTTGCCTCTCAAATGCTTTTTTTTTTTTTTTTGTCTTTCATCATTTAAAAATAGCTTCCATTATTGCTGTTTATAAGGTTAAAGGAGGTTCTTGGTTATCAGGAGCATTTAGACTGTGTACAGGCTGGTGCCACATCGCCTCCTGTTACTTATCCTCCATGTTCATACATGTTCTTGCTTTTGGGCTGCAGATTTTAAGTAGTTGTCAATATTTGACCAACAACTTTATGAGATCTTTTCCATTTTTTCTCCCTTAGTTGAGATATCTCTGAAAATAGTGAACCCTTTGATCCACTCTATCAAAAGATAAGACATCTATGTCTGGGCATCATTATTTCAGGACAGTCGCTCTAAAAAACTCATTTCCTTTAAGGTGATGTGTTTACGCATGAGAACTTTATACAAAAGTCTTACGTGGTTATCTAAGAGAAACACGGGCCAGTACCTGCTTTACCACAATAGCTCAAATAAAGGCTCAGTAAAATTCTGGACAAAATATCTTCGGCAAGGTACAGGATATTTAAGCTTTTTCTTATTTTAAAAAACAGATAAGCAAAAGAATATTTGAACTAAACAAAAGCATACTCATCAAACAACATTTAATCTCAAGATTTGGATGGAAAATATCTCCCTTAAGACAACAGGATCTGATTTTCCATAAGAAGTCACACAACCCTGCTGCATTTATCTGCAGCTGATTTGTTTGTGCATGATAGTTTGCCACACTTGTGACTGATTTCCCCGCTGACTTTACTTATTAAATGTTTACTCTGTTCATCATGATTCTCCTCACGGGACCCGTGGGTCCTCAGTTACAGTTACAAGTCTACTCTTGTCTTGGTTGCATCAAAGACGGATAATAATAGCTCATTTGCACAAGCTGATAAGGAATTATTTGTGTTTTCATCATCACTACTGGGAAATGCACAACTAAGAGTATCATAATGTACTGTACTATCATCGTCCTTCTGTTTGGTGCCAAAATCAGTGGGGCTTACAGAGGGCTGGACCAGAATACTCGGATATCCGGACATTTGTTTATTATGCCAACAAATATTGCAAAGCAAGCCAGCATCACAGTGTCTGCAAAGAAGATGAAGATGAACATAGGATTACTTCTACACCAAGATAATGATCCTAAATATACTGAAAGTCCCAACAAAGTAGATAAATATCTGAAGCTGAAGGTTGCTCTACGGCTCCCGGTCTCATGACCTCAGCATTATTGGAAACCTGTGGACAAACCTCAAAGGATCAGAGACAATACAAAGCTTTTTTTGGGGAAAATGCTTGAAAATCCCACAAGTGAGGAAATACAGCTGCTATTTTATTAATCATTTTGGAGCTCTGTTGTCCCTCTTCAGCGCTTCTCAGTCCTGGTTGTTTTTTTTTCCTCCTTTTAAACTGGGCACAAACTGTTGAATGCTTCATTTTTTTTGTAGTTGCAGGTGTCGAGTAAACACACCCTGTGCAGAAATCTCCCCGTCTATCGAGACATACAAAACATAAATTCACATCCGTGTCAATTTGCATTTGGTCATAAGCGTTACATTGGCAATGCCACTGATATCATCCTGCTCATTTTATTAATTCAAAATGCAGCTTGTAGGAAGTGACTTCATAGAAAAAGTCCAGAAAATACAGATGAGAAAAGAGGCATCAGTGTTATTTTAGGTGTTTTATACAGGAGGTGGTTCTAATTTTATATGATGTGCTTTTATTGTTTGTTTGTTTTTGTAATTCATATATATATATATATATATATATATATATATATATATAGAGAGAGAGAGAGAGAGAGAGGATGCACATACAACTATACATTGTTTTAGTGTGTTTCTCAGTTCCTGTCCTCAAGTGCCACTGCATGTAATAGGTGTTTCCTAACATCCCTAATTCAAATGAATGTATCACATGTTTCCCTTGTCTGTATACGTCTGTTGATGACCCCTTAATTTGAGTCAGGTGTGCCGGAGGAGGGAATCGCCTAAAACATGCAGGCCAGTGGTACTTGAGGACTGGAACTGAGACATACAACAATACAATATAAAAGAAATCGCTTCCTTCCTTCCTTCCTTCCTTCCTTCCTTCCTTCCTTCCTTCCTTCCTTCCTTCCTTCCTTCCTTCCTTCCTTCCTTCCTTCCTTCCTTCCTTCCTTCCTTCCTTCCTTCCTTCCTTCCTTCCTTCCAAGGAGTGGAAATATTTCCAGGTATGTCCAGGTGTTTTGGGATTTCATCCTAAATACTTGAAAATACCTGACTCACAGAAAATCAAACTAAATACCAACACAGAAAGAAATATGTACATGTGTGGAGGAAGCTTAGACAACTTTGACAGCTGGGTAGGCTCCTCTGTGAGCAAGAGAAATATGTAAAAAAAAAAAGAAACAAAAAGTGACGGCTTCCCTTTCAAACTGATATGCAGCAATTAAAGAAACTTTATGGAGTTAAAACAGGTCTATTATTAAAGTATTGTTAAAGTAGCAATTCATTTTGACATAGCTCTGTTGCCTGCAGGGTGAACATTAATCGCCATTTTACCGTAAACATATTTCCTTCTCATGCTGAACTGCTTTGCCAACCAAAAGTTTACAGTCTTTAACATTTAATAAAAGACCTAGGGTTGTTTTATTTCTGGAATGTTGCTTTAACCATAAATTACCACACAGTTTTCACCTTTAAAAGCCGTCCAACCGACCAAATGAACGTATGGATCCAGACTCGTCTATATCTTTTAAATCATTCAGTTGTGCTGTTATTCTGCCAGTTCTTCTCCATTACACCCAGCTATGTGGCGTTAAAGTGTATGCTTTCCTTCTGTCCTGTCCAACCACATCTAGAGCCTCTGTTTTCTGTCAGCAGCAAGAGCTTGTATAAGGCCAAGATGATTAAGAAACATTTACCGTAAGAAGTAAATGAAACACTGTTGAATATAGAATTGCGGCTTCGTCAGTTTAGAAAATTTAGCAGGTTATTATTTAAGCAGTGGGAGGAGTATGAAAGCAACTCTCCCATGGAGATTATTCACAGCAGATTTGGTTTCTGTGCTGACTCGGTTTTAGTTACTTCATGCCAGTTTCATCTACGTTTGCTGTCAATAATGCAGGACCGTGAACTTTGCATCTTCATCCCACAATCCCCAAAGCATGGCAGCTGCATATCTGCTGTATGTGCTGGCTTTTTATGAGGACCTATCAGACACTACGCCAACGGGTCCAGAAAATGACAAGCCATTATGGTGTTTGTTAAAGTGGACCAACGGCTCTAATGTGGTGTTTATGGGAACATTGTGTTGATGTAGCCTCAGGGTAGCACACTCAACAAATCCAATCAGCTGACAGCAATGCCACTTGTTGTGCTCTGGCATATTCCTGCAAATCCCTCAGCATCCTATTAGTGCCTCAGAGTTGCAGAAGCTGGCTCGTGACCAGCTGGGCACTTTAGTTTTTAAACTGGGGTGAAATGTGAATGAGTCAAATTTTCCATCTTTCACCAGCTACTACTTACATGCCTCGAGATGGGAGCTTTGCTGTACCGGTAGTGCCATCCAGCAGGAAACGGTAGACGGCTGTACATTTCGGATAAAGCTTGATGATGATTGAGGGCCACGATATGTTTGAGGTGGATATGACTTGAAAGAAACACGGCTGCAACACAAACATGTCCTCTCACAAACAACTGACGCAGATGCAAATGAAATCTGTGAAGCGTAAGGGGACAAACCTCAGTCAAATTTAGTGCTGAGACATTTACTACAGAGAACATTAGTTCCAGGCTCAGTTGGCACGTAAATTCAAAGCAGCTTTATTTAGGCGGTGAGAAGGCACCTGAGGTTTACACAGCTGAAATAAACCTCACTTCTCGGTTCAGGTCACACTCTGTTCTGGCTGTGCGACTGCATGTGACCTACGCGCAGCCAAAGTGAATGGAACAACAAAAACAGACTACTAATGAGAGTGGAAAACAGCTAAATTAGTTTGAGGAGTTCTCATGCACACGCAGGGCACAAAGAGCGGTTTTCAAGAAGCTGCCTTAGCCAAACATGAAAAGCCTCTTCTGAATCTGCTCAGTCAAGTACAGTTGCTTCTGCTCTCAAAGTATTGTATGAGGGTCTTTTGATAATTAATGAGCATTGTGGGTTAAAGTAATTTGTAAGTCAATGACCCAGAGACGTCATTTGGGACTGGAATCAGCTACCTTCAGCCTGGACAGGCTGCCGGTCCAGTCCAGGGCTCATTTAGGCAGTTAGGTAGCCATCATGACTCCCACAGCCAATAAGCTTTTGGCTTGTAGCAGAAACACCTGGATAAAGTCCATCCAGACACAAGCAGAGTGCAGACAATGCAGACTTCCCAGTTTCAACGCCAGAGCAGACTAAACCGCTGGATCACCGAACCACAGTGTGTCAACGTTGACACAATTCCTGGTCACTCCAAAGAATAAACTGATCATTTCTTTTTTCATTTTTGTTAGTGGGAAAGATTTTTGAGTGGAATGTAGTCCCTGTATGTGAGGGTTAGGGTGAAATGCTGCAGTGGCCAGACGGAGGTGAGGAATCTCGCGGCGCTTCGCCATGATCGGCTTTCTAAAAGTCACCGCATTCCAGCCAAAACTAGTTTGGCCTTTTTTTTTTCTCTTTTTTTTTTTTTGGCCACATGATTAAATTGATTAAATGGATCCACATGTATGTACAGCAGTAGCTTGGGACAAAATCCAGAGTGTTTCCTGTCCAGTCCAGTGTTTAAAGTGAACACACTGGAAATGTTTAGTTTTTCATGTGTGTAAGATGTTTTAGGGCATCTGTCAAAACAGCAGGTGTACAGTCGTCTGAAGTAGAACATACACTCACACAATTATTTCTCATCGTGTCCTGATGTGTAAAACCTGACAACTGAAAGCGGGTGTACTCTTTTCTAACTGTACGGGGCATTTTTTTTGTCTGGACAAAAGTAGCGTCAACAGGCTGTTTTCTTCTCACTCCCAACAGTGACTCATTGTGGTCTTCCAAAGGCATTCCTCTGCTGCCCTCCACTTCCTCAGAGCCAGTTGCAGACGTAGTAAAATGCAGCCAAATCCAACTTTTTGTATTTGTTCATTTATTCATGTGGAATATGATGTTTTTGTTGGTGCGTGTTTACTTTCATAAAGATGTTTATTCCTGATTTGCTTCAGGATAAGTTTTATATCGACTTGCACTACAAAGTGGTTTCTCATCAGTAGGCATCTGCCTTTACTTAAAGGACCAAAGACTCACTTGTATCCACTCCAAACGTCAAGGAGGGCTGTAGCTCTCAAGGAGTGTATTGTATGAGATCCAAAATAGAAGGGTTAACATTCTCCAGACTTTTCCATCAACTGTAGCACGAGTAATAAAATGAGATTACTTTCATGTATGCCACAGTATTAGGTTTTTTTTTTCTTTAGGATTTATTGAGATGTACATGCACACTTAACAGGACTAAAGACTCAGTCAAACAGGTGTTAAGTCTAGAAAAATGATCTTGTTCCACATAGTGAAACAAAGACGTCCTGGTAATTATTAAATCCAAACTGTACGTTGTAGAGCTGTTGTAGATCTTTAATTAAATATATGAAGTGTTTACTGTGTTTGGCTGCGGTCGTTAGCGGTAGAAGTAACATCAAAACAAGCCACATTATCTTTAAAATAAGAGATATTATCCCTTTTGTAGCCCAACGTGTGAGTTTATGGGCTCTCCTGTAAGTGTGGGGAGGTTGCAAAGACAATGTTTCTTGCCCTGTGAACCTCATTTAATCTCTATAGTGACATAAGACTTTTTCCAGTTACCACTGCTGACATGATATTAATGTATTTGATAGAAGAAATGAAATATCCTGGAGAAATCAGAAAGACAGAATAAAGTAAAGACGGTGGGCAGCATCTCGGGTATCTGGCCCATTATATGCGATGAAGCTGCCTACACTCTGTCTCCTGCTGCTTATCTTCTCACTTTACCCATGACCCACTGGAACGCTAACTGTAAGCGACACCGTTGACAGCCTGTAATACCGAGTGACAGCTTAGGAAGATGGGGCGCTGGTTGGATATTTTACCCACAAGCGGCTGCAGATAGAAGGTGCACAGCACGATGATGGGGCTGACGTGTTGCATCTTTGTAAAATTAAACAAAGTATGCATAAGGGTAAAAACTAATCTTTCTTTCCTCGTGTGACTCACAAACTATCCTGTTGACTGCAACTGGGGAGAGGTAAGCTTGTAATACATTTTACTGGAGTAACAACAAGGCTAACTGTCCCTGGGCCAAGCTGTGGACGGCTCAGAGGTGAGTGGCAGCCTCAGCTGCAGTGTTTCATCGCACATCATCCTCTGGGCATCTAGCAGCCTGCAGGGACGACTCCTATGGGTTTGAGCATGTGCAGAAAGTAGCTTAATTTTAACTTAGTTTTTTTTTCCTTGTGCACCATCATTCCCATGTGCATTTCACATTTCAAAAGCAAATGCATCCACATGTGTATGATTCACTCCCAACCTGATGAGGGATTGTGCACTTGGACCTTGAGATGCTTTTAAAGTGTTTCTCTGTGAGCAAAATAACTAAATGATAGCGTTAGTGCACAATGGTTTCCCACTCTTGAGGTGAGTGTTTCCTGTTTTAAATAGATCACTTTGTGTTTAGTTTGATTTTTGGAATCTGAAAGGTGAGTTTGACCTGTGAGGTACCTCTGAGACGACACTTACCACACCCACCCACCCACAGCATAACAGACAGCGAGGCTCACAGTTCTGCTTTCCCACAGTGGGCTGATGGAATATCAAACTTACCAAGCTGTAAATCAACAGAATGCAATCAACACACCAAATCCTGTTCCTTTTTCTCTGAAGTACGACGGGAGGTGTTACATGAGCGTATATCACTTACTGATCATTCGTCAGCCACCACCGCTTGTTTGTGTGGCCTCACCAACTGCTGTCTCTTCCTGCAGAGTTGAGTTACAAATGATCATGTTATAAATCAAATCCCATTGGAGAGAAAACTGCACCACCAGTCAGTCCACTCGCTTCAGTGCTACTTGGCAGTTCATGCCGGTCATGTATATGGCTCTCATTTTTAGCACTAAATTTTCCAAATCCCCTGGTACTGATTCATCAAAACCTCATTCATGGAAACCTTGAGCCTCTGTCCAACAATCTTTGTCGTGAGGCGGACCAATCTTCGCTTTAACTTTAACTGAGTCAGCTGCGGGGTTGCATGTGTGAGCAGCATGCACAGAGGCAGTTCCCCTCTAATAAGACTGTTGTGATGCATCATATGGGTCGTATTTAGGTTTTGGCTCCAGGCATGAACTCGAGGTAAGGGCTTGAGAAGTAAACTTGGTAGGAAACAGCTCTGATGGGGAAAGATATAAAAAGGATTACTTAGGTTTCTTTTTCTGCTGCTTTATTGCACAATCTGGAGAGGAAATGGTGGACTCACAGAAGAGAATGTTCTGGAGAGATCTGATCTGAGGCCAGAAGAATTTTAATTCCAGACACCAAATAAAAGTGGCGATGGTGGGGGCATGGGGGGGTGGGGCTGGGTCTTTTGACACATGTCTACATAGACTTGCTGCAGGGAGATTTTCAAGCTTCTGCCACGGGCAGAACATCGGGGTGACTCATAATAGTAAGGCTGAACAATTTACAGCAGTTTGCTTTTCGTTTCGTTTCGTTTTTCTTTCCAACAAAACTGAAGAGGAGTTTTATCCTCATCTACAATGCAAAAAGAAACTTGTTTTTCCTGTTGCTATGCTTTATGGGGAGAAAATTTACACAAATTATCCTGCTTTTATATTGACTTTGCATAGCTCTCCTTTGGAAAAAAAAAAAAAGATGTAATTGGTCCAAAGGTTTTTAATTCTTGCGCTCCACTCAGAAGGAACAGTTGACAGAAGGCGTTAGATAAGCTATTCTCTTTAAATCAGTTCAAAGCCATTTTAGAAAAAACTTGTAATAAATGCAATAGTTTTTCTTGAACTGTTGTTACCACCTATGCCGATGCCTTCAGTGTATTTATTTCCATTATATCTTCAATTTCATTGAGATTTAATAATCTCTAATGCATTATGATCATGATGACCAGACTTTCAGTTGCTCCCGTCTATTCAAAGTTTCAATATTATTAATAATATTAAACTTAATTTCATAACTGCATACATTTAATTAGCATATAAGCAGCAGGCATTGCATAGATAAGGTTGGAAGAATGTGCAGGATTCTGGGCTGAAGCTGAAGCCTGGACTCTGTACCAGACATGTGCTTTCAATGCAAAAGACACTTTTAAAACACACTGGCCTGGTTGATATGAGTCGTTCATGTTCTGGTGTTTATGTGAGGTCTAGTAGTGTAATTTAGCATGACTTGGTTAGAGGAAAAGATTGTGATGAAAAGCAAAAGCCTAAACCTCAATTTCAGTTCATGTAAAGCAAAGGTTACAGCATTTCTCTTTGGTGAGATGTTTTCTGTATCTCAAATTGTAAATGGGCATTTATTACCTTAAACAACAACTTCACACTATGGCATCTTAAAATATGGTTTATAAACAATTTAGGTAAAAAAATATTTCCAAATCTTAGCCTGTAACAGAAGAATCTGCCCATCTGTTTTATCCCGGACAGGGCCTGGTGTATTAAGGGACACGCTGACCTCGGTATTTGGTTCCACAGGGAGATCTGGACTAAATTTTTATGACTTTTTGGCTCGACCAGTCATATTAGGCCGCTCATAATCAGAGCTCCTACTAAACCCCCTGAGCCAGCAGATCCTTCTTGGGTTCCCACCTTTCTCATCCATTACCGACACAGGGTGTGACGGGTGAGCCTGAGGCTCCAGGCCTCGCAGAAACATCAAGAAGGTGATAATAGGCTCTGGACATGGGTCATGGAACCCTCGCGGGGCACGGCCAGCTGTCATGCCTACGTGTTCATCTTCGAGACTCATTTAAGTCTGCTGTGCTGACAACAAAGAGAACGAGAAGGGTATCCATCTAAAGCTGTAGAGGTGTCAGATAACCTGACGTTTCTGACAGCAGTAAAGGACAGCACACACGATGCACACATAGCGAGTGTCTTTTCACTTAACGGCTAAATATGATCGTTTCTAATGTGGAAAACTGGATGTGAAAGGATACACCAAAATTAAATGGACATTGTGCACCAAAATAAAATGATCATAAACACCTCTTGCATATGACAGTGATGGTAGTGTTGAAGGATTTACAGCCGCTGAATAATACATCTGTGTTCCATGTCACCGGGAGAAATTAGTTCACGGTATAACATCCAACATGTTGCCAACAGAAGATCTGTCCTTCCTGAAAGAAGTGATGCAACTGCTGTTTTATATTCATCTATATAGTGACCTTTATTTAGTACTTTGCATTTATTGGTATGGTGAATTATTGGACTGTATTTAACGGTATTACTTCTCTGTGTTTCCTGACCATGTTTCACTATGGGTGTATTCTAATTGCTAGGACACGTGGGATTTTTAGACATCACAACTGTATCTAGATTGTTTTTTTTTTAAATTTTCAACAGCCATAAACCTATATATAATGCAATTGTTATGTAGTTTCAAATAGGATGGAGATGGATGCATTTCAGTCTAAACAATCTGGTCTATGTTGGTTTGTTTGCATCTTTTTCACAAGAAATATTTCAATCCTGGTTGATTTGGCAAAACCTTGGTAGCAATGTAGGTAATAACTGTAAACTAATACCACAAGTTGCAGGAATAGCAGACACAAACTTGGACTTGGACATAATAAGACCTTTAAAACAAAACAGTGATCAAAAGTACAAAAAGGAAAAAATAAAAAAAAACATCTGGCAAAAAAAAAATCCAGAACTGGCAGATATCAGCATTTCAGAGCCAGGATCTATGTTCCCTGAATACCAGTGTTTACCACTTTGTTGACCACTTTTGGCTGTATACATTAGATTTTTATCTTGATTGCCGATGTCTGATGATCGTCGGTTTAAAGGATTACCATCAAAGCCAGTTTGAATGTAAACTATTCTGGTACCACATTTTCAAGGCAACCACTTCAGCAGACACTCCGAAAGGCTCGTCCTAATGGAGGGTGCTTTTTTTGCAGAGACAGGCATAGAAAATATCCCCCATGCTGACGAAAACGTAGCCTTGACGAAGGAAAGAGACAAGGCACCATGTACACAGCCTCTGCACATGTTCGGAGGTGGCATCAGTGTGGAAACCATGGCTTTAGCTTTAGATGAAGCACTGATAGTAAAGCTCGTAACGTTTGCCTTTAAAGCACAGCTACTTTAATTTATCTGCAAGAATTGTCGCAAGAACCATTTTCTTCTGAAAAAATACTTGAATATTTGCTTTTTCAAACACATTCTAATGACTTTGTAGATGCGGGAGAATGAGATAACCTCTGAGCTCGGAACAAATGCACGATTTCACACAGACTCATCCTGTTTAGTCATACTGAATCTCTGAAGTCTTCACACAAGCTGTGACTTTTTATGAGACGCAGTGGAAAGCATTTGGTCATATGTATGGTGAGCAATTGTGAAAGAGAGATGTTTTTTTGTTTGAGAACAGTTGAAGCTTTATTCTTAAAAGAATTACATGTGGGATCAACCAGCAGGGTCATTATTAAGAAGGGCAACTCTGCCCAAGAAGTAACCACAACTATATACAAAGTGATTTAAATTATACTGAGGAAACTTACAAAACAAAAAATGATTGAAAAAAAAGATTCTGAGAATTAAATGACTGTCAGAACTATATTTCATATATCAGAACTATATAACCAAGCGTACTGAGAACCCTTTCTTACTTGCCATCTTTACAGCAGCGTTGGCAACGTGGTTTATAATTTTCCAAAGCGCATAACCCCCAGGGGATTTAAAGTGCAGTTATTAGAACTAATTTGGAAGCTCCGTGTGTTCAGGCATGTCGGGCGAGTAGATAGACAGCTCCAACAGGTGGGGAGGATATAAAGGAGGGGTAGTCCGAACTCTTTTATCCAGGCACAGAGGGAGAAAGTGGTGTCAGAGGGATTGCCAAAAATAGTCCAGCTGGTGTTTGAACAACAGTGATATGATGCAGAGCTGCTGTGAGAGATGGATGGGAAGGGTTCCACGCTGCAAAGTGCAGAGCCGTCCCAGGTCTTACTTTCAGCATACACGGACTCAAGGTTGTACATGGCAAAGGGCAAATCATATGAAATTAGAACCACCTCCTGTATAAAATACCTAAAATAACACTGACGCCTCTTTTCTCATCTGTATTTTCTGCATTTCTGGACTTTTACTTTGAAGTCAAGTCCTAGAAGTTGTATTTTGAATTAATAAAATGAGCAGGATGATGTTAGTGGCATTCACTGTAACGCTTATGACCAAGTGAATTTCCAATGCAAATTTACACGGATGTAACTTATCTTGATAGACGGGGAGATTTATTTCCTCGACATGTGCAACTACAAAAAAATTAAGCATTCAAATTTATGGCAAATTTATGGGCACAAATTGGGTTAATGAATTAGGAAATTAGGCAAAAAACAACCAGCACTGAGAAGCGCTGAAGAGGGAAAACGACTGCCACCAAAATATTTGTTAAAAAACTTCTCAATTACTTTAAATGATATACAGAGGAACACATGAGCTCCAAAATGGCTAAGGAAAATAGCAGCTGTATTTCCTCACTTGTGGGATTTTCCATCATTTTTCCCACAAAAGCTTTGTGTTATCTCCGATCGGGGTCATGACACCGGGAGCCGTGGAGCTACTTTCAGCTTCAGATATTTATGTACTTTCTTCTGACTTTCAGTATATTCAGGATCATTATCTTGGTATAGAAGCATTCCTCTGCTCATTTTCATCTTCTTTGCAGACACTGTGATGCTGGCTTGCAGAATTTGTTGGCATTTCAAATCTGATCATCCTGCTGCCACTGAAACTTTACATGTGCATATATGATGACTGATCCAAGTCCTTGTTTAATAGTTGAAAGTCCATTGTGCTCCACTCTGCCAGTTCTGCAGCCTTTATTCTCCAAATAAACTTGTTGTCTTCTACAGTCAAAAAGGGTTAAAAAGCTGCTCTCCCTCTTCTAGACTTTGAATAGATCTCTGTCATGTCAAAAAGGCACTGATCGTTTCTTCACTAACTGACGAAATGTCTACCTGAAAACACATTGCTGTCTGCTTATAACCTTTTTCTTCTTTGTGAACATCTGCTAATTTGATTTAATAATCAGATTACTTGACAGCTGCTGGTCAAGATTGAGTGCTTATGAATATTTTCTTCAGATCGCCCAGTTTTTTTTTTTCATAAAAACTTGACGATGAGCCAGACTCACCTCAGACTCACCTCAGACTCACCTCAGAAGATGGACAACCTAGTTTAGTTCAATGTTTAAATACGCATTTCATTTTTAACTACATACCTTTTAGAGATAAATTTATGCTGTAAAAACATTCAGAGAACATGAAAAAGCAGGGGAGCATAAATTATTACTTTCCACTTCTGTTATAGCTGCGTTTTCTTCTCCAACAAGACACAAGCACCGCGGAGGACAAAAACTTAGATGACATGGATGAATGATAATCTTCACCGGTGAATAACAGCCAATAAAAGTTCTTTTTGTTTGCCAATCGAATGCAGATTAGATCCACTTTAATGTTGACTCGTGAGTCTACACAGGTCAAATATTATTCACGTAAACCTTTGACAGTAGTATTGTTAATGTGGCTTTTAAGACAATGAACACCTTGTAAATGTTGTCTGGCTTATGCTAAGATTTACTGTCATTTTTACGAGATCAAAAAGTTCAAATACAGGAGCTCTAGTTTCATCCGAGAAATCCTCAGCTATGCTGTGTTTGGCTTATAGCACTTATTTCTGTAACTTTACTAAATGCCAAAGCCTTATGTAAACAAAAAAGGTGTCCTTTGATTATATGCTATGGACCAGGGGTCACCAACCTTTGTGAAACTGGGAGCTACTTCGAGGATACTGAACAATATGAAGGGCGACTTGCTTGACTGAACGTTTTGAAATAAATCCTTTGATGACAATATTTGAAGTTCGCTTCTTAAAAGTGGTGCCTAACGTTTCATTTCATTTTACCAAATTGATTTATCATAGTAGGAAACATATTTCACCATGAAACATTTGTTTGTTCTTTATCCAATTAACTTATTTATTTTTCCAAATGATCACTTCTGTAACATTGTAATAGCTAATCATTAACATCTTCATATCAAATCCCATTCGTACTAAGATTTTCCATCTGGTCATAACGGAATAATATATAAACAAATCACCTATAAACTCACATGGTTGAAAGAGCTGATTTGGATAACATCCAAGCAAGTATGAGACAGTTGTATTAGACTGTTTGACCTTTGTCTTGTTTATTCGTTCACACACATATTATAAAAAAGTCACATGGGAGATGTTAAATGCCTCCTGGAGTAACTTGGAAGTCATGAAACGTACGAATAAGCATCCTTGATGTGTAAAATGAGCCAGGTAAACCTGTACCGACTGAGTATTTATAAGCGATGGATGGATCTAATGTTCCCACTTGCTTGGTCATAAATACAACTGCACTGTATTAGATACTCACTCCGGTTTGCAGCCAGCGTTCCCTTCATCTGGTGCGATGAAAGTCGCCACTGTAGGCTAACTCGAAGCAGCTTCTCAGAGGCCCAGTCCTTTTTTACAACTATTAATCACACGCCAGCTTATTTTGTAATATTGTATTTTTCGAGCCGACTGCAAGATATTTTTCACCTTTTTCCTGAGGTTATTCTTGTAGTTGGTACCTAAAAAATCAGTTGTAATACAGTTTGGCTGGGTGGAGAGGTTGTATGTTTTTGCTCTCTTTCTTTCCTTCTTTTTTTTTTCAGGAGTTGAATGTCTCCCAGCTAAAGATGACATACTTTTTCAGGAGCTGCTTCCTTTAATTATTACACAGCTTCATCAAATGCATGAAATAGACGTCAGCAGTTACGTTTTACCACACAAAATCTTAATCTGCAAAGCAAAGCAGCTGCAGCCGGGGAGGAGCTGCTCAAAGACCCACAAAAGACAAGTGGATGGATCTTACACGAACGGACACTTGGTACAATTGTACAAAGCATCGAACTTACATTATTAACTTGGGTTTTGGTTGACGTTATCAGAAATTGAGTCCATTCAGTTCAATGTTTATTTCTGAGGTCACAGTAAAAGTATTTCCTCTGCAAAAGTTGCACTGAGCAAAATTACAGTGTTAGAGGGCTTTTATGTCTTTTACTGAAACAAGTTTTTTTTTTCTGGATGAAAATAGCATCAGTAGCAATAGAGAATGAAACACTGCAAGAATGTCAGAGCAAAATAGTTTCTCTTTTTCTTGGACTTCAACAAATTGGATTTCTTTGAAATATAAATGACACTTTGACCAAAATGGACTGCTATTAACTGGGTTGCAGTGAATATGTTGACTTTGTTTACCTCCAGGTGGCTTCTTGAATTGGAATTATACAGAAAAAAAATTATTTTATTAAAAATGTACTTTTTACTTTTTAACTATTTAGGAAAACTGTAAACCTGACCTGCCTCACAGAAAAGGTGAACAATGTTTTGACACAAATTGTGAAGAAAGGGTTACGATATTGTTACAAAACCTTGAGATTTATTTGCAGGACATATATGCCACAAAAGTACTTAATTGACTGGTATCGCCAATGCCAGAATGAATTCTAAACATTTTGAGAGGGAATTGTAAAAACTATAAAGGAAATGGTAAAAGCCAGGCCATCGAACTGGTTTGAGTCATCCTAAGGCTTAATGAGACTGGTCAGTTACTCTGAGGGGAGTCAGTGATGCTATAACTATACTTAACATGGGATTTGTGCTGGAGTTGTATCGTTGGATCATTTGTTTAGCTTTTAAAATAATCTAATTTTTGCCAGATGGCCCCAAGAGCAGTTTGAGTCATGATCTTTTAACGAACAGGTCACCATCAAGGCTGTGTACTGTCACCTCCACAGTCGGGTGAAGATTTAGTACACTGGTGTGGACAAACTCTGATGTGATGATTTTTATTATCCTTATAGTTATTTTTAATGGAGCACTGAACACTACCTCCATGTGTATAGGAGCCCTGAGCATCTTATGTCATGTTTTAGTCCATTTTAAATTTGTAGTTTCTGTCAACATTCCACGTGGTGCCAACACAGAACCCATGAACAGTCACACATAAATAACCACATTTCAGCCCATTTATATTCCAGATAGGCTCCACAGACAAATGTTGGCTGGGGCTTCTGAGCTTATTATTAACATGGCAGAAGAGTTGAACTAATTTTCTTTAGATAGATTCTGTTTTTTGCAGAGGAAATAGGAAAATGCAAGCATAAAAAAAAACCCTGCACTTTAGAACAGTTAAAAAACCCCAAAACAAGCATCTTAAATGACTATACTAGGCCTACTGCACTGTAATGTCCCGTACATGCCATTAAACGCCACAAGGACAGCATCATGCCCAGAAAATATCCCCTGTCCGAATATGGTTACTGCATGACTGACAGACGCTAAAGAGCGGTTTTTTCCTCTTATATTTCTAGTTGCGCTCCTCTTCACTGTCTCACTTGAAGAATAGGTGTTTGGACGGACGGCGGTGAAGGCGGAAGGGAATATGAGCTTTTAGGCAGCGCGGATCTGTCACACCCCTTTCTCTGAACACCGCAGACCTCAGCCGAGACACAAACTAAAACGCGCACTGGCTGGGTCCAACCTACAACAGCACGGAAACACAGCGAGCCGGGAGAAAGAAGGCTTTGATTCATTTTCCCCACATTATTCCCGGGCACCTGAATGTGACGCATCGACCGACTTCTCCAACCGGTAAGTTGTTTATTTCTTCAGTTTTAACGAAATGATTCATGTTCTCATGATTTAGTTTTTTCTTATAGTATTTCATTTAAGCCTGCAGCCCGAGACATGAACGTTTAACAGCACGTCGGAAATTAATTGTTTTATATTTCCCCCCAAAATCCCTATTAGGAAGTTACCTGTGACACATGTGGGACACAACCTTGTACAGGGTCAGCGTCATCATAGATAATATTCATTATTACGTGTTCTTATGTTCTAGTAGATTTAGTGCTCTCACGCCAGGGTGACCCCCCCCCCAAAAAAAAAAAAAAAAACCATTGTGGTCAAGATTGTGCTATTCAATAGTTAACATTTTGACTAAAGCCTGAATATCTCTGAGGTATAGTTTTCCAAAGTGCAGCCTCAGACCACCAGAGGGTTCTGTGAAGGTTTCAGTAAAACGAGCTGTTTAATTTGACTAGTTATATGAATGGTTATATGAGTGCTGCTTTTGGTGGTCATACCAATGAAAGTTGTAATTACAGGCTTCACTGACAATAATCAACTACAATCCTGAATAAAGCCTGCCAGATCACACCGCTGTAAGAATTGCGCATTTGTTTGAGTCTCCAGGTCCAGCATGGGTGTTATCCTGGGGATAGATAAAGGGAAAAAAATAGGGGAAAAGGTTTGAGGATATGATGCATCCTGTTTAACTGGCTGCAGGATCCTGGTTGAAGTTGATCCTCTTTAGTAAACACAAAAAAGAGATGTGAGCGATAAGACTGACATATGACAAAAGGGTGTGCCTTTGTCAAAGAACAGTGGCTCAAACTGGGGTTGCATTACAACCCAGTTAGTTTTCTTTCCATTTGTAACTGGGTCATCCACTTTGGGAGCACATGTGGGATAACTTGACTCAAAAGTGAAAGCGACAGGAACACTGTTACTATTATTTTGGTGTCCACTTCATTTTGTTTTCGGCACCATGGGGAACGTTAACACCTGACTTTTTCCATTTGCTGTCATAGCCCTCTCTCATCACATTGAGATGGTTTCTCCAAGGTAGGAATGAAAGTATTCTGATTATCCTGATGAACAACACTATCAAAACAACAAAAGAAAACTGTGTATGCACCTTTACCCAGAGACGCCATGCCACAAAAACTCTTAACAAAGATGTATTTTGGAAATGCATACTAAAACTACAAGTCGTTATTTTTCCGGGTTGTTCACAACAGACCAAAATAGAGAGGACCTTTAGCTGCTGAGCTGCCTCTTGTATGCTGGAGAGCTCCACAAATGTGGTGATGACAGACAGCTGAGAAGTATGTCGGTGAGAGGATGCCTCAGCTGCGCTGCCTTTTTCCAGGCTCCAGAACAGCTTTTACACACATCGCAGAAACTCTACGATGGCAGTTGTTCACGCCACAGGGCTGATCATTGTCAGAGGAATGAAACTGGAACGTCACAAGTACCAGATCCCTCCAGAAAAACGATGCCCTGGATGAGAATAGTGATAGTGAATTGGCAGTCAGCAGAAAGTTCGATTCCGAGATGAATGGTGCTCTTGTCTGTCAATGTGGGTAGTTGGTAAATAATAACGTTGCAGGAAATCCCTGCGTGAAGTCAGTCTAGCAGCTCCCCGATGACAAAAGTCAACTGTTTTGCAGCCAAATTCTCAGAATTTAATTTTGTAAAAACCCCTTTAAGGAAGCAGACGGTTTTATCTCCTCTCACGGCACCGCCGGTAGCTCAGCTGTCCATTAACTGTGTCAGTATTCATGTGACGCGTCACACGGTGATACTAAAGGGGTCTGCAACGTTTCAGTAACCAAACATTTTGCCAGTTGACAGTTGCAGTGGCTTTTCTGAAATAGTGACTGGGGTGTCCCAGGGGCACATATAGATAGCAAGTGTGATTCCAGCTGCCACTGCGGCCCGACACTGTTCATGACAGGACGCCTGATTGAGTGGACTGTTTCTGCTCAAACACTTTGAGCTGTGGGTCGGGTTGCAGGACTATTGTTGAGCAGAGCTTCCTTTGCCGTTACATGAAATAAACAGCTGATGAGGATTATGCAGCTGTTGTTGTCTGCCTTGAGGGCAGTCTTAATTATGTGCTTGAGTGCGTGCGAGTGCATCCCACTGGACATGCTCAGTAGCTTTCTGTTGTTCCAGGCCTCTTTTATGCTCTGAGCATGCATGCTTTTGTTTTCAATCCGGCTGCTGCAGGCTGAAGACCTGCTTTTCAGGTGTTGTGCGTTCTTCCTGGCAATACTGTACTGTTCCTGTTCTTTTTAAAAAAAATTATAATCTTGTTTTTAAAATTGTACAAATTCAGATAGAAGGTAGTGAAAAGGCTTCGTAAAACTTATCCCTACTATGTGTCTCATGACAATCTTCCACTCTCAAAATCACAAGTATAGTCATAATTTCATCATTTTGCTTGACTAAGAGCTGGCAAAGTGCAGTTGCATGAGTGATTACATCTGAAACATAAATGATGTTGGTAAAGGGGTTTGTGGAGAGGTTGAGTCAGGGTTAATATAACTGAGAAAAGTGGACAGAAAATTAAGAAAGAAAACAGTCCTCACAGATCTAGTTAGACATCCACTAGCACTTGTGTAATTGTGTGTCAGTAAGCACACTGGTGTGTGGAAATGCAGAGGCGAGTGATTAAAGACCGAGCTCGCCACAAACGTTGCGGAGAGGCTGAAATGTCAGTCATTAGGACAGCGACCACACAGCGAGGAGCGAAGACAGCTGCAGCTCGTTTTCAATCCAGCACTATCGGGCTCATCGTTCAGTTGCACCAGTTGGAGGCTTGCACGCTTTATCCTTATTCTTCTCACACATAATGTACGAATAAAGCTCTGGCGTGTTCGTAACGCAGTCACCATGGTGGTAAGCTGAGCGTACGGTGGCGTCTTCCTGCTTACGCCCATTCAGAACCTTCAAGGTTGCTTTTTCCAGCCAAATTAAAATATCTGAAGCACACATGTTTATTTGAGCCCTCTAATTACAGATGCTGCTCCTAATTCAATATAATCCACTACAATTCAAGTTTTTTTTTCTTTTTTTCCTCAAGAGCCGCCTGCAAAGCTCACATCATCTGAAACATTAAGTTTAAAAAGCAAGAAGTTGTCGCAATTTGAAGAATCCCTTCTTTATTCACAGAGGGCTGAAAAGGGGCCACATCTGACTGCCAGTCTTGAAATGTGCACAGTAAGCTAAAGTCTGTTGAGGCTGGGTCTTCAGGAAATTATTCCCTAAAAGCCAAAAACAATAAGCTGCCTGGAATGAAGAAAGTGGGAAGTTGACAGAGCATGAGGAGGAGGAGGAGGAGGCAGAGGAAAATTGATCTGCTTCAGTTCTCTCCAAAATAGTAGCAGAGATGCAGAGCGGGACCACCATGTGCTGGCGTGTGCCGTGTTTGAAGTCTGTGTCACGTGCAATCGGCAATTTCCTCCCTCCAAAGTCCCTGAAGATGACGCTCATAAGGAGACATACGCGATTTAATCCCAGGCTTTCACATGCTCACGTGGGATCGTATGTCACGGACGATTCCCTGTGGACCTTGGCAGCAACTAGATACTCGTACTATACTATGCTGATAATTCAATTTTGGGGTGTACGAGTGAGGCCCTGGGGGAGCTGAGAAGATCCTCTGTTGAACTTGAAAGTGTGTTGGATCAGGACAGATCATTAACCACAAGCAAATGTCTTTCAGTTTCCCACTGAAAGAACTGAATGTCTTCCCATCACTCTAATGGGTGATGGGCAAGTTTAAACATTTACGTTTGGCCTTGTCAGGGTTGCATTTAGTCAAAGAAATGACATCGCAAATGAAAAACACTAGACAGCATTACTCCAGTCCAATGAATTCTGCTGCTCTACTTTCACATTTTAATCACTGCTGCAACAAGCTTGGGATTTTTACAGCAAAAGACGAACCTTCAATACTTCCTCCAAGTACTCAGTTCAGGTCTGTGTGGTACCGGAGCAAATCTGGTCACATTTAACCGTCTTTTTCACATCACGGTTGTCACTTCTCCATGACTTATCTCTCATTAAAAGATGTGCACCAGCATGCTGAAGCCAAAATTCGTCTCTTCGCTTTCAGCTGCTTATCTGTAACCAGGTTTATATTATTTATACTGATTTCCTACAAATATACAACAGTCTAGAAAATATAAGAAAAACCGTGGTGCATTTTTGTATTATTCAATCTTATTTCTGTGCTTCAGAAGCCCAGAAGTCAGATGGCTGACAGAAGACGGCCCTTTATGCAAATGACCGGTGACTAAATAAAAGTGCTTCTGTCGGGATGCCCTGCTCCACACACTGGCTTCTTCCTTTTTCACAGCTGTTGTCTTTCTTCACTCAACTCTGGCATCGAGTCGACTGTTGAACTGCATCTCAGATGGTTTATCTCAGCTGGAGATTTTTCCCACACGGGTTTTGTTTTTTTTTTTTTTACTCAGATTGGATGGAGCCAGTGTTTTGAGTAGTTGAGCTGATAAACTTATTTTTTATTTTTCCCTCTTTCTTTTTATTTAAACACATGTCCTGCTTGCTCTTGTGCTCTTTTTTTTTATTTTCTTCTTTTTTCCTTCAATCCTAACTGGACTCTACAACGCTTCTGTGTGACAGTTTGAGGTGGGCTGAACGCAGTGATGTCCAGATTCACAAAATCCACCTCCAGATCTCGTAGCCGCTCGAGATCCCGATCGAGAACACGTTCTTCTTCTCGGTCCAGAAGTCGCTCCAGGTCCCGGTCCAGGAAGCATCACTACAGGTATGAACAATCGTCCTCTCTGGAGGATCTAATGCCTTTGCTGTGTGTTTGTAGCCCAGATCAGATTTCTTTATATCAGTATTTAGAGAGGCTTGCACACTTCTTTTTAAAATAAAGTTAGAAAGCCTTAATGGAGAATGCCCTAATTCCCAGGAATGACTGCACAGTCGGGATGAAAACCTTGCAGCAGGTGGCTCATTGAGCACACACATTGATCTTTCTCTGACACTTGCATGCCTCTTTTATCTGAATTCTTTGTAGTAAATGTTAACTTTGGTGCAGAGTGAATGTGGAATTACAATTTGTTGTTGTCTATTAATAGCTCATCCTGTTATCTATGTGTACTCTGCTAGACCTTGTCTCGTCCTGCCTTCTTTTTTGTTTGTGAATGGACAAAGCTGGTGTTGAAGTATATTGGATTTTAGTCCTTCCTGGACTCTGGAGTAAAGAGGAAATTGATGTTTGAGAAAGAGTTCAAATGATGGTCAGGGAATTTAGCTAAGCCAGGTTATATTAGTGGGCGTTAGTTAACCTTAGGAACATCTCTAAATATTTGTCAAGCTTTTAATCGAGAAGCCAGAGCTTGTCCTTTGTTACTTCACTAGAAACAGCTCAGACTGAAGAGGGATCTTTGTGCGTTTGGAAGAAACGGTGAGACTCTGCTGACGTCTATGCTGTTTCTGGCAGGATGACTGTGGCGTCGCAGTGAAATGGCAGGTTTGCTCGGTTCCTGGCAGCGTCGCAGCTTGTATTAAAATGAGTGTAAAGCAGACGCATGGAAGGAATCCTTCGGTTTACTCTTGCTGAACCCACCTTGGCTTTTGTGGTGCAAAAATCCGGAACCGGAAAAGGCATGAATGCACACATTTGCTTAGATTTACATAAACAAAAATTTACATATCCATATGTGGGGTCAAAAACTGTGAGAAGTGCACATGAACACTCACACGAATGTGCTCTGGTCCTGCAGCTCAAGTGCAAGTCAGGCCCCATAATACTGCCTGAGAAAACTGCTTAGTTCTTTTACCTGAGAATAATTTTGATGGCCCCACCTTTGACTGTGGTGACACAAGCCGCTGGGTAGACATATTATTAGGTTGTCAAACTTGGCGAGATGCAGTGAACCGTACATTCTCTCTTCCCACTGTCACCATCTTATGCTTATTACAACGTCACCTCGGTCAGACATGAAATATGCCTCAGTCTGTAGAGATTGGCAGCATTCAGTGAGACAAACACCTCAAGTGAGGGTTTTGCTTTTTCCAGCAACCACACAGAGAAGAGTCTCTTTCTGCAGTTTGAAGTAAAGATAAACAAGTAAATGCAAATCCGTGCTTTTATTTTCTTTACCTGCTTCAGGGTGTTTTTGGGTTGTGGGAGAAAGACCCCCCCCCCCCCACACACACACACACACACACACACAAACACACACTGCGAGATCATGCAAATTGGACACGAAAAAGTCCCAGTTGAAATTTAAACAAGAGCCGTCCTGCTGTGACATGACATCACCACACTGTCACAACAGTCTGCAGCCCCTAATGAGGCTAATGTGCAAAATATGGGCAGAAAACGCCAGTCATTTGTGTCTAAATAATCTTTGGGAACCCCCTAATCCTTTTGAAGAGCTCTAGTAAGTGGCAAACATAGAGTCAAAGGATTCAAGTATTTTTTTTCCCGTGCATGTGACTCAGAGCTCCAGCAGAGCTGTCCACAGTGTCTGGATCGTGCTACGAGTGTGCAGTGTTGTTCAGTGCGCTGCAACTCTCAGTCGCTCTGTATTCCAATGAAAAAACACACTAGGTGAGTTATGTACTTTTCCTTTAGTCTAATTATGTGGTTGTATGAGTTTGCATGTGCTGTGGCAGTGCTTTGCTCAGATTAGAATAGTTTTTTAAATTTCCCTTTGTATTTTCTGGTACAGTTAAACTTAAGTAACGCTGTGCTTTCTGAATGGATTATAATGGGGAGCGCTAAGAAACTAAGACTTGTCTAGTTATAGAATAAATTCTTGTACAGCTCAGTAGGTTTGACGTCCGTTCTGAGTTTGTAGCGCTCCATCTTTTTAATTACATCAGCAGAAAGTCATGGGGTTATTTTCGAAAAGGAAAAAACAGAATCAGCAGACTGATGTTGTGATTAAATGATTTATTTGTGAAAGAGAAGAGCTTAGTATATGGTGATATAATCTGAGGACTGTGTTTAAGGCTCTGGTTATACAGAGCCCTGCCGCTCACACTGAGCTGAATGAGCGGCAGGGCTGCGCCCCCGTGTGGTCGGCTCTGACACTGCAGCCTGGCTCAGCCGCGCAGTCTCTGCTTTTCTCTTTGCAGAACTCCTTTGTGGGCCTCTCAAATGTGGAAACACATATGTTATGTAGCACCCCCCCACCCCCACTCCCTTCTCTAGCTGCTGTCTTGCCACAGGATATAACTTATTTTCTCCTCAACACACATTTTATGAAATTTATAATACCTGTGTTTTTGTTTTTTCCATTATTTTAAGCGGTGAAAGTTGTTCAGAGGTTTTGTCACCAAACTTTGGACTGCAGTTTCCATTTTTGGGACACGAGAAGTGTTCAGGAGACGTCCTAACCAGATGCCCGAACCTCCTCAACTGGCTTCAGTTGTTGTGCAGGATCCGCGACTCTGGTCCGAGTTACATCTGAATGGCGGGATTTCTCACCCTCTCTCTAAGGGAGAGTCCTCCAGCCATTTGGAGGAAACTAATTTCAGCTGCTTCTATCTGCAGTCTCGTTCTTTTGGTTTCTACCCATAGTTTGTGACCACAGGTGAGGGCTGGAATTCTGCTCAACCAGGAAACGAGACCGTTGTCTTTTGGCACAGCCTTCTCTTTTACCATATTCATTGGGATCCATGTGGGAAAGATGGTGGCTTCATAGCTGTCAAATGGTTTGAGATCTCATACCTGTAAAGTCTTTAAGCTGTTACTCACATATCCTATATTTGTAAACCATTCAGTGACACTTTGTGTCCATTGATTGGAGATATTTTCTTCCTGAACGAGACTGAGAACATTTCCATAAACATAATAATAGTTTAAACATAATAGTTTAGGTTAGGGACTCAGATTGATTTATTTCTTGCAGTTTTTACATATCTCTCTCTTTTTCCTGTATTTCTTTTTTTTCTCATAGCTCCAGGTCGCGGTCAAGATCTCATTCTCCTTTTTCTAACCGGGAAAAGAAATATCCGAGGGGATACCAGAACAGCCGGGAGTTCCGGGGCTATCATCGCGGCTTCCGGAGGCCCTACAACTTCAGGGGCCGAGGACGGGGCCAGTTTCCTCGTGGTCGCTATCAGCGTGGGGGTGGTGGCTACAACTACAACAACAACAACAACTATCGCCCCAACTGGAAAAATTACAAGCAGAATCCTCAAAAACAGCAGCAAAAACGTCAACAGCAGCAGCAATACCAGCGGCAGTTTAACAGTTCACAGGGACAGTCGCAAAACCAGCGGAAATGCCCAGAAAGCCCCTCTCAGGGTCACTCCCACCGCTCTGACAGATCCTGTTCTCCCTTGTCCAGACTCTCACAGCATTCTTGCTCCTCATCACACTCCTCCTCCCCAAAATGTAGGCCTGCATCCGTGCTGGCTAATCAAAACTCCAAAAATGTCGCAGAGGACCAAGTGGCCTTAGCAGAAGTCCAGAAGAGAGGACGGGGAGATGAGGAGCCAACAGAGGCTGTTGAATTATTGGCAGGAACTGACAGAGAAAGTGCAGGCGGTGGGAAAACTGAGGGGAGCTGGCAAGATCTGAAAGACTGTAGCAGTATCCCAAAGAAAAGCAGCCCTCTGGCCTCCACTGTCACTGCTGGTCAGAGCAGCCAAAGTACGAGTCAGACCGGCCCTGTTAAACTCCCAAATGACGCCAGCAATGGCGCCCCCGCGTGGCAGATGGCAGCAACAAAAAAACCCTCACATGACGGTCTGAATCCGATGCTTTCCAGCTTTGACTTTTTCTCTTCTGAGGAATACCTGGATGGAGATAAGAAAGCGATCTCCATTGCCTTCAGGAAGTAAGGCCAGTTTTATTCTTGTTTTGTTCTGCTAAACCACACAGTTTCTCTTCCTTTGCAAGGTTTAAGTCAAATATGCTTCTAATAACAGGGCGCATCAGTTTTCCAGAATGTGAACGATTGAAATTTACAATTAAAACTTAATGATTTTATGTCTTTGCTGGGTAAAATACTTAACCAGTTCTCATATTTGACCATTTTAAAGAGGTTTTTACTTAAATCTTTACAGTTTTCTCTATAGCAGCATGCTTTGTAAGATACAGCTCCTCATTGCTTTCATTGTTTAGGTTTTTGGAAGAGGAAAATAAAAAAGCTAACCCCGCCTGGGAAAACGCGATGAGCACAGATGCTAATGATGTGGATTTGGAAAAGGGGAAAGTAAACGGCAGAGCATCAGCAGCTGCGTCCGACTCAAGAAAGCACAGAGAGGAAAGTGAGGATGCGGTGTCTCTGACGAGCTTCTTAAAAGCCTCCCCGTTTCTGTCAGCCGAGGAGGAGGAAGAGGAGGAGATGATCGCTAAGCCTCCTTCCAAATCACTTCACAAAGAGCGGCATAATGGTGACGAGACCTCCAAGCCAAAAAGCAAGGTCACTCATTCAGCCAGGAAACTCTTTGAAGAGTGCTTTGCCAAGTGGCAGAGTGCAGCATACTCGCAGTTTGTGAATGGTGACCTTGATGCCATGGGAGGGGAGGAATACTTCAGTGGGAAGCAGGATAAAGCAGCAAGCGTCGCTGCTGCTCTCGCTAAGAGGGAGTTCACCAAGAAATTAGAAGAACCAGACATGAGCAGTAACGCAAGGAGGACGGCAACATCTCCCTCCTTTCCCGCCTTTACTTCAACACTGAGGAGGAGCAGCGACAGAGAAATGTTTATGATCGGAGGACAGGACACGCCTCCCATGTCCTCAAGAAAAGACAAGGCGAAATTTAATGTCAAAGTGGACTTCTTTGGAGATAGCCTGATTAGGTGGGTACCATAAACTGTATTAAGTATTCCGCCAAACTTCATGATGTGTTAAAACGTGTTTCAATAACTAAAATGTTTTCTTTGTCCTGTTTATTTACATTTCATGCAGCATAGCATCGTTTCGGCAACAGGATTGTAATGTTAGAGGAACATGTCCGTCATAAAGGAGAGCACTGAACCGCAGAATGTGTTTTTGTCGTTTCAGCTCTTTGGATATTTTAGCCGAAGAGCGGCAGTTGTGTCAGGACCTTGTGCAGTCCTCAAAAAAGAATCAGGAGTTTCGCTCCATCTTTCAGCACGTTCAGGCTGCTCAGTCGCAGAAGAGTCCGTCCGAGCTGTTTGCTCAGCACATTGTCGCCATCGTTCACCACGTTAAAGGTGAGTCTCTAATTTGTATTAAGCCTGATTTTTTTTTTTTTTTTTTTACCAAGACTATAGTGAAATGTTATTTTCCAACTGCATTCAGGTTCTTCAGGTAAAATTTCCATTTTATTCCACTAACCCACATATATAATCCTGTTAACTGCTGTGAAAGGTTTTGAACTTTGAAAAGTCCCAGAAGTTTGCAACCATAGCCACTTCTTTCTACACAATGTTTGATTTATTCACAAACCGTTTCTTAAGTAATAAACGAAGGCATCCGTTTTTGCAGAGTCACACACCGCGATGTTTTTGCTTCAGCCACTGGCTTTACCCGAAGTATGCTTGAGTTGATTTTCCAATCTGCATAGCGGCTGCTTTGTTAAGGAAGAATAAGCAGCGGGATTATAGCATAATATGGGAGGAACGTGCCACAAAACAGAGGACAAATCTCATGGTTATCAGTTAGGACATCGTTTATGGACCGGTGCGGGATGCAAAGCAGTGAAAGTAACATACAGTTTCCACAGATTCAGTTATCTCTCATCATTTGCCCTCCCAGCCCATTTTCCATCTTCTGGAATGACTTTAAACGAGCGATTCACCATGTACCAAAGACAAGCTGCAGAGAAGGAAATGATGAAGCCAAGAAAAAGCCCAGAGATACACAGGTAGAGTCGTCTATTGAGTGACCCTCTCACCTTCAGTGTGCTGTGGCTTCACGTCTTCTTTTAACAGCTTTCAGGTATTTCTTTCACCTTTCCTTATCTGACAATCAGCAGATTATCTTGGCTTTTTTTTAGATCTCATGCTTGGTGAAGGTCAGTTTTATTTTTTCCCCCTGCATTTGTTCTTTTTTTCGCTTTTTTCCATTTTGTGTTGTTTTTCTCAAATTCAGCGTAGATCACAGTTTTGACACTTGCTCATTGTTTGCTTGTTTGTTTGCCATCTTAATTTTCTTGTCTCGACTGTCTCTCTTTGTCACAGGCGAATTGACGTTTCACCAAGTGCTTTTAAGAAACACCCTCAACTTTTTGAGGGGATGAAAAGCTCAGAGGAAGGCACTTACAAGGTGACTGAACACTTTGCAGTATGACATGTGTTGGAAAGACAAACAAGATGCCATTAGACTGCACTGTTTGAAGGCTTGTGGCTTTCCATGAGTGGCAGCAGTCTCAGAAATGAAAAAAAAAACCCCGTCACTTTGACTTTGTTGTCTGGCCTCGTGTGGTGAATTGTTGGTATTGTGGGCACAAGCCTGACCGAGGCTAAAAAGAAAGACAAAAAAAATCAGATACGGTCAGAAATGGAAGCCTCTGAGGCAAAGTTTGCCAAAGGACTCTAAACAAACGCTTTTGTAAGTATTATCCACGGAAAAAATAAGAAAAAAGTTCAATAAGGAACACATATAACCCACAGCAAGCACGTCATGCACATGCGCTTGTGTTTACATGCATAACATGCTGAGTCATGCCGTAGAGCAAACAGAACCGAGTAAACTTCAGTCCGCATGAACAATCGGCATATTCTGTTATTCTTGACTGTTTAAAGGCCATGCTGGTGGTTTTGTATGCCTTAACCAAATGCCCATTAAGCACATTTACACTGATATTTTTCGATCATTTCCCAAAGCATATCTCAAAGTTCCCGGTAGGATAAACACGATTACAATGACACTTGTTTGACACAGGAAACCCGTCACAGTGGAGTAAGTTTTAAAACTGTTGTGTTTTGAAGAGCAAACACACTTTGTTGATGAAGTTTGACATTCGTAAATGTGGAAACCAGCCGCTGGAAGAGTTATAAACCGTGGGACGCCAGATAAAATGATGTAAAATATGTCGGCGGCACTTTCTGCTTCAAAATTTGGATTTTCATACCACATTAAAAAAGCCGCCTGAGCACAAACCCCTCCCCCAGTCCCTGATTGGATGAAGCAATGTTTGTTACAGTGTCAGGGGTGGGCCTCCGGAGCCGGGCTGTGTATGAAGACATGTTTTCTTTTTTGTTGTTTTTACAGTGTACTTTTGAGATGATCAGCTCATAAATGGCAAAGAAATTTTTCCCTGAATGTGACAACACGTGTTCTTGGTTAGAAATCACTTAAACTCGCATAAGCATATGCTTTGGAGAATGGTTCAGAATATACCACAAACAGATATGAAAAAAAAAAAAAGGTTTGGCCTTTTAACTGCACTGGAAAGTTCTCACCAGAATGGTTCCATGTTGCTCAGGCCAGCTGGACGTCAACTGATTTGTTTTTCCCCTCGTTTCTCACGGAGCTCACTGTTTAATCTACAAACCAGCTTGGCTGAGAGCAGACTGATAGCCTTTACACGCTAATCCAATGTCTGTCCACGATGTTGTGTTCTGTGTTTTGATTTGTTCAGGACGGCGGGGAAAAAGCGAAGGGGGACCCAATGGACCTCCGTTTGGACATTGAGCGTCGAAAAAAGTTTTCCACCTATGAAAGAGATTTTAATCAAGAACGGGGGAGGAATATGGGTGATTCCTCAGATTTTAGTAGGGAGAGACCTGAGGCAAGGCTCTCCAAATACGGCAAGAGACTGAAGTATGTGTAATTGTCTTGTCCACAATTATATTAAACAATAATGTCCGCATATCTTGCTTAAAAAGCCTCATGGACGCGACTGAATTTGCATTCGCAGTGATAAGAAGCGCTCTCGCTCCAGTTCTTCCTCATCTTCCTCCTCATGCAAATCTCAAAAAGATGAAAGCTCTTCTCATGACAAGTCTGAGTCAAAAGATGAGGTTGTTGACAGGGCAAGGCTGGGTCAAAGGGAGCCACCGGCGCCAGCGGAAGCAGGATGGCCACGCGGGGGATTTGTGAGTTGAAGCACAAGTGTGGTTTGGTTTTCACAGTTTTTATCTGCGTCCGCTCATTCTCATTCTCAGGTTCTTGTTTTTGTTTTTTTCTACAATTACAGCAAATACGAATCGCTGGAAGAAGCTGGAATAAAGATAGTTTTCAGGGAAACAGTTCACATAGCAACCCTGTGAATGTTGCATCACTCTCCAAAAGTGAAGACTGGGACCCAGAGTTTACCCCCAAGAGCAAAAAATACTACTTGGTAGGGTTTTTCTTTTGTGGGATTGCATCTTATTTGCAAATTGATTAAAATGAACTGCATTGTGTCAGTTCCCTCTTTCCTCCTTGACACATCTTTCCTTCTTAACTCTTTAGCACGATGATAGAGACAAAGAGCCTGAGTGCAAGTGGTTGGACAGCCGAGGGCGAGGACGCGGAAGCCTCCCTAGTGGAAGGGCACGATTCATAATCCGCAAAGCCACTGGCGGTGCCAGAATGAATAGCCCCAAATGGGCCCTCGATAAGTTCCAGGCCAACGGGGAGCAAGGTGGAAAGGAGGGTGGCGCAGCAGAGCAGGACCACAAAGAGCCGGAGGTGGATAGGGTGAATACTTGAGCAGTGGAGCCGCGAAGGAGTCTGCTGAAAATCTTAAGTCTTGCTCATCCACCACAGTGGATGTATAAGTGGCAGTGGAAGTGCTTTAAAATTATTGTTTCAGTTTCAGAGCAGTTTAACAGTTTTGACAATAATCATCTTTATCACAATAGGAACTAGCAGAAACACTGTTACATGCAGTTTCCTCTGAAACTTCAAAGGCTGTGCTACTTTGTTTTGCTTTTTTTGCTTTGAATTGTTTCATGCAGCATTTTTGTGACGGACGTTTCTCGTTGAGGTGATAAGAAGACGCTCCTCCTCGATGGCTCTGGTATTTTGAAGCGGCAAGAAATGTACTTCTCATTGTTTTATCAACTCAGTTTGTGGGAAGGAAGGAATCTCCAAAGCTCTGTCTCGTCTGGATGAAAACGATGGCAGTGACGCTGTACTTCTACCAAGTGTTGACACAAGCACAACAGATGACCCTGGTTTGACAACGGGACCAAACTCTGCTGGGTCAAAGGTTGCACTGCTGCCGTCGTTACGCAACGTCCGATTAATAACACTAGCTCCATAACAACACCAGCATAATTCATCTATCTTAGGCTGACTACTTGTGCATTTAATTTGCTCATGAATCATTTCTGCAGTATCTTTGCTTGACCACAAATGCCACTAGAACGTATACGATTGGCAGACATTACACGTTTTCCCTGCATAGACATTTATTTTAGTTTCTGTGTCTGACTTTACTTTGATTGTGAAAGAGGATTTGTGTTGGTTACCTTAGATTTTTATGTATTTTCTCTGTGTTTGCAAAAAGATTTAAATCAGTTATTAAATATGAAAATATTGGGTAAAAAAAGCGTATTTTATATGGTGGCTTGCACAGATACGAGAAAATGCTTGACAAAGTGTGTCTATTCTGCAACAACAGTTCGTTTTTTAAAAGTCTGGGATATCATTTGTGTGCCTCGTTGTAAATTAAAGGCCAAACAGATTGAGATTCCCGTTTAATTGTTTAAAGATAACCTTGGAGAATATTCCTTTTTTTTTTTTCTTAGTTGTCACTGTTTTTTAGACTGTAAATTAAAGAGACAGAATATTTTGATAATTGTTTTCATGTGTCTTTCATTGAACTGGAGTTATGTGAGTTTGTCAGACCAAAATAATAAATAATTATCAGTTGAGTGTTCATCAGTTGATGGTATATTCAGGTGAAAAAGTGAAAAAAAACCATTTCACTCTCTCTCTCTCTCTCTCTCTCTCTCTCTCTCTCTCTATATATATATATATATATATATATATATATATATATATATATATAAAACTATCTAAAAACATGTGTATGGCTGACCATGATAAAAAAAGAGTAAGTAAAGTGGTTTCAAAATGTTCTTTTATTAAAGCTATGAAACCCCAGTTTAATACAGGATCACAGGATATGTTTAATAACGTTGAGTTTAATGATTTTGGGGTTGAATATCTAATATTTACAGTTGCAATTTAAACCCTTTTTGTATATTCTGATCCATCTACTGATCATCTTTTGAGATATTATGAAATGTTTAAATATGCACATTTTAAATTAGAGTATTGAAACAGGATATATATATATATATATATATATATATATATATATATATATATATATATATATATATATATGACTGAACTCTAAATATATTCATGTTTAAGACTCAGATGATGGTGCAGTTTTTACTTAAAACAGAATACAGTTGGTCTTTTGACCCTCTGCTAACATAATTACCATTTTGCTGCAAACACATATCTTCTAATTTAACTCTTTAGATTCATTTGGTTCCTATAAAGTTTACACTCTTTTAATATATGAATACACCGAGGGTTCCTTTTACTCTGGAATGCTCCTTTATACCTGCTGATGATGTTTTGTAGATTAATAGATGGTTTTTATCCAGCAGATATTCACCCACTAACATGTGGGACCCCAGTATGAGGACAGGTATTTTGTTTTTATTAACATATCAAACTGTAGAATCATTTGAAATGCTTTATCAGAGTAATGCTCTAACCTTGTTAGACTTGTGACTCTCAGCAAGATGGTATCTGTAGTTTTGCATCTCACAAGACTGGATGTGACATCTAGGAGTGAATATCGATGCTCCAGCACCAACCATGAATATTTGATCGTTTACTTGGAGAGCAGCATATGCACATCAACAAAAAGATATGAATAAATGCAACACAACTGGTTACTTAAGAGGGCAACAGTCTCCTGACTGATTTAACACTCTTGTATGAATCAGCCTTAATGTCTTTTACAACTGCTAAACAATAAGACGACACTGAAGTTTTCAAATTTTTTTGTGCTGTCAATAAATATCCAGTAATTCCATCATCAATAAAATGTAATCATGCATTCTGTCATCATTGCCGTGGTATTTTGCATTATTTTTGTTATCATAGCAGCTTATTGTGAGTCTTCCTTTCTCGCTGCAAACCTGTCTTACCTGTTTGCCTGACTTTTTCCCTCCTCCTTGCGTTCTGCACTCTGTGACTTTCCTCCTCCTTGCTGTCGACTTGCCATGACTAGCCCCAGGAAAAGTTTCTCAATGTTAATGTTTGACAAGCAGGAAGAAGGGCCCTAGTCTCATATCGCTCACTCAGACAGCAGAACCGCAGTCTTTCAGTTCTCCTTCCACCCAGGAGTTTCTTTGTTCCCCTGTGAAGGAGTTACATAGTCGATCTTTGGTGAGAGGAGGTAAAACAAGACCATGGGTGAGTCCTTGTTACCACACCGATGGTGTTTTATTGATATGTCGATCATCAGTGGAATTTATTTATTTATTTTTACTGGAATTGCGCCTAACATTAACCACAAGGAACAGCTGATGAGTGATGACAGACGGAAGCTGCATCGTGTCTGCTACAGTCCGTCCTGATCTGGAAGGTTTTGAGGCAGTAAAGATGTGATCATTTTAATCTGCCATGGAAATTAACCTAATGCTTTGCATAGTGAGGTCAGATATATATTTTGGTCTTCTTATTAAGTATCCACACATATGTTTTCAGTTATTCTGAGCTCCAGATTATCTCTGTTGACAGCTGCGGCTGAATTTTTCTATTCTTTTTTCGTTTTTTTGGGAATTTTGTCTTTGTAAAGTTCTCAGTGCAGCAGGAAAATAAGCTTTTCTGCATATGCAAGAAATTACTGGTGACAAAAGAAGACTGTAAGGCCTGTCTATAAGGATGTTCGTTCGGTCCAAGTCTTCATCACTCAGTTTAACCTCCACTATTCAGAGGTTTGACTTGGTTTTAAAATGCCAGAACGCATCACCGGTGAAGCATCAGCGTTTATGCAAAGAACTGAATTTTCTGCTCTATTTGTGGATGTGCTTCAGAGGTGCTGGTGCTGATCGACTTTGAGGGGAACGTGAGTGACGAGCTCACAGTGAGGATGGGGGATATGGTCAAGAACGTCAGCAAGGCCAGCGAGGAAGGATGGCTGCAGGGGGAACTGCGGGGGAAACGAGGCATCTTCCCCGCTAACTTTGTCAAGGTCCACCAAGAGTATGATCTAGTTTGCTGACTGTTTGTGGATTTTGGTTCATACACGTGTGATAATGTGTCTCGTTTGTGGCTTTTTATTGCAGGAAGTGCCAGTGTATTTGATGGGAGACAACGCGAGGGAGCCTCGAAGCATCAGAAAGGGTACAGCTCTACATTTAAGTGTTCAGATCTTTGTGTTGTAGCTGCCATTACCTTTCCTTATCCAGATTATATATTCATTATGAAATAACTTTGCCTCATACATTTTAGATTTAAATCCTGGATAGTCTAGATTTAAAAAGGAATCAAACTTCTCTTGAACCTTTAAACTTTTATTGAAATATTAGTCACATTTTGCCACCGTCCATCACTTTAAAGGTAATCATGTTACATTTGATACAAAGACTAAATATTCCATTGAAAATAATTGATTTATGCTGGAATTGGTTTCAAGTCAGCTCAAAATAAACAATGACATTGCTGTAGAAAGCAATTTAAAACTGTTGGATCTTGTACTGTAGCTTTTATAATCTTAAAAAAAAAAGGAATTAAAAACAAAGAAGCGATAAAGACTGTGGTTTCTGAGGTACATGTATTCAAACAGTGAGGGGATAAGCCAAATATACATTTACCACATCCGTGCCACACAAAACTCAATTATAATATATGGAAATGCATCAGACAAACAGTCACCCTGAGGGGTTAGGTTATGAGCTTTTCTGCTTTTCTTTGATGTTCTTATCGGGGGAAACTTTTTCTTTTTTCAGTTAAGAAACCAAAACAGGCGCGGAAATGCGAGGTGGCCCATGCCTACAGTCCTCTGAATGAAGATGAGCTGGAGCTGGTGGTCGGAGACACTATAGAGATCATCAAAGAGGTACGGAGATTCGGCTGCTCGCGGACCGGGTGATTGTTTTAGTAAAGAGTGACTCAGCTTTATCTGCCAGAAAACTACAACTGACTGGAAGACCAAGCTTGCGCCAGAAGGAACTCTCAACTGAGACATGAGAAAAAATACTACTAAACTACCGTTTAGCTGCCCAGAAATAAAACCTGCCAGCTCCTGAGACCAAAACCCTAAATTAAATTTAAACGAGGGTGTGGGGGAAACGTTGGCTCTGCCAAACCTCATTGGTATTCATTTAAAGATTATCTTCATATTAAGGGGCAAGCTGACAAAGTATTCTTCTCCAGACCTAATCCAATTTAATGGAAATGCATCATTGACATATTTCTGTTTTCTCACTCTTTTTTCTTTTTTTTTAACCTGACAGATTGAAGATGGATGGTGGATGGGGTTGAAAAATGGCAAAATGGGAGCATTTCCCTCAAATTTTGTCAATGAAATTTTTGTCAGCCCCAAAGGTTTGTGGTTAATTTGTTTTAAATCAGCAGTTTTTCCCTTTTACACATGCTCACAGCTCAGTTTGATCACTTACTTCCAACAGATGCAAAGTACAGCGAGGTCAAGACGAGGCCAAAACTGTCCCAAGCCGTGTTCAGTAAGGAGGTACAATCTTTGGTCATAAATATCATCAAAGCCCGAATGACATTTCTTCTGTCTGACGTAATGTTGTATTTACTCCCACAACGCTGTCCCAGAGAGTCAGCGTGAGGAACAAAGCCAAGAACAGTAAGTTCCACATCTCTTAAGTCTTTGGTCATAACACAGACAAAAGAGATTCCATTGTTGAAAAGACTTTCTATTTCAGAAGCAGTATGATGGGTTTATTTACATGTCGACAGTCAGTGTGTGAGCGGTGCTAATTAATTGTTCTTTAATCTGTACCGGTTAGATGGGGTCAGATATGTACGCTTACAATAGCCTCTTGAAAAATCACAGTGCTGAGGATTGCATCAGAAAGAAAAAGTCTCAGGGTTAAAGGTTTATAACTTATCTCCAGTTACAATAACTGGAAATAGGTTGTGACTAAGAGTCAGGAGTCGGTCCAGATGAGATCAGTAATCATTACTGAATCCTCCGATTCCAATCAAACATGCGGTGTAACAGTCAGTTCCTGTAATGTCAGTAAAAATTTCCTGTGTTTGACCACCTCAGCCCTGGACAGTTGCCAAGTCATGTTTGACTATAAGGCCAAAGCAGAGGATGAGTTGGAACTGAAAAAAGGAGACGTTGTCGCGATACTGAACAAGGTTTGAGCATCATTTTCTGACGTGATTTTGCACATGCTTCTCCTCTGTGTCATGCAGGTTTTTATGTTTTATTAGACACCCAGTAATTGTAGGGCTGCATTGTAGCATACTGTTCAACCTGACAAACGAGTTGTGTTGCTTTGAAGGAGAAAAACGTGCCTCCGTTTACAAGATGTTTTAGAACAACTGTAAGATGTGCTGGCACGTAGATGTCACGCAGAATCTTAACGACTCCTTAAGTGTTTCCAAGTTGTAATGATACAAAACGAGATGGAAATGAGTTGAAAAAGGAGGAAAATACTGAATTCTGTGACTGTTTGTAGATGCATCACAGCACAGGTGCTTTCCATTATCAGCTCTATTTAGGCAACATGCAGTTTACTACACTGCAGCAGTTTGAAGACCAGCACCATAACACTGGAACTGCCGTAGCAGCTCGAATGAATGTGACTCACTAAATTCGGCCACTTTGCTATCAAACTTTCATGGTATGAGCATGAGAGATTTCTCTGAAAGAATGATAACAAGGAAGCCGTGTAACGTCTGACCTTTCTGAAACTTTTTTTTGCTGAGCAATTTCACATCCCAGAGGACGGAGATATGTTCAAACCTCTAATGTGACGCTTTAATCTCCATCTGAAGGAAACCGAAGATGAAGGCTGGTGGGAGGGCGAGCTAAACGGTTGCCGCGGCTTCTTTCCTGACAACTTTGTCATGGTGATACCACAGATGGAAAGTGTGCAAGTGAGTGAACTAAAACAGTCTCAGACTGAACCTTTTTGTCATCCAAAACGGGTTTTACCATCCTGCTGCACAGCCATGAAACTGCGGGCATACATAAATGTAAATAACATTAACCTTTACTTTATAATAATTTGGAAATGTTCTGAGGATTCAAAAAATAAAAAAAAGATATTTTCTGTTGGCTTCCAACTGACTTGTGAAGCTCACACAAGCCTGAAGTTAGAAGTCCATTATGACTCAGGCTTGTCCTCCAGCGTCTTCTGTTTGGGAGTTACTCACTGAAAATTTCCCACTACGGAAAGATTGCGTAGAAAACAGTTGCCTTGAAAGCACGAGGGGATAAACTCCCCAGCCTGTTTAAGTTGTTGTTTTTGTCCTCCTCTAGTCTGGCGGCACAAACCAACTGCCTGCGCGCAGCAACAGCAAGAAATTCTCAGGTAAGAGAGCCACATGTATTTTGCACTGATAAAACACAGCTCAGCAGCGGCTGATCACATTTGAAAAGTGGAGTTTTAGAGGCTTGCTTCCAATTCATGCATGTGCAGGCACTGCGGACTGTTTTATCAGATGTGTAAATGGGCGGCATGATTTGTTTATTTATTTTTATTTTTTTTTTAATCAATGGCCTTCCTGTGGAACAGCTGAAGCAACTTCAAGCCCATACTTGTCTTCCATGTCCTTGTAAGCAAAACACAGGTTGAAACAATATTCAACCTGAGCATGAGCAAAAGTATTCAGCAGACAGATATAACAAGCTGAGACAAAACAGATATTTATCACACAGAGAGAAGACTGTTTGCACTAAATGTGCACAGACACCAGAGGCATATAAGAGTTTTGAGAACTTGCTTCATTTTCCAAGAAAGTTAACATGGAAAAACAACCAACCTCCTCCTGTAGGTTACGCATAACCTATGTGATAGTGTTGAACCAGGACTACAGTCTCTCAATGATATTTAAAAAAAAACTAGAATGATAATACAATTTCTCAATTTTTGAACGTTTATGTACTCTGTTTTATTGTGTTGTCTTATTTGCACATATGTTAGAAATCAGTTTGAAACACCAAGATGCAAAAGAACTGCCTCTTCGAGTCTCACAGAGCAGGATGTGGGATGTTTAATCTCATGGGTGTATCTGTAGCACCGGGCAACATCAACAAAAACTTTTCTGCAACAGCTTTTACAACTCAAACTCCGTTTTTGGTTTCAAAGTCAAAATGAAACCCTCTTGAAGTCGTTTGCAACCAACCAACCAGGCAGACCCTTATCTGTATTCGTCACAATTTGCAGTGCGGATCACAAGAGTTTCACAGGATGTCTCAAACTGTAGTGACATGGGGGGGGGGGTAAACTGGTCATGTGACACACTTCAGGAGTCTTAGAGGAAACAAAGGGGGGTTGTGGGGGGAGAGAGAGCACGCCGTCACAGAGATTTTTCACAACCAACAAGGAACGGCGCTTGAGTCACTGCTGCTGTGTGGAGGGTTTATAGAGAGGGAATGTTGCACAATGTTCTGAGCACTCAAGGTAGGCTTTTCTGTTATTCCTCTGGGCTGACTGATCTGAGGGTAATGCAACCTGGTTCCCCTTTTGCTTGAGGACAGCAGTGTTACCTATTGCAGTGATACAGATATTAATGGATCAAGTCTGTAATCAGGTTCTTCAGTCTCATCTGCCTCAAGTAAACAGTTAAATTGTAGTGATAACAAAGGACTGTCACAGGTTTTGCTCTTCTCCACTACATCAGAACCATAACTCTTTCTCTTTCCAGTGTTATAGCTTCCTTTTAAAATCTATTCATAAATCACAGGATAAGGACCATATGCATTTTTGCATAGTTGTGAAAATGTCAAGGAAAGGAAATGTATGCTTTGTGTCTGAATTCCTGCAGAGACACATTACCACAATTACCCTTTCTACCATATCTTTACAGCTTATTTCAGGTGGTTTGACGCGTTTGAGACTGATTGTAAAATGCAAACATAAAGTTGGATGCAATTTATATTCAGTAACCAATGAAGCCAGTAATAATCTTTGAAGCAGCAACATAAACTAGTGTGGAAGCTCACACCTGCACGTACATTACATAACTTACAATACAACAAACAGATATGCAACCTTCAAACAACACTTTCTTTCCTTTTTACCTTTCTTGTACTTATTCACTTAAAATGAAGCTAAAAAGGGGTAAAAAATAATTGTGTGTAATTTGAGTGAGTTGCAGATCCACCTTTAGCAGCTTTAACTTGTCGTTGTCTTGTCTTGTATAACTTTATCAGTCTCCAACATCATTGGTCCATTCTTCTTAGCATAGTTTCAGTTTACTTTCGTAAAGCTACTTTCGTACAGCTGTCGTAAGGTCCCGCCAGAGCATTTAAATCAGGCTGAGGTCCGGACGTTAGTTAGTCTTTTCCAAAAGCTTGGTGATTTTTGTTTAATTTTTGTTCCAGCCATTCTGACGTACATTCAGAGTGACTTCACCGCACACCAGAGCTCATATAGACAGGACTTCATGGTCGACTCAATGCCCAGTTACTGTAGCTGCAAAAACAACCCCCAGTTCCCTCATGCCATGGCGTTAGCACACAAATGATTGGTACAGATTAGAAAACTGCCAAAGCAGATTCTTTTATAGAGGTTTGCTCACCTGTTGAGGATCAGTTCACAAAGGGCTGATCATTAGCAGCATCTTGATGCAGGATACTCCCTTAAATCCTATTGATTTAAATAGCTTTGTATTGCCGCAGTAATTTTTGTAAATTAAATGGTATTGTGAATACAGTTATGTGTTTCTGCCCATCCGACAATGTATTTGCCTAATACTAAAACCCACTATGATCAGATGACATTTATCAAATAATAATAAAAAGAAAATAACATTAACAGAGGGCTACTATCTTTTGTAATTGTAAATAGAGATACAGACGAGGAGACGCGATAATTCTGATAACAGGTCTGTGATGAAACAAAAGCCTGAAATCTGAACAGTTAACTGAGTAAGATATTTTCAGGCCGAAGCGGCCCCCGAACGAAGTGACAGGTGTTTTTGTTTTGTTTTTGTTTTTTTACTTGAAGAGGTTTTGAATCAGTCATCACGTCATTATATGTTTACTTTGCTCTCAAACTCTACATCACTGCACAAATCCTCATCACCCTCTAACATAAAACAAACTTTGCTTCAGTTTCTTCAACTTGCTCTCCCCTGAAAGGCTCAGTCCTGAAAGGCTGTTTGGGGAAATGTCAGGGGAAAATCTCTTCCTTCGACGATGACGCTTGGCTCTCTAACTCTTTCATAACCTTGTTATTTCAGTGAACACAGAAGCTTCGATGATGGAGAAAGCTGGTCCAACAAAGATGAAAGGTACAGATGCAACTGTATCTTCTCTATTTTTATCGTACCGTTTGTGCTCTTTTGTCTTAACAATGAAGAACATTTTTGAGCAATGTGTTGCTTTTGTTTTACAGATGACAAACAAGAGCCCAAAGATCTGAGAACCAATCCTCCAAACAAAGTCAAGTTGCCATCCATTATTAAGCCAAGTCCACCTCCAATCAAAGATAAACCCAACCGGAGTTTACCAAAGTGAGTGCAAAAGACTAGAAACGACTAGAGATTAATGATGAACAGATGAACGTAGTGTCAGGAACAGCTTCTCTACTTTGGTATGGCACCAGAAACAGAGCCTTTAAATGTTAAAGGTTCTGGTTGGCGCCACTTGTTGTCATGGCACCCTTAAAGAAGAATGCCAGGATGCCTGACATTTAGTGTGCAGTGGAAAGTCTGGGATGAGTCAGATCAGACTGAAACAGATGAAAGCAGCCCATTTCCTGTTTCCTGAGCAAAGTACACTCAAACAGCCACACACACTGAAACAAGAAGACAACAATCCCTCTCTCGATAGGTTCCAGCTTTTAAAATCATGTGCAGTCAGGAGGTACTTTTTCATAGTCTTTATGATTCCTCTTAATGTTTATATAGATGTGTATGTCACCTGAGATCCTTATACACAGGATTAAATTATTATTTTAAAAACCTAAAATGTAAGAAAACTGGGTAGTTAAGTTTTTAAAAGCTGAGCTGCTGTGCTCTGCACCTGCACCCGTTCACGTTCAGACAAGCGGAAACCACATTTAAACACTGTTTTCCTTTTGAAAATGTGAAGTAAGGACCATGCGCCAGATTTCTTTATCAAATCAGCATTTTAAATCTTTTTTTTTTTTTTGTAACTGATGTTCCCCGCTTGCATTCACATCTAAAGCTTGACAATTTAAATCCTGTGTCAATCTTAAATTCAACAGAACCAATGGCCATGCAGCAGCTGGTGTTTCACCAAAACAGACAGAGGAGAAGGAGGAAGATCACTTCAATGGGTTGGATGTGCAGAGCGAAAAGCTGACTCATCCTACAGCAAACAGAGCCAAGCCTCCACAGAGGAGACCACCTTCAGCCCTGGCTGCAGCGGCACAAGTGACTAATTTAGATTCATGACTTTTTTTTTTGAAATGGCATCTTTTCCTGCAGTAATACTGAAGTGAAACGTCTCACATTTTAGTTTTAAATAACAGCCTGTAAAACCACATGAGTAGTGTTACCGCATGTATGCATAGACGAAAGGGCTTTTATAGGCACCACACACAGTTTCTGCAGTAGGATGGGAAAAAATATTGAGCAATACGAGCTGTGTTTTAACAAGACCCCAGTTATTAACAATCATCCATTTTTAATTTAATGAATCTCAGACTGCAACAAGTTCACACTTGATATATCGGTGTTATGGAGTCATTCTGAGATATGAAGGAATTATTTCCCTGAAGTATAATCTGGGTTTGTGTTTGTTGCCCAAAAGATAGAAAGATAATGCAAGTTTGTAAGGCATGTTGTGAGGAAGAATTGCCATTAAAGCTTGTTCCTCTTTTGCAGCCTCAGAATGTGACAGACCAGACAGAACCAGAGCCGTCACCAAAAAAGCCCCAGACAGACAAACTGCCTGGCTTGCAAAAGGTTTGTGGATATTTGCTTCAAGCGTGATAATTAAATCAGGCTAGTCTGACTTCAAGCCTGATTTAGAAAGGAAGATCTGTCTGTGTACTGTACGGGGAGCGTTGCTATTTTAACACTCTGCTTTTGCATTTATTGCTTGCTTGCAGGATTGCTCTTCCTGCAAAATGCAAGCCTGCTCTGAGGTATCCGCTGTCTGCAAAAACATCTTGTGTTCTAACTCAGCATCCTCTCCTTATTGTCAAGCTCTCAAGTCGTTCACATTTCCTTACAAAACTCTTTTCTTGGGTCTATCGGCTAATTATTTTTCTGTAGCAGGTGATCATAAAGCCAAGTGGTTAGAGTCCACGAAATTTTTAGTAAATGACATTTCCCTGGTCTTTTGAGAAATGCGTGCCTGATAAGTTGGGATTAATTAGATCAGAGCCTCAACGCAAATGCCTAGAGTGTTTTATCATTAATAACGCAACTGCGTTCTTCCTTGCAGAAGTTGACTGGGAATTAACTTTGAAGAGACACTCCCTTGAACACTGCAGCCTTTTTTCTAAACAGTTTCCACTTTTCATTTTGGTGCATGTCCAAAGACCCGGTTCTGTGAACGGTGCTGACAGCTTAACTATTGGTGAACTGGTTGCAACGACTTTTTTCACCTCAAATTCAAGACACAACATTTCCGATACAGCCTGTGAACGCGCAAGTCGAAAGTAGAAAGTTAGAATTTCTCTTATTTAAAAAAAATCCCTAATGTGGCATTGTCAGAAATAGATCTGTAAGAAATGATGATCATTGAAATTACAACCACCTGGGAGTTGAACCTGGTAGCTGTTCCTGAACATAGTTACTTTACGTAGCTTACATAATCACAGTACGTTCAGCTCGAACCGCTTCGGCTACCTGGCCAGCAGAACTGTTTTACATGCAAAGAGAGGAAACGTGAGTGCAGAAAGGGGTTAAGCTGCAGCACAGGAAATCCAATCTGACAGAACAAAGGCTGGCACAAGGTGTCAATCTGACAATAAGAAATCATTTTCTCAAACAGAACAACTAGAGAGAGCAAATACAGTACCTGCATGTTTGAAATGACTTCCAAAACAAAAAAAAACTCAGGTGTAACACAACCCTGTACCTTATTTCTGGAGGGTTCAAACCTGAAACTCTCTCTCAGCAGCCTGTTCAGATTTACAGGGTTCTTTGACATCACAGACCCATGTTAGCGTACCACGATCCAGGTATAAACAGCTTCATCACTCAGAACCTCCCAAAGCGAGGTCCAGCTGGAGCACACTTCACAGAAGAAGGTGGTTGGGTTTGACTCCACCACCTGATAGCAGCTTTGAACAGAGATGCCAAGACGGGGTTTAGAAAGGAGCTGTTGTAGTGTATCTCTCTCTTTTTTTTTCTTTTTATGAAAACATGTCATGTCCATTTCAAAGAGACTTCAGGAAGTGTCAGCTTCTGAAAAAAAGGGAAGATTATGATTACTTTAAAATAGGGATAGTATTATGCCCCTGTCTTCATACCTATATACAATTTATGTGACCTTTTGTTGAGTAAATATTTGTCATCAAGCAAAGCTCTTTCGTTTGCACATCTTAAAATAAACCTAATTCATTGCAGGACAAAGACATGTTCCTGCAAGCACCTGCGAAGCCAGAGCAACCACCCAGGACGCCGCCTCTACTTCGACCAGCCCCGCCTAAAGTGACAGTGGGTAACAAAACTGTTAACAGTAAACAAGAGGCAACTGTAGAAAGCCTGCAGGCTGAGATCAAAGAGCTGAGGATGGCGCTGGAGCTGCTTCAAACAAGACATGAGTGAGTACTACTCTTTTGTGTTTTGGTTTTAACCCTGACAAACAGCTTCAGCAGTGTAAAATAAGCTTTTTTTATTTTAAACTGCACATATTTAGAACATTTGAGTTTCTAGTTGTTTGTGTGTGAACGTTTAATCGCACTCGGAAATAGACTAAACTGCACAAGCGCACATCAAACATACAGTTGCTACCAGAAGTTTACAATGCAGCTTAGAGAGAGTCGCTTTCTTTAATTTTTTTTCAACAAATCTAAAGGTTAATGTCCTTTTTTAGTTGGAAAAACCAAATCAAGCCCAAGCTTTAACTTCTTTGGCTAATTTATTAAGATGTTGTGTGAATACAACCTCATGATGTTGCCTATTTCGTGACGTGGACCTTTCACTCCTGCAGCGACACAGCCCACACCATGATGCTGCCGCCCTCGTACTTCACAGTTCAGATGGTGTTTTTTGGCTGCAAGCTTCCTCAATTTTCCTTTAAAGTAAATAACTACAATAATGGTCATTATGACCAAAAAGATGAGTTTTAGTCTCATCAAACCACATTCCCAATAAATGAGTCGTTTCCCACATGTGCAGCTGCTGTACTATGTTTTTTTTAACGGCGCGTAGGAGCGTAGGCATCCCTTTGCTGATGGGCCTTTTAGTGCATGTTGATACAGAATTAATTTTAGTGTGCATAATAATACTGTCTGGCTCAGTGAGCAGCTTTAAGATCTTTTAATGTTCTGGGTTCACTTTCACACTCATTTGTGGAGCACAGAGGTCATCTTCTTCCTGAGCGGTATCAAAACTGTGTGCTCTCATGGTGTGTGTACTTATGTGCTTTTGTTTGAAAAGGTGAATGTGGGATTTTTCGGACTTCTGTAAACTGAACCCAACGAAAGAACCAGATTTGTTCATTTCTTTTTGCTATCATGAAATGAGGCCGTTGGATTTGAAAGTGTGCTTGAAAATACATCCAGAGGTGCTGCTTCAGTTACCTCAAATTATTAGCATTTAAAAAGTCTCTAATGACAAAACGTCATCTGTAAATCTCCAAGCTGTTAACAGCTAAATGTATCTTGGTGTATGTACATTTTTGACAATTTTTTTTCTTTAAAAAAAATCTTGCTCTCATTTTATAGTATTTTGACATTTTTCTAAAGCAGTAAATAGATAATGGCAGCACTTTATGACACTTTAGAGTGGTGTTTTTTGTAAATAATAAAAAAGAGGAATCCTATTGACTTAAAACAGTCTTAAAAGTCTTCCTCAGTTTTACTGTCAAACACTGAGAGAAAAAGGTTTGGACCTTGTGATCCACTGACATTCAAGAAATGGCTCATTCAGTGAATATGTTATCACGTTGGTGTGAAATCCAGCAGACATGCTTTGCAAATATGACCTCAGCAGCGTTGAGATGTAGACACGAGAATGCTTGACTTTTTTAAGCCACTTGGAGCTGTGATTTCAACGAGAGACTCATTGAAGGGCGTTTTGCTTTTACTTCAAGCGACAAGTCAAAATGTCAGCACTGAAAAAAAGACCTGTCATTCATTTCACGTGACAGGCACCGGACAGTGTAGCCAGCCCGCTCAGACATGCCATGTCAACAACCTCCTCTTTTTTGTTTTTTGTCTCTTCCGATAAGTCAAGACATACAGGAACTGAAAGAAGCGGTGAAGGAGGAAAGAAGCAAACGACTGATTCTGCAGGTCAGTGAGTGATGACTTGTGTTTTGCTTGAATTATTTCTGTGCTGCAATTATTTGTTTGAACAAAACATTTTTTTTTTCTTTTTTTTTAGGAGCAAGTGGGCACCTTAAGGATGAAGCCTTAATCCCAACATAGACTCGGTCAGAACTGCTTCTCTGACACTGTGCTGCAGTATTCCGGTACAGGATTAAAGTTTTCCTGACAATGAAAGACGAGGGGGACGAAACACTCCAGCAGAAGACATACAAGTGAGGTCCAAAAAAAAGATTAAGCTTTACCTGCAATGGACCGGAGGGACCGGACCCCCAAAGAGACTTTCACCTGACTGTTGGATGAGCCTGTTTAAAATAACCAGACTTGGTCCTGAGTGGGTTTTTCTTGGTTTTCTTAAAACTGTTTTTACTATTTCTACTGTCACATTTTTTATTGTTGGTTTCAGGCTACTTTTAACAGATCAGCAGAATTTGTAATATATGCAGATGTACAATAAAATATTTGTGATGTATTTTGCAAAAACAAAGGAAGTAATTTTACAGAGACTGAATGTTAATAAAGCAAAGTACTGTCAAAAAAGTGGCTTTGTGACTTTACGGCAGGTCAACAGGTGTAAGGAAACTTGTATCGCTTGGAATTCCTTGTGTTTATTTATTTTTTAAACTAATTCTATATTCTTACTCAAAGATCCAAATACATTTACAACCTGAGAAATAAACTAAAAGGAAGTAGGTTTTGTTTTTCTTCAGAGAATATAAAGGTGCACAATAAGTGCTGATGTGGAGACTATTCGGGTTCTGCTTAAAGTGCAAAGAATATTTTCTCTCAATTCACTTGTTTTTTTGTCTCAGGTTTTGTAATAAGTTAAATAAAACAAGTAAATAATCCTCCACAACAACTATTCAACTATTCAGCGAGGAAAACAGCCAGTAACAGAGTAGTATCATCGCTCTGTTTATGAGCAACCCCAGTTGAAGCACTAACTGGAGACCTGGAGGTGTTCTGCTCGCTCGCTCTATATAAATCATACATTTGCATAGTCAGAGCTGCAGGCGATGGCGCAGAGTCATTACCCAACCATTTTTGAGGCCTTTGCATGTGAAGCAGGCTGTGAAGTGCATTAAGATCATAACTTTATTGACAGCTCTGGACTTCTGCCTGCTTGTCTGCTTGAAAAAATTCATACATCAATTGATAAGAGGTTTTAAAGATTGATTTTTAAGTCATCTTAAACCTGAGAAGGGTTCAACTGGCTCATACATGATAACACCAGTGCACAATTGTAACCTCAACCCCCCCTGCAGGTAGCTGACATGCAGCAGTGTCCATCAGTCATTCCAGCCACATGCCCGTTGTATAAATCTGTGAAATATGTTTGGAGGCTCACTTTTCCTGCCTCTTTTCAGTGGTGGTCTCTTTTCTTCAGATTGTGACACCTTATACCTTTTATACGTCTGAATTCCTCTGTAATATGGTGGCAATTATGGATAATGGCTTCTCGTGAGCATCAAATTTCATTTTTTCCTCCTTTTCCCTCTGTGTATTTTCATCTTCACCTTTTTCCTTCTTCTTCCTGCTTTGTGTGACCCTGTGAACCATTTAAAACAAACAAACAAAAATATGTACTGCTTTTGTTTAATCTGCTTCAACAGTACAGTCATTTCTAAGGGTATTTAATCTTCTCACAGACTGCAGTTTTTATTACCAGATTCTTCATATTAAGCCAAAATATCATATTGTGTGGCCCATTTTTTCCTCAGTTGCAAAACACCACCAAAATGAGGCATGTTCATCACTTTAGGACAGATCCACCTTTACTGCATCAATACATTTGACAAACAATGACTAAATCCTCAAAGTATTCCAAGAATAAATGTCTTAACTTTACAATATATATAAAAAAGATCAAATTATAAAATTCATCTAATTAATCGGTGTACTACTCTATGTTATTTTGAATTAATCCACTGGATGGCACTGTGCAATAATTCTTCTGCAGGAAGAGGAGTGAAACATTTTAATGTAGGACTGATGGACGTGACCATCTCTAAGCTTATCTCTAAGTTTAAAAAAAAAAAAGGTTATTTATGAGCAGGAGAAGAAAAGTAACTGTGTTCATGTTTAATATTCATGTAAAGTTCTCATGTTAATGGATATTGCGTTTAGACGACAGCAACTCAGAGCTGTGATGACAGGAACTTGCAGTGAAGTGGAAAAGGCAACTCATGTCACTCAGCAAACCTGATTCACTCTGAAAACCCTGAACACAGTGACTCACGGCTTTGGATGCAGAAAGCGTGGGATTTGAATAAATCAGACATTTTTTGCACTCATCATAGCCATGGTGTGAGCCTTTTTTTTTTTTAAATCCAAACACGACTGACTATATTTAAACCTTGTGTTCCTCACGACATGGAATAGACATTTGGTTCTTGGTTCTCAAATTACCGCTATGGTGATTGGTGGCGATGGTGGCATCGTGTTCCTCAGTGTTTTACACGATTAAACCACATCTGGACAACAGCTGGAGCTCATCGGGGCCGGGTACTTCTGAGATGCCCACAGGTATGTACTATTTTCAAATACTCTGTTGAATAATTGTCATTAAGAGCATGTTCTCCCTGAGACAAGGAGTGAAAGAAATGAGATAGTGTAACCAACAGAGGATCCGTTGATGGTGCAGGAATGTCAATTTTTAAAAGATAGTGAAGTCAGTGCCCTTTCTGTCCAGCTCTGCGTGCTCAAGATTATATTATTTTTTCCCACTGACCTCTTCAAAGGTTAATGATCTCAGCAATGACAATGGTTTTTATCCACAGGGACACCAATAAATCATAATAAACAACTTACAAATATTTAACTTACTCTGAACAAATTTAAACCTGTAGGTCCCAGACGATGAAAGCTCAGCACAGTGAACTGTAACACTGGTGGAATTTAAAACAACTGCGATGGGTCTGTAGGGAGCACCGAAAAATAAGTGTTGAAACGTCTTGGAGCTCAGATGTCATTAAAAAAATGTTAAGTAAAAAAATTTCTCCGTGCAGATATTAGAGAACACAAAAGAGTGTGTGAACAGTGCACCTCAGTCAGAAAAGACAGTCATTCAAATGTATGACATTCATTCGAATCAAATTTGCATCCGTCCAGCTGTAAGTCTTCATCGTGTAAAATCAGAATAAAATTTCTGCTCTGAGGAAAACTTACGTTGATTTCCTCCAATGTCGCTTAATTAATAATTTTTGCATGCCTCCACTAGTGCGCGGTGCTTAGCAAAAGCATAATCCAAAGCCTGCACGAGCTCTCATATTTCCAGTCTCACTCATGTTGCATGGCAACGTGGGTATCAGATGTGATCTAGGAGCACATGTGGCGGCACAATTTTAATCTGAAAATTGGCAACAGGATTTCTGCTTCCACAGAGCCCTGAAAAAAAAAAATCGGATACAAGTCATATCAATAGAAGATGAAATATTGGACAAGCATTACTCCAGCCAGATAGTGTGTTACTTCAACATGTCTAATTAAAATACAAAACATGCAAAACACAATTTTGGCGTATACCAGTGTAATTACACAACAAAGAATAGAGTCCACTATGTCGATGCCACTGAAACGCTACATAGGAGGTTACTCCAAGGCCTTTGATTGTGCTCTGAGGACGACTCTAGAAAGCATTGCTGCAATCACCCTACCCCCACCCCGGCAACTACACCAGCATCTTAAGTACAAGGACATAAGAGGTTTCTGGCACCAGAAAGGCTGACAGGAGGAATGTTGACACATGCCATACACTGATGAGAATTTAGTAAGTTTTCCCCCTCGTGTGGCTTTACTTATGTGCCAAGAATTCATACCTCATTTCTTGTAAATCATCAAACCGCCGTAGATAGACTTGTGATAATGTCCAGTACAAACATTCCCCCCAGTGAGGCCAATTCATCACAGCGTTTCAATACGTCTTTATTGGCTGCTGAGCCATGTTTCAGTTCGCCAGCTCACGTGGAGACGATTCATTTCACAGAGTTGATCTTGGTCGTCTAAAGTCTAACGTAGTATTTTCTTGTCCAAGAGTCCGAACAGCAAAGTTAAGGGAGTGAGGATAACATACTTCGAGTATTTATATAGTCCAGTCGCTGTTGGACATTGGGGCCAGTGCTGGTTTGGGTTTCGGCATTCAACTAAACCTCAGAGTATATGTAACTTAACTAACTTAGTGGTGACCATAGTAACTGGCGACCATAAATTCATGCACAAGGTGCTGAACAAGCAGAAAGTAAAAGAACAGCAGTGCAGATGTACAAGAGGAAGCAAAAGCAGGAAAAAAAAAGCTAATTATCGGTCCATCTAGTTGAAATACTACTCTAAATGTAATAAAAAAAAGTCAGAGGACAATGTGAAAATTGTTACCGACCTTGTGTCCAACTCAACACATGCTGAGTTTCTGATGCAGTCGATTTTACAGGGAAGTAATTAAGTTAATGAGCTGTGGATGAAGTCATGTCATGTTTATAAACCCAGTGTACAACATTGTCCTACTAGAAAACCAAGTCTGCAGGAGCTGAAAGGTTTGGGCCGGAGCACCACATACTAAAGAATGAGAGCTGGCACTTTGAGACGCTCGTCACAGGCCGGAATCTGAAGTTGTGAGCATTTATAACTGACTAAACTAACTAAAGCTACATCCGCAAAGCGCCAAGAGAACATCCCACTTCACACGTTCAAATGTAACTTGTGTTCAGTGGTTTTACCGTTGCGGCTGATTGGAGCATGGGAATAACAACTGGCAGCAGATATACAGGAGCGGTAGTCAGCAACAAGCATTTAGAGTCAAGTGTAAAAGTTAGGAACATTTATTGGCAACATTTATTGGCAGCAAGTATCAGTTGCATAAGAGCAAAAATAGCAAACAGAAGTTTGAAGGAATGCTAGAGAGACAGCGGGGCGGGCAGTCTGACATACACGAAAGAAAATCAACAACTTTATGAACACACAGCTCTATGTGTTGCATTACAGGAACACATAAAAACTTGTGGTGTTTTGAGATCAGAGGGTCCCCCTACAGGCATGGAGGTTGGGTTTTTCCTCCAAGGCTGGCTGAATTCTCCGTTTGCCGGAAAATTCATCTGCCGTAATGCTCACTGTGGTTATGGGAGCTAGTTTTATTGTTGTTAATGTGAGACATCATCCCATTAAACAATACAAACATTTAAAAAGAGGTGAATTCAAGGTAGTCCGAGGTTATGCTACGTTCAGCAGTGAAGAAACGAATGATGTCTGCTTTGGAAAAGTGCAACAAAACAGCTACTGAACAGTGCACGTTTGAAAGTCTTTAAATGTTGTTGGAAATCATAGACCAGTTGAAATAAATGACAGTGCGGCTTTATCGTTCATAATTTAGAACAATGAGCAGATATTTACTTTCCTCACACACCGTTTCTCCTCAGTCATGGTGTTGTGGTTGGTCCTCTTTTTCTGTTTAAAAGGAACCTCATTAACTTCCTGGCGGCATCTTTTCTCCCTCCAATGCAGCTGTGTTCAAAGTCAGTAAAAACATTGTCAACTCCCAACTTGCACCTGAATGCAGCATCACTCTGGCTCTTCTCTTGTCAATAGCTGAGATGGAAGACAGCAAGACTTAAAACGCACTTCCTAAAAGTAAACCAACACTGCTACAAATTAAACTAAAAAGGATATTTTAACATGAATAAACAACTCGGTGGTGCTAATAATAATACTAATAGCTGTAGACAAAACAGCAGCAGCAGTCTGAAACATTTCGCATGAACCCAATTATCTAAATCTTGGGACATTAAAGTCCTCTTGATTCACAGTCTGAAGTAGATTTTGCTCCAGAACACTCTGTTATTGTTGTTGCTCGATGAAATTCATCTCACATTTACTCTGCAGTACCATGAACATGAAAACAACACTTTTTTTTTTTTTTGTGACATATTCAGGTTTAGTCAAAAAAAAAAACAATACTATGTGATGAAACTACAAGAAAGTCGGAGGATCCGCAAAGAAGGCCTGGCATTCGTCTTTCAGGAACAACGAATGGCTGACGATGACTGAAGAACACAAGGAGCAACCTGCAGAGCCTCAGTTAAAGCATGTAAACATGCACACAACAGTACAACAGAGCCAGAATGTGCTTTACATTATGCGTTTTAAAAAAACAGCTCGCACATAGCCGCGTGGGAGGAAACAGCGAAGCTCCTTGGTCTTGTGTTGTCATCTGAGGCCTCAGGTGTTGTGTTGAAGATCTGAACAATGACTGAAGTGAAAGGCTGCAGGGCAAACCATTTTTTTTTTTTAAACACTGCAATAAAGCATAATTTATGCTGCACTGATGGACTCAGAAGCAGACGAAGCAGCAGATCTCTGCAGCTGCAACTGAGTATGTGCTTGATATGGATATACCCACATGTGAATGTTCTTCCATCTTTTAAAAGAATCCATCCCATCCTCTCTGTTATCAGGACATCTTCCCTTACAGACAAACTGTCTGACTTGATCAGGCTCATAAAAACCACCATCAACCATCGGCTTTTCGGGGGGATTTCCCAGAAATGTTATAATAAAACTGTATTTGTTTGACCTTTTAGGCCCATATGAGAGGAACTGAGAAATTACAAGTGACACATGATGAGCTCTCTCTCTCTTTTCCTCAACTGTCTGCCCATATGAAGAGGAACAATATTAGTTTAGGCTGTTACTGCTTAAATTTTTAATTTTGTCATTTCCTTTGGTGAAATTATACCTGAAAGCATTTTCTTATGAATGTGTACATAAATTAAAGGCACCAATTAAAATTGTTTGACATAATACTGTATTTTTTCTGATTCCCCGTGTCTTAACAACCCAACCCTAGGCTTTTTTTATGTTGTTTTTTCACGAGTACATTTCAATTTTTCAATGATCGATTTATTTCCGACATTAAGCACCACACATTTTAGTTGACTGATTTCTCTAAAAAGTCCTTCAGCTCCCATGTTCATACCACACCGTTGGAGTAAAGTAGACATTAAGACACATTCTGGTTCATTTAAGTATAGGCAGTTGAAAATAGTCTAAGATGCTACAGAGGAAGTGCAATATCTCAAAGTTCAGCTCTGTCAGAGCCAAATATATCTTGTGTGGCGCCGTGACAAAGCTCTCGGGTGTCAAGGACACTAGGCTCACCCAACAGTCTCATAGCTCCTCCACAGAGCTCACAGAGTTCCTCTTTAAGCCTAGTTCATCTTAGTAATAGTGCACTCTTCCAATAGTCCCTGTCCCTGTCCCCAGGATATCGGGCTGGCCGTTCCTCCAGATCTCCCGGATGATGCGTTCCCGCTCCTCCAGCCGCTGCGCTCGCTCCAGCTCTTCAGCTGAAGTGAACACGTTCACACTCAGAGTCCCGTCTGACTGGGTGGTGTGATTCCCAACGGGGATTTCAGTGCTGGGCAGCGGGACAGCTTCCTCCACGTCGTCTCCCTCTTCGTCCTCGTCATCGTCGCTCTCCTCCTCCTCCTCACTCACGTCCTTTAAGTGTTTCTTCTCAGGCGTGGAGGAGGCGACATTGGTCCTAGGCTTACAGGAGATGCGGATGACCAGGAGGCAAAGTGTCAGCACCAGGCCGAAACACACTCCAAGTACAAAGTAGAGACCAAAGCTCTCCGGATTTGCTGGAATTGGTTCAAAACATTGGAAAAGATTAGATTTTGAAAGATGATACATTTATCATACTTAATTTTAAAAAATGCAGAAGGTTTACCTTTGATGTGTGCCAATGCAGCTATGCTGTTGCTTAGGAGGTCCATTTCTTTTTTCTTCACATCCATGATGATTTTGTCTTCACTTTTTCACACCTGAAACACATGTGACAAACCACATTCAGCTGGACTCTGTCAGATAACACATCTCAATACCCAACCACTGCTCTCGTGGGCATTTAAAATGTGGGAAACTTTTCCCAATCTCCGTTCCTCCAGTGTTCTCTCTCTCGCAGCTCCTGAATGTCAAACCCACTGACTTCTTCGTGTGCCTCATTCTGGATGGGTGGGATGAGGCCCTCAAGTTTTCAACAAAAGCTCCTCTGTGTCCCTCTGAAATACCGGCTTCAAGTCACATCATCATAATGCATTTGGCACATGGCACCATGCCTCCGCTACTCTCTCTGAACCATGACAATCCTCTATAAATGAGGTCAAAAGTCAGGCTTCCACGTGGCCACAAAGGGCTCCTTCCTTTCAGATGGGCCTTCCAGATCAATTTGCGAAACCCAGTGGAAAAGGCCAGTGTGTTGTATTGTTTTGAACGTTGTGTCCCTGACATTTAAGTAGTCTGTCCTCCGAGCATCCTGTCAGTCTGATGAGCTCTATTGTGTTCGTGTCCATTCCTACGTGCAGTCGTGACCAGGACACTCCCCAGGAAGTCTTTCTTAAAGAGAATCCAGGGGAGCTATGCAGTTGATTCTCCTTTAAAATCTGTATCACCCTCGATGTGACCTCGATACTACCTCCCCATTCAGTGGCTTTTGTCTTCTGGAGAGACAAAAGCTGTTTCAAATCTGAAAGAAAATGTTTGCATGCACAGAGCATCTTGGCAGGGCGATGTTGTACTGATGGGCCTTTCTGTATTACATTTGTTAACCTTTCCAGATCCGGTCCTCTTTCCCCCCTGTGGCACTCTCTTGCGGACTCTGGCTTTTCTCTGATGCGCTGCCATTGTCCTCAACAGTTTCCACCTCCCTAGCTTCATGACATCATTATGTTGCAACATCCGAGTGGCACCAGAAAATTGGGCCAGTTCAAAAGTAAAGGACTTTAATCCTTCCAGCTAAGGCTGGCACCATTCCTGTTTAACATGTGCTTCGTGTTGTGGCAGGCTGTGGAAAAAAACATCAACATTCTTCTCGTGTGAAATGATGACGAACTCTGACGCCCTCCCAGTCTAACCTATGTGCACTGTTCTTTAAATCAAACCACATGTCACGGTGCCTGTGCACGGATCATATGGATGTCTTCAAATTACACAAACCACATGTTTATGTTTGCATTTACGTCTAAATTGCAGCCTCTGATAACTTCAGTGCTTGATCTGTATCGTGATATGACGACCTCAGTGATTTATGAGGCATTTGTGCTGAGTTGAACGGTGTTTTTAGAAAAAATACGGCAAAAACCACATGTTTAAAGCACTTGCAATGTGGTCCACTAATGAACTTTATAACACAGAAAACATTCTCCTGTAAAAGAAGAAGTATGTGCAAAGTGGAGTAAAGATTAAGTATAAAACTTACCACGAAATGAAACCACAAAGCAAGTACTCAGTCCCAGCTCATAATGCAAAGAAAGCAGTAGAACGAATGCAAAATGTCCACGCTCCTTTCTTTCTCTCCCTTGCTGTTGGCTCAAGGCCCGTGATCTTTGGTCCTCAGGCTGAACAGTTCATTTGGCCACCCTAAGACAAGAGCAAACACACACACAGAAACACACATTCATACGTCAAGCTACATTAGACTCAAACTCACTGAAGCTTTTGCAATGCAAACAACGGCAGGCCTATCGCAGAATATGCGGTCCAGCAAGAGGCTGAAGATAGGCTTTTCAGCTATTAGTGTTTCAGCTGTGTCTACACGGGCTGCAATGTATTTAAGTTGTAAAAGCACGGGGATGTCCCGGTAGTGGACTGAAGTATAAAAAAGGCAAAGTAAAAAATTACTTAATGTTTAGATTTGTTCTCCAGGGGAAGTGCCTGTTCTCAGTATTTTTTCTTTGAGATGAACTTATTGAACCTGGACCAAAAATAGCTTTTTATGTTTTCTAAATTTTAAAAGCCATCCCTCACAATTTGTGGGAAATTGTTTCATTTATAAAGACTTCAACTTGACTTCATTTATAGAGTTACATCACGGAAAAATGCCCACTAAGCTCACAATGATGACCTTTGTGACCTCATTGGATTTATGCATTAATTTGTCATAAAATGCAATATTATTTTCATCTAAAACAAAATATGGAACAAATACAATATGCAGTATAAGTATAAGTTTTTGCAAGACCAATTTTTTTAACCATTCCTCTTTCAGGAACTGCTTCAGCTCATTTTGTAGGATATCTGGTGTGAATGGATCTCAAGATCATTCCACAGCAGCGCTGATGGATCAAGATGTGATTTCCTTCAGTGTTTAGGGTCATCGTCCTGCATCACTCCACCAAGCTTCAGCTGGTGAACAGGCACCTTGACACTGTTATTTTGGTAAACCTGTACATACATTTTCTCCTCAACAGTAAGTGGTCTAAGCCCTGAGGCAAGTGACATATGATCAAATCATAATATTTCCTCCCCCAATTTCACCACTGCAAAGATGTTTTTCATCCATCCATTATCTATACCCTCTTAATCCGTCTCCGGGTCACAGGGGTCTGTTGGAGCCTATAGTAGGCGTACACCTTTGACAGGTCGCCAGACCATCGCAGGGCCACATAGAAAGACAGACAAACATGCGCACTCACATTCACAGGATGGACTGTGGGAGGAAGCCGGAGTACCCGGGGGGAACCGGAGGGAACCCACCCAAGCACAGGGAGAACATGCAAACTCCACACAGAAAGACCCACTGGGCCGGGAATCGGACCAGGAACCTTGTTGCTGTGAGGCAACAGTGCTAACCACTAAGCCACCGTGCTGCACAATGATGTTTTGACATCAGTAATCTTTTTGCAGCATATGTGGTAAGTATACTTCCCAAACAGGGACACGTTGGTTTCATCAGTCAACAAAACATTTTCCAGTAGGGTTGCAAATTGCCAAAGTGCTCTTCCAGAAATGAACATTGCAGGTGTTGCAAAGTTTTTTTTGTTTTTTTCTTTGGAGGGCAGTGGCTTCCTCTGTGGTGTTTCAAAGTCCTGTACACCACTTAAAGGCATGTTGTCAAACAGTGGACTGATGGCCTCTTGCAGGTCAGTTAATCTTGATTGTATGTGTTCAGAGATTTCCTTTTTGTGAGACGTGGTTCATGCCAGCACTTGCTTCTTATGAACAGCAAACCTAAATGTCGAGTGTCTTTTATCAGTCAAAGTAACTCTAAACCTACTAACTCACTTCATGAACTGGACTGCAAACTAACAACTCCAATGAGCTTTCATTGCACTTAATAGTCTATGGGTTCACTTACTTTTTGTGAAAATTGAATGTGTGTTACATAAAGACACAAGAAATTATAACTGCTTCTGTTATCAAATTAAGTATATTATATGTATCTGTAGTTGTGACGTAGATGAAGATCAGATCACATTATACAGACAATTAAAGCAGAAAATCAATCAATTCTAAGAGGTTCACATACTGGCTGTAGTCACATAAAACATAATGAATGGATACAGCCAGGGGGTGTGAAAAATGAAAAAAAAAAAACCCAAAAAAACTGAGCTCGACAGTTCCATCATAATATTTAGTACAAACCCTTGGGTTATTGCCGTGCATGCCAGGTGAGGAATTAAGAGCTGTAAAAAAGCGCTGAACTGTCATGTTTTCTAACATGTACCCTTGTGTAGGAAAAAGCTCCTCTGCCAGCTGCAGTTGCTTTAGCAGAGCCTCTGTGCATTCCTGGGCAGATTTTGATTTTGCTGACTGCTTGCAGATCCTGTATACTCCAAACATCGCCTGACTAAGACAGTGTTAAGGGGGACGCCGAGTGACAGAACAGACGCTATTGGGCATCGTGCTGCTTCAGTGGCCCTGGTGGGAGGAAGCTGATGGCTGTTTGTCTCTGTGCCACATTTTAGGATGGACCTTTTTGGCTGCTTTCCACCATTTCTTTTGCTTTTTTCAAAATAATGAGCAAGCCAATCTCCTCCCTCTCGCAGAGGCTAGTGGAATCTATTAAAGTTTATCCAAGCTGTGCTGAAACAAAAAGACAAAAAAAAAAAACATAAGCTTTCAATGCGATATTTTGTTTTTGTCTCAGGGGTAATAAAGTGAACGGCTCAAATGACATCAGTCACTCTTCGGTCAAGGCAAATGACAGGATAGCTACAGCTCTGGCTTGGAAGGAAGTAAATCTGTTTCAGGGCCCGGAGATCTATTACCAGTTGGAAACTGGAAATCTGTTCAAATATGCCAAAAAAACAAATTATCCTGCTCTTTTGTTTTGTTGTTTTTGTTTTTCCCTAAGTGAGGAAACTATCGACAGAGCCGCTCCACCCCAGCTACAGTTTGTTCTGTCAAAAATGACTCCATTTTCAGTCATTTTTTCCGAGTGACTCAGCTTGTCTTGCCGTTTCAGATCTTGCCCTAGTCTTCAGCACTAAAAGTGAGACCTTCATTATGACCAATGCAGCTTCTTTAATCATTCCATTCCTTAATATTGGACTCAAACAGATGGTGTATTTTATTAAGTGCCTAATGAATGAAATATGAATCCTCTAGTCATGGTCACACATCAACTCTACAGTCGTTTAATTCACTAAAGCATGTGTAGAGACATGAAACATTTACAAAAATGAATAAATAAATATATAAAAAGCTTGTAACGGTTGTTTGACTGCAGTTTCTGACTATCAAAGATATTCGCAATAGATGCCTTTTTTCTTTTCTCAGTCAAACCAACATACATTTGCACCTGTGACATTGTTCTTTACATTTTGGCTTTAATACTATTTAAATGAAATATAGAACACAGTTAAAGCAACATTTTCTAATTATCTGTTCATATGTGCTGCAGCACACGTCTCCATGAATTTCTACAATGTCTGATGTCCTGTGACGTAAATGTTCAGTCCACTTTTTCTCTGTGAGCTTATTATTTGCTCTTTCCTGGCCTCATATCCTCAGGTCAGACTCTCAGGCATCCGGCTGCACGCTGTCAAAAATCGCTTCACCAATCCAGAGTCCTAACTAAGTGGGAAAATATATATTTCTATGGAATAAAAATGAAAACAAAATACAACCATCTGAGTAAATGACAGGCTCAGTTTTATGAAAGTTGTCAGTCAGCAATGAGCTTTTTATGTCGGGTTGCAGCAGAGGCCCACATAACCAGAGTTTGTTAAGTTGTTGTGGCCTGGAAAGGTCAAGAGCCATTTCTGACTGGAACTGTTTGCTTTGGTTTGGACTGAGGAGTTTGGTGGAAGAAAAACTCCAAATGCAGAATGGTATTTTTGTTGTCATCCGCTTCGAGATAACCACAATTGCGCTTCCTTTTCACAAGGCTTATCCCTTTCTGTAGAGACAACATCCAGGTCAGACGCTTCCTTCAGCATCATTTGCCATTGTCTAAAATAAACAAGACACAATGATTGAGCTGTTTACTGTACAAAGATGCCATCTGGGTGATTTATCACCTCAGCTCAACCCAGGTTTATCCGTACAGCATTTTTCAAACAAGTGCAGAGCAAAGCACAAATGCAAAACATGAAAACAATGAGCAGGACTGACAGCTCCTCAGCACCTTGGTAGTATTACTAGAATTAACGAAAAAAACATAAAATTAAGACCTGGTCAAAAAAAAACCCTCAGAGTCCTCTAAGTAATACAAAAAGCCATTTATAATCAGGAATGGTTGGAAAGGGAATTTCTGGGGTATTTGGGATAAATGTAATAGTTAGTTTCTTTGAATTTAAAGGTAGAAACACGAAGGCCTTTATGTCTCCAAAACAAACCTGTGCCGTCAGTAAGCAATTTGTTTTCCATCAGGCTTCACACACAAAGTTGGGTATGAGTGGAAAATGTCATATATCATCACAATTCCAGGTACCATTGCTCAAAGAAAGCATATGCAAAGTGAACAAAACAGGTCCCATTCTTGAACCTTGTGGAACACCATAAACATTTTTGGTTCATCTAGAGGACAAACTAGAATCTACCAAAGATAATTACTTAACCCTTGATCACAATTAAATAATAAAGTCCTTGTTATAAGATATGCAGACAAATGCAGACATGAGATCTAAAAGAGCCCATGAAGGCAGAAGACCACCATCAGAGGCCATAAGCAGTAACTTAAGCCGTCACAGATTCACTTCTCCATCAACTCCAAATTCAAAGAGAATCTTTTCATATAGAAAAGACCATTGAGGTCATTTTTAACTTCAGTTAATGCTGTTTCAGTACTCATTGTGCCCTCTAAATCCAAATTGAAACTCTCCAAACAAAATATTATATTCGTAACTGGCTACCATCAGTCCTCCCAGTTGCAGACCTTCATCCAGTCACAGCACTGCTCATCTACAATGCAGAAGTCAAAGTCATAACCCTTCAGTGGAATTCATGCAGGGAGTCAAGCCACATTTGATTTATACACAAAACATGAACAGGTCAGATTACAAATGGGAGCTCGTCTTTGTTATTTTCTCATAGCAATGACACATGCTGGAGCGCAGAGAGGAGGAAATGTTTTCAGGGCCTCAAATTTCTATTCAGCTGCAACAAATGTTCTCATGGGATATAACCTGACCAAATGAAAATAGCAATATTCATACTTAAATACCTAATCTTATTTTATTGTTTTAAGTCTGCACACAAGCTCTTCCCAGTGAGCAAGATCACAAAGGCTGCCATAAGGATTTATAGCAGCAAATGTCTTTGCTCTTGATTATGTTTATTAAAATGTTTCTGCTTTGATTTTGTTGGTGCTACTGAACCAAAGGTCTGGACTTAATGATGCACAGCATCAAACACATTAACCTGGGTCATTTATTCACCATTTTATCCTTGCAAGGCACTTTTTAAGCCACTGCATGTACCGCTTAAAAAAATACACTGAATTAGAGCTCGGTCCTGGCTCTGCTAAGTCTCCCCACAGCTGATAAAACGTTAACAGAAACCTACAAACTGCCAATGAATCTGAAATCAATGAATCTGTATCACAAAAATATCTTCTGGATGCTTTTACATGCCATTCATCAAAAACCTGTAATAAAGCCATTGAATTGTGTCCAAGCTGTAAAATGGAACGTCAAGTTCTCCCCAAAAGACCACTTTCCGTTTGGTAAACAGAAACATGGCCAAAATCTAGTTCTCTGCTTATAGTGTCTGTAAAAGCATTCATAAAGGTGAGTGGGTTGAAAATAATTTCTTTTGGATGTCATTGTTAGTTTTCGCAGATGCCTAAAGGTTGTGAAGAGTTGGAGAAGGTATGAGTTCATTTCTTCCCAGGTACTTTTGACATTAAGATGATGGGTTTTAAGCTGGTTTTACAGTTACTGTTTGTAACGGTAAAGTTTGATAAAGTTTGATAAAGGTGAGTCCAAAAACCAGTTCTGAAAGCATCTCATAGACCTTATTATTCTGGATTAATTCCCTCATGTGCCATGAGTCTGTCTTCTCATTCACCTCTTCTGTACACCAGCAGAAGCAAAATAATAAAAAAAGATGCCACATTGCCACAAAACTCAATTTTAGTTGCAGGTCTCCACTCTCCCCAGAAAAAAGCTATAAATGTAAGGAAATGCAGATGAAATGTGTTCAAAGGAGAAGAAAAAAGTTCATTTTTGCCCCTAGAAAACTGATGAAAAATCAAAGTCTTAGATCCCTAAACCATACAGTATAAAGCTGTTAACAGGACCAAATGAAATTTTCTGACTTGACACGGCCCCAAGGTATGTAAACTTTCCATAGTTCTGGAAACCACATGGACTTCAATCTTTGCTTCCAGATGACGACTGTATGACTTTGTCCAATACATGTGCCTCAGTAAAGAATGTCACCCTGGCAACAGTTTTAGATGGCAACAAATATGCTTAAACAGGTTACAAAATTGAGAAATCCAGAGAATACTTAAAATCATTAAAGAATTGATTATGCACGGTTGAATGAAAACTGAGCAAGCTACAGTATGTGTGTGGATGCAGACTGAATGGTACCATGAAGTGGAGATTATGAGGACAGCTTCCAACTTCAATCATCATCTGGCAAGAATTCACCCAGAAAAGAAAAGTGTCACAATGTGCTACAAAAAAAACCTAATTTAGTGTGAAGAGAGCATGTCTGCTTGAAGATTCTTGACTGAGTCAGACAGCCACAAAGAAAACAGCACCAGAAAAAGTCCAATTAAAATTTGCCCAATTTTTTACAGCTTCCCTTTTGAGTGGGTCTTAATTTGAATAAATTCAAATATAGTCTTGTGTTTTTGCGCAGCTTTTTCTGTTTTGTAGACAGTCTGAATCTGCTCTTGAATTAGTGTCTGAGTTTGCTGTGGAGCTCTGTTGCCTTATACAGCTTTGGGCATGTGCATTATTTAACACAGACTCAATAAATAACAGCTTCCCCTTCAAGGACTAAAGATTTCTAGGAGTAAACACAGATTGCACAAATCAGGCAGTTATTTGATTGGAGCCATTGTACTTTTCAATAAAGTTTGAGTTTTTAATTCAAGATGGTTGAACATGTAATGTCAGTTTGACTAAGAATGAGAAAGAGCAACGACAGAAAAGGATAAAGTTAACCACGATGCTCTGCTGGCCATTTGAAGACTGTGTTTTGCAGGCTATGGCAGGTAATAGAAGGGTAATAGATATGCAGGCCTGAGCTCCTTGTTAGGGCAAGTGGTTAATAGGAACCAGATGTGTTCCAGGTGTGAGGCAGAGTCTGAATGACTTACTATGCAAATCAGGAAGAGTTATCCAGTGTTCCATCTTCATACAGACGATATTGAGAAACTATGAAGACAAATCAAGCAAAGTAGTTCTTGGGAGTCAGCGTGAAACAGCTGTGTGTTTACGTTTGCTGACAGGATTTATTTGTGCATGCACACATGTGTGCACAGTATATCCCGGTGCGTTGACACTTACAAGTTGTGTGTGTGTGTGCTCCTGTATGATAAAACTGATTCACATGAGCATTGCTCTGCAACGCTGTAAGTAAAGTAAAGAGGGCTTCAGAGCATGTCTTAAGCTCCAGCTGGGATCTCACCGCCGTCATCGATCTCAGCAACTATCCAGCAGGATGAAAATATCATATGTAGTATCAGTTACATGGATTCTTCAGATTATTCTGTCACACAAAACACATGCTCGGCCTTTCTATGAGTCGGCCCTGAGAAACCTCATTGAACTACCCATGAATATGCTGCACTTCCTTCAGATTTAGGAGGTTTTACTGTGACACAACTGTACTTGTGTAAAGAAAATGTAGTGGGGGCTGCTGGCGTACTTGAAGGTCCTTTGATTCGATGATTTTAACTAAGCTTTACTCAAAATTACCACCAGCATAGGCTGTCATTATGACACTGTAATCATAGTTTTACAGCCTGAATGAAGAAGTAACTCTTTCAGGTCTTAACCATACCAAAATATACATAAAAATATATTTTAAGTCATCATTAAATGACCTAAAGCTGTTGCTTTGTCATTTCTATTTACTTTAGAAAGATGACATTTCTATGATGAATGTTGGGAAAGTTAAAAAATTCTGGTCCAAAAGTGGAGTAACAATAAATAAAAGAAATATCAGTGCTGCTTGTATTTAGCATGTATCTTTAAGGAATCATTTGAATGTTAATGCACAGTATAAACTAATACGGCTGTCAGTTGTTGCATCTAGTGAATAAAGCCTTTAGCAAGTGTTTAAAGTTGTTTTAAAAAAATAAATAAATATGAGAAACTATATCAGTATCTAACTGCTTTGCTAAATGTCACATAGTAAAAGAGCCAGCTCAAGAAGCAACAAAGAAGATTATGTGGAAGAATTAGGTTATCTGAGTTTTAGTATATCTAGATTGAACCTAGACTTTTTTTTTTTTTTGTGAACAGCCAAAAACCGGATGAAATGTGATTTTTTTTTCTTTCTATATCAGATTCAGATCACATGTGAAGGCCGTTTCAAATCTGATTCCAATCACATTTGCACAGTTGTTTTTCTGACTGATCAGTTCAGTCAAATGGGATTTCAAATAGTCTTCAAACCTTAAGTGTCCGTCGACTAACAGCTAACACGCCTGGACAGTACGCACTGCCGTACTGACACACCCACGATAACAGCTGCCGGAAATAAAGTTGGACACAGAACCGGCAGCCGTCTCTGGTGCATTTTTTTTTTTTTTAATTTTGTATCTTGTAAAAATATTTGCCACCATTTGAGGGAGTAGGAAAGCCAATAAAATACATCTAAGAAGCAAAGGCTTGATGAAGCGAGGCAAAGCCAGAAAACATTTCCAAAAAAGAAATTATTGATGAAGAGCTCAGATCCTTGGACTCGTGCCAAAATAAAGAAGATGTGGTATGTTGCTAAATAATAGGAGGTTGGATTTTAAGATGGTTACTACCTCCCAAATAATAGTTAATGTAGAAATAACACTTAGTACCAAATCAATATACTTACATAAACATCTAAACAAAGTAAGGTGTTCATGTCTGTGCATGTTCAAATGTAACTTTTAAGAGCATGTCAGCATTTGCATTCCTCTTTTCTCACATTTGCAGCCTCAAAATATTTTGGATGAAATTCATATATAACAAATAGATTTGTGTGTCCAAAATGTTAACTGATACTGTATTTGTGTTCCTGTGTGTATCCCAGACAGGAGTGTGAGCTCATCCAAGCTCACTGGGTTCAGCCTGTCACACATCCATCAACACCTAAACAGATGTGTGGCTGTGAGGCTTGGACAGCAAAGGAAAACAACCAGCAGTCACAGCTGGAAATCAAAAGACTGGTGTTTGAAAGATCCTGTTTGGTTGCTGGTGGTTCTCGATAGCTGGAGGTCCAACAGATCTGCTGAGGATCATCTGATCTGGGATGATGTCACGCTCCATGAAACTATTATGGCAGCCTTTCAGCTGGGATACTAAAACATAAAACATAAGCTAAAACATAAATAACTTTTTGTTGTGTGCTTCTTTGGAAAATCTGAACCAAAACTTAACACCAAAGAAAGAAGAAAAAAAAACAAACTAATCTGGACCCTAAAACTTCAAAGATCCCAAACATACAAGATTTAGAAAGAATTTAAAAAATGCCTTTTTAGTCAATAAACATATAGGGTAAGTGAAAAGTTGGAACTCGCTGGTGAGGTTATTTTAAGAGGCTGAAGGCTAATTCAGGTTATGGTTTATGCTTAAAATATGAGGAGCCAGATGTTTAATGGTAAACAGCTAAACCCCCCCCCCCCTTTAACTATTGTGATTCAGGTGGTCTGTGGGGAAACCTGCCTCCTGTGTCTCATCTTGGATCTGTTATCCTCTTTAAAGAAAATACATTTAAGATGGGCTTACTGGAAGGACTTTTTGAAGAGCTGGTGTTCTCATTTTCTTTGACATTTTCAGTGGTTTGTTCCAAGGAATCACGGTGGAAATTGAAACTAAAACAAACACCGGCCAATTCTAAAAAGATCTCTTGGCAGGTAAGTGGACAGATCTATCTATCTATCTATCTATCTATCTATCTATCTATCTATCTATCTATCTATCTATCTATCTATCTATCTATCTATCTATCTATCTATCTATCTATCTATCTATCTATCTATCTATCTATCTATCTATCTATCTATCTATCTATCTATCTATCTATCTATCTATCTATCTATCTATCTATCTATCTATCTATCTATCTATCTATCTATCTATCTATCTATCTATCTATCTATCTATCTATCTATCTATCTATCTATCTATCTATCTATTATGCTCTACAACAAGCATACTTTGAGTAATCGCGTCCATAGAGTCGAGCCGGTTTCCTGCAGACCCCTTTTTCCTTTTTTCCTTTTCTCCTTTCTCCTTTCCTACTCCTTTCATCACACGTAGCGACTGGATATTCCTGCGGGTGTGGGACACTGATCCCTGCCTCTTCCCTCTGGTTGTAAAGACAAAGCTTGAAGATGATCCTAATCTTGCAAATCTCTTAAAAATCCAGCTGTCTCACAGGGTAAATTCTGACTGTTCTTGAAAATGCAGATGTGCATACTTTCTGACAGTAGAGAACTTGATTCAATGTCATATAAAAAAGAAAGACAAAGGGAGATTGATAGACTTACATGAACTGCAGCGTATTTCTGTGTAACGTGTGTCAGCATGTGGACCTGTGGTTGGGGTCTCTGAGCCGTTGCAGTGCATAACAATCGTTTCTCTGTTCTTTCAATGTAAAGCTGTGGGGTGTCTCATTTGTTTTCTCAGTGTCTAAGGAGTTTGGGTTAATAATGGCAGGGCTTCACGCTTAGCCCTTCTTGGACCATAGTTCCTCTGTCTGCTAATGAGACAGTAAAACTCACGGGACAACTTTTAATTTTGAACCATTATGGGACATCTTGGTTGTACATTGAAACCACCGTGAAAGTCTCAAAAGTTGTTATCGTGTAAGTAAATGCGTGTGACTGCAGCTGTGGCAAATCTGATTTTACGTATATATAAATACCAAGGGTCTGAAATGACCCCTTCTCCTGGTTACGTATATCCATACATTTTCAGTCCAAGTTTGTCCGGTGGGAAGAGTTCAAGGACGGGGCCAGTATACTTTTATTCAGTTTTTTTCAACTTCTTCCAAATTTCTCCTTTCTCCAGCTTTAACATCCTAATTTATGTCCGCTGTAGGTTTTTCAGAGTCCTTCTTTTTGGACAATTTAAACTTTAGTGGGTTTTTACATAATGTTGCAAAACCTGAGCAACCAATTCAACGCAGTCTGCCCCTGAGGATGCATTTTCTGTAAATACAAGTAATACTGAACAAAACAGACCGTACACTGAGCAACTGCTTAACCAGCCACACACATGTGAATGTTACGATGTGGTATCATCACATGGTTTTAGCTGTTGCGTAAACAATATATAAACAACATATTTACTAATAGCCTATCTGTACTTTTACCCCCCTTCCTGCAGAAGCTTGTGTTTGTTTCTTGTCATTGTGTAATGTTATGTATGCCAAAGTTTTTTTCTCCTTACATACTCTGACTAAACTAAAACTTTCTGTATCTCCTCAAGAAACAGATTGGTACCATGGGAGTTTTGACAAGCAGCTCAAATCAGAGACCAACCTTTGGCCTCTGGGTAAACAGAGTGTGCTAACTGCCATCCTCAGAGCAGATAAGACAGACTGACTGATAAACGAGGCAGTGGGCTTTTGGGCAAAGGCAAGTCTGCAACCTTAAACAGCCTGAAGAGGTCACAGAGAAGTCAACACTTCTCAGCTGGCCTTGGAGGGGCTATTTAACCAGCTTTCGCACTCATTCAGTGGATGGTTGTCAGACTGGCTGGAGGAGGCACAGATAAAGGTGCTGCTTGCCCACTCAGATGGTGTAAATTAATGGAGACCCCAGTGGGCAGCAGTGTCCGGTCTCCACCCACACCACCTCTCTTCTCTCTCGCCTCACTTTTTCTCTGTTAGGAGGTGCTAACTGCAAACATTCAGCTGAGATAGAAGGAGATACGGGAGCTGAAGCATATGGTCAACTGCCGTCACGCAAGAATCTTTCAAAGAAAAACTGAATGAAATGCAGAGCCATTTGCAACAAGTGTGAAGTTTTTACAGAAAGTCCTGTGACATCGGATATATCTGCTCATCCAGAACTCAAAAACAAATAAACAAAACAGGATGTTTGTTCAAAGTGAGAACTATTTCATCATTGCACACACAGACAATGATGTGCAGCTGTGCAGGAAAGCCAAAGACGGACTCTCCTGTCCTGTGCCCAGGAGCGCTGCTTCAGCTTTTTTCTAGTGCTGGCACGTTTAATACAAATTGAAAACACACATCTATCAGGAATACACAATGATACAAAGGTGGAACAGCATAGATGAGGTACTGTTATCACAAAAACTGTGTATCACTCTGTTATATGCGGGCAACATCTTGAGCATCACATCTACGAGTAAGCAAGTTGCTTGTTTTACAAACTCTTCTCTATCATTTAAAACACAGCTTACTGAAATAGAAGCAAAATTAACTTGTGAATGAAAGCTTACTGATGGTGAAGTGATTGAAAATGAGACATTAAGCGTTATAGCGCTTGGAACTTTTTTCCAAACACAAGCAAATCTAAAAAAGCTTTCTTAAGTTATAGTGATCATTTCACTATTTCGACTGTAACAGTGGGCTACTGTGTCTATGTTTCACAGCAGTCTCTATGGTGCAGCACAGACAAACTGTCAAACTCACCAGTGAGTGATGAGAGAAAACGTCCTCCTGAAGTTTTTCACTTCACACTGAGAGCTTCAGGTTGACTGCAAATCTCAGTCTTCTTTCCCTCCAAAGACCGTTACAAGCAGTCCTGACTGTTTCACGGTTGCTGCTGTGGTCAAGTCCTGAGGAGCCTTGTGAGTTTCTGCCAGAGTGTGTGAGTGTGTGTGTGTGTGTGTGTGTGCAGTCTGGGGAAGAGGTGGTAACTTCCTTTCAAAGTTGGAGACGGAGTGAGTAACAGAGTTTTCTCTCTCCCGGATCCAGTCCACAAGAAGCAGGAAAAGCTGTCGTACTATCCCTCTTTCAAATGAAAAAAAAGAAAAGAAAATAGGAACAGCCTAAAATGGGCAGGGTAGAGGAAGAGGGGAGGGAGGAAAGCTGTGGTGTGTGTGTTGTGGCTTGGTATGGGTGTGTAGGGGGTCTTTCCCTTTACCGTTAAGGAAAAATGAAAATTACCCAAAGTTTTACATGTAAAGGACTATGTGACAAGAAAAACAATAACAACAAACATGATAAAAACAAGCATGTCACATGTCTATGAATAGCTGGAGTATTACTCATTTTTCTTTTCTTCTTTTCTTCTCTCACCAAAACATCTAAATCCAGGATTGGAATAAGTGAGTAGCAGTAGGGAAACATGTGTGTGTTTTTTAAGTTAACTTTCACTTTATTTTTTTTTACAACATGACGATGATCTGTTCTTTTCTCATGACAGTAAACGTGAAACCTTTACAGAGTCAAAGAGGGCTCTGTCAAAATTTACTCAATGTATCAACAACTGAACAACACTAACTGATTTGTTTCTTCAGTTTCATTGATAAGTAGAGCTTGGCACAAGAAATACACATAATGCTTCCAGATGTTTTTGCTCAAAGTAAGCATATGTACAGAGAACAGAATTGGTCCCAGTCCAGAACCTTGTGGAACACCATAAATAGTCTGTTATGTGTGGAAGACACATTATCTCTGTGTTGATACTTAAATCTACAAGATTAATATGAATGCAGGGACTTTGACACTGTCCAGTCCCCATGTCAAATTTAATTGGCTCACACTAATGTAGCAGGAATTTGTTTAGCTGATGCTTCGGTCATCGTCTATAAAGTTAAATTCTTCTAAACTTCTGATGGAAAAAAGGCTTCCAATGCTACTAAACAGACCCACAATACAGTTGTGCAATGCTTGACAACATATCATTCAAAGTTTATGGACAACAACACATACATGGGAACCAGGTGCAAAGCCAGTCCATAGTAGTACTTTTTGGGGACTATATGCTTTCCTATCCATATGAAAAGATCTTGCAGGTCTTTTAAAGCTGAAGACCTGCTAAGATACATTGGAAAAACTCTCAGGTTTTTGGAAGATACTCAGGCAGGGTTACAGATAGTAGTCTAGAAGGTAATTATCTTTATGCAGGATGTTGTTCCATTATTTCCTAGTGGGAGAAAAACCTTAAGCCAGAGTGTGAACAAGAAAAACTCCCCTTTAAGAAGGAAGATCCCTTGAGCAGGACCTGGATAATAAGGGGGACCCTCCTGTCGAAGACCAGCCGGGTAGAGCAGGAAAAGGGAGATCAGAAAGCGCTAGAGAACTAGATCTCCTTGCTAGATCAATCAGTTTGAGGTTGAGCCGCTGTTCGGTGCAGTTCAGCTACTGCTCAAAAGCCAAATTCAGTGCTTATCTTTAGCAGAGAAGAGAGGAGGCTCACTTCCGGGACACTTCTCAGAATCACCATGTTGCTTCTGGTGGAACCACCCTCAATGAGAGTGGACTGTGAAGCTTCTGCAGCTGATGGGACCTAGCGCTTGGGGTTTGAGGGAACAAAAGACTGCATTGATAGGTCTTGTTCATGAAAGTGGATCACATATGGATGAAGACTAAATGAATCCACGGGCAAAAGGCTTAGGTCAGTTTGTGGCACTGATCACTGAATCATTCTGAATGATCGATGAATAAATAAACTCTGAGGAATAATACATAAAAATACATAAAAATGTAAATGTCGCTTTCATTTATATACCAACATATTGGAGTTTTGTTCTCCTCTGTGTGCAGCTTTAATTAGACTAGAACATGGCAAACATGTAATCACAAATAATATGTCAGCTGCTGTGCTGGAGGAGCTGACAAACTAATTACAAACAGCTGTGAGCTGAAAGAAAAAACTGAGTATCTGGCTCAACAAAAAAAAAAATGTCATCAATAACAGATCCTACAATGAGTTGACCCTGGCATGTCAGCCATTCAAATTCACAGCACACACTTTGCAAATGGTTTTACTGCCAACGTTTCCTGAGGTGTACTCCATTTCAGTCGGCTCAGCTGTAAATATTCCAGGCCACCATGCTCCGCTTTGACCAGATTTCATTAGAACCATGTACTTGGGAGGGCACGGCGACATTTTTTATTAGTGCTGCTCGAACTTTTATGAGGAAAACAGGGAAGAATAGCTGACGTGGTGAAATTAAAAGTTCATTTTACTCTTTTGGAGGGTCAGTGCTGGAGCTGCTGCACCCTGCTGTACAAAAGTGCAAAAGTACATCTTGGTCTGGATCCCACATGTTTTACCCATTATCCTGCATGCTAATGTGAGCAGCCTACCCGTGAAAATCTCAGGATACACTCTCTTCAGCTGATATTTTATATTAATGCACCCACAGGATTTTCAGGCTCATCACTCCAAATACAACATCCTCCCACCGCCCCCCTCTCTCTCTCTCTCTCTCTCTCTCTCTCTCTCTCTCTCCCTCTCTCAACTGTTCCCACTCGTCTTATAAATCTTGAATGCAAGCAAAACAAAAATAAGACCCATCTCTCCCCTAACCAACACTGTCAGCCCCATCAATGATGAGGAGGTATGGAAATAGCAAAGGGTTTGGGGTAAAACGCTGTCCTTTTATGCCAAGATTTAAATATTTGTCTGTACTGCATCAGTGATCACATTCCTAGCAGTATCTCTTCATAGTTGGCAGACATCCACTTGTCCCTGGGGGTGATTTATTCTTCACTTGGTCTGAGAAGGGTGGAACATGTTAGTGGTAGGTGAATGAGTGGAGACACAGGAAGGAACAAACAGAAGACGCAGATAGAAAACGCAAATAAGAGGGAAGGAGGTAAAAATTAGGCTTGGAGAGAAATGACAGAGGTATAATTACAGGGCACCTATTACTTTCAGGGTAGGCTTTTCCTGGATAATGTCAGACAAACCCAAGCCTGCCAGTGCAGCGTTCAATGTAAATACACAGCATATGATAACCCTCTGCGGAGGCGGAAACAGGCTGGGATATCTGCTTGATGACTGGGGAGGGTCTGCCTGCAGGTGGGAAAGGATGAAACAAGAAGTGAGCATTTATGTGTGAAGACTGTAATGGATGTGAGATTTAAACAAGACAGCACTCGTCCACAAAGCTCACCGCCGGCCTGAAGTCAGGTTTCACAGCAACACTGGCTAACCACAGCATTTAACTCAGATTAATATTTGTTGTGCGTTTCATGAAAGGGTTGCCTCGCCCCAGTCATTTTCTGAAGGTTGCCATGTGCAGCCTTGTGTTGGTGCTCCACCAGGTACCACACACAGGCTGAGTGAAAGAACAGTAGATGGAAACATCTGATGAAAGACTGGGTTTGGCTTGGTGAAAACAGGCTGAAACAAAGAGTAGAAGCACTTACTCGACAACATCAAAATCCAACGACAACACAACCCATTTAGAGGAAAACACATTTTTGTTAATGAAAAACAACTATCTGATAACTGAGATGATTATAATTACATTTTTGTCCTTCTGAAAACAACCTCAGAGAAACAAAGCACCAGTCACAGATGACTCATGTCCCTGCCGAAGACTGAAGTGAATATCTGTGGAGAATGCCCCGAGAGAATTAGCATCATTCTTGCTGAAAACACATCAGAGAGCAAAAATGGGTCATGAGAAACAATGTCATGTAAGAGTTCTGAAATGAAGGGAAAAAACTGCAGAAAGAATGAGTGAAGACGAAAATGTGTTTCTCTGACACCGTTAATGCAGGTTGTCATCCAGCTTGTCATGGTACGAACACTTTGGCACTGACAAACTGCTCATTAAAGCTTCTTTGGCAGGTCTGTAGATGGATTTAACAAATTTCTGTCCTTTCAGGTACGCCCCACACCTTCTTTCCAGTGCATGAAAACACATGTTTGTGTCTCTGGCCCCTTTGTGCCCCTCCATAAAATGTGCACTGGAGCTATCTGCCAGCAGAAACTACTTTATGGTGCAGATGGGAGCTCTTGAGCACGCTGTTTAGTTTCTGATCATAAGTCTAATCACTTTTCCACTCCCTGTGAATGAAATAATGTAACACATGCACTTTTCTATGTGTGCTCACATTGACGTCTACAGAAGAACTAGGATGTACTGTATTTAATCTTTGCTGCGCTTCCCGCATTCACTTATATCTTTCATAGTTTTTTTCCACTATGAAGGGTAACTCTAATACTGATACTGATACTCATGTATTTATTTGTGTATCCTCTTATTGCTGTCAACATCAACCTCTTCAGTTGCCTGTTTCTAAAACAATGCTGGCCACCACTCTGACTCTTGTACTGCAGAGCATGAATAAATGCGTGTAAAACATGCTAGACAACCTAAACCATCTGCTTTGTTTCAGACTCAACATGCTTGAAAAGATTGCTGAACATCTTGGAAGGTGGCTCTCCTGAGCCGCCAGAAATGCCCGTTTGCAACACTGGACATTTTGCATTCAGATGAACCACCTTAGTTCTGTATTAGCAGCTTACAGGGGCTGTTTGAAAAAGGTTCCTAGTTGGAAAATCAACTGGGATGCAGAAAATTTCCTTGTTTACAGTTTATAAAGTCACGAGAACCTCATTAGAGCCAACTTCAAAATTCAACAAAGTTGCATCATGAATAAGAAGTTATGATATTTGTACTAACTCTTGCTGACCAGCTCACTTCTACATACAGCAGCCTTCTGTTTGACCTTCACCAACACATCCGGTGTTTGTATTTCCAAATTGCAGCATTCTAAATTATTAACAGGTTGCATTTTTAAAAATAGCTATGCTGGACAATGAGCCCACGATTCAGAAAAATCTATTTTTTTCCTACTTGCATATGGAACAACTTGTGTTTGATTTGCTTCCCAGCTCCCAGCTCTTACTTCCAAGGCACATGGATTTTCCTTTCACAGCCTCATTTGCCTGGTTAATGTTGCTTCAAAATGACAGGTCAGGGGTTGCAGGTGGCGTTGTCATGATGATCAGTGAAACATCCCACTTACGTTTAGGTGGAACTCCATGTAGGAAACAAAGTGCCTATTATCCATACCAGGTAGTGCTTAGATGTACCATACAGTGTAATAATATGGTCCAACAACGCCTTTGATAATATATCTATTTCATCTTTGGAAGACCACTGATTCAAATATAATTTGAGAACCATTTTTGTGATATGGGCAAAAAGAAGAGTTTTGTGAACTCTTCCCGTAAACCCTTTTAACTAATCAGGCACAAATAAAAACAAAAATCTGATGTAAAGTCTCAGGCATGTGTATTTTATGAGACAAGATAAGATAAGATTCAACTTTATCAATCCCCAAGGAAATGCTGGTGCCGGAGAATGCAAGGGTAAGTGGAAACATAAATAAATAAAAAATGTATAGATATACTTTAAGTAAATAAAGTGAAATATAAAAAAATCTGCAAGACATAGGAGAAGAAATAAAACATACAGTTGAACTAGAGTGATAAATAAAATAGTGTAAACATAAGGTAGACATATGCTCTGAATCTTAAAAAAAAAGGGATAAAAATGTAAATATAGTGTATTATCTCATATTTTAGAGCAGAAGCATGCAGGAGGTTCATTCAGGTCTGCAGTCAGGAGACATTCACAGTAACATCTCCGTCCAGGCCAACAAAGTTCTGTTTTTTCATTTCAAACCAAATCATGAGATGTCTGAATGACTGAACCAGAGGTTACATTTGTGATTGAAGCTCTGTTTGTGCAGCACACAGTATCTTCCTATGGTCGTATATTATCTCACGGAAAAACAGGAATGTTGATTCAAAAACTGTGGCAATGGCAACCATCGATAATTCTCTCTCTCTTGCTGGCCCGTCACTGACTTGTTTGCACATCTATACTTTAAAAAGAAACAGATGGGCTCATTTGTGAAAGACAGCCATCCATGTGAGAGGAAGAATGTACATGCCCACTTTCTTTGTGCATATAAACAGGATTACACGTAAAACTATAGTATTATGCTTCTGGCCTCCGGTATGGATGTCAAACGGATGAGGTGAGGAATCCTAAAATTCTGATAGGAACAGGACTAGAGTTGGTCTGTTCCTACTCAACATATACTGTATAAAAATGATAAAAACTAATAATGAGGAGGCGTCCATCAGTTTTGGCACTAAACTAACTCAACTAACTATGTTACCAGTATCTGAGCTTTTAAAACCACGTCAAAGGTTATTAAACCTGAATTGAAAGGAGATTGTGTTTGGTTTTTGGTTGGAAGCCTTTGACAGGAAATAGTTGGGTTGCACAGAAGCAATCCATCCACGCAAATGACAATGACACCAGTGTTCGAAAAAGGCCCCGGGGTCCACCTTCTCTCCTGTCTGTCACTCAACACAGAGGGGTTAACACAGGAAGAGAAGAACACTGCAAAGGTTTAGGGGTGAGATGAGATAAACATCTCAACACCTTGACGAATCAACGCAGTGTTCTTGACCTCCTCAGTTAAACTTCCCCAATCTCTCCATCTCCTCCACTCATCCGACTCCAAGAACTTTCGCTTCCCCTCGCAACCCTCACGTTTTTCGTACTAAGCTTATCGCTACAATCATCCTGCTGTCAAGTGAGCTACCAGTACTTTAAATAATAAGAGAGCCATTTCACTCTTCACAGCATTCCTCTGAGAACAAGAAATAATGTGCTTTCTTTGGCATGGAACCATGTAGCATCACAAATGAAGATGGAAAATTCCTGCACATGCGCTGTCGGATGCAGCCTGTATCATCATTTGCATTTGGAACGTTTCCATCTCCAGTGATAATTTGATGTAATGAGAAATACCATCAAAAAGTCCCAGCTCATTCAGTCCACAATGACTCTGTTGTTTGCTCTGGTGTCTCTGACCTTTGAACCAGCAGCCTGTCTGCTGCAGTGACAAGATAATGTGTCTTCACAAGATGGATCATAAAAATTCACAGGATAAAAATAGTTTTCTCAGATGCCCAACAGATGTTGTCGGCATTATTTTGGTTTATTGACTTAAACAGGGTTTAAGCTGAGATGTGTAATTCATGCATGTGAAGCTCATTGTTAACCAGTCGAGCTGAACCCGGTCCTCCCTGGGTCTGGGAGGTTTTGTGCCTTCTGTTTTACTTTCTGAGGTATTAGCTGAGTTTTTTTTTTTTTTTTTTTTTTTTTTTTTTTTTTTGGTGTTTGGTATTTTCATTCTTTATTTTCAGCTGTTGTTGTTTTTGCACTACAATGAATGTAAAGTCATATAGGTCATAATGGTGTCATAAAAAAAAAGAGTGTAACTGAGCCAGAGACCAAATAAGAATAAATCCTAATCAGTCAAAAAAATAAAAAAAATAAAATAAATAGCAGAGGTGCCACTGTGTCGCTTTAAACATGTACAGCAAATTTTAACATGAGTCTTAGTACTTTTATCCACAAAAGCAGTTATGCATCTCACACCACACACTGCTTTTGCAAAAATGTACCCTCATATAGGCCCATGCATGTTGCTGCCTCTAAATTAAAGGCCAAGAGAAAAATATCAATTTATACTGCATCACCTGTTCACCAGGATTTTACACAATGTAGAATCACACACACACACACACACACACACATGCTCACACACGGTTGGACATGGAAGACAATAAAATACAGTGCCAGGTCCATTAACACCAGCAAAACCAGCAGCAGTGTTAAGGTTTCTTAGCACCTCGAGTTTGATGGAAACAGGCTTCATCAAGGCTGCTGTTCTCTCATGTCTTGCCAGCCACTCACAGTGCCCTTCAAAGTGTCAAAGTATGTCAAAAATTATGATTCAGGCACAAGCATAGGTGCTTTATAAGATGACTTAGACAAAATCATCACATCAGGTCCTTCTGACACACTTTAATGATGATAGGAGTCAAAAAAGGACATTTTTTAGAGTGATTGAATATTGTTTTGGGTCTGGTGGATACGAAGTCAGTTTTATAGGTGAAACAGTTGATTTGCACGACTCCTAATCTCCATTTACTCTCATTAAATACAGTGAAACATAAAATGTTTTGCAAGCATCACAAGAGTTAATGCACTGCTTCACAGAGCGTGACCATTTCACTTAGGCAATGTTTCTATCACCTACGCTGCTCACATCTAAACATTCGCAAGGCTGCCGAGCAGACCACAGCTGAAAAGGCTCTTTTATAAACTCGTCTTCCTTTGCGTGTTTAAGAAAAGCTCTTTGTGTGTGTGCAACACATGGAAACTGTGACTGACCAAACCCCCTCTGACAGTCTTCAAGTGTTGCTTGAAGACGCTGAAGGGGTTAAATCCTGCAGTGGATTACTCTGCAGACTCGGGTTAGGATTCAGCAAACAGGTTTATTATCAGCCTTTCACATTAATTCACCTTCTAACTGCCAGGGTGCAGTGAACAACATCGAGCGGAGAGGAAAATGGTCAGTTGCAGTCCAAGATAATGAATAATTATTTCCACTTCTGGCCACCTCTGCCTTCAGAGCCCCTCCTAGCAACACCAAAACTCCCCAACTGTTTACACATGAGACATAATCATGGACTTTCTTTGGCAGAGAGCTGTAAAAGATGCTAAATATATACCCCAAATTAAGTTTAAACAATGCTGCACTGTGTGGCTTCCTTCGTGAATGCACTTAATTGTTGATTCAAACACTGAAACTCTGATTTCCATTTTTACTCTGAACCAAAATTAAAGTCTAAGATGTATCTCAGTGTCTAATTGTTAAAGAATGGCCTTTTTGTTAAAGCTAGGAAAAAATCCCATGATGCAAGAAAATTTTAAATATATTCATTCATATGTTCTCAGATTCACAAAACACGTGTAGTGTCAGATGACACGGTAATGAAAAGCCGAGCTGCCAGTGCAGGAAAATTGCAGCCGGTACATTTCTAAGATTACAGCTGTTTGCACAGAGCAGCAGAGATTACTGTGGAGTATACGCGTACCCACAAACACTTACACAGTATCGCATTTGAGGCTGAGAACAGCAAGAGCTGTGATTATGGTTTGACAAAGGCTCCAGAGCGAGATGGAACCAGTTTGGTTCTCCATCTTCCAAACACACATTGATCCAGAGATATATAGAGAAACATAGAAAACAGTTGTTAACTGGCAAAATAGCAGCGTCGTTGATGGCTGCCACATCGAAAATATTCTGGTTCTTCAACTCTAAATGCCGTCCCACCACTTCCACCACCACCACCACTACTGCTGATCTGGTATTTCTTCCCTGTAAGTTCCAGCATTAAAAAACAAAGAAAACACAAGAAGCAAAACAGATGCTTTCCAAACACTTTGATGAAAATATTCACCAGAAAGACACAAACACACAATCAAACATCAATGAAAAAACAGAACAAAAAGAAGTAGAAACAAGGCATAAGGTCTGTGACGGACCTGAAGGTGGTGGTTGTTTTCTAAAAATATATTCATGAATAACAAAAAAAAAAAAAAAAAGACATTTGAAAAATACTATCAAGAAACCAAATTGTTTCTGCTTGTAATTTTTAATTAACCTCAGGAAATGCAGCAAAGAACAGATCCCCAGCTCAACTTGATATACTTTCAAAAAATGAAAAAGAAGTCTTTCTTGACACCCTCACCCACCCGTCCTCACTAATTCCCATATTCCACAATGAACATGTTGCACCACACATGTTGCCAACAAACTGCAGTGTGGCTGCCCTCGGGGCTTTTCAGAGGTACCCATTTGGTTTACACATAAACAATTTGAGCTCTCCAGGCTGCAGTTGCAGGCTGTTTTAACTATTTCTGATCCACAATGCACAAAGAGACCAGAAACATGTTTGAAAGGAAAACCCGCCAGAGCAGTTATAAGTCTCAGTCCCTCGTGGGTTTATTAGGATAATAATTGGCTTGTTTGTATAAGCAAGGGATGCTTAAACACTTCCAAATACATTTCTGTCTGTTCTGTGTGTAATGCCTCACACTTTTCACCAATTTATTATAATTGAGATGTAACACATTTCCTACACATCTGCAAAGCATTTATCTGCAACTAGTCTCATTCCTGCAGCTGGATGCTGATCCAGAATTCAGTTTTGAAATGACTGCAACTGGAGCGAATGTGCATCATGTGGTGGACATGCAAAGAAAGTTGGAAAAAACCTAAACTTTCCGGATACTTTCCATAATTAGAAACAACTTTAGTAGTAGATACAATATGAAAGGTTGCTGATGCTTTCATATGGCTTCTTAGCTATGCAGTTTGTAATGATTTGCTTTACAGACATGACTTAATTAAAATTCATCTTTGCTTTCTGCTTTTGTTGGTTTTCAGACCATCAGGCTGAATTGAAGTCATTGTTGACTGATAGCTTTATCGGTCAGCACTGAATACAGCATAGCTCTAGCTAAATCCTAACAAAAAATACTTTCTAGGTGGTTGTTCCAGTTGGACACATGCAACAACGCTGCCCTCAGTTTTGCATCATTTGCAGGTCGGCCTGAACAGATGACGCGTTTCTCCAGCTTGCTACGCATGGAAACGCATGGAAACAGGGTTCATAACACTGCCAGGAGAGGCAGAGAATGGCTTCTTCATGAATGTTATCACAAACTTGGCTGAAACCCTGCTGGTATTCTTTTCTCCACTTTGTTTTTTACCTTGCTTGTGGCTTGGCGAGGTGTTTTGTCAGGGCATTCATAACAGGCCTGCAGCCTGAAGATGTGGGCCAAAGAGAGTCAGCAGCATGAACGCAGCTGTTAGACAGCTGCCACACCATTTCTCACCGTTTGATGGACTAATTTCATCTTCTGCATGGATGTAGCATCCATCCTAGTATGCATGTTATTCATACACCAAGGATGTCGCCCCAGTTTCGCCTCCGTTACTGCCTCCCAAAGCTAAACAGAGGCATTACAGTGGCAGAATGAACCCTGTTCCTCTTCTGTGTGTTTCACACATCACGACTTGCTGTGTGGATGGAGCTTCTGTCTTTCAGACCAACAGTCCCCTCAAATGATTCCAGATTGATCCACTGACTCCATCCGCTGTTCACCACAGTCCCCCCCTTAATAAAAACACTGCTACTAGACCATGTATGCACTTTTACAGACACCCAGTGTGTCTTATTAGATCTGAGCTTGAACTATCTGACAGAACTTAACACGAAATACCAGCCCTCATTTTCATTTATGACTGCTGAGAAAAATCTGAAACAAAGTAGAAATGTGTCAAAAGCTGTTTTATGCAATAAAGCAAGATTATTTAATGTGTGTGAATAATGGCAAGAATAGGATATCAACAAACAATTCAAACCGACAGAATTACACTGGATTGGGCAACTATGAACGCTGTGTAATCTGTGTTGGATGGTTGGTTAAAAAAAACAAAAAAAAAAGCATTTTGAGTAGTTGTTCCTAAATGTTGCACGTCAATGTCATTATTCAATTTTTTTACTCCGTCTTATGAACATAGAGATCACAGGGGAAGGCTGGAGGAGTGTAATCCAGGTAAGAGCTGCAGTGCTGCAGATCGGGAGAAACACCGCTGAATGTCGAACTGCAGGACGAGACCCAACAGGCCAAAACACAGAGCAGAGAGAGCAGATGTGACAGGGGAACCGCGTGGTAAATCTTTTTGGCACACCTGTGAGAATCACCTTCTTTTCTGAAATGTGTCTAGTAAAATACTAGATTACCTTGACAACCATGTGAATAAAACATGTGGATTTTTAGTGTGCAGCACGGTGGCTTAGTGGTTAGCACTGTTGCCTCACAGCAAGAAGGTTCCCGGTTCAATTCCCGGCCCGGTGGGTCTTTCTGTGTGGAGTTTGCATGTTCTTCCCGTGCTTGCGTGGGTGTCCTCCGGGTACTCCGGCTTCCTCCCACAGTCCAAAAACATGCAGGGTAGGTTAATTGATCTTCCTAAATTCTCCCTAGGTGTGAATGTGAGTGTGATTGGTTGTTTGTATGTGGCCCTGGATAGACTGGCGACCTGTCCAGGGTGTACCCCTGCCTTTCGCCTGATATGCGTCGGGATAGGCTCCGACAGACCCCCGTGACCCAGAAACGGATAAAGCGGGTACAGATAATGGATGGATGGATGGATTTTTAGTGTCCTACACCCTTAAGAGTAAATGAGATAACAGGGAATAGGCGTTCATCCACACCAACATGAGCGTCTCACACGCGAATACTAGCACTGTAATTACAGCAGTCCGCACCCACTTTAGATGGTACAAATGCTCACTTTTGTCCCTCTGAATCATTCAGGCATCTGCTTCCTGTTTGCCCCCATCCCAGAAGCTTCACTCCATGAAATCACTCAACACCGCAGCACTTCCTCTCCTCTGCCCTTCCATCCTGCTGTCCCCCTCTGTTAGAAACTGTTGACTCATGGTCGACTAAATCAACAATGTCAGAACAGAGGCAGCCATGTGGACTGTGGTCAGAGCTGAGGCCTGCGGGTCATTTACCTCTTTACCGGAATAATCCCCTGCAGTTACAGTCAACACGCTGACACTTGTGATAACAAAGTGAGCTGCTTTTCATTTGAGAACAAGCACTTTTACAACACTGCGCAGTCAGAGGAGCAAAACGGTGTCAAAAGCACATGAAGAGCTTGTATTTTTTTTTTACCAGAACAAGTTTGTCACATGTTCTGTTTTTATGACCAAGGGGTTTTGAGGTAGCAGATGTTGTTTCCATGGTCTGTTCTCAGAAAACTTGCCTGCTAATAAATGTTGCTTCCCTTTCTTTGAATTGATGTAACAGTGCAGCAGGAAATCTATCTGGTTGCAGGCCAGCGGCTCTACGCCAGAGCAAGGGTGTTGTCGAAAGTGTTCATGCATCTCCACTACATGCATTCAGATATTTTTAGCAAACAGGTGAAGTAGTTAATGATTTGCTTCTTCCAGTGAGGACCTGGAGCAAGAGCAGACATGCACAAGACAGATGTGTTTATGAGCACAGTCAGTCCATATCAAAGCACGCGCCGTCTCAGATTTCTTACTTCAGGCACTGCACAACTCAAAGCATGGGTTCATGAACCACTGCTTCTAAGCATGACAGCAGTACACTGCAACACAGACAGGTCAAAGACAGGCTGTATACTGTATTTAATTTTAATAAATTATGGAGAGCGAGAAAGCGAGAGAGAGCGAGAGAGAGCGAGAGAGAGACTCATCTTAAAAGCTTAAATCTGAGCTTTACTGATTTATGAAATCCACAATAAAAGTCCAGTCATGAAATTCTTGCTGAATTCTTTTATTATTCGTGCACCAAATAGGAGCATCATTAAATAAATAATAGAGATCAACACCTGAGAAGTCCCAGACTGTGATGCATGTCAAGATGTACTTCATGCATAATAATATTATACATGACACATGTATAAAAGTACTTCAGCAAACCTGACAATGAGTAAATGCGATCATGGCAGGCATATGTGCTGCGTTCATTCCTGAACTCCCCCAGTGACAGGGGAATGCAAAAACATGACTCCTTTGGAGTGGAAACCATCTGCTCCACTTGTAATCAGCCTGTGCAGGGTCAGGGTGTTTACACTGAAGCTGCATGCTTGAAAGAAAACCGAAAACAAAAAAACATGCAGGACATCATAAATCAGCTTCCTGTTCAAACCCCCACAGTTAATGCGGTGATAGCAGAGTGTGATGCTTATCACTGATGAAATGAGAAATGTGTAATGTGGGAAACTACCAGGCTGCACACGTTACCAGCGCTCATGTGGATCTTTTTCACTTTGCAGTTAGTTGTGGAAATTTCAAATGTCAGAAAGCAAAACTCTTGGCCTCTTTAATGTGACTTATGTGTAATAGATGAGTGGAAAAATGAGCGATGAGGCTTTGAATTTTTATGTGCTGAACCTCACACCTTTTGTTGTTTTTTTTTTCCAATGAGTGAAATATAATAAACGTCTCTTCACTCCTTGGAGAGAATGAAATTCCACAACTGCAGCTGTTGCGTATGACAAAGCAGGTAAAGGAGAAGTGCATAATTCCCAGCGTCCCAGACCATGCAAGCCGCTCTCACATCACGCACTCTCCTGCTGTTGTTTTTAGATCAGAAATCTCCTGAATTCAATCTGATGAAAGCAGCATTAGCTGTAACGCAAGGACGCAGTCGGTGGATTTACAGGAAATTAAACAGACGGAGGGAAATATTCCCCCAGCATAAAATAATGACGATATGATCATTTTTCTTTGTGGACTCCAAGTCAAACATTTCTCTCTGATTAGGCTTCTACATTGAGCAATAATTAGATTTAGAGGTCTGAAATTTAATTCATTATTTGGAGAAGATCTACAATTCCAGCTGCACTTTTTCTTCTTTTTTTTTTTCAAATGGACTCAAACGTTTTTCTCACACAGCCTTAAAAACTGAAGCCAAGTTCTTGTTCAGCATCTGAACAATATTTATGATTCAGGTATTTAAAGATATGAATTCCAAATGCAAAATTGTATCTTTAAGTAAAAGGGTCTTATTAAAAAATGCTCAATATTTTGTCTACCTGTAAAGACAACCCTAAGCTCAAGTTTTGTCTTTTTTCTAAATATGAAAACAATGAATTTTATTGCATTTCACATATATATTGTTGTATTTTGTAGTTTTTGTTTGATACACTTTGAAAAAAGATAGCTGGTCTTATTTTGGAGTACAATATGATGTATTTCTGTCCATCCGTGGTTGTTTACCTTCAACATTTTTAGCCCACGTTGCGTTGACTCATTGTTGTGTCATTCTCAGCATCTAAAAATAGAAGCTACAGCTCAGTTTGGCTGGACAGTTACAGTGCAGGAGGTTATGTTTTGCCTGGAAGCTCAGAAAGAAGAGCTTGACTACTCAGTTCACCCCAGAGCGTACTGACGAGAAAAATAAACCATTACAACCTCAAAAAGTATTCACTGGAGGCACCATTTATAGGTGTTTGTGTGACAGAGAGTGGGAGATATGTTGCATGCAAGTGTTTGGGAATAATAAAACATCTGGAAGTCCTTAAAATAAACTGTGTCAGTTTTGATACATATTTGACCATAAAAGCAAGAACATTTTAATGATTTTTTTGTGCTTCACAACCCTCTAAGAGTGGACGATGATGATAACTGGAACCGAGTGGTGGAGCTACCGGTTTAACATTTAATCCTGAAAATATTCGCACCTAAGTCTGCCAACAAAACAGAGACTTTGTGTATAATGTGACAATTAAGCTGCATTATGGTTCTTTTTATAGCAGTTTTACAATATATGGGGGGCATTTAAAGAAAGAAGTCATGGGAAATATGGGAGTTTATGTTTATCTTTGAGGAGAGAATAAGGGTGACCTCTCAAAGCACTGAGTGACATTTCTAAAAAAAAAAAAAAAAGCCAGTTCTTGAGGAGGCTTGAGAGGGATAAATAAGGCAAAAATATTTGGGTTTGTAAAATAGCTACGAGTATAAAAGTAGTGCTGCCTGCTTATCTTCTAAATGGGCAGATAATCCGTCACCTCACATACGCATTCAGTAAAGAATGCCGGGGGCAAAAATCTGGGTCACAGAAAAGTCCTTGATCAACCTAACAGCTCCGACTCAGGAGTTTGATGAGAAGGAGCCCAGATGAAAGGAGGTCAAGAAGATGCTCAAGTGAGCAAGAACCAAATCAGCCCCAGAAGAAAAATGTAAATAGCAGCAATCTCTGGACGATGCGGACTCATCCCCGGCTCAGGATAGAAATCTATACATGATTCGTTTCTGCAAAACTGTTACTCTGTGGAAAATGAGTGTAGCTACTCTCAATCAACTTCCCTTCACTAAAATATCTACTATACGTTACTGTGGTAAGAACTGCCCAAACAGAGTGAATATGGCACATGAATAACCAATTATTTGCATATTGTACGATCCCACTGGTCAGGCATTTCAATCATTGTTAGCTTATCATGTTGCAGATTATCTGAACAGTATTGTGCAGCTGAAAGAACTGCGTTACTTTCAGCTGGACCAGCAAGCAAAGCATGTCTTGTCCCTTTTTAGGGGTTGCCACTGTGGATCACCATCGTCCTCATGTTGATTTTGCATCGGTTTTACATCAGTCGCCCTTCCTGACGCAACCCTCTCCATTTTCTCTGAGCATAGGATCCACTATGACAAAACAGACATCTAAAGTGTACAGTCAAGGTGAACTTGACACTTCTTCAATTAAAAATCACTGAATCCTCTCTAAAATTTTCCCTGCGGAGTTTGGAGACTAAAGTCAAGCCATTTTTTGTGGGTGGGATTCTGTGCCTTTTCATGATTGACTGTCAACAACCATAGAACTGGTTTTAGGTTGAAGCGCAGCTGAAACCACTTGGCCCAGTGATGCCACTGATGTTGTTGCTATGCAACATCTTCAGAGCTATTGTGAAGCCTTCGGGGGGGGGGGGGGTTATGGTTTATTAATGCTTGATGCACCCATCATTACACTAACCAATTGTGACATCAATGCAGTGCATACAGTAAGCATCTCATTCATAAACAGACTTATACAACATTTAAAAAGAACTCTTTCCCTTTTAAGCACCAACAGATGTTTTTGTAAATTCAAAACATCTCCAGCTTTTCTGATTTTTTTAATGAGCTTTTGTACAGAGTTCTACTGAGACTGACCTCTTTTCAGCTTTCCTTTCCAACTCTGTTTTTATTTTTCAAAATCAGAAATTGGGCTTCTTGCAACAGGCTAAAAAAATGAAAATAATTTGCTACATGACCAGCTGAGACAACAGCAAAGCACCCAGCGACCCGACGCCTGTCGCAGCTATGAAAATGACACCACCACACAGCAAGAACAGCCCTGGAGGAAACACGCAGGTGGTACAACACTCATACACATAACTGCAATTAAACCTAACAGGTTTACTTATAAGCTGTAAGTTATGTTTGTCTAAATTCACAATAACTATCATATTTTTTATTTCAAATGTTGACAGGTTGCATAGATACCCGTTTAGTTGGATCTCCTTGCAGCTCTTCTATCCTAATGTTGACCTTCATGTATATTTTGCGTAGTTTTACAAACGGTTACTGTCACAGATGTAGTTTTTAACCGTCGCAAAGTACAAAGGCTCAGGTCAAAAGGACCCAAGCCAAAGTGAAGGCTCTCAGAGGGCCTGCCTATCCCTAGTGCCTTGCAATAAACTAAATAATTTAAAAAATCTGGTTTGCATTTCCAAACACACAGAGCTATAACTCTCCGATTGTTGTGCGTGCGTGCGTGCGTGCGTGCGTGCGTGCGTGCGTGCGTGCGTGCGTGCGTGCGTGCGTGCGTGCGTGCGTGCGTGATTGCGTGTGTGTGTTTGTTTACTACCCATCACCCTGATTATTTCAGTTTCCTATAGTTTGAAGTTGAATAAACTTTGTCCAGTCTTTTTTTATCTCATTTATCTTCATTAACTACATGGGACCCAAGTCATCAACTGATATGTGATTAAAAATTGCAACTTAAAAGGCGATTAAATCTAAATCAAGCACAAATAGGGCACAAAGTCAAAATGTTCTCAGAGCTGAAATGACTCCCATGGTATCTGACTTCTGTTAACACAGGAAGAGATGTTATCTCAGTAATATTAAAGCCTCTCAAACTGTTCTTTATCCGTGTTATTTCAGTGTACTTTGCAAAGTACAATCTGCGTCACTCCTAAGACAAAAAAAAAAAAAAAGAAAGAAAAAAAGATCTAGCCTCGGTGCTACATTTGTCAAATGCATTCATTTTCTCAGGGGAAATGATACCCTGTCAGGACTTTTCAGCCACTGCTGGCTCTAAAAGACCATACAAGAGTAAGAACTTCTTATTTATAAAAGCTTGACTAGAGTAGGTTCTAATTTTCTTAGTCTAAACAGAGCTAAAGTACACACCCAGTGTGAGCATGAATTAAATCTGTTCTGTCAAAACTACTTGAACGTTCGTGCGTGATGCGTTTTTGACACATGAAACGGAGGTCTTAACATGACCGTCCGCTGCACTCTAAATGATCGCGGGTGAAATTGAAAACATCTTTTATAACATTTTCAGATAGTAGAGTAGCTGCAGAACACCAGGAGGGCATACGTCCATCGCTAACTGCTTTAAGATCCAATGATCAACTTCAAGGGAATCAACACTGATCTCCAACCAGGCAAAGTTCAAAAATGACTGGCAGCAAGTAAATGACCAAGAATAGAAACTGTTCAGGTTGCACTGCCCCCGCTGTTGACAAATGTTTAGATTTGTCTTTGTTCTGCTGCTATAACAGTCACAGTTTTATACAGAAATGTGCCAGAGCAAAGCAAACCAGCAGCCAGGATGGCTCAGATCCCAAACCAAGTCTCTAAGGAATTCATTTTTGACCCAGGAGGCAACCAGAATTTGGTCCAGACATGTTTCTTCTACATGAGTAACTGGCACAGCTTTGTAAATCCTGGTTTGGTCTTGGTAAGTGGTACCCCACCCATACCTCATTAGAGCTGAACGCATAACCGCAAGAATTACACCCTACATGACTGCTTGTCACCCAGTGTCTACTAGAATAACCGCTGCGCACTCGCTTTACCCCGATCGAGCAAGAATAGACCCGAGGAGTTACTCAAGCATTAATCTGGGATGCCAGAAATGACAACCTCTAACTCTATTTGTCTTTCTGTGGTAAGAGTAAAGGCTTCAGTGAAACAGAGAGAGTAGGTGTAAGAAAAATAAGACATCTGGTACTGATGTAGGTGAGTTGCTCATTGTTCTTGTCTTTCCACACTTTTATTTTCATTAATCACACACAGTAACCGCATGTTAAAAACGCACTACATAAAAGGTATCTATGGCAATGAAAAGCTAAACTGGAGGCCTGAATCAAAGATTAACACACCCCAGGGTCTGAGATGTTTGAGGTTTTTTTCTTTTAAATGAATTCTCAAGATTTTTAGCCTTTTGGGATTCAATTTGTATCGGTCTGACAAGCACGTTGAAGACTCCCAAAACCAGCTTCAGGTAAGGTTTCATGACAATAGTTACCTGTTAAGACCAGATATGTTAAACTCAACCCCGCGGGCGGTTCAGTACTCTCCATGCTGCACACTGTACCACAACAGCATCTATGCCCACTGGACGTCAGAATCTGAAATTAGGCAATTTACCACAACAATTTTGTGGTCAATTGATGAGTTTGGAAAAAATTATGTCAAAGACTTAAACTTGAGTGAAACAAGTTCAAGAGAAACTGAAAGTAATTTGTGTTTCTGTTTAATGGAGACAAGCCAGGATGCTTTCTTTACTTTTGGATAGTAGCAGAGCCCAAAGAATACAGGTTATTTGCAATTTAACACCAAGCGAGGGCCAAGATATGTTAACATTAGCCACCAAGAAAAGCAACAAAGGTTCCAAGAATTTAAAAAGCAGCAATTTCAGCTCAGGAGTGCAAAAGCTTTGGCCAAAACGGACGCAGGAATGAAAGCAGCTTTATTGTACCTGAAGAATTCACAGACGTTCCCTTGTCAATCATTTTTAAATTAGCTTTTCCTAAACGTGCAGTATATGTCTGCCCAACAAGAAAGCGACTCTTAGTACCATCGGCTTGTAAAGAAACACCGCACACCGAGTCCAGGAACAGCTGGTGGAGAAAGCACCCAGTTCTGTGGGGAGAAGAGAAGTGGACAAACCCTCCGATGTCACCCATTCGGTTTTTAGAGATGGCTTTTGAAGGCCGTTTCAAAGGGTCTCTGAGCAATGCCACTTTGGCAGCTGAGAGCTCCCAATCCCGGTCAAGCCAAAAACGGGCCAACGGGAAGAAGAAGTAGCCCAGTAACTGGTAGAAGCACACCCAAAAGGTCTGACACTCTTGTTTAGACCAGTTTAAAATGCTTCTTCTTCTAAGTGAATTTCATGCTGTCCAGAGATGCAGAGGAGCAGATTCTCAGTCTTGAACTAAGAGCCAAATGCAAAAGTGAAATCTATCTCAGGGCCCTTGGGAAGAAGAAATGTGAATTCTGGTCTTGTCCCTTTATTTATGACAGGGTTTTTCAGCAGAAGAATGTGGTTTTATTTAGTGTAGGAAAATCTGGTGCTTCTTACTCCACAGCAGGGGCCTTCGAGCGCTGACGTGGATGCATGGCCTGAGCGGCTGCTTCAACTCACGCCATGAACACGAGCATGAACAGCAAGTCCGACGTTTCACTGTGAGAAAAGTTATTCAGAGCAGTTGCTAATCCTCCCAGCAGTGGATGTGAAATCAAGTTTACTTCAGGCTCAAACTGTACAATTCTCTGAGAAATTTCTTTAGGGTTTTGAAATAGTTGTATGACAAAGACACCAACGGCTATAAAGAGCATGGCAGTGCGTCAAAGGTTTGTAATATTGCATCTGAACAAACCGTAAGATTTGTGCAACAATGTCATCATGAAATAATGCAGAAACTTAGTTTCCACTAAAAATAAATAATTAAACTGACACAATGTAACATGAGATATGATGATGTTCTTCTGAAGTTTCGTTTACTTAATTTAAATAATTGGTATAGGCCAGATTATCATTATTATTATTATTATTTTCATAATTATTTTTTTATAAAACCTCAGAATTGTGAGTTTGTGCTCTTGGCTCCCTCTCACATGACTGTGAGTGGAAGAGACATGCTCTCTTCCTGTCCTGACTCATCTCCTTCATCCTGTACTTTGATGTGAGTTTCAGTGATGGACTTCCAGAGATTAGACCACACTAAGAAGCTTGACTCTTTGATTGGGAAAATATTTACAGCGTGCACAAAAGAACGAGACATGATTCGCCCGCCCACGCCACATCTAACTTCTCAACAGGCACCAAAAGGAAATCCAGGGGCTGTTTGCCACCAACAGATGCGAGATGAAGGAGTGGGAGGCACTTGAGAACAAGAGGGGGAGGATTTGAAAGGCAGAATTTACTATGTATTTTGGTAAATCTAGTGTCTTTACAGGAATCACAGAAAGCCTTGCGGTTTCTTATTTGTCCTCAATATATGTCTCATTTATGAAAAGAAACTACTTGATTTTTGTAAATGCTTTGGGTGTTAAAGCCCACACAACCGATACCAAAACTACATGTAATAAGTGTGGTTGGGTCTTCAAGTGCAACACAATTTACAGATTTGAGCTGCTGCACAGTTTTCAAGTGTTCTTAAAAGAGGAGATAAAAGTAAAATATCAAACTTTACAGCAAGGACCAGATCACAAACCCTAAAGACTCCTCTGTGCTCATCTTTTGTGTGACTATATGCTACAAATGTTTAGGAAACTTTTAGAAAAACAGAGACATCATGTCAGCTGTTTTGCCGGACAGGTTTCCTTATTCGTAGAAGAGCTTTTCCGGAGACTAAAAACAGCAACAATGAATGTTCCTTTTCCTTGTATCGACTCTGTTTAGGTCGAAATGTAAACATTACTCTGACTCTGAACGCATCCAGGAAAGTCCAGTGTTTGATCTACTGACGTCAGAATTTTTTTGTGAGCGTTAACATCATTGGGAGCAGAAAAATGCGAACAGGGAGCAACGTTTTCACAGCATACAACGGTAGCATGGGACCAGCTCCTGCTGATTTTCCTGTTCCGACTGTGCTGAGTGGCAACAGCTGCAAGAGATGTAATCACTGTCAATAGACGGCAGCTCTTTTCCCAAGCTGACAATCCCCCTATCCACAAATGGTCAGTGTGGGATCATTATGTAGATAGCGCACATTCAAAATCTGTAAAAGTCTTCTATTTTTCCTTCGGAAACTGGAAAGTAGTGAGCAGGGTCTCATTCTGCTCTCATCCCTGTCTTTAGGGAAGTCTGTGTAGTTGATTTCATGTATTAGATAAACAAAAACAGAACTTATTAACTTATAGAGCTGGTTTTCAAAACACAATGCTTATAAGAAAGAAAATAAGGCACACTGATTAAGAAAGGCTGTATATTAAACATACAGAAATAAGTCCTATTGGACAATGAGATCAAAACAAACTTGTGTGTTGTTTGCATTATCACAATTTAGTGTTTTGGTATTCGTGAATATGTTAGTAGTTTAAAAGAACAAAATCTACACTTGCGTCCTACCAGAGCTTGTGTAAATTAGGAGCATACATAAACTGAATGTATTATATGGTGTGTTATTTTTACAATATGCAGACACCATTGAAACACATGATTTAAACATGAGAATTAATTAGAAATATTAAAATATATGCCTCGATGGGTGTTGTGCATGTTTAATCTTCAGCTTGTTTGTTAAAATGTGCATTAAAAGCTAAACATCTCCAGGTTTTCCCGATCCATAGTGATGTAACACATACACATTCATTATAGAGAGACCTCCTAAAATATAGAGGCAATGCAAATCTTGGACACAAGATACGGTATTAACCTGTTCTCAGGCCAGTGTCTCACCGGTCCCTGTCGCGCTCATACCAACAGAGCAAAATTCATTTTCTTTATCTTTGCTCCTTTTCAGTTAGAATTTCCACTAACGACACATGTGAAATCGTTTTTCTAATCTCTCTTTGTCATTTGTGCCATGTTGCCGGGTGGGCATGCAGGTGGGGGATAAGCCGTTACACCTCCTTATATGGAGAACCTGGGTGTGTCTTTATACTTGTTACTGACAAGGGCGAGTATGCTGCCGACTTTGTTGGGTAATCATGAACTTCATAGGTTTTTACGCGGCGTTCGTGAATCCAGACCAGCTTTTTATTAAGGAGGCAATTTCTGTTCAAATCTTCTCACCAATTTATTAGGGTTTTGTAAATTATAGGCACAAAAGGAAGAGAGTTCATGGCATCTTCTATTAAAACTTGTATAAATATATAAGAATAGATCCGGTTCAGTGGAAGCAGAGGCCATGAATTTTTATCTGTTCGTGTCTACTATCAGCTGTTGGAAGTCGACTTAAGACACGAGAGCAGTGACCAGACAGAGATTTACGAAGTCAAGATTTCCTTGGTTTGTTTGTATAAACTCAGTCCATATTAGCACATTATTGGAATGACGTTTTTAAGTCTTGTCAGAAGCTTAAAAGAGCTGTTTGTTTTAGCGACGCTCTGTTGCCCCCTGTACTAACATTAATTGCCATTTTGCCTCAAACATATTTTTCATTCCTTCTCAAAACTGTTTAAATTCATGCAGTTTACTTTTTTTAAACAACATCATCATCACCATAACATATCTAGCATTATTTTGACTTCAAAATGTTATTTTAAGAAAAATTGAATTAAAAAAAAGATTCCTTTGACAATCAAAAAAAAAAAAAAAGAAAGCACATAGACACGAAGAGCATATTTTATATTTCATCAAGTCTTTTCTGTTATTTGGGGTAATGAAAAAAGGATATGAAACCCTGCTCCAAAGCTTGATTCGAAACAACTGTGTAACATAACTGTGGCTTCAGTGTTTTCAATGCAGTTTGAAAGGATGGATGGGACCCCTGCAAACAACTCCAAACATCCGCTGAACACATCAGGATGCTTCAAAGTGATGGACACACATCTTAGGATCAATCATTTTGTTTTGAGTGAGATAAGAGAGATTTTGACAAAGTAGAGAGATGATGGTGACAGCGATAGAAAGTGCCATGTCGGCAGTGTTAGATTAGTCTCTTATTCAGGTGGGTGAGGTACAACTGAATAGCAATAACTAAAAGTGACAGCGAATTATCAATAAAGCGTAGTGTTAGTGTCATCATCAGCGTGTGATAGTTTAGGTTGGCTGATCCTCTAAGTTTATGTCTAACATGAGTAGTCCTTGTGAGGGTGTTTTTCCTGAGCGTATTTGTAGAAATAAATAAAAAATTAACAGAGAAAACAGAACAGCACCAAAACAAGTTGTGCTTTTTTAATAAAAATGATTATGTTCTCAGGAATATGATTAAATATTTAATAAAGAAAGCAGAGTTGCCTACACTCTGGATAGGGGGAAGTACCTTGACAGTTGTTTGAAGCACTGTATTGTCACACCATCCATAAATTTAATGTTGCATGTGAAGGCAACATATCTATGCATCAACCTTTTATTGAACTCCACGGGTCAATACCGACTCGTGACTTTAATCCTCCAAAAACATTAACGAAATGACACGTTTTGGGAAATGGCCAGTAGATGTCACTGCGGAGGGGACTTTCAAATGTTCCAGTCCGTTACTCCAAAGTAAAGCAATCAAATGATTTGTTTAAAAATAAAATTCCTACCATAACATGGTCATTTAAGGCAGAATAAATGAAAACTACTCATTCAATTTCCTTTAGGGCCTTCCACAAACATACAGTATTCACAAATATAAATGATGTCTGTTAGACATAATTCCAGCAGAAACAGTCAGTCCACACACACATTCATGTTCATAACGCACACACATACACACATCTCCTTGTTCACCTTGTGGTGGGCTGTTCCCATGCTGTTGGCGGCGGAGACAAGGAATCTCATTGACAGGGCTGCCTTCTGCCTCGCAGGACCAGATGTTTGGAGTTAGCGGGCAGTTTGAAAATGACACACACACACACACACACACACACACACACACACACACTTGTGCCATTTTGGATTTCCCACTCAGCTCTTGACGATTGGGTTGAGGGGCTGAAAAAGAAAAAGGGGGGGTAAGAGGGGATTTACTGTGACAGAAAGGTCGTCAGATTAGTCCGCCATTAGCTGGTCTGGCTCTTCTCAGCGTCATGTTGTTGAGATATCGGAGAAGCACTCCATTTCTCAGCACTGCATAAAGCCATGTGTAGACAAAATATGCGCACACTGGTTGGGTCTCTCTGCATCATGTCAAATGCAAATAAACAAAAGGCTGATGATAGAACATGTGAATGTCCCAAATGTCAGTCTAGTAGGAACATGGAGCAGAGGCGATTCTTGGACAGGGAAGGACAAGGTCAAAGCGAGAAACCGAGCAGCTGTAAACTCTCTTTAGGTCACATGTACAGCCGCTCACAAAAACAAAACCATTTTTTATTTATATTTGGTGAATATATCAGGATCATAATAACATTAAACATCAAATCAAGTCATGTAACTATACAAAATAATACGCTTACATGCTAAATGCACTTTTCTTATATTTGATTGGTTTGAATTTTGTCTTCTGTATAGTAAATATGTAGGCTTACCTGGAACCAGCATCACTGAATGATAAAAAAAATAGGTCAAAACATAAAAGCAACATGAATATGACTAATATTAACATCACCAAATGATCAAAAGCTGCCTGTGGTGTGTATGTGTGTAATGATCCTAGTGAACAAATAATGCAATGTAAATATTTATTTTCACATTGGTCTTTAATTTGGATCACAGCTCTCTGCATGGGACTAAATGAGATGATATTGGTGTCTAAGGTGAAAAACACATCTGTGTGTGTTAAAGAACTGAGATTCTTGTTAAAATTAACAGGACCATAGTTAAGGAAACACACAGGAAGAGAGATCTCTAGTGCCTGATGTGGACAAAGCTGTTGTGATCAAGCTGGCCTTCAGCTGCAGGTTAAATCATACGTGATAATGACAGACAAATACGGTCACACAGCTTTAATGTATTAAATAGGGACTTTTCAGCTGTTGTCGGGACTCTGAGAGCTCCATCATCTCATTGTTGCTCATTATATCATTGCTTGCCAAGTTGACAGTTCAAACCTGGCCAAAATGCCCCTCAGGAATGGAGAAATCCTCCAGTGCTCAAGGGGATGTCAGCATCCTCATGCAGGCTGTGGTGTATACATGATTGTGGAACAGTTACTAGCTTCAGCTCTTCTGGGAAGGCTGTCCACAAAGTTTAGGTGGGTTTATGGGAATTTTTGTCCATTCTTCCAGAAGCGCATTTGTGAGATCACACTGATGTTGGACGAGAAGCTCTGGCTCTCAGTCGCCGCTCTAATTCATCCCAAAGGTGTTCAATCTGATTGAGGTCAGGACTCTGTGCAGGCCAGTCAAGTTTATCCAAACCAGACTCTGTCATCCAGGTCTTTATGGACCTGCTTGGTGGACTGGTGCACAGTCATGTTGGAAGAGGAAGGGGCCAGCTCCAAACTGTTCCCACAAAGTTGGGAGCATGGTGCATTGCACTTGGTGATGTCTGGCTTGGATGCAGCTGCTCACCCATGGAAACCCATCCATGAAGCTCTCTGTGCACTGTTCTTGAGCTAATCTGAAGGCCACATGAAGTTTGGAGGTCTGGAGTGATTGACTCTGCAGAAAGTTGGCGACCTCTTCGCATTATGCACCTCAGCATCCGCTGACCCTGCTCCATCAGTTTACGTGGCCTAACACTTTCTGGCTGAGTTGCTGTCGTTCCCAAAGACTTCAATGTTCTTATAATACATCTGACAGTTGACGGTGGAATATTTAGTAGCGAGGAAATTTCACCACTGGATTTGCACTTTGCATTTGGTGACATCTTATCACAGTTCCACGCTGGAATTCACTGAGCTCCTGAGAGCGACTCATTCTTTCACAAATAGTTGTAAAAAACAGTCTGCATGTCTAGGTGCTTGATTTTATACACCTGTGGACATGGAAGTGACTGGAACACCTGATTCCTGTTATTTGGATGGGTGAGCAAATACTTTTAGTAATATAGTGTATCTGACAAGTCTAAAAAGAAACTTGTTGTTTTGAAGGTTACCATAAAGGCCATTTTATACTGGAGCCATTGGAGGGTAGGTGTTAGGTGGGGAGAAGACTTTAACTAGCTCATGTGTGTTGGTGTGTATGATCAAGATCAACAGAAATGAGAGCAGAGTCATCCTACTCTGTTGAAACCCTCCTCCTTGATGAGCACAACATCTCACTAACCTTATAAGCCACAACTACATGCTCTATTATTTGCTCTTACGTTGTAATTTATTGTTTACTGTAACTTCATAGTCTTCCTCAATTCTAAGTTGCTTTGGATAAAAGCATCTGCAAATTGTAATGTAATATAATGTCAAGTTATGTGAGAGTATCAACTCATCTGTTGAAGCGAATGGTGGCTCAGATCAGATTTTGATGAATATCTTATGTTTTAGCCAATATGTTTTTGTTTATAATGATTTTTACAGCAACAAAAATTCATTTTTTTAACAGAATATCAGTTTGAATTTCATTTGAAAGAATACAACTTTTAAGAAGCGTAGCTGAGATTTTGAAGCATAGTCTTGATGAACGTTTGACTCTGGTCTCAGTCATCTCCTGCGACAACTTTATATCACTTTATGTCACTCACATAAACAATGAAATGAGCTTACTGAGAGCAAAATTTCTTATGATTTATTAGTGGGCATCATGATAGAGGATACTAATATATCAAACAGAGTAAGGAAGAGAAAAGGGTAATATTCACAGAGGCAAGAGACCAATCAGGGTAAAGCATGGTTTAATTTGGTTTAATTGGTTTAGTTTTACGTCAAAGCAGTCAGTCCACTGTAGCAGAGAATCCTTTGGTGTGATGGAGGTGAACCTCTGCAGAAATGCAAGTACGCGTGGAGTTGACTCAGACTTCAACATGTTTGGTCCACTTATTAGCATTGTGTTTCCTACTACGTGTTTCACTACGCCTCCTTCATCGTTATTAAGATGGATTTCTGCACTGTCAGTAACATTTTCTCTTGCTCAATATTTATCAGCTTCAACTCATATAAGTTATTCTTTATTTGCTATGTTGCTTAATTTAAAGTACTTAAAAGAAGTAAACAAAGGAAGCTCAACACTTAGGACGAAATGCTGCAGAAAAACGCAATTATCGCCATCTGGCGTTTGGTGGTGTAATTACAGTGCAAAACAAACAACTACCTAGTGATTCTCATAACATCACCCTCCTAAAATAACGGCCTATGTCATATTTTTCTCAAATTTTTCAGAAAACAGAAACATCTTAACCAAATGTTTGGTTCAGTTGTTTTTGTTTTTTTGTTTTTATTTAAAACTTCAGTAAAAAAAAAAAAAAAAAAAAAAAGACTTAGGCCATTATTTTAAAAGGGTAACAATGAGCAGGTTACGTGTTTAGTTGCTAGATGCAACCATAAATTATGCATTAATCTTAGACATTGTAAAAGCAATTTAGGTTCAACATCTATAGAGGGACTTTCTGAACTTAGAATGGCAACAGTTCCTTTGGGAAGTTTTAAGAGATAAAAGTGCTGGAGACCCACCTGCTATCTATTTTTCTGTTGTGGAATAAATTGCCAATACCTGGTAGGTAGTTTACACGGCAGCTTAGAATGTATTCCTGCACTAAGAAAATATTGCCCCATAATAGTTTCTTCATGGTTGGTTCTTGTAGATGCACGAATGTATATGTTACGAGTTCCTGCAAAATACATTCCCAAACTGTAAGACTGTTTAATAAAGTCAAACTTTGCTGTGTCATTATTACTTAAATTCCTTTGACTTTGTATTGGTTTTCACAAATTGGACGCATCTAACATTTCAGACGATGTTGTAAAATATTTGAAAGCAGCAGCTTTATTTGAAGAAACAGCTCATCACAAGAGAACAGCTTTTATCTGTATTGAATGTAGTTAACGCACGTCTTTGATCACGTTCACGTTGCCACAAGAAAGTCTCCATCTGCTGGTACCAGTTTTACAGCCTATATGATGAAAGAGTTCTTTCATTTGTTTTATTGACGTAAACATGCATCTTGGAAAGATACCTTGACTACCATAGCAGAAAACATACACTTTCTATATAACTGCAAAGCAAGTGTCAACAAGAATATCTGGACAATTTATGCAATTTATTTTTCCTTGTTTTGAGGCTTTTCACTGCGGTTTGCGGTAGTTCCATTCTATTAACTGTTTTAGGACCGAGGATAAATGTAAAGTAACTAACTAGAAACATTTTGCAGATGTTCTCCCTCTTTGCTCCTCATGTGGGGGCTGGACGTACATTCAGTTTTGGGGCCTATTTTGTGGCCATGACAGCTTGCCAACAAAAATGAACTTGGTTCAGAATGTCTGTTATGCAAACTGTAAAGCTGTTATTCTCGTCTCCTCTGCTCCTTAACAGTCTTTGAGATATTGATGGAAAGCCTTGTTCAGAGCTTTCCCTCAATAAAGAGGACACTGGATATTGCATTTACAGATTCGTTTTTGTCTAGTTGGTAATGAAAGTGCTTAAAAGAAAATAAAAAGTTGTATATACATAACTATATCTAGAGTGTTGATAATTATTTTTTCATATTTACATTTGTGATCATTTATGATCCTTGGTTCACTCTACTTTCCGGCTTTACACTTTCCAGATTGTTAATAGCAGTGGGACTTTACCGTAGACCCGTAAAGACACTGTTTGAAGCTTGATTTTCTCTTCACTTCTCCATCTTTTCAGTACAGTCTGCCAACCCCAGTTGGAGTAAAAAGGAGTAAATGCATGGAAGCCTCGAGGTTGCTTTCGCACATTCATCCATAACTTTTATATTATTTATTTTTTTATCACAACTGTACAAGACACATGGCAAAATAGGGCATTTTATACATATATCAACCGTCAACTCCTCATATTAAACACAGACTGAACCAGGAAAAGAATTCTGTCAGAAAAAGGGTAAATACCATAAATCAGAAAATGAAATAACTTAACCTTAACACTTTCGGTCCTAAAGGTTTACCATACATCCCCAATATCGGGGACAGTAAAACATACCAGAAGGAAATGAAGATAAAAGTAGTACAATAAACTAAGAGAGAAATTTTAAAATAGAGGGGATTATCAGGTAAAACGTTCCAACATTGAACACAATTTGACTGCATATTTACTCTTAACCAGTCTCAGATATTCAGAATATAAGAGAAAATCATCCTTCCAATGGCTAAGTAAAGGCTTAGTTTTGAAAAATCTACATTTATAAATAAAGAATTTTTAGATTATTATCAACATGTTTACTAAACATTCAATCGTTTGATTTTTGTGTTCTAATCCAAACATTCCAGACATTTACAACATTTCCATCTTTTTAGATCTGTCCAGAGCAAAAAAACTGATTCACACGAAAAAAATAGATGCTTCAAATTCTCAATGTTTCTCAAACAAAATGCACTGTTTTCTGTATTTAAATTGAATTCAGTCATCAAAAACTTGTTATAGATATTATATATTATATACATTATACATTATCTTTAGGACACATCTGTTGTTCCAAATGGGAATATTGCGTGGTGTAAAGTTAGTTTGTATATTAAATTCCAATGAAACTGATGCAATCCTGAGAGTTTGACTGCTAAAGCATTACAGCTGAAGTCATGCCGCATGAAAAAATCTTTTCCTCACATTTTTTTGAAAAATAAATGAAGGAATTATGTCAAAATTATTACAATTTAAACCCCCCTCTTCAAACGATTTAACAATATCTGTCATTGTGTAGTGTCATTTATTCCTTATATGAACTTTAATAATATATCATTCATTTTCTGTATCAAATTCTGTTGAAATGGGCAGAGAAGATGCAGGGTAAATTAACCTAGAGACCCTCCAACAATACTCCTCCAAATAATGACATTTCTCTCCTTAACCAACTGTTGCTCAAGGTTCAAAATGGATTTGCAGATTCAGGTCTTCTTCACAAAGTTCAAATTCTCGTTTATAGCTCTATCCTTACAAATTATTTTACACAAATATTTGACCTTTGCTTGGATATTTATATAATACAAGGATTGAAATGATGGATTGTGGAATGGCAACAGTTTCTTCTGAAGTACTCTTCTGAATAAGAATGGACAACATTTGTGCAAACACAATAAACAGTAACAGGGAGCAACCACACCTTTGTTTTATGGCACTTTTAACCTCAGCTCTACGGCAAGCCCCTCTTCAAAAAGCAACTGAACATCTCTTTATATTAGTTGTAACTGCTTTCATACATTCCTCACCAAATCTAAAGTGTAGAGTTTCAAAACTAAACAAATGTTCCACAGAGTCAAGCGTCTAATAAAAGTCTAAAAAGAGAGAATAAAACCCTCTTCTTGTATTAATTCTGTATATTCTATTAGGTCAAAAACTAATATAATATTATTTTGTATTGATCTTTTTTAAGTCTGGCAGCAATGGCTCTTGAGAATATTTTATAAACAATGTTTAACAAAGTTATAGGTCTGAAGAGTCCAGCAACCGTTTGTTTTTACTGGATTTAGGTTCTCCTTTTCCACACATTCCTGAATAACTTTTAAAAGAGGTTTTCTCACATCACCCAAAAATTGCTGATAAGAACTGGTTGTGGGACCTTTGTTTGCGGGGTCACTTTGCCAATGACTGCATCGAATTCTTCAATCTTGAAATCAGAATCACAATAATCTCTGAACAAAGTATCACTTTGAGGGAAACACTGTGATTTAGTTGAATACAGAAGCTCCAGTGCCCAAATTAAAGTTAGAATCATAATCGTAAAGTAAAACTAATAAATCTCCTCTGCACCGTTAATCATGAGACAGTAGCTGAGTTTCTGTCTACTTTTTTCCAAACTACAGAAATACCAAGAGCTCTTTTCCCTCCTTCCTCTAACCATTTTGCTTAACATTTTACGGAGGCACCTTTTGCTCCATGAACATTAAAGCTAACCAGCTGATATTGCTGTTGAATTTATTAGATTTTTTTCTAGTCATTACTACAACACTGTAATTTCAATCTCTTCTTTTTCTCTGAGTTTTTTTGCTAAAGAAGATGAGGAACTCCCTAATTTTGTATTTGATAAATTCCCATCCACTTATGCAGTTTCCAAGTGTCTCATCCTTTTCCAATGTTATGAATAATTTCCTTAACTTTTGAACAGTTGTGAACTAATAAACTGGCATTAAACGTCCAGTAACTCCTGTTATTTTATGTTCTATTGGAGGGTTCTAATACTAAAAGTAATACAACATTGATCTGAGAGTGGTGCTTTGGATATACTGTCCTAAAACAGAAAAACTCTGATTAGACAGTTAGTTTTGGATAAATATGTCATTTTATTCATGTTTTTCCTGGTGAAGCGCATCACCTGTACAGTTGTCCTGGATGTGAAATCTAGCAATGGAATATTTTTTAAAAACTAAACTGTACGTTTGAGTATTTCTGTCAGAAAGTTGAACATTTTCACCAGAGAGTCAACAGAGAGTCACTTTCAGTGCCAACCCCTAGTGGCTTTTTCAGAAACTGCACATTTATTGTCTTTCTGGTTTGTTTTCAACTGCCAAGATGATGTTATTCCTTTGCACTTTATCAAGACAGTAAAAGAAGATTATCCAAGTGGGTAGTGGGCCAGACTAACCCTGTATGATAAGCACATGTTTAAAAAGGTGCAAACGTCTACTAACCACTATTCACTCAACAGTCTGAAGTTTAACCCCTCGAGGCAACGATTGCTCCATTTCACGAGGTCTGCCTGCTGTCGCAGCAGTATCTGACGTGGGAAAGTCACGTGTTTTTAGTCGACTCCGGCATAACGGTTTTGCATGATCGGCTTGGGTGCATTTCCAGGAGATGTTTGACACAATCACACTCTTCAGTCAGGGATAAACCACAACTCCAAGGATTATGAGCTGTGCAATCAAATCAGCTCTTTTCCAGAGAAACTGAATATGTAATAGTCTCTGAAGTAATTCAACAAGAACATCAGTGTCTGACACAGTCGGAATGAACACTTTTGTGTTTCAGACACATGAAGTCAGGAAGGACCTTTTCAGGGCCAGATGGTTGTAATTTACGAGGACAAAGCATCTGTGGAACTTTGACCCCTAAAAGCTGCAGACTCTTCCCCCCCTGGCTTGACATGTTTGGAGACCGGTGGTGACCTAATCGAGGCACAGAAGGGTGGGAAATGTTACTTGAAACGTGTTTCTAAGCATTACGTGAGCATTTAATCATTTGGGTGTAGGAATGATTTAAAAGCTGTTTTTGTGAGATATCGTGCAGCATCTCCATTATCACAGACTGAATCCATTTATCAGCTCTGCTCAGGTCGAAGTTTCCTGGTGCGGGTCTTTTGGCCTGCACCACTTCTAACGGAATTACTTTCTGGGACGAGAGGTCTGCAGCAATTCATGGAGCTCAGGTGAGGCGAGGTGGGGGTGTCAGCCGAGAAGCCCACGAGTAAATTTAGTGTTGTCAGAGTCAGCAGGAGGTTTCCTGTTGGAGCACGTTTGCTTCAGCCAACCCAAAACTAAAATCCCCAGAAGACTGAAGCAGCACCGAGCATCATGGGTTCTGTATTCTTTTCATTATTCATACTTATTAAATTAAAAGTACACATCAGCATTTGAGACTTAAATGTTTATCTTTTTAAGTTGTGCTATTCAGATCCAGCAGAAAAAAATTTTACAAGTTAATACAGATTACCAATGAGCATATTGACTGAAGAAGCCATTTATTTTAAACAAGAAACTGCTCCACCTAGTGGTAAAGCATAAATAATTCAGGACAAGACTAAGTTGAAGGTTTCCATATCAAAGTTTATTGCTGACATGCATGTAGAGATCTGATGATGTAGAAAAATATGTATTTTATACAAACATGTTTTAATCTGTACAATTAATCAGTTTTATGTATTTAGATGCCCATGTCCAACCAAGCAGCTTACAACACATTGTCCCATTGGGTTTAAACGCCACCACATTTCATAACCTGCACGTTTCCAGTTGGAACAGGCAGCAATAACATCAGATATATGCTGACAACTTTAGATTCGAGGTGAAAAATATTTTTCTTTTTAAAAAGAGGGTATATTTAATTTATTTATATAATAAACATTAATAAAGTTGTTCTACTGATTCAGTTGGGGTTAATAATTTGGTCTTTAGATCTAGGTGTGGTCCTTTCTAGGCCCAGACGGGTCTGATCTAAAGGGGTTGCTCTGGCGCACCTTGCAACTTCAAAATCATGCAACAGCAACATGTTTTCTATTGAGTTTAACACCAAACTAAATGTCCATGCTTTTCAGTCCACAATGCAGTCTACCAATACAACTTTGTAAGACAAATATTCGGTGTGGTACGGTCCACCATCTCGAAAATTAAACACTTTTGGATTCGGAGAGACAATTAACATCTACATTAAACCTCCAGTCACTAATCTGTAGCCACGTCTCATGGAAGATGGCGGTCACGTGATGTCAGCGTTCAGCGAGTGGCTACGGAGTCCAGGCAACAGCCTTTTTCTGATGGACAACCTAGACTACTACAATACTGCTGTATACCCATGGAATTCACATTGAGGTGCAAGAAAGCTGAGCGCTCTCGTCATTTCGGATTATTTTAGCCTGCGGATGTGGTGGTTTGACGGCCAACGTGGCCTAAAAACACACATCGATCAAAAATGTGTTGAAACAAGAGTCGGTAAGTCACTGGGTGGAACTACTGTACATAAAATGGCGCAGTGATGATAGATTATTTACATACTGACCAGAGAACGCAGCCTTGTGTTGGGATTTGAGGGTCATGGCAGAACAAAATACACTACAAACACCCCCTCCCACAAATCAAGACAACATGTGACAATTCATTTGTTTTCTTTAAAAAATAGAACTATGCAAAAGTCAGTCTCAATTTTAGTGTAGCTTAAGGTGACCACAAACCTCGTGGCAGAATGGCAAGAACTATTTAAGAAATCTTAAGAGGAAAAGACAAAATGCTACTCTTTCATGAATGTGTGTGGAAAGGATTGAGATTAGATGGCTTAGAAGCACTTTTTGAGTGAACGATACATTTTAAAGCTGAGACGGCAAACGGCTGTGGGGCCTGTTTCACGGGCAAAAGTTACACCGAGTCTGACAACTTTAAGGAAAGTTTTACAATCAATGTCTGTGATACAAGCCCCAGTGGTTTGGGGGACAAGTCTACACGCGTGAATAAATAAATCAACATGAAATTACAGGAGAAAAAAAAACAAAAACAAAAAAACGAACAAGTAAAAGATATCTGAAAAAATTCCAAAGGCTATGTTCATGCAATCTGTTAGAATATAAATAGGAAGAAGTCTAAAGACCCTAAAGCAGGTACCAATATGAAAAGGCAAGATGCAGTGTACAAATGCCTAACAGTCACTGGTTAGTAGCGTTGCCAGGATTTAAAGAATCGCTGTGATAATAGAAGAATCAATGGAAAATGCTTAGCAAACCCAGAATCCAAACTCACAAATCAGCCAGTTTGAATTTTTTTTTTTAAACTATGAAATATTACAGTATTGATTATCAACCACCAGTTAGTCTCACAGAGCCTACATAGTGAGATAAGACAAGCATGTACAAGATGCGCTTAAGAGAGGCAATCGATATGTGATCTTTTCCAATCTTAAAAGCATTCATGTTATTCCCAAAAACATTCGGTCAAGCCCCGCCTTAGCGGGACCTGCTCTGGTTTTCACAGTGTCTGCCACTGACGGCAGGCCGGATAACAGAACACGACGACTGGAGGAAAGCTTAAAGTGTCAGAGAGCGTCGAAAGGGTAAACAGCTCGACAGCTCCTCGGACAATTTATTATGCCTGGTCCAAACACGCGCGCACGCACACACACACGCACACACACACACACACACACACACTCTCACTCACTCACCGTGCACCCTCATGGACACTGCAGATGCATCAGACCGGAGAATGACAGTTCACATTCATACTGAAAACATTTGTCCTACGACCTGTTTGAATACGGAGTAACCGGGAAGTTACCTGGAAGCCAGTTTATTATTCCGACTGAGTCTGGGAGTACCGTTTCCTTGGCTAAGAGTAAATTTAAGACAGGATTTTTGGCAACAGAGACAATAGTGCCTGCTCATGGTTTCAGTGGCACCCCGGAGGAGCTACCATCAATATGCCTTGGCATGGAGGATCCCACAGGTTTCAGTTCAGGATTCAGTTCTTGGCATTGTGACTTCCAGGTATCTCACACTAGTTGCCTACATGCTAAAAAGAGATTTCCACAGGGACATGCTAAAACAGGAGACAATGCATCCCAAAAATATCAAAAGGATGTGTGTGCACACACTTTGATATTCAGGTCTTTCTTCAATGCAACTTGAGGGATAAAATGCTACTTATTCAGGTAAATGATAAAAAGCTTATTCAGATTTTTTTTTTTTTTTTTTTTTAGAAACCACCGAAAAAAGGTTTCAAAGCATGTTCACTCCGAAAGAAAACATTAATGCTTTATGTCACTGGTGGCATCAAGATTCAATTGTTACAATACCTTGTCTCAGTGAGCATCGTTTACCAACAGAGAAGAGAGACAGAGAGGTAGATTGATTTGAAGTCAGAGTTATGGACAAGATGAGGACCATTTTCAGTACAGAAAAACAGAGGAAGGTGTGAAAAGACGGGTGGTATGGAGGTACACAGAAGTGACATCTGTGATCAAGTGATCTGACTAGAGGCAATACCTTTAACCACTCAGGAGACAGGGGACTGCTACATTATTCTGGACCTGTATTGCTCAAGGGACCCAGAATCAAGGGGGGAGGGTGTTGTTACAGTAGGAAGATCTCAAAGATGGATGAGGAGGACAGGGATTATAGTTTCTTCAACACTGCAGGCAGAGCCTTGTTGAGCTTTGTGTTACACCGTGTGCAACTGTGCCACCGGTTTGTTGCACAGTAAGAACTGGCAGTGGGAAACCTAAAGGCAAGGAGCCTTCGCTTCAGAGTTCCCTCGAGGCCTTTCCTCGTTTTATGGTGGATCCATACAGGGGGAAAGGAGCTCTCAATTGGAAAGTTGTTCTGATGCCGACCTTATGGCTGCTCTACCCCAGCTTGCAAAACCCCACATATGGGGTTGTCTGTTTGCCAGCTCATGCAGGGCCTCCTGTATGCCAGTTCACTTTTGGGGCTTTTCCACCCCAGTCCTCTCTGGTCTGTGCAGGTGTCCTTACTTCGTGGTTAGGCCAGAGAGGCTTGAGTGAGTGGTTGGGAGCTATTTCCGGAGGAAACGTTGGGCTAGGATGGCAGCATCTAGCGTGCTGACAGGCTGAGCGTCGTGGCCCAAACGCCTTACAGGTGGGATGCTGCCAAACTGGCGCTTGGTGAGAAAGCTCTTGGCTTCATGGATAGTGTTCTTCTCTTCTGCCAGCAGCAGCTGCTGGCGCATGTAGTTTTCAAACTCGTACTGTGAAGACTCTTCAATTGCCTTGGCCTGAGTTAAGAAAAAAAAAATCTGTTTACTGAGCTGCAGTTGCTGTGGTAACATTTATACAATTAAAGAAAAGGATGCCTAAAAGGAAAAAGAACACGGTCACCTCCCGCATCTGTATGCATAAGTCCAAGTACAAAATAGGACCTTCATTTCCTAAGCTCTTACCTCTTGCAGGTGTTCTGGGTTGTTGACCTGATCATCAATATCTGGAACCACCTGTAGAGGGCCATTCATTGAGGAAACAGACTGCCTGCAATTTGGCAAGGACAACAAACACAATTAAAATTAAAATAAATAAATAAATGTGAAAAAACAATAAACATAACTGTTTGGGATGACATGTCTGCAACTGGTTTGTGGTCACCAGCAGAGTTAACTACAGATAATACAAATACAAAATTTCTTAAACCCTGAACCGTTCATTTTGCAGTTTTATTGAACATCCAGCAGAGGGCGTACTTACCAAGAGGCAATGATGCCACTGAGTGACTCCAGCACTTCTCCTGCCGTCAGCCTTTGTTGAGGATCCAGCACGAGCAGTTTTCGAATGAGGCACACTGTGTTCTCTGACACACGACCGTCCCTTTGAGGAGGTGGAGGGAACAGAAAGCCAACTTAACAACAGAAACTGAAAATTATCAATGTCAGCTTTTCAAAGAGTACACTGTGAATGCTTCATAACTAAACTGAAGCTAAAAAAAAAAAAAAAGTTAGTAGATGCATTAAAAACTGTATTTCAGTGATGGTGTGTTTCACTGAGACCACATGTCCTCAAATCCGAACGAGCATGCAAAGCTACACAGATGAATTTATTGTGAATGGAAAATATGGGGAACGTGTCAATGTAACAACAGATAAGCATCAAACTGAGTCAAGCGAGTTATATTCAATCATAATAGCAGAGAAACTTCAGTACTTTATGCAATCCTCAGCAGGTGAGATACTCACTCTGGGATGGAGTACTCTGCAGCCTTGATCTTTCGGAAGAGTTCTTGAGGTATGCTGTCATAAAAAGGAAACTGGCCATACAACATGGTGAAGAGAACAACTCCAAGGGCCCACATGTCACTGGGTTTGCCACGATATGGCCGACCTGAAGATAGGAAGGGAAGAAAGTACAGATGAAAGATTCCCCCAACAGGTGACACGCAGAAGCTGATGGTCAGTCAGTGCAAGTACGGTTTTTGCCCGGTGTGACTAGGGAGTGGTCAAGCATTTAGAAAGTTCATTATCAGTCAATGTACCAGGTCGAATATTTAACAAACACACCCACTGCAAATGCAAGCAATGACTTTGCATCCATTGCATTTCCTAGAAATCCTTAGAAAAAAAACACACTTAAATGTAGTCAATGGTTTTGTAATGAAATCTTTAAGACAATAAAGCAGCTGGGACTCTAAAATGAATAAACTAGAGTGGATGAGGGAGGTGCATCATGGCTGTACACTACCATAGGCAGTGTTGTTACAGCCAGAGAGGCGGCAGCAACAGCAGCCAGCAATTATGTTAAAGCTTGTGACACACACACACACAAACACACACACACACGCGGGGGAAGGGAGTAGATGGGAGTAGTTTCCCTCTAGTGAGTCATCTGTGTATGAGTCACTGAAGCTCTGTTTAATTGTGTGCCTCTCACGTTCTGCAGATATGTACGCAGGGGCTTTATCTACATTTTTCGGCTGGTTGGACGAGAAAGATGTGTTTGAAATCTTGTACACAGTCCAGGATGTTGCTCAGGAAATCCATGATTAAACTCATCCAGCTAAGGTCTTTCACAGAAGACCGTGCTTGAGCATTGGCGTTAACTGGTGTGTAGCAAATTGTGGGTACGTGAACAACAAGAACGGATTTCTGCTTTCTCAGACAAAGACTGTTTCAAAAACAAGAGGGTTGCTTCCGTTGTGAAGGCCATATATGAGAAAAAGAAAACGCAGAATCACCATGATTACCAAAAAAAAAAAAAAAAATCTAATTCTTGCTTTTGTCAGTCCAAGATTGCAACACAACATCCTTCTTATTTCTTAATAATCAGGAAATCAAACCTTTGACAGACTACATTACACAATCCCTGAATTCCGAGATCCCCACGAGACATACATCAATAAAGTGTGACTTCTCCAACCACAACATTCTGGTCTGTACTTTTTGCAAATATGAAGGCCCATTGTGCTGATTTGCATTGTAGTTTATACATACTACGATCTCATTTCGTTTCACTTCTAACAGCAAGTCGTGGCGAAGGTTTTCACATCTGCGTACACATGATCAACATCTAAAAAGGCGCCAAATACAGAGCAACATTCTTCTAAATCACTAAATATCAGGGAAGCCTTCTGCACTTGTCTAAATAGTGATATGCAAACAATGGCTTTAAAAAATAAATGAATTAATTAAACTAAATAAAATGAAGCATGCATCATGTTTTTCACTCACCACTTAATACATCTGGACTGATGTAGGCTGGACTTCCCCTCTGGTCTTTGAGCAGGTCATCTTCACTCACCAGGTGTTTCCCCAGGCAGAAGTTGGTGATGGTGATGCGATGAGTCCTTCAAGCACACACACACAACAATATCTGATTAATATTTCTGTTATATTTTTATTTCCCAATACTTCCTTCTCGGTTTACAAAATGCATCTTGTTTTAATCGCAGAGTTAACTGGGTTTTGTAAATGTATACAATCATCTTATATGGAGGCAAAATGATTTCTAGATCTCTTATTATAAAAAAAAGTTTCTCACCCTATGTTTGGGAGATTAAATTGCATTTATGCAAATTTTCTTACTCTTTAAGAGCTAAAAGGTTTTGGATGTCCACACTAAATTTGTTTGATTTCAACAGACATGCTTAAATCTCGTTGTTACAGTGTATAAACAAAAGATGACTATTATTGACACGAGAGCCTTTAGGATTTATTGTAGATACTACTGTCATATGAAACAGTTCATTGTAATGCATGTACTAATGTTTGTGTTTTGTCTATATAAGCTTTTATACTCTTCAAAGAGTTAGTTAATGATCAACACCGTCTGCCCAGCTCATAACCAGGTTTTTTTAGGTTTTAAAAAAAATAAATAAATAAATAAAATACGCCAACATTAAAAATTCAACGGCTATAAATTAAATTGCAACATCTTGAAGCAATGCCACGAAAGGTCATCAAGATAAATTGAGTCTAGTTGTGACAGTGAAACCAGACTGCTTGAGCTGTGGGACTATGGACTGTACTCACCAGAGATAGAAATAAAGCTGTACTTTGACAAACAGGTGAGTTAAACTGTCTTATATTTTTTGCTATTACTACTATACAGTGATGCACAGACAAAATAGTATGTACATATATATATTAAAGGCTTAACAAGATTCAAAATGTGTACACAAACTCACAATCTGAAGCACACCTACAGAGTCACCTCCCAGCTGCACAGGCAGCCACAGAAATGCATTCAAAAGGCACATTGGCACACACAACAGTAGCCATCGTCTACAGCCTGGGTCCTCTCTGGATCACGCTTTCCACCCACATCCGCTTTCTAAAAAGCTTGAGGTCAACAGCTTCCCTTATTCTCTCTCACTTTCACACCCTGCTCCATCACACATATTCACTGCTCCCATTACAGTGTCTGGAGCAAACTAGTGTTAAAAACTCAATTTACAACTAAATGTGCCAATCTCAGCCCTCCCTGTAGATCATTCACTCTACATGACTTCCAGCTTCTCATTTGAGTCAAACCCATAGACCGTTATGCAACCATACAACGGCCTTGTGAACTATGCAATGATAGCCAAGGGACCCGCCGAAGAAAAGACTCCTTCATGAAGCAGTCTGTTCTTTTGTCTGTGTGCATCACGACCCAGGCTTCTATTCTTGCACCGGAGATTGGCTAAATGAAATTGTATGTTTGCCTCGTGAGGCAAAGGTCCCCAAGGACTGCTGAGAGACCACATCATCTCCGCTTCCTGGTCACGTGAACCTGGGTAGGTCAGGAAACCAGAGTCCTAAACAGCTCCCATGATTTTTCCTTCCCACCGCAGCACATTCTGTTGAAAATACACCAGCTGATGAGAAAGGAGGTTAAACACAGGGCAAGCAACTTCCAGAGACAGCCAAATTTCATTTCTCGAAACGGCTCAGGCCTGGTGCTCTGAAACAGACCCAGGCTTTAGTATTCAAGATATATTAATGCGTTATATGCCAAGATGTGCATTACTGCACAATGCGAATTGTTTGTCTAATGCCACTAAGTGTAAAAAAAAAAAAAAATGCTTAATACATAGGATTCAAGTTGGAATTCATTCAGTTTCATTTCATAAAAAAACCAAAACAAAAAAAAAAAAAAAAAAAAAAAAAAAAAAAAGGTGAAGTCTACCTGGATTTTGGACCACCCAAATGGCAGTGAATTCATAGACATCCAAAAACAGATTGTCAGTGACCCTACAGACTGATTAACAACATCCTGCTTTCGTAACAGCTGGCTCTGCAAGAGGAAATCGCATCACTCTTGCATAAACTGCTGAGCTTTTTTCATGCCATTAAGTCATTTCTCAGAATGATGACAAGCGGCACAGAACAAGAGGGGGATTTGGAGTCAATCTGCCTCTAAACTGACCACGTTCTTCCCACACCGACCGTGCAAGCACACGCACATCTAGGGCCACCAGGAGACAATAATGAAGCCTTAATGAATGAATGAATGAATGAATGAGAAGTTAATGCGATACATGCAGAAAAATTAATGCAGGGTTAGGGATTTCAGCGTAAAAGGGGAGGGGAAAAAAAAAAAAAAAAAAAAAAAAAAAAAAAAAAAAAAAAAAAAAGCGAACAACGGCAGAATACAGGGTAAATAAATGATGACTGCGTTGTGCATGTGTATCTAAGTGTGTGTGACTTGCACTGTGGTGAGTCAGCTCTGAGCTATGGAGCCTTTGGCAGGCCTCTCCTTTGTCTCCAGCTGGGACGGAGTGTTCTGCCCCCCCCCCCTCTGGCCAAAACATAACCAACTCCACTGCTGCTGCTGGCAGTTAAGGTGCACAGTGTATATGCAGAAAACAGATAAGCTGAGTAGGGGACACCTAAATCTACGTACTCAGACATACAACTCCCCAGAAATGTAGCCAGACAACACATCAACGTACGCCATACTCATGTACAGATAACGCTTCTGGAGAGGAAAAAAAAAAAAAATTGCATTGTGCATCTATACGTGGCGCTCCCCGTACTTAAATAAAAAAAAGGTAAGAGTTACACTTATCACTACCATCTTTAATATAATCTACCCTTTTGAAATTTAAATTACAAAAAGAGACATCGTATCTTGGCATGCAGACAGTGTAAATGAAGATCAAAACAGACATCAAACACATGAACAAACGATCACAGTGACACGAGCCCCTTGCGTAGGTTCTGCAGATTCTACACCGAGCTATAAATCAAACTAGTGCGAGTGTAAAAACAGAAAGTCAGTTTAGTCCTTTAGTCCTTCCAAATAAATCAGCGACCTCTGAAGGCTCCAAGACTTTTTGGAGTGCAGTTTTTGCCTAAATAAATAAATAAATAAATAAATAAATATTTTTTCAAAAATGAGACAGAGCAGTTTTCACTCATGCAAAACACACACCGTCTATTTCATACAGTTTACTAATGAGTGGTTTTCCATCTTGCACAGCCCCGATGAACTCAGGAGCTCCTAGGAAGGTCCTGAGTGCATTGTAAAACTGCCCAATGGGAACAGAGCAGCAGCATAGTCTTTGTTCTGTTTAGCATCAGTGCCCAATTCCAAAACCCAACCATGAGGAATGAATCAACGCAGCAACACGGGCCAAGAATTTATCACAAGAGACCAGGCCTTCAGGTTCCTCAGTCTGATCTTACTCTGAAATAAAGAATGTGACCTCTGCTTGGCTTTAAAGCAGTATGCACACTGGATACAGGCTGCTGGGCCCACTGAAAAGGCTGAGGTTATGCGCCAGCAAACTGATTGACAAGACCGGATGAGTGACTGAGCATCGTCTTACCGTTTGTTCAGCACCATGTTTCCCAGCTTGAGGTCTCTGTGCACAATGTTTTTCTGCAAGTAGGAAAGAGTAAAAAAAAAAAAAAAAAAAATAAGTATGGGAGTGGCACATGAGCCTGGGAAATGAGTAATCACAAAGACATGCAAAGGGCAAACAATAATAAAGCAGTTTCTTTTGTAGCTGATTAAAATAGTGTACTGGAAAAACTTGCCACTGACAGAAAGTTGTGTGCTTTAATCTTTTTTGTCCATGTGTGTAAAATGATGATTATAAAGAGTAAAATGAAAACTTTTGTGACTTTTTTTTTTTTTTTTTTTTTTTTAGACTAGTCATCAAACTACCTCCAACTGACCTTATGGAGTGCCTCCACCACACGCACCACATCGTAGAAGATGACAATGGCCTCGCGCTCGCTCAGTCGCTTCTCCTTTATAACATAATGCTGGAGGTTTATTAGATCTGCTGTCTTGTCACTGAAATCATGAGCACACAGGCAGTCCAACACAAGGCAGATCCGCTTCTTCATCTTCCGTACTTTGTTGGCCTCCATGTCCTCCACAATTTCATAGGCTCGGTCCTGGAGAACCATGAACAGAGAGGGGGAAGCGTGCAAAAACCACCATTAAGAGGGTGCCTACTTCATAACTGGAATGAACTGTGTGTATTTTAGATGCACGCTTCCTTGCATCTGATCAAAATAAGGCTGGACATCCATCAGTACATCAAACAGAACAGATTTTGCTGCTAAATTAGACTATCAAGCAGATTCCTTTATGTTGGAAAGGGACACTAAAGGAAATTAAGGTCAACTTTCAATAGCCTGCATATAGCTGATATGAATAAGACATTTAGTCAGCTACAGTGTGTGGGTGAGAACAAATGACAAAGGTCATTCTTCTTCCTCCAACTCCAGCTTAAGTAGAGTTGACACATCTAGACTATTTTTTTTATCAGTTTGGAAGTTTGCCCCCCCCACCCCCAAGATGCAGCAAGTAACTCTTTAAAAAAAAAAAAAAAAAAGCACATTATGAACTGGTTATTTGACAGTGATGTTGTACTATAATAACCCAATCAATACATAAATAAATGAGGGTGCATGGCCCAGTGCTGCTATTTTGAGAGCCATGGCAGAGTGAAAAAGGATGGAACGACAGACAAAGAGGGAAAACGGCATGAGATGGAGGGGTATGATGGAAAAATATAGTTGGCGAAGGCAGGGGGGTGGGTGGGGGGTGAATGCATGGAGCTGTGAACACAGATTGACTACAGATAAATAGTGCTTTTAATGCTAGGGCCAACTTTAATGCAGTAACACTGACAAGGAAAATACAAGCAGATAACCAGACTAATGACCACTGCTATTACTGAGCTGACATGGCTGCACTTGTACCAGCACGGTGAAACTGAAAGGTGACAAACTCTGAAATGACTAAACTTAGTTTCTGATTATGTAGGTGAGCATTCAGTGTGACTAAGATGACAGAAAACAACATTGTGAATCTGCAAAGATATAACTTAAAAGAGTCAAACGTGTGCAGCTTTCATCCTACCTGGAAGAGGCCATGGTGGTGGACCACTCCGTCCTGGTTGTGCAGCAGCGAAAGAAGAGAATATTCTGTGTGCAGCAGCATCTTTCCTTGTCTCTCCTCCTGACTTTCCCCTTTCGAGTCCACTCGCTCCTCCAGTGTCAATATCTACCATAACCACACGTCAACAGAGCAAACATTAGTTCATAAATCAACAAAGCACACAGTGCAAGAATTTTAACCTTTTAGTTTGACGCTAATCTTCAGTTTTGGCCCTGAACATTTTAATGAATAAAAGATATGACATCAAGTCACATCTGATTTGAACTAAACAAAAACTGAGGACATCATGGAACAGCTAGAAGGCTGCTCATCATGGTTTGCAGAGGATACAAAACCGCTGTGGTCATGGGTATGAGGAGAGGGTCACGCGCTGACCCACAGCATGATCACTGGGGTTAATAGTTGACATTCCAGGTGGGGAGCTCCTAGCTCCCAGTAATCAAACTGGTTCATGTTTTGTCCTCTTTACCAGACTGAAATAGGGGCAATAAAATGTAAACCAAACAAAAAGGTCACAAATACAGATGTCCATTGTGACACTAGTTTGGTTTTGAATGATAAATTAGGTGGTTAACAGAAATTTGAGCATAAGTATTTGAAGTTTTAAAGAGTCTAAAATCTTACTTTGAGCTGATAGAAGTCGTCGGTGCCATCTTTTCTGGCCAGACACTGCACTATACTTGGTACTGGTGAGTTGCCCAGGCGAGGCCCTGCAAGGATAAGAAAAAGAACAGCTGCATGACCAAAAGGCTGTCTCCATGCTGGAGTACGTGCTCTCTCCACAACTCATTAAGGACTGTATGTGCCTTTAACAACCCTTGTGTAATGTTTCCTTAGGTGCCAACTGTTGCAAACAGTTCAGGAGCCATGTAGCAGAAAACACACATGTTCCAGAGTAGAGGAGAGCATTACATTATCCAGAAAGAGGAAATAACCATGTCCCACCACAGACGGGGGGCCTTTCTGGCAAATGTCACAGGGATCCAAAAAAAAAAAAAAAAAAAAAAAAGAAATTCTTAACATTCTTGTCTCAGACCTGTTAGGCACACACAAATGTACACACAGATACCCATCCACTCACACACATACCTTTCCCCAATTTCCTAAGGTCATACACAGGTTACACAATGCGCACTATGTTCAACAAAACAGATGCTGTTCCTTTTCTTGGGGGTTGTTGTAGTGATGTTAGCAGGTTGAGAAAAGAAATAGCTTCCATACCAAGCACGAAGGGGCCAGCTCTCTTGGCATTACTGCCGGATATCCCAGGACATTGCAGCTTGCTGGCCCTGCCTGATGTCTCTCCAGCCCCCCTCTCCGACGAGCGCCGCTTGGACATACTGGAGCTCTACAGGGGAACAAATCTGATTAGTTCATGGGACAAAGATAGTCGATTTAAAGGGAACGTGCATACGCATGGCTGAAAATATGCAAAGAAAAAAACAGTAATGAAATGTCTTAATAAATGGTCAATAACATTGTTCAAAAATAAAGACCATTCGCAGAACTGGAGAGAATAAAGGCTGGTCGTGAACACGCTAGAAGAAGAAGAAAAAAAAAAACAGAAGAAAGAGGAGGTAAACCTCAGGGCAACTCCACCTAGCCCATTTGAAATGTCCCTCCCCTCACATTTACTCACCTCGGTGTGAATTTGAGGCCATTACAGCTCCATTTAGAATAATGGCTGCTGGCGTCAAGGACAACACCTCACATTCAATCTTCCCAACAGGCAAAATGAATGTGCCACAATCTGAACTTTGCATGCAAATGCATGCCTCTGGCAACAAAAAAAATAATAAAATCTTAAATTGAAGCATTTTAATTTGATTCTCTAATCTTTAGCTTTCAGTGCAGCTGTGGACATGGGTTTAGGGAAATCCTTGTGCTCTTAATCTGCCTGCTTTATCTCAGGATCTGTGCAGCAAGCTTATCTATGCAGATCTTTCTCTGAAAGGACATGCATGTTCTAACAAGACTGAAAAGTAAAAATCACAAACCTTTGCACTACAACAAGGACATAAATTCACATGCCAGAAGAACTGTGACATCAACATTTTTTATTAATTAATTTATTTATTTTTTACAAATGGCTATAATCAGCACAGCAGATCTCACTGAGCTTTCAGAAATCAGAGTGAAAGGTATGCCTTGTTAACCGATACCAAGTTCCTTTGTGATGAAACTGCATACATTTCCCGTAATGGGGAAGTATTACCCTGAAATTAGAGGAATAATTCATACTGCTATTGACAGGTTTTCATTGGGGTTTCATTAGTCATAAATGCTTTTATGTAAAGGTGATGACTGTAGGGTTCCTCCAAGATTCTGATATGTGCATCTTACTTATTTAGAACTTAACACAAAAAACAAACAAACAAACAAACAGAACCATAAAAGGAATATTTGAAAACAAAGCAGCAGATGACTTATACTTCATTTTTGTGTGCACGGTTAGTCAACTAGTGGTTTACCCTTGAAGTCCACATCACCTCAATGCACAAATTACACAGTATAAGGAGAGCTGACAAGGGCACACAAAAGGAAAGTCAAAGAAATGTAACCAGTCTAGCAAGTAGAAGTAACTAAAAATATTTACCAATCAATAAGGTGCTCTTCCCGTTTCAAAACCAATTGTGTGCCACTCACCAGTTGGCATTTCTGGGCAGAGAGGAAGCAGGACAGTTGGCAGCCAGTAAGGGCTGGTATAAATTTTCACTTCCATGAGGCTTTTTGTGATCTCAGACAGTAGACAGTGTCATCACCATGTCTCTCACCCATCTGTCTCCATCTCTGCTAGTCACCACTCACCGAATCTGATGAGCTAAGGTTTTCTGACAGCATTTATGGTGCAAGCCAAAGTGACAGAAAGTTACACTGCCAGTAATGAGACAATCTTTCTCTAGAGAATACAAAAAAAGTGGATAATCAGGAACTGCAATTCATGATGATCCTAAGTGGGAAACTCCAGTAAATGACTGTGTACATACAACTTCTAGTGCTGCCAGTGCTGGAAAGGCTGTTCATAACAAAGAAAAAAATGCATATTAACCCATGCACCGTAGAAGTGTGCGACTCAGATGACTCATTAATAGAAAGCACTATATAACACTCTGCAAAACGGACCCAAGGCTATCCATCTACCAGCTAAGAACCAGCTGCAGTGCCGGTGGAGCCAACCTCACACACATCTTAAAAGCAAAAGGTCAACGTAGCCAACTATTGCACGGCGACCTAAATGACATCAGCGCAATGACAGCACCCAGCTATCTTTTCCTGACACTGCTGTGCCTCTCGCACAGCCAGTGATCTGGCAAGCATGACTGCCTCTGCCTCTGACTGCACCACAGGGAGGACAAGAACAGATACAGCCTCTGAATCATATCATACCAAAAAGCAGCAGAGAGAGACGCTGCTAGTGCCCACGAAAAATGTGGGCTCCATAAATAGTATCAGAACAAAACAAGCACGTAGGTGTCTCTACATCCACCCACCCAGACTCCCAACTGTCTGGCTTTGTAAGAAATGCTTGAGTGCAAAATCAAAGTAGGAGCAAGATGGACTAAAAGCAGGGGGGGGGGGGAGCAACGGCAAGGATGAGGAGTCTACAGAAGTTTTACATATATATATTTTAAAAAAAATCAGAGATGTTTGCATGCAAACTATAATAACTCCACGAGTAAATCAAACTGGGGTCCAAACCCTCCGCTTGAAATCTGTCCCTCATCAGCTCACACTCCTCTCCCCACAGAAATGCTGCTGCTGGCTGCACTTTGCTGAAACAACAATGCCCTTGACCACGCTGTGGACGCAAGGTCGCGCTTTAAAATCACTTGACCAAAACAATTTCACATGCACACGCACCGTTGCACATTTAGTACCATTTTGCGTCAAAAAAAAAGTCTGGACACTCAGACCTGGCAGAGAGCAATGCAAACTAGAAGAGTCGTAGAATAGACGCTGACGTTATTCCTTAATAATTTAACAAGAAATATTGTTTTTTTTAAAGCCTATAGGACCAAGTCTCCTACAGAGTAACCATACACATACGTATCGTGCATTAATATACATTTGATCGTCTCTGCACTGCGTAAATTGTTGCCCTATGCGGTTAATATACCAAGTATCAAGCTTTAAACGTACACATTATACAATAAACCGATCGTTGAGTGCACAAACGAACTTGTTCCGACCGATTTCTTCGGCCGGGTTCGTTTTAACGGATCCGGGTTCACCGGCCACACAAAAGGGCACGCAGCCCGACAAGGAGTTGGGCTCTCAAGCCAAACTAGACAAAGCAGCCGTTCGCCAGAGCCCGTCTACTTCAACACAGACTTTAGTTTCAACGTGGCTGCCGGCGAGAAAGGCAAAAGCGGAGTCTGCGAGGCAGCTGCGAGGCCATTTAAACAAAGTAGGCAGCGTTACAGCTGGCTAACAGCGCCAGAAAGCTAGATAGCAACGAAGTCGCCACCTCGCTTACCTCGAGCCAAAACCGCCGGCTAAGATATGCGCTGTCTCCTTAAAGCAGGGGCATTTCTTGAAGAAACGTTGAGGTGGGTGTGCGGAGCTTCGCGCTTCAACAAGGGAGACCGCAGAGGTTTGATTTCACGTTGCTTAGCCTCCGTTACCGAAATGAGCAATTAAGGAAAAGCCTCCTCTTGTCGCTGATCGCATCTTTCCACAGCGACAGCACCACCTGACAACGGAAATGACGCACAAGTAAATAGTTGATTGGCAGCTGCAATCGACCAATGGCAACTATGCATTCCAGGTGAACGTTTGCACATTGAGGATGAAGATGATGATGACATTCTTTGCATAATAAACGTTTCTTAATAAAACCATTACGTCATATGAAGTTGTATTGTATTGCCAGATTATGATGCATTAATATGTTTGACTTTTTGCATTTATCACTGTTCTTATCAGCCTCTGAACGTCAACACAGAGCAAAGAGGAACAAAGATTTAAGAAACCAGTCAAAATTATCAAAATTAGACACAAAATGGCTCCGGACAACAAAAGAAATAATAATAATTTAAAAAAAAACGTGGACTTAGGGCAAAGATACTTAAAATATAATGGCAATGTAAAGACAAACACAGAAACCTGAGTAAAGTAAAGTCAATACAGGTAGACAAAAACAAATAAGAGGTTTTACAAGTCAACACAAACTTGCAGCACATCTGTGTGTGTTTCTACTATTGGAAGGATGTTAGAATGGTCAATAATGACCCGTGACAAATACCTATATCACTTCACCAAAAATAAACACCAGGAAATAATGAAATACTTGCAACCATGAACATAATTTCTACTAACATTTATTATTTTGCTCTGTATGTGGCTCTGCAAGTAAAATCAGCTTCCAAACAAATCCGCTTAAACACTTTATCTATATATTTAGAAGTCACTGGAAGTTAAACCGATTGAGATATTTGAAATTCTGCTCAGTATAAGACCGAACGTGCTTTGGCATGGTCACATACAGCATTTTACTTTAGGTGAACTATACGAGTCAGTGAAACTGGAATACTGGGGCCAGTAGGGACTTCGTCTGATTACTTTTGTTAAAATCTTGATCCAACCTAAGTGGTCGACTTGTGATTTGATTTGACATAACATCATTTCCTTCAACACTCATCCATTGACTAAGCATGCTAAAAAGTCACTTGGTTACACATTGACTCAGCAAGTATACACTTCAGTGACATTAAGGAGAGCCCACCTATATTCCCAATTTAGATCAACAGATTCATCTTCAATTCCACCCACAGCTACCAGTTTCCAGCAAGTGGGCGGATATGACAGATACTTAGAAGACAAGTTAAATGGCAGGGGCTTGTTTGATTGCACCAGCCTTGACTCAGACGAGCATATGCCCCTAGCCACATGAAAAAAGTGTCAGCCTGTGGCTTTATACTTCCCTGCCCGCACTCTTCAAAGAGGAAACTGAATCATGACTAAAATGTGGGTTTGTGAGAAAAACATTCAAATATGTGACATGCAAAAAGAAACGTTTGAGTTTACTTGTCAATACTTTTGTTTTCTGTAATTTAGTTGTCTCAATACCAAGTATGAGACTTCCCTTCTTCTTTTTTTTTATTAATTTTGGTAGATGGTAATGGTAACGGTACAACTCATCATGTAGGAAAATCACATTCGTGATGTGCGCATGTTTCACATCAAGTATTAACCTTGAAACCTACTAATTAACCCATTTGGAAAGCTTTATGGTGTAATACTTTTTTTCTAGCAAATTCTTAATGAATCCTCTGGTTTCAGGGTCTTTACTAAGTACCCTCTGGTCGATGAGTGTTGTTTCTGTTTGGACAACGTTACTGGGAAAGCCTCACCAGATTCATCCTCCCATGAATGTCGTGCAGTTTTTGCCTCCACGGCGTCGACCGTGTTCACGTGGGAGCGTGGCTGACCGGGGGAGTGCAGACAGTCTCACTTTCTGAGTTGTCTGCAGGCCTCCACAAATCGTGCCTGCAACTGATTTCTGTTGCCATGGCAATCTCCGTTGCATGTCTGTGTGCCGTAGTGGGAGATATTGAAGCAAGTTGCTTTTAGTAATCAGATTTTGTTACTGAGTGGTAGTTATTTGAAATAGAAAATAGCCTACACCGTTTCAAGTTCTCTTTATGTTTCCAGATGTAAGTGAATATCATCTGGTACTCGTCAGATTTTAAACTATATGTTCAGTTGCATGTATACAATCTTAGATGAAGAACACTACATGGAATGTTACACCGTGTCATATTATTTTTTTTTACAAAAATGAAGCTACAATGCAGATGCAGCACTTGAAGAACTATATTGAGTATAATATTACTGCTTCTAAAGGAAGCAGGAGCGTAAGTATCAGCCAAGTGCTGCTAATAAAATGCAGTTAATCAATTAATAATCAGCAAGTGTGTGACTGTCTTTATTAAGTCATAGGTTTTTATATTCTGCTGGTCTGGAACATTCATGGGTGTGTTATCACAATGCCAAACGGAAAAGACATCAGCAATAACTTTCCAGAAGCAGCTGCTGCTCCTTATTACACACACACACACACACACACACACACACACACACACACACACACACACAGAGTAATTTAGCAGACAGTTTTATCTGTAGTGACTTATAAGTAAGAAACAAAATGTACACTTCAGTACATTACAAAACTGTGGTACACGCATGAAGCGATAAATCTATTTTAATCTATTTAACCCGTAGCACAGACGGGACAGAGCCTGGTCAGCCAAACCCATTCACTTCCCAAAGATTCTCTCTGCTTTGTATCAAGTAGTAAAAGAATTAGGATGGGTGGCCGGGATAGACCAAGCAGAAGTGCAAAGTAAGTTTGAGTTATACATGTTAAGAGATGAATCCTCACAAGATTCTCAAAGTTAGCCTTTAGTAGAACCACAGATGCGAAGACTGGACCGAAGCTGCCCTGTGCAAGAGAGATCATAAGAGCAACAGAGCGGTTGGAAAGGAGCATAAGGTTTTGGAGTGAGTTTACATTTCTGGGTGCTGGCCCACCATTCGTTATGTAAGCATTAGTCACTAGAATTGGATTCAGGCAGTCATGGGTTGCCACTGGAGGTCAATGAGCAGTGGAGAAACATGTTTCCTTTTATGTACTGTTGTTCTGAACCATATGTAAGAGTTTGACCGATCACGCAGGGTGACCTGCTAGAGACAGAGATAACTGCGGCTTTTCGCAAGACCTCGGTTGCATACTATGATATGGTATGACTTATATATGTTGTAAAGAGCAAATAAACAGGATTAAGAAACAGCTTCAACATGTTGGAAGAGCAGCTAGTCACAAATGATCAAATCCATGTTTTAGGCAACTTTTGTTAGACGCTTTTTCCACACTGATATTTAAATGTTTGTCTGGGTCGGCAAACAGATAATTATTGGAGCTACTAGTCGAAGGTGGCATTTCTTCATCGAGGCAGATATACCGAGAGTCTGAACACCAACACAGTGCCACTGAATCATGCACTTTGTTTTTTCAAACTGCTTCTGCATTTTGGATTTTTTTTTTCTCAAACCAATACATTTCATTGTGTAATATGTTACATGGCTTGTTCTTCATCCAAGGTTGTATTTACCTATTTTGAGACCAGAGAAGGACTAGATAGGTTTTAATTTATTCTGATATAAGAGTTAGAGTTCAGTGAAGATGGACTTTCTTCTCCCAGGTGACTGTATAATAAATTACAGATTTGTTTTCTTTATTTCAACAAGTCCAGCATTCATTTTGGAAATAGAATTAGTAATAAAAAAAAACTTGATTTGAAGATGATATTTATGACTTTTGCTTCCTTGTCACATAAGGCAGCATTACATTACAGTGTAAGACAGGAATTTATGACAATCAGTGCTGATGAACACGCAAGTGATAGATTTCAAAAGGTCAGATGGCGCCCTCTTCTGCTACACTGCAGTAACTACAACTTCAAACACTTAAGCAACTATTAAATCTGCAATCGGTTTTCAAGCTGATATTCAAAAATGTGAAAATATATTTATTATTCTATTTATTAAAAGTATGAAATTGCACATACAGTAACTGTATATATTGTCAGTAATATTTTCCTATATACACAAGATAATACAGTCAACATATCAAATTTGCAATGAAATATTTAAATATTATAGTGTCTTGTTTTGTGTTGTTCTGTTTTATGACACTGTAGTCACAAAGAAACACGTTCTTTGAACATTATCTCAGCATTCATAGACATGACAGGGTAGTGAGATGTGTTTTTATAAGTTGCCCCTTGTGCTGCTATAAAAGGTTAAAAAATAAGACGATGGAAAACCAGATTTCTTGCCAAAAGATTTGAATGAACCAAAATATGAAGAGCCCTTCATTTTTTAAGCTTCTCCCACAGTACCATTAAATCAGTTTTCCACTAGAATACAGAAGTGTTGCACTAAACCCTTCTCACCATGTGTATAAGATAAGATACTTGTAACGGGAATAAAATGTGAAAGATGTAAATAATGAAATTATGGGCTACAAGCTCGAAAGCCAGCTGACGTTGTTTGTCTGTGACTGATATTTATGATTGAATGAAACCATGTTTACATGGGACTGCAATAGTTAAACAGTGACCTCATTAAAACCTAACTCTAAATAAGACACTGTCTGTAAACAACATTTTCTGATTACCTTAACTTGAATGAGGCGCACACACACGGTCAACACACGGCTATTCTCCGAGCTTGGTGTTCAGCTTGTTCCACTGTATCTGCTCTCTGTTTACAGCAAACAAACTGTAACACCTTATAACAGCTTAAAGCTCAGATCAACACAAAAACCTTTAGTAAATTGCAAATCATGTAGCTGCTTATCTGTCAACCCTGGTAGCACCTGCTCACATTAACATCTTACAAGCAACCCAAGACGACAGTCCTCTGGCCGCAGGTGAGGTCTCTGCATGTATTTGCAGATACAGACTGCTCTTCAGATGATCTTCAGTAGTGTAGACTTTTTAATAAAATTCTTCCAACCCCCTGGGCATTTATGACAGGGTGAGCATGTCACAGACCGTCCATCATGGCCAAAAGGTCATCTCCTTTGCTGCTGGCAGTGGGAGACTGGTTTCCAGACTCTGCGAACTCTCCCATGATCTTAGTCAGTTCTGCATTGGCTTGTTGGTCCTGGAAGACAATGTGATCCACCAGTGATTGTGTTGGGATGGTAACAGCAGGGACGTAAACCGTTTTACAGTAAATCCGGTGAGACAGGCAAAGCCTTCACATGCCTGATCATTGACTGTACCGGACGTAATCATAAAGGCTGCTTATCAGGGTAAAAGTGATCTAATCAGTTGTGAGGCTGATGTGTCGGGGCTAGGGCATGTGATAACAGCAATGAATAAACGGAGATATTTACATCTGGTAGAGTGCACCTTGTGTGATGACACGGTCAGTTCATTTGTTAATAACACGTCGTAAATTCAGATTAGTATTCTTTACCTTTGTTGCTTGTATGTTTATGACTCCGTACGAAAGGTCATCAGGTCTCGACATTAATGCTTCTCTGTGTTAAAGGAGAGTAAACATCTTAGTTTTTATCAATTCAAACACATTATAAGGCTGCAGATATACATTTCATATAATTAAATGGGGTACACAGTGTGTCAGGACACTCACTCCTCCTCCTCATCTGTGGCAAAAAGGTTTACTCGGAACCCGGTGTCTTTGTTTCCTGGTTTGTGAACTTCTAAACCTCCCATTAACCTGGCCAACAGATTCAGTTCCTCTTTGGCCAGAGGGTTTGGAGCAGCATTGACCTGTCGAGACACGGTGATTCGTTCACTCTGAAGATTCTGCTTCTGGTGACGGCACCGCCGCATGAATGCAAAGTTGTGCAGCAGGGTCACTTCGCCTCATGTGATATACGGCGGACACCCCACAGATGCAAAACATTACAGAATAATATTTGTCCATATAAATGATCTTTATGTATTAACAAAACTGCAAAACGTACCTTTGTGTGCTGAGCAGAGGTTTTAGACGTGCCAGACATGTGAGTTTCCACAGGGTGGCTTACACTGTACCTGAATGAACGTTAAAGACGTTAATAATAGATAAAAAAAGAATGAGCACATATGTTAACGTAAGTCTGGAAAGCATTTTTGAGATGTGTTATTTATAAGATACAGCTCTTTTTTAATAAGATATCTCTTGACAAAATGATAAAATTCAGGAAAGTACAAGTAGTTATTGACTGATGAAACCTCTTGGATGAGAGGTGATGTCAGACCCCTCATGTTTGTAATTTAGTCCTTTAAGATATTTTTCTGCATAAGAACAGCAATTATTGTTCAAATATGAGTAGTTTCCTGTGCCTTACATGTTTGTCCCCAGTTTTGTGACTCTGTCTCCAAAAATATCAAAAGATCCTTCGCGGAGTGCAGAAGTGTAGTTTCCTCCATTACTGAACTGCAGTCTGGTCACTTCTTCGCCAGTACAACTGAAAATCCTGGAACGACCATAAAAAAATACCACAGAATGCACAATAATACTGTTAATGCCTTTTGAATGAAAATAATTACATACTAGTTATTGCACAAAATAAAAGATGTTCTCCTAAACTGAAGCTCCATCTCAGATGGTGGCATCTTGCCTCCTTGATGATTTTACTATTTCACTGAGCAAATACGATCTTTCAGAAATCAAATACAAGCTAAGCATGCAACTCATCTAAAATTAGTCACACACTTGTTCAACATGACCTGTGTAATGCAATTAGCTGCAGATAGAAGTACTTAACATCAGATTACACTGCTGGGGTAAGTAACCAGCATAGTATATGAAAGACAAGAGGCCAACATGAATCGGCAGAGGAGGGACTAAAAGCCACTTTTACAAACAAGGTCACTTATTTAATCTGTGTCACAGATACACAAGCACAAAGGAAATTTCTGAAAGTCTAAAGTTACCTTGGATTGTTTTTGCCAACAGCAGCGACGGAGAAACCGCTACAGGTATCTAACTTAGCAAACATTTACACAAGTGTCATCTGATATTTTAACATAAGAAAAAGTATTGTGATCCGAGGGATGATAAGGAACGTGTGCTGTCATACCTGATCAACCCAGGGACTTGTGTCCCATGAGGCACAGGACCACTGGTGGGAAGCACAAAGCGGCCATTGGAATTCTGCACTTTATCCTTCAAGAAAATGGACACCTGACGGAGAAAAGGACAGAGGCAAAAAAAAGTAGAAAGAAAGAAATAAAACATAAAAACAAAAGTCTTCTAGTTTATACAGTCTAATGAAGAAAAACAAATGGACTTACCCTTATATGCATGTCTTGAAAGAAGATAAGAAGAGTTTGTCTAATAAGCTGGAATTCACCATTAGACAATGGCGTATACATCTACAAAGCAAGATAAATAAATGTTTTTAATCTATTGCTGTAATAAAGAAGAAAAAGTGTATCCGTTGTGTTTCCAAACAGAAACACGAAGGATACACCCAACATTTCTACATGTAAATGAATTAACAGATGATATATACGACAGATGTGTGTATTTAAAAATAAAAGTGTTGTCACTATAAAGACACTGTACTTCTGTAGGCTTATGCAGAAAACATTTTTCTTACCTTGGCATCCTGTATGTATTTGGATAGAAATTCTCTGCCTTATTTATATATTTTTTAGTAGTCCATCCATCCCTTATCTATACCCACATTTCCATCTGGGGTCGCAGGGATTTGCTGCTAACGCTGATACAAGTCTCCTCTTGGTCTTTTAAATAGATTGTCTATTCTTTCCTTTTGCCAGAGAAAAAGCAGTGATCTGTACAGCTCTAAAAAATAGTTTCATTCTCATTCAGAGTAAAGTAGTTTTATACTAAAGATACTATACAAATGTGGACCATTTATCATTACTTTATCAGTGCTAATGAATGTATTATGTGGGGAAAGAAAATCTTATGGTACACTGCAGACAAAACTAACAGAACATGTGAAACGTGTAAACTACAATGTCACGTTAACAACAAACACAATCCACAATCAAGTCCCACGTTGGTACCTCCATGAGCTGCTGGTAAGTTTCATCAACCTGGCTGAGGATGCTGGGAGTGTCTTTCACAAAGTCTTTGATTGCATCCATGTGGTTGAAGGAGACGAGGAGGATGTCCTTTGGTCTGGGGCAAAGAAGTACCTGATATTTGAAAGCCATGGTCATCAAATCATAGAGCTGTGAAGAGAGGACAGATGCAGTATCAATTTGCAATGTGTGCTTTTGTTGTGTACTTAAACAGCAGAGGGAGCTACAAACAGAATATAAAAAAAACTGTGGACTGTCATCATCTCAAGTATTTAAGCTAGAACATTATAAAATATAACACAGTTGTAAGCAGTTAATTTGGACTTTGGAGCCATTTGGTGCACATTTCCTTTTTACACATGACAACATACCTTGTCCATACTGGCCTGATTGAGCCTCATTATGGATGCATGGGCCAGCCTGTCAAAAACAGTTCGTAGGGCCTTCTTGGAATAAAGCTCCTGCGGCTTGAAAAGCTCCTCCAGAAACTTTTTGTTGAACATCGTTGTGATGATGTCATTCATTACTAGTAAGGCGGACAAAAACAAAACAAAACTCAAAAAAGGGATCCACAAAGTTAGGCAAATGTCCTTTTCAAATGGTAAGCTCAGAAGCAGGCAGATAAGCACTCCCACTGGTCTTAATAAAGCTGCAGCATGGTGATACATTCAAGTTTTCTACTTGGCCACATATCTGTTGCCCCGTTAGAAAATGTTTTACTTTAAAATTATATTTAAAAAGAGTCAAGTAGAAAGACATATGAATACAAATACATACTGGTTTATACAATAAAAAACAAACATAAAATATATATTGTTCGGTTTGAGTCTCAGAATTCCCACATATTGCGGCTTAACAGTGAAGACGCTCTCAGGCAGTGACGTTGGTGACCAGCATGTGAGCATTTAGGGACGCTGCTGTTTACATGATAGGTGCAGAAACAACTACAGGGTGTCACTTGTGAACTGCTCTGTGCGTATCAGGTCCCAACTATTGCTCATTTATCAAACACTATTGTTTTAGCAGCACATGGATTCCAGCAAAGCCAAAGCAGAGCAACAGAGTTTCTACTGCATGGGTGCATCATTAAACTGAGCCTTGCAGCGATACCTCTCTTTCTGTCCTCCTCTATCCAGGCGGCTATTGTGGAAACTTCATGAGTTGAAAGAGATATATAAATTCACGTGTGTTCTCAACATCAAAATCAGTTCATTGACACCTCAAAAGTGTAGAAATATGTCATTTGATATACATAACAATTCAATGTCATTTAGGTTATCATCTGTAACCTTTTAGGCTCAGCAGAACAACATTATCTTATACAAACGTACTAGACTATGTAGGTTAATGTATCGAAACACTGTGAACCACTGTGAAACTGTTTCTACTAACATTTTCCGACTCACCGAAACGTACATATGACCAACATGTTATGGAACGGAATGTGCATTTTGTTTGTTTTACAGCAACATGGTGACATTTGTGTTGTTAGCCATCAGCTGCTACGCCAGCTACCTTTCTTAGCTTTGTCAGCGGGTATATTCTGAGCGCGAAGTCGCTGGTCCAGGATGTACAGCATTTCGCCGCCGAGATTGATAAAGAGCAGCGGCAGAGTCCTCGACGACATGTTGGTATTTAAAACGTTAATTGTTTTTTTCAGAAAAAGCCAGTATCTGGTTGATGATGATGGGGTGTCCGTCTGTTTGGTAAAGCCTCTTCTGGTTGCTAGGCCACGAAGAAACCAGCCAATCACAGGATAGTGACGCAATGACGTACACGCATGCGATCAGAAAATACTTTTTTCCCCCATGAAACTATTATTTTTAATTATTTATTCTAAGTTTTACATTCAAATGTAAGTTTTAAATTTTATTGAACTTAAATTCAAGATTAATTAATAATGTAAATGTCTTCTTTTCTGTGCTTTCAAAGGGGACCTCCAAGTGCATGTGCAATCAAATCATGAGGAAATTAGTGAGGCTTACAAAAATGTTAAATCTACCGTTTCTATCTAAATTTTTTCATCCACTGATTTTTCATCCCATCACAATAAACTACATGTAAAAATCTGTTTCCAAAGATTGAGAGAGAGTATGAAATGTAACTGAGAGAATGTATGACCTTTCAAGTAATCAACACAGTACAATACAAAAACAACATAAAAATGATTTAAAAAAATCATAATAATAATTTCAGTTGCGTTCTTTATCATGACTCAAAGATAAATTATATTGTTGCATTAAAAATAGTGCAAGTAAATATTATAAGGTCACCACAAAAAAATCGTTGTTAAAAGTTCTGTTATTGGGCAGAAATGATACTCTTTACTGGTGTACTTTGAAGCAAACTTGTAGAAGTCTGATCAAAGACACTCAGTTGCTTCACTGTGTTGTGTAGCCTAGGCGCAGGGTTATCCATTATTTTGCAACTTAAGCAACAGTCTTCTTTGCACAATCAGTTAGAGGGGCTGCAGAGCAGTTCTCACCACAGAGCGAGACTTCTCTATCATTTTGATCAGTTTATTTGAGTCACTGAGTAAACAGCTTGCTGCGAATATTATATGGCGTAAGCTTAATCAAGAAATACAGTCTGCTCTGTCACTTGCGAGTAATTTCTGTGATTTAAAAAAAAAAGTCATGTCATCCAGGTCATCAAATGAGCATATGTTACCTTGAAGTATACGTATTACTAAGTTGGACCTAATAACATTTATGAATCACTTTACCACGACACAACAGCACAGCTTACTATGTTTTAATTTGGCATTATGTGCTTCTTTTCTAGAACGATAACCAAGACCAAACTGTGTTGTACTTGAAAAGGACAGCAGCTGAAAAAGTTTTATAGTCTTGTTTTGCGATTGCTGTCACGTGAAAATGATTTTTTAATTTTAAGGTTTGGCCTATCAGGACATAAAGAATAATCTGGTCTTAAAAAAAAAAATAGGTAAATAAAACTTTGAATGAAGAACAACACATGATGAAAAAGAACTCATCAGTCTTGCCTTTCTGCTGTCACATTAAAAATGTTTTGAGTCACTTCTTTTATACTAAGAATAGTTACAGTTTCAGTGGACTCATCTTGAGTGAAAACAAACATTCGGAGGGTTCTTTCTCAACCCCTACCATTTCTACCACTGACGTCAAAGAAGGTATTGGAAAGATTTTGTTTTTAATTTCAAGATGGGACATGCCACACTGAACATATCTGACTGGTTGTCTTAGTCATCTATCTTTACATGTTCAGCTATTAAATTCTGTTATTATTGAAGAAACGGTTGTTACTGTCTGTACTAACCACATTCAAACACGCTTGGGCAATGAGCTGGGGAGAGAGACCTCAGCCTGAGCTGTGAAAGGCAACCAAACTTGAGAAAAAAACGATGAAGGCAGAGAAGCAGCCGATCAGACATATTTAATTACACTTGTTCTCTTCGTAATCTTTGACAAAGGGGTTAATTCAAAAATCACTACCTGTGCATCCTGCATTCGTCTCAACTTTTCACCCTTCTGGCCAACATGTCCAGTATCTTGGACAGTAATTGATTTAAAAATGTGTTTGTTATTATAATGGTCCTAGAAGGGGTTAATATCAAATGCCAGGGGGAGTGAAGTGACATTGTCTACTTTACGGTACACTTTCGTGACAAGTTGGTAAGTCCATTCATCTAGCTCATAGCCAGTTCAAAACAGAGAAAACTCTATTGGTCCCTGACCTTCGAATAGGTTATCAGAAATACTTTCTCTAAGGTTACACAGGCTCCTCAGAGCACTCGAGGTTTCTACGAAACCTCGGTTAAATAATGGTTAAATATGCAGTAAACATAATACAATCCTTACGAAATGTTTCACTCACGCTACACATACAATACACTTAACTAGAATGAATATTAACATGCAGCCCAACAAGACAAACAGTCACTCCTCGGCTGCAGGTCAACAGCCAAACTACAAAATACTTTACTTCTGAAGTTACATTCTTACCATTAACACATCTGTGCACCCATGTTGCAACAAATCTCTGTTGTCTCTAAGACGTTAAATAGCAGAAACCTGACTCATCTGAATCAGCTTTGTTAGTCTTGTTTGCATGTGTCATCGTGACTAAATGTGGTCGTATATTAGCAGGAACAACCGCAATCGAGGCTGTGAGCAGTTGTCAATCTATCTGCAGACAGATTTTCTCAACATGTAGTTTACTAACTTCGCAAAATTCCGTTACAACAAATCTTAAGTTATTTGAGACAAAAAACAAAAAAAAGGTTGAGACAGATGGTTGACAATTCAGATGGGTTAAAATGGCAGTCCTCAACCTAAAATAGTTACTTCCATCTGACTGTGTAAACTCTGAAAAGCGCCTAGAGACAGTTTCTATTGCAATAGACACTATATAAATAAAACTGAACTGAATTCAAATATATTTACCTGAATAATAAAACAGTTCATGAGAGGATCACAACTCAGAATAGCTGACTACAATGTGACTCGGAAAGGTTTGTATTGACCGTGGTCAGACAGGTCATTAACCTTTCAATTTTGAGTCACTATATATATTTTTTCACATTTAAAAAGTATATGAAACAAACAGACACAGTCATTGTATGTTACAATGTAGTTACAAATGTTTGGGTTTTAATAATTCATATCATAACCCAGATGGTTGTGAATAATGCATTTTATTTACAGTGATACAGAATTTAAGTATGAACAATTTGCTTTTACTTGAGTACATATTATGGGTGAAGAGAAAATTACATTTAATACACTGAACTGCAGATTTCATTAGCTGCTTTTGAAATGAACAAATGGTTTCCACGAGGCGATGTCCATCAAACACCTTGTCACAGCGAGATGTCCCCATTCCTGATGCGGACTTCTCGTGCCATCCTGCAGACTTCACAAGTCCCGCAGCAGAAAGTCATGAGGGTGTCGTTCAATATTGTCCCCTGTGGTTGAAATATTGCAACAAAGACTCACTACGTGGGACGTTATGTGAACAAATTGTGCTGCAACTCAGGTTTCTCAATTTTCACAGCACAGCCACCATTTCCCATGTTAGTTACATCTCTGCCTTTCTTGCGAGTCAAGGCACTGTAAACTGTCAACATTCGTCTTTGCAAAATTGCACAGGATGTTCTGACAAGTCTGACATATGTGACATACCTGTATTCCATAAGTCAGCCTCATGTGAGTCCTCATGGCTGTCATTCCTCCGGGTATGCAACCCAAGCAGCAGTTTTCTCCATACTTCCTTGCCGTGTAGCAGCTCAGTGCAAGTGGACAGAAAAAACCAAGGGCACCTGAATAACAACAGTAAAATTTATTAAGTATTTCTCAACATGCAAAACAATATCTCCCTGAAAGTAAGAGTTTCTCTGGCACGTGAAGAGAAGAAAGGATTGTACTCACAGACCAAACAGTCACTGCAGCAGGAGCACAAGCCTGTGCTCCATTCTCCCGTTTGAACATTTGTCCCATAGCCTCCAGCACCGGGTTGTTGGGTGACCACTGGGTTGGACATTTTTACCACCAGATGGGAAACTTTGACTTGGCTGCCGAGTGAAAAACACACATTCAGCTGATAACAGCCCTGCAAACAAACAAACAAAAAAACAAACAAACAAAATGAAAATCAATCTTTCTATGTGCTTCAAAGTACTTGGACATGATGTTTCAGTTCCAAACCGATTTTGGGTATATTTACAACACAAGTCGAGTTAGTTATCGCCCACTCAGTCACTCAGTCACTCAGTCACTCAGTCACGTCCACTGAGCTCTGTGTTTGTGGACTGGCTAACATCAAAAAAAGAAACTGGTGTGTGAGCTTTGAGAACTTCTTGTTCTGTCCATAATAACTATTTAGTCTGTTCATTTTGTCAGCTGTTTTTTATGTTCCAGACAATTCTTCAGTGTGTAACAGTTCAACCTCTCATTGCTTTAATGTTGCTAAGACGACGGTATAATTTGAGAATTGTTGCAAGACATAAAAATATAACCTGGAATTTTCCCATTTTTCTGTTTATTACATTCGGCTAGACTAATAGTTGAACATAATTCGGGTTTGTGAAAGGATATTTCCATAGGAAATGTCTGGTAAATATTACCGAAGCGACACAGAAATAGTCTTAGCGCCATGTAAATAAACTTTCACCTTCGAATTAACTTGCAAATTATTATGAAGGTATTATATCACCTGAAGAGCATAAAAGCCTCTGGAATCATTTGATTGTACGATTAATGAGAAATTTAAGCAGAAATAAATTAACAATGAAGTTAGTGAACCTAATGCGAAGGGAAACAAAGATGTCACTTACCAGAAGTCTCTATGAGTGTCTGATCAAACTGACAAGCTGCACACCACACAGGAAACTGTGACGAGCTTAAGCTGTGAAATGATGGGTTGCCAACAAGCTGCTGTTCCTGAGGGTGACAAAGATCTGTGGTGATTCAAAGTGAGGCAATTAACGAGAAATGTTATATTGCGTTCAAACTGCTGGAGGCTGCAGGTAGACGGCTGCAGGTCCATGTGTCTACTGAAGAAGTTAATAACCCAACATCGCATCAGATCTGCACAGTTCGGAGAACACATTTAGTTGTGAGAACTGTTTAGACCGCATTTTTATACGTCAGCCACAAACCATACTCTTTGTCAAACGGCTTGAGGTTTTAATCAACCAAGGTAGCATGTTTCTAGTGCAGTTTGTAAAAGAAGCAGCAGAGTTTCACACAGCTGCAAGACCTAATTGTTAGATTTAATAAAACCTGAGGGAAGCCTTTTAATACTCATAACCTGAAATACAAGCACACACACACACACACACACTATGCTTCACTTGTTCTTTGAGGAATAAGCCGCCTTGCAGCAAATCCATCACTGCACAGGGTTCAGCGCTCCTGGTTTGGTTCAGTTAGATGGACCAGCTACTCATGTTGCAAAAATGCTCTCCTGAAATGGTTCCAGGACCCCCGTTCATGGCCACTGCTACTGGTACAGGATGTACCGAACCGATTGCACCGGGGGGGGGGGGGGGGGGGGGGGGTGGACAACCACAATTGTTGCCATCATATGGTTCATTTCTCCGTTGCATGCCGAGCCAAGGGTGCCCAGATGTAGTTTCTTCTGCATCTGTTGTCACTGCTCCCTGGAAAATAGGATCAAATCTAAAAGAACCAGACTTATTCCTTCCTTGGAGGAGGAAAATAATTAGTTTGGCTTCTCAGGCTACTCACAGGTCCTTTAATATCACTATAGCACTATGGAACTACTACAGTATTATAGTAGTATCCTGAGATTCAAATGCTGCAACATCATAAACCCACATTTCTTACACAATGCCTTCAATGTGCCAATAAAATAAAATAAAACTGAGCTGAAACAGGGAGCAGCATTGCGTAATACTAGTAGTAACTTAATATTTGAATAATTCATTAATCCAACAGGAATGCTTCCATTGACAGAAAAATGGAAAAGTTCCAACTCCAATAATTATAAAACAAAAATAATAACAACCAACATCGGGGTCTGTATTTAAACACAGAGAGCCGTCTCCTATTAGGTCTCTGCCTATGAGTGAAAGTTGAATCATCTTTTAACCCATCTGCAGCTTGTATTGGATAATCTCGAATTCTAATAATTTCATCTTAAATTAAACCACAATTTTGCATTTCAGGAATTTTTTTTAATTGTTGTTGTGACGTGTCGCATTACAATGAAGAAAAAAAAAACAACAAAAAACATCACCAAGTTAACTTCAGGTTAAACGTTTCATTTTATTTCCATTAAATTCTGATATTTTGAGATTATTCTGATAATTATCTGAAAGCAAAAACAAACAGGGGTGATGAGGGCGATAAGAAATGACCACAAATAATCCTTTTTTAAAAACACACACTGCTTTTTTTTCCATATTTGATGTTGAAAAAGAAAAGAAACGGGCTACAAAAAACATTTGACTGACTGTTGTACACAATATTGCCTTGTATTGCATTTAAACTTCTGTTGCTTTGGCTTCCTCTGTCTCTGTGGGGCCTAAGTTCTGCTTCATCTGCAGCCTCTTCTCTGCTCTCTGCTTCTGAACAGCCTTGAAGACCTGTGAAAACAGACATGTGAAAAAGTGTTAGACCGGGTGTGAAAAAAAGACCAAACAGTGAAAAACAGTGAAAAAACAGCAGAACCCCCCCCCCCCAAAAAAAAAAAAAAAAAAAAAAAAAACAGGGTCTTCTCCAAAGGAATCGTGACTATACAACAAAATGTGAGTGAAATAAAAAGTTCAGATTTTTTTGTTTATATGGAAGATATGATGTAATCGGAACAATTGGGGTATTTGTTTGTCACCTTGATGCAGAATTCTTTCTTGGCCAGCCAGCGGCGGGTGACCCGCCTGTAGTACTCTGGGGGGAAGGTGTAGGTGATGCCCAGCTGCTCACACACTCTCTCAAAGGTGTCATAGCGAACCAACCGAAGGTTTTTCAGAAGCTTTTTTCTTTTGTCAATGGCCATGAGCATCCGCCTCTTGTTAGCTTTGTCCTGGCATGAAATATCACGTAAATGTGACCCATGAAGAAACTTAAAATAAATCTAAAAACTGTGATGAAACATGGAAACTTCAAGCTGTGGCTTTGTCTACTCATGATTTTGTTTCATGCAGGGGAGTACACAGGATATCCTGTAGAACATACATGCCTCACACAAGAGAAAGGCAGACAGGAAATTTATACCAGAAAGCTGCTGCGGTACGCGTCAACTGCGCTGAAACGTATTACGTAATTTTTGTCAAATCTGTCCACAGAGCAATGGTTTGTCCCACATGCAAAGGAGAAAATACATTTTACTTCAGCTCAGCTCACCTTGTGGTGTTTCTGCAAATGTTCCTGATAGTTTCGAATTCTTGCAGTCAAAATCGCAACTGAAAACACAAAAATCAGATTGGGATTCAGTCCTCAGACAATTAAAGTCCAGTTATGGCCTCAGTTTTAAGATTTAGCCTTTATTCACCACTACAGCGGATTTGAAACGATCAAGGTTTGACCAAAGTGGAGTTTCAGCTTTAATGTGAATGGAATTACAGCCTTTTTTTCCCTACCTTCTCTGGAGTAGTCTTGACTTCTGAAGATCTGGTGTAGGTGTGTTTGTCTTCACCAAGGAAAGGACATTTTGATTGTCCACTATAACTCTCTTCTGTTGTCTTTCAGACATTTTGACGTCGTTTTCTTTCTTTGAAAATGTGATCAAACTGTCATTTTGGCGGCACCAAAGGTTTTGTTATCTCTCCTATAGATTTATGTTATTTTCTTCCACCTATTTTCACTTTCAGTGAGATTTCCTTGGACCTCGTGTTGGTATCTCCAGTCAAATAGGTGTCAAATACCAACTCAATACCCGAGATTAACTCCAGACATCTGCTTCTGCTTATTTGATTCATTTGTTTGACAGTAAAGAGGGAACGGTGAATACCATTTTTTTTGATGAAACCTCTTAAATCAAAGCTTAAAGTGTACACTTTGATCATATCTTGATTCCTTTATTCCAAATCCATCGTAGTTGTGTATAAAAACTGTAACTAATATAGTATATTTTAATTTTAGTGGACATCTATGACAGAATAATCAAATTTATTTGAAAGAATCAGCATCTTACTCTGGAATTCTGGTGAGCTGTGGTCATTTTTATCCCTCTGAACTTTTGCAACAAGCTGTTCTGTTTTCAGTTGTAGCTTTTCCTTCTGAAGACATGAACATTACAGTATTATTAGCAACTCAATTTAAACTGCTTGTTCATGTCTATCTCCTGAAAGAAGCAGATGCATTCAAAATAAAATGGCTTAGCAAAACATTACAGCGATGTGTTGAGACATGAGTCCTTACATGACTCGCAAGCTCCAGTGAAAGAAGACGCTTGACAAGATCATCAGTCCTGAAAGAAGAAAAACAGTGGAGTCTGAGGATTGTTAATTAAACGCATATACATCGTTGTAAATAGTGACTTCATGTGGGATTGTTGTGCATGTATGAAAGTGTACGTTTGAGCAAGAGGGACAGCTGCATAATCCTTCTTCAGCATTGTTGGAGGAAGATCACTGAGCTGGCTCTGAGAGCCTGCAAGAACACAGATGTCCAGATGAAAACATGGTTTCAGAAGAAATAAAAAGTGTAAACATGGTTTGGTAATGAAATTGCCTCTTCCAAATACCTGTCTTGATTTTCTTTGCAACTCGAGCATAATATCTCACTGGTTGTGGAACTGCAAAGTTTCCTGGAACCAAGAAAAAAAAAAAAAAGATCATTGTGCATATTCATACAAATGTAGTAGCCTACATAAAAAAAGGAAATGCAAGGAAATTGTTGATCCTCTTTGTAATATTTAATATCAACAGTCAGATGATTGAAAAAAACCGAAATGGTTTATGAATGAACCCAGCCAGCTTTTATACGCGAGGCCTGTACAAGAGTTTCACAGATGCCCAACATGTGTTGGTCCATATGGACAGGATCTACCTGGAGACTCAAGCAGTGCACTGCTATGATACCATTTTTATTTTTTGTGCAAGTAGCTCAAGGTTGGGACTGATGTACCACACAAGTGCTCCAGGTTCTTGTTAATGAGTGAGTTTTCCAACACATGCTGGACCCTTTTAGAATTCACTTTGGTAAGGGAAAACAGCCAATTTGTTCAAACAGAAGAGCCTTCTTTTTCTGTATTAGTTTCAAGTGGTCACTGTTACTAGCTGAGGAAAGTGTCTTCTATCTTAGTTTAACAGCAAAAACCTTTCAACTGGGCGCTTTAATAGTGAGAGAAGCATTTCGGTTCTGTGAAAACAATCTTGAGAAGATGTGTGAGAAGTTTGATGATGCAACTGACAGACAACTTGAAACTGTGTGACTGATTGAATGATTTGAAAAGCACAACCAAGATAATCAATGCAACATATCTGTCCTGAACCTCAGATAAAACAACTACGCACATATGGGTTGATTAGAGAACAGTTTTCAGTATTTTGAACACAAAAAATTAGGTAGTTTCCGCACTTATGTGCCCAGTCTCCATTGAAAAGCCAGTCACCTTTCTCAGACTGTTTTTAATCGCAAATTATTTGAGTGAACTTTGTTTGTTTGAAAAAAGATTTTCTCCAAATTTGAGACATTCATGAAAAAGATGTTGAAAAAAGTGCTCTGCAAATAAAGTTATTAACAGAAGGTACCCCTAGTTAAAGAAAGGTGCATCTGCAACTGTGAACCAAAAAAAAAAAAAAAAAGAAGATAATCACAATCCAGCATACATAAAGGGGAAATGACAGTACAGCTTCTCTAGATGCTTTGATATGATAATAATCACGGAAGACTTTGCATCGTATTGAGCAGATAAAAAATAACTGGGGAAGTATCACATGTATACCTGATTAACCTGATTACAATGCAAGTTCTTTCTTTTTAAAGGCTTTACATCAGCCTAATGTGTAGAAAATTTTGTCATTGAAGATTAGATTTGATTTAGTTTTCCGATACCCAATTAGTTTATTATCATCATAATATACCCCCCCCCCCCAAGATTACGGGAAAAGTTGCAGCTGACTTGAGCTGTCCCTGCTCATGTTATGTGCTTATCAAACATCTCTGCATCTACACCAAGATATCTTCCTCATGTATGAGTGCATTAAAAGCAGATTATGTAGAAACTCAGAATACGTTGAGGGAAACTTGGAGTTTTCTGTTTCACAAAGTGAGGTTACTTAATCCCAAGCAACAGGGTTCAATTGCGCCAGTTTCAGAAATAAAGATAACCCATACCGAGTCTGTTACCTTAGTAACAGAGTCAGTTACTAAGGTTACTAAAGTAAACCTGGAACATAAATGTGCATTTTCCGTCTTTCATTCGCTTATTTATGCACGTATGTATTTGTGAGGCCACCATTACTAATGACTCTGGTTTGTATATGTGATATTTTCGTGTTTTTCCTCAAAAAGTCGCGCCGTCGTCACCATGACAACCCAAATGAAACGAGCTGTCCGCAGGTCCGACCGCCACGGTACCAAATGCAGACGTCACAAAGCGTTTACTTCGCGGAGCGAAGCAGGTTCCTCTGCTTTATTTAGTCTAGTTTTGTTCGTAAATGTATGCGTTTATCGTCTCTGTCTGTAAATGTGTGCGTTTATCGTCTTCTTCACCTACCTCGGCTAACCGCCGCGGCTACTGAGGAAGCCGAGCCGCACGACCACGACAGCGCGCTCCTTTCAGCTGAAATACACGAATAGGACCTCAGAACGGCCCGCAACCCAACGTTTATTAACATGGCTCTGATAATAGATGACAACGTAGAATATAAATATCCACAAAAGCGTGTTGAAGTTGAGACGTGTAATCACACTCGACCCCTACACGCTGCTCGCCATTTTGGCCAGACAAAACTAGTTGAATATGAATGAAGGAACCAGCCTACGCTGACGATCCCAGAACACACCGCGGGGAAGCCTGTTTTACGTTGGACATCCGCCGGACCTTCGCTGCGGAGACGGAACCGTCGTTCTTAGGAACCATCAATAATTTACGGACTGCATGAAATGATGCACGTGTTATTTTCAATATCTTTCACACCATCTGTTCAATTAACTTCAAATCTAAACCGAATTGCTGTACTAAAGGAGTTGAATAAACATATTTCTTTATAGCATATTTGATGACTCTTATTTTAAATGTTATAATATTTTTAAGAAAAAAAAAATCAATCTCGATTTAACGCGTTTTTTTCCAACATCTTTCAAACCACGTGACCTACAGACTCCAACTCGTATCCTGAATTTTTGCACTTAAAACACTTAAACATGAGACACGTCTCTTTATTTTGCATTTATACACGTTATCCATCTTTTTAACTACATTTTTTTATACAAAAAGTCACTGTTGGCAACAATAAAAACGTTTTTTCAATTACTTTCAAAGTGCAACATTTCAGGATAGATTATGTTTAAAAGCTACTGAAAAAAAAGACTTTTTATTATTGCAAACAGTGACCTTTTGGATATAAAAATTGATTTAAAAACACACAATACATCGATAGGACAGTCCTATAAAATGAAAAATGAATGTAAACAAATAATAAAAGGTGAAAGCCAGAATTTGTAAGTTTATATTTGAATGATCAGTGACTGTACATTTTAAATTCAAATGTTACAATTATAAGACAGTTATGTACAACAACAATTACATTTTTAGCTTAGATACATTGAGCTTGAATTTCACCATATACACTTTAAATGACAAGCCGCTTATGTTATGCCATTTTGGGAGGTTTAAAGACGCTAAAACTGCCAGGAGGGAAGACTAGAGAAAGACCAAAGAGAAGATTATTGGATGTAGTGAAAAAGAACATTATGTATGTTGGTGTGAGAGAAGAGGATCCAGAAATGGGTTAGATAGAAACAGCCGAATGGGAAAGATGAAGATGGGAGGAACCCCAACAGCAGGAGCCAACAGTGTTAGCAACGTCTCCCAAAATATGTGTAGTCCTTATGTTGCATATAAGTTATATATATATATATATATATATATATATATATATATATATATATATATATATATATATATATATATATAACCTAAGCGAGACTAACATTAACAATTTTTACTTATATAGGTAAAACTACTATACTACTACTACACTTACAACATGTTTTTTTTCCCCTCATTCATTCATTCATTCATTCATTTTTACAGTAAAGACTTCTGGTTTTGTGCCGTTGATGCATTCAGTAACAAATGAAAAGTCCAAATTTTCCAGAAGCTAGTTTTCTCTGTTAAATTGTATATACAAAGTACTGGTAGATCATTATCAGCTAATTTCTAAAGTTTCAGCTGTAATGCTGATGAAAATATGCGATTAACAAAAACAAAAAACATAAGTGGGTTGTCTTTTTAGAAACCCAAATATTTGTTCTCAAAAGTATCAATTATTATTATTATCACTTTTTTAAATATAATTCTTAAGTTTAGTATCTTATTTTATGTTTTCTGTATGCTCCCTTTTAATTCCAAAGTGATTTTAACATTAAATTTATGTTGTGTTGGGTCAACTTCATGACCTGACAGAAAATCTTGCAAACCATCTGCTCTCATAATCAACAAAGTACTATAGGTCATTTTCAGTATCATTCATGGCTAATGCTTGTAGAAAAGGAAACTCATCCCACACGATGACCGGGTCTTCCCCCTCTTCAGGTAGACACTCATGGCACGACCCAAAAAAACACTGCTCCCTTGGCATCCCATCAGCTGCCATGTTCTGGTAGCACTTTGGACTGAAAGACTCTGTTTCTGCTTCTAATAGTGGCTGTGTGGACTCTGAGCGCAGATAGACATGGGGGTCTGTGGGTGTCGGGCTGTTGCACGGACCAGGGAAGATCACACTGGCATAAGGAACAGAGTTGATGTTTGAACCGGTGTATCCAGGGATGAACGGGGACCCACAGAGGGACTCTCCGAGATCACTGGTTTCCTCTGCACCGTTTAACCAAAGGTCATCCTCCTCTTTGCTCAGTTTAGTAGTGAGGTCCAGGAAGCTTAGGTGAGACAAGTATTTTGGATTTGGCTCCTCATTATTCCAGGATGAAAGAGTATACTGCAAAAATTAAAAATAGATCAGTAATTAATGTCTTCCATTAAGACACAGTAGTCAACAGAGACTGAGTACTGGAAGAACATTGCAATGCTCTACCGTGCTGCCACCCCTTGACAATTCTAGCCTTTTTAGAAGAGTCTTCAGAATAAAATCTGCATCCTCAGCCCAAATTTCAGAGTCAAAAGATTGCACACGAATGCCTGAGAAGCCTGATGTATTTTGGAAACAGGCTGAAGCTAAAATAGCTAAACTAGAGTACTAGGCCAAAATGAACGAAGAAAGTCTTGGAGAAACAAGAGTGCAAAATCCCATGAAAACAGAGAAGCACACTGGTGAATCTATCATGCTTTGTGATTGCAATAATCAGAGGTTATAACACTGAGAGGGAAGACTGGATTCAGGTAAATACCAACAAATTCTGGAGGGAAACATCAAAATATCAGTTAGAAAAGCTAAAGGTGAAGAGAATGGCTTCCACATGAAGATCATATTCCCAAATACACCCTAAAACCCTTAATGGTCAGTGGTCCCCTTTCACAGTGCAAAGTTAACCACGGTCTGATTTCTCTGCAGTCGTAATCATCCAAATTTTGCTGAGAAGAGTTACAAGAAAGCTCAAGAGCATCAAGCCACATCAGGTGTTTTGCAGGAAGACTTGGGAGAAATGAGTCAAAATCATAAAGATTTGAAATACTCTTAGCTTCTACAAAAACTGTTTATCGGTTGTGACAGTGTGCACCAAATACGGACCATGCAGGGTTCCCTAAGTTTTTAAGAAAAAACAAAAAATGTAAACAACATCTAAGAAATGTTCTAGGGTCTTGTTTTCTTATTTATCAGACACAGCGACACTTTCTTTAGAACCTTCGACACTTCATCTCAGTTTACATGTTTATAGCAGCTTTCATCTAAAAACCTTTGGTCAATAATGTTCCACACCTGATTTGACTCTGACGTCCATCTTTTGATGCTGCTGTTGGCTGGATCCGGAACAACTGGCCAAAAGTGGCCCTTCAGCCTCGAATAAAAAGGACAGAAACAAATGTTGAGAGTTGAGAGTTGAGAGACAGCAAAGCTTCATAGTGTATCTTAAGACAGCTAGGTGATCATTTTACCTTTTGTGATTGTAGAAGCAAGTCAGGACAGTGGAAATGATCAGCAATGACAGCACAACACCAGATGGGATTACAATCACCACCACAGTAACTGGGTCTGAGTGAAGAAAATTATGCCATTAGGTTAAATACGACTTGAGAATACACACCGTGTTTATTTTAATTTCCACAAAGCCACTGCGAAATGATAATATTGTACCAACCAAAGTCCTCGGCATTAAAATGCATTCTTGACCCATTTAGGCTCCCGCCAAATGTGCTAACCATCATAAACGCTTCACAGCAAGACTCAGTTTTGAGGTTTTCCAGGATCACTCTCCTCTCTTCTGGGCTTGTACTCACAACTGGAACATTTTCCCAACATTAGGAAACAATGATTATAAAAAAAATGGTGCATGACAGAAAAATGTAGGGCTTTAACTTACCATTAAAAGGTCCCTTCTCATCCCCGTAGAAGATTTTGTAGCTCTGGATAATTCCATTCCTTTGATCTAAAGGTATTTCATCCCACGTGAGCTCAATATGGGAGTTCCACATCTTTTTAGTTTGTAATTTTGGGACCATGGATGGCGCTTTTAAAAGAGAAAGATCTATCAGAGTTTGACATTTCCTGTTCCAGCTAATGAGCTTGAGCTCTGCAGGCCAGCAAAAATGTCATGTCACGTCTTTCCACAAGAGGGCATTATTCCACCACATGTTATCCGGTCCCTGGGAGATTGCACAGCTCCTGTTATCTGACTCATGTCAATACTTTTCTCACATTTTTAAAGTAAATTCAGCCTGACTCTTGCACCACTGCTTGCTCTTTGTGAAGATCCTTTTTGTGTCTTTGGTGACTTACCCTTTTGTCTCAAGTAGGCATTAACAGTCTGGGGAAGACCTATCCCATCCTTAAACCTAGGATATACAGAGATCCCATAGGGCTTGTAGGGCTCAATGCTGCCTATTGATGAGAGTGAAGAGGTTAGAGTGGATCAGCGGCACATAAGCCATGAACAGTGTGTAGAGGCAGGTTTTGTACAGGAAGTGGTGGATCTTTCACATGGGTGATTGTTTGAATTCTTGTTGTAAATGATGATCACCCGCTTAAAAAGACAAAATAACTGCTATGTGCAATATAAGCCAAATGGACCCTGAAGTAATACAAAGATTGTAGACAAACCTGTTATGACGAGGCTAGAGTGGTTTTTGTCCACATTGTCAAACTGGATGTAGGAGAGGTCTGTTTTTAACAAAGGTCTCCACTCCACCACATAACCCATGAGACCTGAGGTAGCCTCACTTGTCCACTGAACCAGAAGTGATCTGTTATGGTCGTGAGGGACCGCTGTGACGCTTAGTATGGAAGTTGGAGCTATGGAGGCAAAAACAAATGAAGAATATTTGTCTGACCTGAGTCCATTTCTAAATCACCTCAAAAAAAGAAAAAGAGAAATAAAGATTCCAGATACCTTTAGGTTTGTAAATGCATATTTCAGAGGGGCTAGAGCTCCCTGCTTTATTTACAGCCCTCAGATACATTTTCTTGACTCTCACAGGAAGCTGGAAAGTACAGTAATTCTTGTTTGTTGAGCACTTTCTTTCCATTTCACCTGACTGGTTTCGGAATAAGACGATATATGTCACATTTTGGCTGTTGGCACGGAACTGCTTTGATGGCTAAGAAGTAAAAAAAAAAAGAGAGAAGGTTTTTAAAGACAAACCTTACTTTCTTCTCCAGGACTATACGTTAATATACAAAGAAAATATACCATCAAACTGTGACAGGTGTCGAACAATGATGTGCATACCTTCCAGAACAATTCTATGTTTAGTTGTTTGTGCATGTGATCTGTTGATACTTTTAACCAAGAGTCTAAGCGTCCAGTGGGAGCTAAAAAAAATAAAGTACAAAAAGCAAGAGACAGCTGTCAGCATGGCAACTTGTCAAAAGCCTTAACTTCTTCTCTAACTCTTAAGAAAATAAAACTTTTCTGCCAAAGTATGCAACAAAATATCCAAGACTTCAGTTCAGCCTGAGCAATCCAGTAAAGCATAAGCAAGTGCAAATCATGACATTTGCATATACTGAAGGCAAAAGGCTGGAAAAATGTTGCTAAGTGTATAAATATGAAGTGAACAGAGCCCTACCGCTATCTAAGGTGACTCCAGACATGCTTCTGCTCCACTCGCTCCAGGGGCTCTGCTCGTATCGGACTCTGATCTGGGCCAAATACCGAGTCCCATGAAGAAGATGACATCGTTCCACAGATCTGGATGGTTTGATGTGGCTTTTAAGGATCTAACACAAATGACACAAACACTGAAGACTCCAGGTGGGGTCTAATGCTCTATGGGCAACTCTAGCAGCCGGATCAAATTTAAGGTGGGATAAGCATAAGGTTTCACTGATTTGAACTCACTGGCTCCTGAGTCCACTCGCTGCTGTCAGCAGTCTTCAGTCGAACTTCCAGGTTTAGATGCCCGTCGGTCATCCAAGTCTGGTGTGGGGACAAGTTCCATCTCAAACTCAGGCAGCCAGCTTTTTCAGGCTCTTGAATCTTCACTATCTCAGGAAGGTCTAACTTAGCTGACATTAAAAAAAACAAAAAACAACAACTCACTGAAAAGGCACAGAGATAGGCATCAAGCTTTTACCAAATAAGAGGTGACCTTATGGGCAACAGTGTGTAAATTTCATCTGTGAATAGTGCTTGTCCAGGACAATCAATTTTTCTGTTTGTAGAAATCCTCACCTGATGCAACTGGTTCCAAAATGAGGGGTGTTGAAGTTGCCTCTCCGAGATCATTCTTAGCCTTCACAAATACTTTCATATCAGTATACAGAGCAAAGTGAGGGCGAGGGATGCTGTAGTGGTGAACTCCTGGTGGTAGCTCGTATGTATATTTCCTGTTGGAATGACTGAAATAACAAAATCATAATGTGGGAAAAACAATTGCACAACCTCACACACACACATTTCGTAAATGACACTTTATAGGCAAAATAATTGTGGACTTTTTTTTACAAGTTGACACATTTTCACATATTTCTTGTGAAATTTCTGTGACATTCTTGGGCAAAACACCAGACCATAATGTTACATCACTGGGCTTTTCCAGCTGACTTATTGCTTCAAACTCCAAACTAACAGATAAATCTGAACACTGGAACAATGGCAAATGGTAAAAATGTATAGACACACATTTCAGTTTCAGGAATCCTGTATACCGTTTTGTTCTTTATTCTGAGTATCAGCATGTTCATGTACAAACCGGATTCCAAAAAAGTTGGGACACTATACAAATCGTGAATAAAAACTGAATGCAATGATGTGTAGGTGCCAACTTCTAATATTTTATTCAGAATAGAACATAACTCACGGAACAAAAGTTTAAACTGAGAAAATGTACCATTTTAAGGGAAAAATATGTTGATTCAGAATTTCATGGTGTCAACAAATCCCAAAAAAGTTGGGACAAGTAGCAATACGAGGCTGGAAAAAGTAAATTTAAGCATAACGAGGAGCTGGAAGACCAATTAACACTAATTAGGTCAATTGGCAACATGATTGGGTATAAAAAGAGCTTCTCAGAGTGGCAGTGTCTCTCAGAAGCCAAGATGGGGAGAGGATCACCAATTCCCACAATATTGCGCAGAAAGATAGTGGAGCAATATCAGAAAGGTGTTACCCAGCGAAAAATTGCATAACATCATCCACAGATTCAGAGAATCTGGAACAATCTCTGTGAGAAAGGGTCAAGGCCGTAAAACCATACTGGATGCCCGTGATCTCCGGGCCCTTAAACGACACTGCACCACAAACAGGAATGCTACTGTGAAGGAAATCACAGAATGGGCTCAGGAATACTTCCAGAAACCATTGTCAGTGAACACAATCCACCGTGCCATCCGCCGTTGCCAGCTGAAACTCTACAGTGCAAAGAAGAAGCCATTTCTAAGCAAGATCCACAAGCTCAGGCATTTACACTGGGCCAGGGATCATTTAAAATGGACTGTGGCGAAATGGAAGACTGCTCTGTGGTCAGACGAGTCACGATTCGAAGTTCTTTTTGGAAATCTGTGACGCCATGTCATCCGGACCAAAGAGGACAAGGACAACCCAAGTTGTTATCGACGCTCGGTTCAGAAGCCTGCATCTCTGATGGGATGGGGTTGCATGAGTGCGTGTGGCATGGGCAGCTTGCATGTCTGGAAAGGCACCATCAATGCAGAAAAATATGTTCAGGTTCTAGAACAACATATGCTCCCATCCAGACGTCATCTTCTTCAGGGAAGACCCTGCATCTTTCAACAAGATAATGCCAGAACACATTCTGCATCAATCACAGCATCATGGCTGCGCAGGAGAAGGATCCGGGTACTGCAATGGCCAGTCTGCAGTCCAGATCTTTCACCTATAGAGAACATTTGGCGCATCATAAAGAGGAAGGTGCGACAAAGAAGGCCCAAGACGATTGAACAGTTAGACGCCTGTATTAGACAAGAATAGGAGAGCATTCCTATTTCTAAACTTGACAAACTGGTCTCCTCTGTCCCCAGACGTCTGTTGAGTGTTGTAAAAAGAAGGGGAGATGCCACACAGTGGTGAAAATGTCCTTGTCCCAACTTTTTTGGGATTTGTTGACACCATGAAATTCTGAATCAACATATTTTTCCCTTAAAATGGTACATTTTCTCAGTTTAAACTTTTGTTCCGTGAGTTATGTTTTATTCTGAATAAAATATTAGAAGTTGGCACCTACACATCATTGCATTCAGTTTTTATTCACGATTTGTATAGTTTCCCAACTTTTTTGGAATCCGGTTTGTACTTTCCCGTTAAAGCCCAGGACAGGAGCTGTGGGCCATGCATAGATTGCGTAGGCCAGTTTTACGTTTACAGGCAGGGATTGTTTGCATGTGTTAGACTTTTAGTCTACTTTAATTTTAGACAGACTAAGATATGTACATTAATACATTTAATTTCAATTACATAGGCTACTGGTGCAAACAGGACCACTGAAGTAATGTAACAGCCAGCAAGCAGGCATTTTATATTTTATTTCTTTATTTGTATTTTGTTTGGGCATTAAAAAAGCTGCCTTTCTTTTCTTTTTTTATAATAGTGATTCCGCTATTTAAAAGTTTAGAAAAATAAACAGGAATTTGAATTTCCTAGGTGAAATATAAAGCTTCAGATTACCAGTCAACCATTATTAACTCACTGTTGTTTTAAGTTAAGTAAAAATATAAATGCTAATGAAAATTTCCTGCTGCTACATACTTCCGATCCAGGCACCAAACAAACTGACAGGACTGTGTCGTTTTACATTTTTGGGGGTTTCACTTCAGAGATTCAAGTAACTAATGTTTGCTCCCTCACAGTTTTTTTTCTGTGTATATTTTAATACTGGCAGGAAATTACCATATCTCAGTGTGGAGGCTGTAGTTCGTCACAAGGTGGGTCTCCTGCAACCCAGGATCCCATTTGCAGGTCATGGTGTTGGGTATGGTGAGGTTTGTCTGACACCTGAGGTTTTGAGGTGTTTCTGGTGGATCTAATAAAAGAAAAGCAAGTGATTAAATAAAAAAATACTCTGTGCAATTTAGATAGATTTAGTATTTTTGTTTTACAATCATTGAGTGATTTAATGAGATTTTAGTTATAGAATACTCCAAAACGCACGCACGCACGCACGCACGCACGCACGCACGCACGCACGCACGCACGCACGCACGCACGCACGCACGCACACACACACACACACACACAGTATGTATAGCTTTCCAACCTTTGACGAAGCTTATTTTTGATTCGTGAATGTATTCTAACCATGGATGGGCAAATATATATCAAATTACATTTTAAAATAAAATATAAACAGCGACTAGTTCCCAATTAAAGGTATAGTAAGTGATTTTTGGATAAGATCACGTTGAGAGTGAAACAATACGTAAAGAAAAACCACTGAGAGCTACCTCCTCCCTCGAGTGCTCCCCAAGGAAACATACCTAATCATGACAGAATATTTTCAAAGCAAAACCAGCTGCACAAGCATGAACCCTCTTTCTGTCAATTATTGGTATTTGATTTTTTCTTAACAGTGTATACAGCAGATGACCACCTGGTGGATGGTGAGGAGATATTCCCAGAATGTGCTACAAAGTATTTACTGTCCCTGTGTTTAATTGATTTTTCTTTTTCTTAAAAAAAAAATGTTTACTGACAGCGCTCAACAACTCTACCAGTGCATTACTCTGAATAATGATAATATTGTACAGAAGGTCTGATTTATCAGAATGGTAAAGTATTTAGTAAACTTATGTGTCCCATCACTGTGTAGTTATGCAATTTAATTTGCAATTTAAAAGAAAATTGTTTTCTTTTTTTTTCTTTATGAATTTCATAAAAAAACAGATGAGATTAGGACACAAACTGAATTGAACCGCATGTAGCTGATATTCACCAATGGTGCTACCCACAAAACTGAGGTAAATGATGGCGTGAAGGACCACATGCATACTTGCACCAGTTCAACTCCTGAAAGCCTCGTCTCAACTTCTACTATACCCTCGAAGAATGGCCTCCATCTCTGACAAAACAGGCTCAACGCTGAAACCTTAAAATATTGTTTCTGCTTTTTTAAAGGTCTTTTTCCATGACAGGATTATTAAATACCATAACCCTAACCCTTACTGTCACAAAACAGGAGCTAGATTTATTTAAGTTAGGTTTGTGTGCGAGTATACAAACAAACGTCGAACAGCCAAATGTTTTCCAGCTTACATCAGCTTGTATTGACTGCATAGCTGATGTTAACCTAAAATAATCAAGTCAAATGTTTGCCAACTAATTTCTACTTTGTGTTAGAATTACAAAAGAACTGAAATGGTGCCTACTGCTGCAACTTTGCCATGTCAAAGAAAGCCTGGTAAGTGTAATTATTAATCAGTTTTCTTGTCATCAGCCTCAACTTCAGAGAATACATGCTTTTTTTTCTCAGTTGTGACATCTTGTTGATGTTTCAGAAAGTATTTGATGTTTTTAAACAGCAAAGACACAAAGCAAGTATTTAGGGCTTCCAAATTTCAAATTATTGTTATTATTATACTTTCTATTTTTTTGGTGGATATCAAGACTGTTTTTTTTTTTTTTATAAAACAGCTTACATCATGTTGTCTGTAGCCTACTAAGTAAGAAAGTTTTTGTCTAGAAACATACTTCTGCTTTCCAGAGAACTTAGCTGCAGATCAGCCAAGACCATGCTTGTTGAGAAGCCGAAGCATTTTTAACTTTAAGCACGGGTTGAACGGGTTGATGGGGTTGAAGCTCATGGGTTGAACTTGAAATGTTAAACTGAAGCTAAGATACCCACGTGTAAAATAACACTAATAATGTTCCACGTTTATTTAAATCCACAGTTTTTTTTTAATATGTTGAGTTATGATAAACTCAAGCATAAACTAATAAAACCCTAATCCAATGAATGAGCAAATATGTAAAAGAATTTCCTCACATCCAGCCCGGATTGTGACTCCAGCTACAACTTCTCCGGTGTTCTGAAGTCTGCATGTGAGGACAGCGCTGGTGTGATTGAAGCTTGACACAACAGCTCTGGAAACCCTGCTGCTGCCGTTGACTTTGTGGCTGCTGGGAATAAGGCAGTTGTCAAGGTACCACTCAATACGAGCAGCGACCAGACCAGTGACCAGAGAGCAGTTCTCTTTGATGGTACAGTTGGCTGTAACTGGCGACCCCAGACGCACCAATGAACTGGATACATGGATCTTTGCACATGGCTCAGTGTCATCCTCTAAAAATGAAAAACCTGATTTTAGTGTGGATAATGAGCAGGATTTGAGGGAATATTCAAGTCGAGATTGTTGTCAACTCTGCCTTCGTATTTCTTTGTGGATTCTTTTGGGCACTCACCGTTCCTCGCTCCATTCACAAACGCCACCAGCAAGACAATCACTGACGTCCATTTGGATATCATCCTGACAAAATCTGTTGAGAAGCCAAGTGGAGAGGGCTTATTTTTGAATTACAAAACGCCATGCTCAGTCCAAACAAAATGTGAATTTCCATGCCCTTACAAGTGATATGCTGCATTGTGAAGGAGGAACAAGGGTGGCAACATCTGTTGCACAATCAGCCTGCTGTTTTCAAGATTTAAACGTAAGCACCATCATGCTCAATAATTATGAATATACAGTTTGCATCTGCGTTCTCTAAGAAATAATAGTAAAAATGAAAGCTGTGATAGATCTGTCAGCTGATTTGTTGATGATGTAAAAAGAAATTGTCAGCAGCTGTCTGAACATACTGCATTCTTCCTCTAATGCAGTTAAACAGTTAAAAGGTTAAACCTCCTCCAAAGAGTCAGTGAGATGATAACTGCCAGGTGTAAACAGGCCTGCACGTAATAATTCATTGATCATGTAAGAAAAACAGGAGAGTGGAGTTGATGGCCTATGCAGAAACTGTCCAGCATATTCTTCATGTGATAATAAGTCGATGCTTCTTAAATGTCAGGATCATGTAGTTCTCCAACATTAAGGGCACAGACATACTGGAACTCGGAATTCATTTGAAGCCATTGTTTTCCAAACACTTACCATTACATAAGCATGAAAGGTAAAGTTGACCAAAAATCGTACTGCAGTTTCAAAAAACACTGGCAACAAGACCCGGACGTGCAAGCTCAGCTTGAACCAGTCTCTCTGTGGGTGACAGAACAGACAGGACGGTTTGAAAGAGGCTCGGAGCAACTGTTTTAACTGTCTGTCCATATAGAGATTATACAGTTTACCCCTTGACTTGTATCAACAGATATCTGGAGCATTCTGGTGTATGATAACACAATGCCAAAAGGGAAAGACATGAGCAATGGGCCTAGAGAAGCAATTGGGGAGACATATCAAGATGTTGCAATTTATAAAACCGTGTACAATGTGGACCCATTAAAGCCGCACCGAGGATGTCATGTATTAAAGTCCATGACAGCATAATAAGACACAAACTACAGAAGTATGGTTTGTTTGTAAGGGTTACCAGGATAATGCCTCCTCTGTTTAAATAGAACAGAGAAGCATAACTCAGGTTTGCAACACACGTCCAGACTTCTGAAACAATACCGTATAAAGAAATAAGGCCAAACAACTCCACTTTGGTTTCAGTTCCCAGCATCATAGTTGCATAACTATCTGCCTTTTTAAAGAATGCCATCAGTAACTACTATGAAATACTAAAATAATTACAAAATTACTAAAAATAAGCACTAATGTGCTGGCACGTGAGGATTCTTTTCATCGACACACATTTCAGACATACGGATATACAAAATTTTTCTAGTACCTTTCCATTGAAGAAAAAAAAACAGAATCACAGAAATAACTGGAAACTGAAAAAAGTAATAATTTACTGCACATTTAGTGATAAAAATAAGACGCTGCTGTTGAATTATGGTTTAACAGAATCAATAAAAAAAAACTTGGTGACATATTAAACTAAAATATGTTCAGTAATTAACATAATATGCATCTTTGGTCTTGCAGTCAGTCTGTGTGAGTCTTTAAAGAGGGGAAGCAGTCACTCTGCTGTTTGGCGTCCAGAACACGGACTAGAGAAAGCAAATTAGATACTTGTCTGAGGAATCAGAAATAACATTTTAGACAAACATGTTAAAGGCAAAAGGCGGATGTGGCAACAAGAGGAAAATGAATGACAAATTGAAGAAATGAATAATGAGAATGGTAGTCAAAGAGCCCAGAACAACCTCCAAAGACATTCAAGGTGACCTTCAAGGTCAAGGTACCTGCATCAGTGTCAGATCGCACCATCGACCACTGTTTGAGTCACTATCTAATTTTCATTATTACATTTTCAATAAATTATTATTTAATGTTACATTTGTCAGTTTCAACTTATTTCAGTGACCATTTAGGGCTTTTCTTTCCATAATGGAAGGGTACCAACACATTTGTCCACGTCACTACATGATCTCTTGCACTTAGACTTTGCGTGCCAAGCGTTCACGTAACCAGCACCAGTAACCGAGACCATAACAAACTTCCTGCGGCCTTGTAATATTCAAGACTCCCTGTCTGATTTTGATGAGGTGCCGAATAATCTACAATCCACTTTTCTTTAGGCAAATGTGAGGAGAAAATCTAATTTTTTTACGACAAAACAAAATGACTTTTTTTGATCTCCTCTCCTAAAATTATATTGTAGCCTCCAAATTTTAATACTGAACCGCTAGATTACATCAGCTCTGCAAGCTCAGGTGCTGTTACGGATGATTTGTATAGTTTGTAGCCATCACTCAAGCTTTCAGATCTCTTCCTTCTGTCCATAATAACGGAATATTTAGTCTGTGTTTTGCAGTGAGAGGAAAATGGAATTTCTCCAGCGTTTCTTATCAGCACTGCGCAAAAAGGCCTCTGTTCCCCTCCGCTTTCCTTTTTAGAATTTCTGCTTGCTACTAATGGTTTATTGCCTGTGGCTGTGACAAAGACAATTAAGAGCGAGAGAGAGCGCAGAAGAGAGAATTTTGTCAACAAACAAGATGTGTCACACTCAAAAAAAAAAAAAAAAAAGACTCTGTATTGGGCAAATATGCGGCCAACACAAACATGCACATGCATTTCCTGGAACATTCCTTTGTCTTAATGGGTTGTGTCAGTAAAAAAATATTTCACTCTTGTATCGGTACGTTTCTTTTCCTGTTGCAGTTGGGGGTTTTCAAAACACCCACTTTCAGGATTTGGCAATATCCTTCGCACAGACTTCGATGACAAACTCACCACTAGTTCCTCTTTTTTGGGGGCTTTTCTCATGCCAGGTGTCTTTGTCTTATATATGTACATATGTATAGAAAATATGATGGTGACCTTTCGTGTCAGCACTTCTAAAACTCCTGAAATGTATCCGTTTCACATCCTCTTTCCTTTACATGTTTACAGAACACAAATGTATTTCCCAACAACAAGGTGAACTACACCCCCGACACTGACAATCTGACTTGAAGAATGTTTCAAGGATAAAGCGGCTGAGCAGAGCAAGCTGTCAAAAATGATTGTTTATGTAAAATTTAAAACCTATAAAAAGCAGTATGAATCAAGTACTTTCTCTTTAAAAGAATAATAGCATTTTTATGACAGCTATTTTAAGACCCTGTGCAGCCACAGGACGTATTAAGTATAAAAGTAAATGACAAAAGATGATAAATTGCACAGGTACACAACAGAGTGGTCCAAAAAAAAACAAAAAAAAACTTAAATTAAATTAAGTTGAATTGTCCATCCAACTGTCGAAGCTTGTGCCTGACTCACTCAGAAAAACGTTTTGTGAAGTTTTCCCTTTCAGTTTGGCACAAGTATAAAAATGAAAGGAGCGGCAAATTGCTTGATGTGAAGATAAAAGAGAGCCATTTCAGAGGCTTGCCACTCACCACACAGCAGCAGCAGCAGACCCAGAAAGACAAGAGGCTCTCATCAGCCCTGATAGCACCCGATGAAGCAGTGTGGCTCAAAACCGCTCAGATTGGAGGACATGCGTGTGTGTGGTAGCCAAGCAGCTGCAGCACCAACAACATCCTTATTTTAAATTCGTGATACTTCACTATTTTCCAGGAAGAAAACACATGACCGGTGGGGCCCTGCTATGGGAAGAAAAAGTGGAGTATTGTAAATCAGCTTTATTGTGAAAGAAATGAGTTGGTGTCTTCAACTAAATTGATAAAGTTTGGAGAAAATTCCATTACTTTGATGTTTACTTTTATCCTTAATGCAATTTATCGGGATCACACCTCTTCTTGTAGCAGTTAAATATGCATTTGTGTGGAGTTCAGGCGTATCCAGCCTTGCTTGGAGGTTTTTCACCTTGACTTAGCCACTTCTCCTCGAGTTATTAATATCACTGCTGTCAAATGTGTGCAATATGAGTCCTGCTATAAGAACGTGATAATTCTCACTCAGTTGCCCCCTCTGTATTGAGAGTGACCTTTGAAGCAGCAGATCTGCAGTATCACAGGGGCTACTTCAAAATGCAGTCATCTCCTTCTCTGGGCCCGTGTAAGCCTTTGTCAGCATGATAATAGAACAAGCTCTTAAATGGGATTGTAAGCTGTGCCTTGACCCTCCCAAGGGCACTTGAAACTAGTTGTCATATCATGTTTATTAGCTTATTAAATCGTAAAATGATTGTGTGGATGAGGCTTCATTTAAAAACGGTGAGCAGGGCACGCCAGTGAGCTAACCCACTCAACTTTTAATCTAAGAGCCGCCTGCATTTCTGCTCTGTCACTCAGCTGCCCTCAAAATTATAATGGAGGCTAACTCTGGAGGAGGAATTAAATACATGCAGCGGTGCGTTTTTAAACAGGAATCAGCGAGAGAAGAGAAAAGCAGGCACTAATTAAAAACACATTAAATGGTTATCATGAGTTGACATATTTTGCTTGATCTTATTTCCTAATCAGCAGCAGTGAACAAAGTATTCTCCATCCACCGAGTATTACATGCAACGTTTCAGTGAGCAGTAAAATTAGCAGAGGGCCCCCAAGCCAAGCTGAGCTGATGAAGCTTTGCTGGGCTTGATTATGATTCTTGTACTGTTTCTAATAGAATCCGGTCTGCTTTTTATATTCTCACTCGCATTAGAGATGTGACTTCGCCCAGTTTAGTCACTCCAGAAATATATTTTCATATCCGTCTTCTAAAATATACAGAGAATTATTGTGGTTAACTGCGATCACAACCGATTATCTCAAGGCTCCTGTTAATCATGAACACTTAAGTTTGATGTTAAAACATTGATATCTTCTCACCACTGCACTCAGCCCTGTATACAATCAGCACTCAAGATGGTCAGAAAAATACCACATTCATGTGAGATCGTGTCTGAGATGTGTATGTAAAAAAAAACAAAAAAAAACAAAAAAAAAAACAAAGGATTGTAGAAGTAAAGTGCACAAGACAGTTAAAGGTAGGGTAAGTGATTCTGAGTGCTTTCTAATCCAGAACATGCTTTGACACATTCACTGATAACTCCTCATCATCCACTTGTTTTTTTAAATTTTGGGTTTTGGATGATTATTTTAAATGTTTATGAAAAATAAAATCCTTACCCTCATTTTAAATCAAACAAAATATGGTTTTCTTCACCACAATATTATTATTAATCTTAATACCAGGCGTAAACATTGACGATGGAAATGATGACTTGGCCGGACTTTACTGGCCAGTTCAAGGTACATAAACAATGTTTTTGTGAACCTTCATGTAAAAAAACAAAAAGCAAAAAAAAAAAAAAAAAAAAAAATAGTGAAGGATGAAGTTATCTGTCAAAAGGCTAAAATTGATCTTTCAACAACATAATGATCTACATATTTAGCCAATAAATGGCACAAAAAGCTGAATGGCTGTGGACTGGGCAGGTCAAAGTCTGGATTTGAATGCCATGAAAGTGTTGAGGGCCTTTGACATCGTTTCTACATACAAGAAAGACAGGAAAGAATTTTGCATAAAAGACTTTTTATAAGAGTTATTGTTCTATCTATTAAATCTATTAAATACCAGCAGCTGTAGTCACAGAAAAGAAGGAATCATATGATGTGCAACATAGGCAAGTTCTTTAAATATATATAAGAATAAAATCCTTATTTGAAGGCACACTTTTCAAATACTCAAATTAGTTCAGTTGTTTTATCTACAACATGTAACAAAGGAAGTACACCTTCTACGGCTTTGCATATTAAGACATAAAAATGAAACCTCAAATACAACACAAGATCTTTGTGTAATTATTCACTCTACAGAAAGTAAAAGCTGCTGTGTGTTAAAAATGACGTATGTCTCAGTAGCTTGTTGAGCCATCTGCTGTCAGCAGACTTTATCAGTCTCTCCCACTGTGGTGGAGGAATTTTGACACCCTGTTTTAGAAGAAGTTTGTTCATTACTCTCAAAAATGTTGTCATCCCCTTCTAAAAGCTTTCAATACATAAAAATGTGATATGCACGCGACTACCGTCTGATGTTCAAACATGTTACTTGGCCACTCTCGTCAAACTTGATGAAGTCAGTTGTTTATCCGGAGCTCTGATGCATGTGACACTTTATTCCAGGTGGAGACGAGGTGGAGAAATAAGGTTATGCCAAATTAGGATTTTAGTGTTTAAGCATTTAACTTTTTTACCTCAGTGAAATATCTGTAAAGTCCACCAATAAACTGAGAAAAAAGGAATTGCTCATAACCACAAGTCATGAACAGTTAAGAAATCTGCCTATTCAGCATTCACACAGGTCGCTGTGCCAACATTCCCATGAGTTGTTTCGACTAAAGCAGCCTGTTGTGCTTCACTGCTGTGTCCACCGTAAGGGTTGGCCAAGTTACTATTTGCAATACTGTGTGCTTCTGAGAGCGAGACAAGAGGGGTTGCACAAGCTCGGACTCACGTTTCTGCTCCTTACATGCACCCAATCCACCCCTATCTAGTACCTGTCACACGCCAGCTGGAAAATGGAATTGACTATCGATTCCCCCCTTACCACAGGTCAGCCGTGCTGGCAGGGTATCGTGTGCTCACTGAAAAGCATTGAGTAGGACAACAAGAGGAGGGTATCAGAAATTCAGGAAGGAAATACACACATTACAAATCACAATAAACGCCTGCGCATTCTTGTTATCTGGCAAATTCTTTGGGATTTTGGAAAAGGATGACGGTCAGCGTTAAAAAGGGAGGCTGTGCGGTTTTTATGTATAAAATAGGCACTTCGCATGAGTGCAAAGATGATCGAATCTATTATGAATATGAAGTGACAGAAACAAAAATGATGAAGTTCAACTGGGATAGATCTGAGTATTACAAAAGGATATTGCAAGTGAAATAATGTTATAGGTAGAAATTCATCAGGTAGATATATTTTTTACCAAGGTGATGTCCTGAATGTTAAGAGCTTTTTAAGCTGGCTTGCTTTAAAATATATTTTGGATTGAAGCTGTCCTGCTTAGAACAGCTTAGAAATCCTGTCGTTCTTTTAAGTTACAGTAAAATTCACACCGTTTAAGTTGGTCTTGAACTATTCTGTAAGACTAAACTTCTTTATGATGGTAAACATGTAAATGCACAAGCTTGCAGAACTGATGTGAAAACATGAACTCAAACAAGAAAGAAAAAACAGATGAGAGCCAGGAGAAAAATAAAAAAGTGCACTTGTATGTGAAATTTTAAAAAGGCACTAAAAACGTTAAACTGAAACTTACATTATTGCCAATTTATAGAAGAAAATATTCCTAAATTTGTTAAATATGTACACGTGCAAAGTCAACAGATAACATTCACTTGTATTAATGTTTTTATTTCAATTCAGTTTTTCTTTTTTAGATTTGTTTGGACAATCACAACTCGGTGATTACAGCCTCTCCAACGTGCTCTTATGCGTCACCAGTAGCGAATCTGTTGACATACGTTTTTTTTTAAAACTGCAGAGGTGAGAGCAGAACTACGGGTGTCTATAAGCAACCAACTCTGAGTAGTTTTGTTGGGTCCTGCAGGAGGAGAACCACTTTGCTGAACCGTGAAGGGATCCTAGAAGAAGCCGTTTCATCAAAGGAAGAGTAGTTAAATAAAAACAGACGGTGTATTTGGTGCTGGAAGTTTCTGAAATTACGGTAAGGTGGTTAGCTAAGAGCATGCCGACAACCTCAGAGGCGGTAATCACCGGGATGTGGTTGTGCAAAAAAAAAAAGAAGAAAAAAAAGATGTCAGCAAATTAGTGCATGTAAATATAGTACATATTTGTAATTTGTTTTCCCCCTGCAACTTCACATTCAGACGTTTGGGTTAAAATTCAGCTGTGAATATAGTGTGAACTACACATTTTTTCTAAGAGCCCCATCCAGGACTTCTAAATTCATTTTTTTTGTACATGTTTCACACAAGTTCTACAAGCTTCTGCATTTTGAAACATTTACATTGTGTCTCATGCTTATGCGCTTGGTTTCTCTGATCGTGTAAATAGACAGTTCCGTCTACAGCTGTTGGTAAGGCTTCCCAGAAACTTGAATTCACAGGAACCAGAGTCAGTCTTTTTATTCAACCGCAAAAATAAAATGAAGGTGGGGTGGGGTGCCATCACTGTGCAGTAAATACTCGTTCAATTATTTAGTAGAGAGTCTCAGCAAACATGAAACCTGCAATAAAACAGTCTGACAGGTGCAAAATCTGATTTTCAGGAATATGGTCCGAACACCATCACGTGGCACAGCATCGCCTACAAATCACTGCTTTCAGCCTTTACGTTCCCCAGGTTTAAAAAAGGTCCCCAGCTGTGGAATATTTGTCGTCTACATTTACTCTGAAATAAGTGAAACTGCAGGTTAAGAAGATTGATTTAGATTTTCAGCAAAATCATTTTGTGAACCTTTAACCTGCATTGTGTATTCTGATAATCTGTTGATTACTTTTTGCTGTATTAGATGCAGTTGATCTTAATACAGATGAACGGTTTACAATGATTTTCTCTCCAGGTGTCATTTTCGGCTTTGTCCTGCAAGGAAGAAGAAGAAAAAAAAAAAAAAAAAAAAAACATGCTAGGGTAAGAACATTTCCTGAAAGACCCTGAAGGTTCAACTTGTTCAACCCCCGCGCCATCCTTCAGGATTCATGGCTACACTTGCAGCCTTTCATGCTCCACGTACACGGGTAACTGCTTTCCTTTACTCTGCCACTCATATCCAAACTAAAGTTGCACATGAGTGATCATGACCGAGTCCTGAGACTAGTAGGAAACCTCACACATTTACCGTTTAAAATACTAAACATGTGCAGTCAAATCCAGAGGCTGCAGCACAACTACTTCCCCATTAAGAAGTCTGTGTACAATACTTTTAGGAAATAATGTTTCCAGGTTCAAGTCAAATTCTGACATGGCAAAAAGTTATTTCCAGAACTCAGCATAACCACTTGTACTTTAAACAGATGGTAAAACAGACTGCAGGATTTGTTAAAGGCTGACCTTCTGTTAAGCAGCACCTGTGCAAAACAAGGTAAGAGGGGAATCTGTACTCCTTATAACCTATAGATGGCACTCACGCAACATCAAGCCCTGTGAGTCATATGGAAAGCAAAAAAATAAAAGCAATGAGAAGCATAAACAGTAATGAATTTAATTTGAGAGAATGTATGCACACGTTTTGTAGTTGCAGGTAAGCAAACAATGCAAGCACACGTACACAACTTTTCAATGGAGCCAAGAGAAGTGCAAAACTGTTTCCGAGTCATGTTTTCCCCCTTTTCTAAGACACTTTGCTGTAACTTGTGTTTAAGGGAGTTTGACAAGACAGCTGTGCTACATGTCAGTTCCTTTACTTTCAGGCTGATTTGACACGAACTTCAGTTTGATTTTGTCAAACGCTTCAGAACAGCTTTACCTTGAACGAATGGTATGACATGAGGTCCTCTCTGTAGATGTTGAGTAAGGCGGCTAGGAAACCTAATCATCTTCCAACTTCCATGCACAGGACCTTGTTTTGTCACTTTGCCTTTACCCCTGATGAAGGGAAATGAATGAGGGACAGGGGCTTCCTCTCCAAAGCCTTCCTCGCCAAGGCCAGCCACAATTAAACCACCTTGGTAAGCAGCATGACCCCCACTTCGGGGCAGGGTGAGCCCACTCAGAGACATGCCACGTCTATTTGGGGCAGACTCATCAACAGCAAGGTCATGTTTTTTGTCGACAAATGAAAGAGGCTGTTTGCGACCTCGAGGATCCGGATTTACCAGGTCAGACTGGCTGGGGGCTTCTTCCAGTGTTGGTAGGGCAACACGCTTGACCTCCTTAAAACTGGACTCGGGGTTACTGGCAGACCGTCCTCTAGGAAAGCCAAGCATTTGGTCGCCTGTGTAGTCATAAACTGGTGTGTGAATGCCGCGGCTCAGCTGGAATCTATCAGCGCTTCTGGGGTTGGCTTGTTTATACACTGTGCCATCAAAGGGGCTTCCTCCTGGCAGATTTTGTTGGTAGACAGCCACGTTAGGATCAGACGCACTCAATTCATCGTAACTATAAGTTCTGGGATGCATCACATAGGGAGCGAGTCCAGAGAGATCAGGGGCTCCATGAAGTCCAGGATACGGTAGACCCAAGGCAGCTGCGCGGGCTACAACACAATACATTTTAAAAAGCTGACATTCTGCCTCCTCTGTAGTCATTTTGACATTTCAAAATGACAAACTATTTGGTAGTTGTAAGAAAGCAGCATTGAGAGTTAAAGCACACTACATACCTTGTGCTGTTTTGGCACAATATGCACCCCCAGCTGACACAGAGTGGAGCACAGCGGTGCTATGAAAGACAGGGGGGATAAAATAAAAATAAGTTAAGCCAAACAGCACAGCTTTTTTTTTTTTTTTTTCCCCCATAGTTTTTAAAAACTTTGTAAACTTTCAGGGGCAAGATACCTGAGAAAAACTACCAGAACTACACACATTACTGCAGTTGCACAAACATAAACTTCATGACAGCACAATTACAACATGAACCACTTGTCACTCTTGACTTCTTTTGTAGCCACTTCTGACTGCCTAAAACCTCACCCCGGCTTGATTTACTAATTACATACAGCTGGTTGGCGTAGAGACTAAAGCCCAACCTCTGAATCCAGCGTTTCACTGGCAAAGTGCTTCATTGCAGGCAACAAGTTCAAATACATGCTGACAAGAGAGTTTAACGGCCCAAGATATTTAGATTCTTTAAGAGAAGTGAAAACCACATTTGGAGATGGTTTTGTCAGTCAAGCACACATCATAGTTCAGTGCAGTCTTACACTTACACACACACACACACACACACACACACACACACACACACACACACACACACACACACACACACACACACACACAGATTGCAGCAAATGTTTACAAAGGTTCAGCTACTACAAATACTCCTTGAAAATGAAACATGATTTCAGATAAGCACTATTGTCAGCAGCAAGTTAGTTTCTTGCAATGAAGCTGCTGAAGGCAGTGGAAACATTTAATAATTCAGCCAAACTATTTCTGTCAGCAATGACAAGTCAAACTGGCCCTGATTCAGCTTTGTAATTGCAGTCTTGTCCTGAACCCATACGTTGGTGATTATTAGGCCAGAGCTTTATGTGAAAGGTGGCACATTATGTAAAAAAAAACTCACAGGCGCAGGTGATGCAAAATCAAAGATGAGAATGTCTTTTTGGCCGAGAGCCTCATTTTACCTGCCACAGTGTCTCCCAGAGGAGCGCCATGTCACAGAGGGGCCCCTGTCTCAATCAGCCCACAGACCTGACCCTTTACTGCACCTTGAGGACCATCTGTCAGGTGTCAAGGATGGACTAGACTTGTGCTGAACTTTGCTATTCAATTTGTGGACTTGTGGACTGCCCAGTGCTTATAAAGACACAGACACCTATGTTTGAACTGTGTGTCCATCAGGAGAGTGACTGTGTTGGCCTTGTGTTGCTTGACATTTCTAAGGGACACTTAAACAGACTTATACCTCATGTGGACAAGATTAAATCGCTTGACACGAAACCATCTGGAGGCAGGGGATGGCGCGCGGGGTCAGCAGCGGGGGATCTGTACTCCCCCTATCAACCTCAGGGTGATGCCGAGCCCCCTCTGTTGGCTTCCCCTGGGCCTCATTTGTGAAAACCAGGTCTTCAGTGTCATTTCCACAAGATGGTGACACAGACAGGGCAGCCTCACAGAACTGCCAAATGAACTCTGACGCCTCAAACACAACGTTCCACTAATGCTCATTTCTACCGAAACGTGTCACATAATTGTCTGCTATTAGGTTCATGATGAAACTCCTCGCATTTGTTTCGGGCTAATTTTTCTAAACTTGTGTAAATATGTATCAGAATCAATTAGGCCTAATAATATACAGTCCTTAGAGGATTCACATCAAAGCACACAATCCAATTAAGAGTGTTTACTGTTTAGATTGAAATGCTCAGCGTTCCGCTCTTAAATCCAATCCACATATCAGTAAACAGTTTGCCAGAGTGTCTTTCCCAGTTGTTTTGCGTAGGCGTAGGCGTGCGCGTGCGAGCCTGCATGTTGGCCTGCACGAGCAGAGACACAGATAAAGAGTCAGAGCACATGCAACCGTGTAATCTTTGATATGGTTTTGTGTTTGTTTTGCATGCTAGTTAGTATATGTTAAAGATACTGAAGTTTAGAAACACAGACATTTTATCATTTCATCTGTGTTACTTGAAAAACAGAGCGCTCGCGTTCCTTTTGCTGCCACTATGTAGCTGCACATGTGCACTACGTGGAAGAACCTTCTTATCGCCCTGGAAGCTTCTTATCCTGCACAGGCCTTAACATTTGGAAAATGCAACCTCAGATGAACAATAACACATGACTTGGAGTAATCGTTTTGACATTATCAGTCTCTCACATCATTATGAAGGAATTTTAATCAACCCCTAAGAAAATGTTGGGAATGTTGGTATCTATTTTGAATCAATAATCTTTCTCCTCTCAGCATAATTGACTGGAAATTCTTTGGAAATAATTTTTCATCATTAGCAGCCTTTTGTTTTCAGCTCCATCCATGCATCCATCCATGCATCCATCCATGCATCCATCCATGCATCCATGCATCCATCCATGCATCCATCCATGCATCCATGCATCCATGCATCCATGCATCCATCCATCCATCCATCCATCCATCCATCCATCCATCCATCCATCCATCCATCCATCCATCCATCCATCCATCCATATGTACTAAATGTAAATTATTTAGTAAGTATCTAGCAGGTATTGTGTATCTTCTAGAGTCTCAGGCTTCTTTCCTTCACATTTCCACGAGCTCTCCGCTATGCTCTCATTCCTTTACTTGCCATAGCGGTCAGCAGACACTGAAGTGTTTGAGCTCGAGGGCTCAGCTTGTCTCTGAAACTTGACAGCCAATCAGCAAAGGGATCGAGGGAACAAAACTAGAAAAACACCACACACATAACAACAGTTTCCCTACATGCTGTAAGGGAGGTATCTGCAGAAGTACCACAGAATGACCATGTGTAAGAGGGAGCAATCCATTTGTTTCTGCATTACCAAATTAGCAAGGCCTCCAATTCATCTCCTGCTCATGCAACATTCATTACAGAGACTTGGCTGCACCAGCCCTGCTGAGCCTGTAATTTGGGACAACAATCAATTTTGGCTTTTCTGGATCTTGTTTTTCCTATCATGTAACCAAGTGAACATAGATGGTTAACAATTTGTTTCCCCCTTTTCAGGATCCTCCAAAGGGAGAAAAATATGACAAAAAAATTGCTGTGGTGTTTAAAATATAATTAACAATAACACTGCTGGGATGGCTCTTTTAAACTTCATAGCAATTAGGAAGACGGGAACAGTCAGCAAATATTGCTTGTTATGTCCCCAAAGAATGCCCCTCATGGCTGGCTCCTGTGTGGGTGTAGCGTTTTGTTTTGGGGACACAGTCATCTGTCAGGCTTCCTTTTAGTGTTGAGGATTCTTCTTCACATGGAGCCGTCCCCGAGCATCTCCACACACTCAGCCCCTCGTCAGGGATTAATTAGTTATGTTTAGATCTGTACAGGCCAAGAAACTCAAGTGAGTTAGTCAAGAGAAAGATAGGAAAACAGAAATGATGAATCAAAAGTGTCGTCTACTAATCACAGTGGTTTTGCCGTCCAGGCATGACTTGTTTGTTTATATACTTTACTTGTATCTGGTTGTAACTTCCTGATGACTTTTTTTTTTTAAAGTCAGAATTCAGTTAAGTAAAGATGCCAATGTTTGAGTTTGCTATGTTGTATAACTACTACTACTACTACTACTACTACTACTACTACTACTCATAATAATAATCATAATATTAATAACAAAATGCATAAACAAGGTAGTTGAACATGACACTTCAGTTCTCCTTTCTCAAATCAGTATTACCTTCTTTGCTGTTTCTCATTTTAAAGTCTTTTGATGCTCATAATGAATTTTATGACCTATTATATCTAACCATTTTAGGTAACCATTTAAGCATTTGTCAGGTCAGTAATTTGGATTTTTACTGAAAGACCTTGTAGGAATTTTTATGTTAGAATGATTAAATCAGTCTGGACAAACCCGTCGGCTCGAGGCACACCAACTGGGCTTCAAGCCTACTCAGTAAAAGCCCACAGCGTTGGAAGAAGCTGACCTGGAGCTGGCCGAGATACTAACCTACAAGGCTTGGTAATGCTACCTTACATTCATTCTGATTGAATCTATCCATGCTCATATCAAAACCAAAACTATATTGGAAACGAGGACTGTCGATCCTAAACAAGGATAGCCAGAACAGGAAACGAGGATTCCTGGCCTCAAGTTCAAGTCCAGCTGCGGCTGTTGCCGGGGCAACGGAGCCAGGGGCAGACTGCAGCTGTTCCTAAGGCACCTGATCTGGGGTGGTAGGGGGAGCTGCAGGCGCAGCCCCAGTTTGGGCAGGGGCCAAGCACTACTCTTGGTGTATAGAAAGTGGTTTTAAGATATTTTCATGCGATTCCTAGTTCTTCTTACTTCAAATTTATGTTTGATTGATGGAGATAGAACCTATTTAAAACTTCCTTTGAGGTTTGAAGTGGGCCCATGAACTGAGCTATAACATCATCAAGTAAGCTGCCGCTTCATCAGCAGACAGACCGACCTACATCCTCCCGTCCTTCAAAGTATATTCACCCGAGTCAAACTGCCAAGTATGATCTAAAAATGCCATGTCCAGTCTTGGCGTAGTTAGACTGAACAACAGCCCTGGTTTCTGTTTATTGCGCACCTGAGTTTCGTTGGCCACCCGTCTCTCTCTGGCGTCCTTTGGTCACTGCCAAATCCTTGTCTTTGAACCTTTCTTCTTTACTTCTTGCTTTGTTGCTAGCCTGAGTTTCCTTTTAAACCATTTGGACCTCATTTCTTCTTGGACTGTATGTTATTCACCTCCTCATTCAGCTCCTTTCATTACCACCAGTGTGTCGTTTATTTGTCTGCATCTTGCATGTCTGTCTATATTTAGTTCTGACTCTCACATACCGTGAAAGTGTCCATTAACTTCAACACCAGCTGCCATGTAGAAGCATTTATCTGCAAATGTCAAACCATAATGAATCATAAAGCGGTTACCCTCGGATCTATGCTGATTTGCAGTGTAACTGCCACCTCAGTTTCACTGTAAGATGTCAATTTATGTATGTAGTTTTGCAGATGATCTCATTGTCTCATAACACAGCAAACAAGTCACCTCAGCAGCAAATTCGTTACACTGAAGGAATTAAAGCTAATTGATTCTGGAGGAATGTTGTTTCTATATCTTTTATCATGCCCATATTTTATTAAACAAACGTGTTTAAATGTGGCGTTCTAGTGTGAAATGTACTCCCAGTAAGCTGCATTTGCAGTTGAAGTTACATGCAGTGACACTAAACCCCCAGAATGTCATCGTTATCGATTATGGGAAACACTTTGTAAGTTCTTTGTCGTACCTAAAATAAAAAAGGGCTTCTGTACCACCTCTTTGAGAACATAGAAACATGCAAATGCCTGAATTTGAAAAGGCTATAAACTTTTCTTAACTCTCTCTTTTGAATAAAGTGTAGGTAATGTTCAAATAAGCCCATGTGGGTTGCACGATATCTTGCTTTCCACTTGCTTTCCTGTATATTGCTGTACCACAGCACATGCTGTGTTGACATCAACGCTAAAAAGACCATCCCACTGGATAAGTTGGTGATGCTGTACACAAAGCACTGTGATGCCCTTAAATGAGTTTTTGCCTGCTGTACCTTCTGTCTGCTCTGCCCGGGTACCCAAGCTCCACTCTGGAATGTTCTGTTTTTTTTATCAGTGAGAATACACCTGTAGAAAAGTCCACACGGTCTTCAACAGGTCTGAGAAGGAAACATTGTCTTTGGTTCATTTTTGAAAACAACCACCATTATTTTATTGGTTAGTAATGTTTATTGGTACATTATATCTTAAAGGTGGACTAGATGTCATTTCAAGATTTTTTTTGTTTTTTTTGTTTAACAGATAAAAACTAGAGCAGCACAAGGCAGAGGGTTTTCCTTGTGAGTTTCACATGTTCTCCCTATAGTGTGAGTTTGTGCACGATTGCTTGTCCTTATGTGACCCTACGATGTACTGGCAACCTTTCCAGGATGTAGCCCTGCCTTTCAAAGAGAGCCGGGATGCTGGGGATAGATAACGGATGGTTAAAATAATGTTTTATTTCTAAAATAAATAATTTAATAAGTGTTCTGAGATTAATATGAAAAGCATTTGTCATCTGTGGTAGCGGGGGCATTGAAAAAAACAATTATTCTACTCAGGCCAAGGGAAATGATTCATTGCCCGTTCTCCCAACTGGACTTTCTGTTTGTTTCTGTCTCATTGCATGCTCAGTTTGTGCGACTGCTATTGTCAGTTGTCAACGGCAATGAGAATTGTGAGAAGGATGGGCTACAACTTGGGATATCATGAATCGAGTTGGAGTGTTTCCAGTGGAATATGATTTATGTTGGTGAAATAGCAAAGGTAAAATCGAATTCGGAAAGTAGAAAGTGAAGTCATTGCTGTTCTTCGACTGCTGGCTCTGTGAGTTTAAGGCCTAAGCGACACCTTTTCTCATTGGTTTGGTGTGTTGTTTGTCATTTATTGCCTTGACAGATTAAAAACAGCTTTAATGATGTCACCTGTCCCTGGATAAAGGGGCACTCGCTAGCTTCAAGTTAATAATATTGATATCACCACCCTGATATCAAGAGGCCCTTTTTTCTGGCTATGCAAGTACACATGTCAGAAAATTTATTCAGGAATAATATTCTAATATGTTGTTCATTGATCGCTTCCTGGACGTGGGATTCTGGAAGTGTGGTTTTTGATGGAGGTTGGAAGGGAGAGGTTGAGCATTTTACACTTACACATTTAACATTCATTCATTATTTTTCAAATTCTCCAGATGTCACCTGTTCAATCTTTAAGACGAAGAAATTTCTTAAAAATGTTGCACGATTAATTTATCAGGTTTTTCTAATTGGTATCGCAGAAGCTTGTTCTCTGCTGATCATAGGGGAAAGTCCACGACTAAAGAACTCCAGATTATCAGTAAAAACAGCTTCTGCATCGTTTCTCTCAGTGTGATGTGATGGTTGCTATGGTAAAATGAGTTGCCGAGACAAGTTGAAAAAGTCATCATCATCACCATCAATCTCAAATGTTCCTGCTTTTTTTACATTACATTCCAAAACAATGGAAACAGCAAGTGTGCTTGTTCTCCCTGTTGAAAAGCACTTTAACAAAAAAAAAAACCCACTGGGATCATCAGGGTAAATACAATAAAGTCTCTAAATGTCCAGTACTTTAAACTTAGCTGTTTTAGCCACCACAAGCCACTTGATCCATGTTTTTGTGGCAGATGACACATGGTGAGAGTGATTTATATTGCAAAAAAGACCTCAGTAATGAATGAAAATGCCCTATAATTGCTCAGGGCATTTTCACATTTTTACACTGAATAAACCAATTACCAGCTGAAAGTACAACCACAGTTACGTAACTTGCCAGCTGCAGAAATCTGTGAAATTTTTGTTCGAGTCCCCAGTAAGGTTTAGTGCTCAGCCTAATGCTTGGTTTTATAAAGAATGCAGGGAACTTCTGTAATCTACTCAACAGCAAGGAAGTTAGTTGGACCTGGATCAGTTTTCAATGCCTCATAAATAGAAGGCCAGGAGCGAGTATTAGCTGGCTGTGACAGGCTGTGAATCAGCAGACTGCCTGTGGTCGTAAAGCCTGCTGGTAACGCCGGTGTGATCCATAGCACATCTGTACATGCCCTGTAGTTGGAGCCATGCTGCTGGCGTGGTTGGTGATAATTGAGTTCCGGCGGGTTTTACATTAAGGCTGCACCAAATTGTACTGGGATGAAAATCGAGATGGGGGCCTTAAAAGGAGGAAATAATGCTGGAAAAAAAAAAAAAAAGATAGTGAGCTCTTAAACTGGGTTGCTGTCATGCCTTGATTTGTCCATCATTTCTTTATGTGAAAAACATAAAGTTTCTCTCTCTTTTTCTCCTTTAAAATCTCTCTCAGAAAATCTGTGATAGCAAGCCAAGGTCAAGCACTCATTCCTATGCCTGAAAAAGGCATTGCCTTTAATGAATGGGTAGAAGGTGGGCTGAGTGGTAATTGGCCTCTGCCTCATTAATGATAGGTGCACAGCAGTTGTAGAGGGCAACCCATCGACTGTATTGATCGTATCAACAGTAGCATACAGCACAAATAAAGCACTGGCATTCTGTCTCTCCAGAACTCAACATTCAGGTATCACCTCACCATCTCTGATACCGCATGGGAAAATTTTGATTCCTAACAAGCTTCAGTGATTCACTTATTATACGGAATGAGATGTTTTCATCTGTGGAGCTCTGGGCGAATTAGAATATGATTTTGCATGTCTTCTGAGAATGCGAAACATGGTTGCCACTGTTAGAAAAATGGCATCTCAAATTCTCTGCTCCATATCACAGCTTTGTTCCCATTTCTCGCAGAGCTGTTGTGTGGCAGTAAAAGAAGAGGAGATGATGGTGGGTGGAAATGGATGGGGGGGGGGGCAGGGGGGTTTCTTTTGCTGTTCTCCATATGTTGTGTCATGTTGTGGGGCGCTGGTATCAGTGTATGCTTGGCAGGTCTTGGCGTCTTTCCGTTGTTCATGGTGTCTGTGCAGCCATCTCTCTCTGTCAGCTCCCACCTGTCCCTCTGCCTCTGGACTTGGCACAGCAAATTGTCTTTATGCTTAGACCCAGTGAATGCGAAATGAGCAGGATTTCACACTGAAAAAACAAAGGTGATGCAGTTTTATAGTTCCCGCTCAAGTAGGAATGTAAACGATATAAAACATTTATTAGAATTACATTGAAATATTGCAAAGTAGTTTTCTAGCAATTTAACATTGTCACAACGGACAGATTTTAAGTATGGGATGGAATTATGGCATTACAGCTATAAAACTGTTGGAGTGCAATAAAACATGCACACCTCTGGTTGCAGAATTAAGCGCCTGCGAGCAAAAAGAAAAAGACATGTGCAAAGGAAATCATATTTTGAGTTCCCAAGACCAACTAATCAGCCCATGATAAGTCATTTTGAGTGCAATCACACCCACATGCATGTCTACCATGACACCAGCTGACAGGTTGAGGCACTTTTTGAAGAAAAAAGCAGCAGAGGCACCAAATCATGTGCTGGTCAATGCTTTCATTGCTCTCCACCTCTACATTGTCGTAAGTCAGGCTGATCCAAGTAAGCATAAGTCAATTTTAGGAACTGAATTACCCAAAGGGATGCAAATATCCTCCAGTGGTGGCAAGGAAGAACCTCTCACATATTTTGAACTGCTTCATTTTGCAACCACAAGTGATGAATTTGTCTGCCTGAATATTAAAACTTGCTTTCGAACATGTTGTGTGCGGCAGACTTTTATAGGGTGAAAGCAGCTACTTGATATGTTTGCCACAGTTTTATAATGCAGACTATCCAAAGGAAACTAGTTAGGAAATTCACCACCACACACTTCTCATGGGTCACAAGGAAAGATGTACGGGGATTATTTTTCTATAAAAGTATACAATGTTTGATTTTTTCCCCCCCTGGAATATTTTGTTTAATCTGCTTTGATATTTAGAGCAATTTAGTTTAACTAGTTTTGTGAAATATAAACAAATAATGAACATTGTATTTTATGTAGGCTCACAGGACACACTTGTGAATAAAAGTCTAATATCTTATTCCTTTAAACTTGGGATTTCTCAGTCTTTAAAAGTCCTCACCAGTTAAGTTTAAGTTATAAAATGTCCTGCATGTAATAACAATAATAATAATAATAATAATAATCATCATCATTATCAGAGATTCATCAAAGGTGAAATGAAAAGAATAAAGTCCCCGCCCCCCAAAATGCTTAGGAATTTTAAAATACAACTCAGGCTGTTTTGTCACATCTTCCCCTGCGCTGCATTAAACAGATTTGTCAATCATCTGGAAGCCAGCCCCCAAACTTTATGCAGGACGTTCAGTATCTTTTGCTGTAGGCTTTTGCACAGCAGTCAACAGTCGTTTGGTTGTGCTGAATAACACAGATTTGAGGTCTCTAATTGGCCAGCATCCTTGTGGTGAGGAGAGACAGTACTGCAACTACAGCAGAAATGTACTGCAGGAGCAAGCACAGCCTCACAGGGGCAATGCCTTATCTGTGCTGACAGGAAATGTCAGTGCTGCTGGGAGACCTGCACTAAATTTCTCTCAGATGGACTTATGTTTAAAAAAAAAAAAAAAAACAATAACCCAACGACAAACATCATAAACAGAGTTCAAATTTATATCTGGTAGTTGCGCTGCTCGCCAAGGTCAAATTGAGAGTTAAAACAGAATCTGCTACAAAGCTTTATGTTGTGAGTTTAGACGGACAACATGCGGTATTATAGCTAGAGTTAACTTTAGACCTTTTGCTGCCTCTGATATTAAGCATAGCAGAGCTTAGATCCAAACTCACCTTGAAAAAACATGGTCGGCAGACAAGGAGCTCCCTTTCAAGCGAAGCAGAGTGTGCAAAGTAGACATAGTACGAGAAAGATGTCCTGATTGGGAATGCTGACCATGAGGAAATGTAAACTAAGAAATCATTTCCTGATGTGCAAAAGGCCTTGTCTGATAAAGATAGTGGACGCTGTGGAAGTTGGCTGTCACAGCCAATCACAGGAGCTGGTTAAATTAATACTAATGTACGCACATTAGCATAAAAAATACTTAAACGATCCATCTATCTAGCTTTTTTTATTTATTTATTTTTTTTTTACAGAAATTTCCATTAAGGTTGGAATACAAAGTCCACTCAAAGTATTGATGTTTTAGTCTAAGGTTTGAAATATTATCAACAAATGAAGACAATTAAATAACTGGTTATTCTTCCAGATAAGATGACTCCAGAGCCCCAACGCAGGATCGATGCGGTGAGGAAGAACCTACGAGCAACAGCTAGAACTGGAAAACATCTGTGTTCATGAGACAACATGAATAAAGTCATTGAACGGGAACGGTGTCCGTGGTAGAACACTGTGGAGGAAGATGCTGGTCGAAGTCAGAGAGTACATTCGCAATCATCATTCATGTACTTATCAAAGGGGAACTATGGCCAAGGCAGCATTGTAATGTGGATGTTCACTCCATCAGGACCTGAACCACTTGCCATCACAGACGGGAAACTCAAATCCCAAATTTCCCGAAATCTCTGACAGGATAATGTCAGGGTGGCTGTCCAGTAGCTGAAGCTTAGTTGATGGAGGGAAACACGGCAGGACGATGGCCCTAAGCAGTAAAGTAAATCCACCGGAATGGCTTTAGAGAAAGAAAACCCAATCATATGGGTTTAACAAAGAAAAGTTCCAAAGGTTCACATGCTTCTCTTTCCCGGGAATGTTTCAGCAGCTTCTTAGAGCTTGAGCTCTGTACAATACATCACATTTGGCCTTTTTCTCAAATAATCAGATATCAGCTACTGATATGAGCCCTCAGAATTGTTTACAATGGCATTTAATTGACTTAGAGTGAATTACCATAATCATAGTCCAGGGTGAAAGGTGATCTGACAGAGAAATGACACACTATGTGCAGACTGACTCACCTTTGGCTACAGACAATACTCCTTAAAAGTAAAGTGCACAGACACACTTCACATCGATAAAAAATCTTAATGGCTGTGGGAAGGTACTCTGGTACATTTCTCTCACATGCCTCTCATTTGTAGTCCGGTTATTTGTCATGACAAAGTGATTCTGGCTTGAAAATACAAAACCCGACAGAAAAAAAATGCCACTTCAGATCAGAAAATCTGTACTGTATCTTGTTCAGCCTAACCTTGCAATCGTAGAAACGAACAAAAGAGACAAGCCAAGGTAGGAAAAAAAAGAAAAAGAAAGCATTACAGCAACAAAGAGAGAGCAGACGGTGATTGTAGCGTGAACACCATGATGCCGCAAAGTGGAGCCTAATCACGGCTGCCACATCAGCCTCCCCTGCATGATAAATCATTTCAAAGTACCCCAAAGAAAAAAAAATAGAAAAAAGACATGTCAATTGCCTTCCATCGTTCAAGTGTACAAATCTGTATTTAGGTAAGTAACTCTGAATTAAGGTGTTATAATGAACGGAGTCTTCTCTCTAGTCATGTCATAAGAAGAGGTAACTCAGGGTTTCTGCTTTCAAAATAAGACTTTTTGAATAGATTATCGATCGTTTCGATCGACTTGTCTGATCACGGTCCACGTGGTGGTTCGTCCCGGATGTCTCCAAGTCCAGAGACGTCAGCCACCTCTGGACAAGGTTACTGTAAGATTTCTTTTTTGTACAGTAAACTGTGTGAATGTAGCGCCGTATTGTTGTGCTTGATAAATGTTTCCCACAGTAATCCCTTGCCCATGTGGTCATATCAGCTATCGACAAACGACAGTTGTTGTTTGGAATGCCATCCTAAGGAGCAGAGATTACTGGTGTCTAGTTTAGGCTCGTGTCCTTGCCCTTCACAGACTGAAGGTCCTCTGGATATCCTACACAGTTTAACAATATTATACACACGTAGGAGGAAAAAAAATCCTTATGCCTTTCTTGTCACACTAGCAATCCTCTGCAATTTCTTTCTGCTCAGCATTTCGTATTTGTTATTGAATCAAATCATTCTTATAGTCACTCGCCGACGTCGCTCATCCCAGGTCCGTATGAAATGTCAGAAGGGATGTGCATTTACAAACGAAGCTGATGAGACGTGGCATTAAATATTCTGGTTCACAAAATGATTTTTCCTCTAAACCATCCCAACTACCTCGGATCTGGGATTTTAGTATACTCCCCTAACAGCAGGAAGAGTCACAAAACCTTTTAAAATGGTTTACAAAAAAAGACAAACTATCAAGACACCACTATGAATACCGCCGAATGTTTGAACCACATACCAGACCCAGTACCAGGTACTACTGTTTGTGGAAATGACTCAGATTCAGGGTGTGAATGTTGCAGGTGATCTGCAATACAAAGAAATGAAAACAGCTTTTTAACAATACTACATCTATCATATACAGACATAATCAACAGATCAAATTAACATTCTTGCTGTGAAGTTAAACATAAACTCAAAAGTGACTCAGACAGAGGCTGTCCTTGTTTCAAGTCTGCTTATAAGCGACTTTGGGCTTGTTTGGGCTTGTTTGGGCTTGTTTGGGCCTGCCAGCCCCTCTCTGATCTGTCGCCCTGATGCATCTTGACTCTTGCGGTAATGTTTGAAATACACACTGATCCACACTTTTGTCATGATATATAACTACATGATTTGTCCACATTAGATTTTTGATTGTTCATATGACCGGTGCTTATTTTTCTTGCGTGATCTGGCAAGACTTGAGTTGATGAGTTTCTCGTCAAGTATGAAAAGTCCTGGCCAGAACCGACTTTTGTTCTTGTGTTTGCTACCTTGAGAGAAAGAACAAACTGCCCGTTTGTCCATTTTTAGAATAACTCCAGTTAGGAGGAGTTAGATCCTGACAATATGACTCAAATTCTTTCGGATCTCTAGACGCCATAAACTGAAGTGATTCAGGAGCGATTTGCAAATTGTTAATTTCAGTCAGGTCTTGGCGGTAACATGGCAGTCGCGCGGGTAAAGAAGTCAAAGTAGGAAGTTTGTCATTGTCATTTCTGATCAAAGTTCAAGGCAGCAGCCCTGCAAGTTAGTATGCAGTCATGAGCGGGCGGCTGTCACACATAGTGCGAGTGAATTATCAAATTATATTTTGCAGAGTTTATTCCCGTACAATTAACACAACCATTTGGGAATTTAACCGTTTTTTAAAAATTCATATTATGTCAGAGACTGAGGTTGACAGGACGTTACACTTAACTTCAAGATGCGATGTGCATTTGTGTTTCATTAACAATTACCGAACAAAACAAAGATAAACATTTCAAACAACTGTGGTTGCCTGGATGTTTCATCACACACACACACACACACACACACACACACACACACACACACACACACACACACACACACACACACACACACACACACACACACACACACACACACACACACACACACGGCATAAAAGGCAGCTGGAGAGGGGAGAACCTGTGACATTGGCTTCAAGAGGAGTTGCTGCAGAACATTTCAGTGTGTCTTTTAACACTGAATAGTCGGGTTCCCCAGAGAGAACCGCGATGTGCTCTGATTCCGAATGGGGATACCTTCACTTTCACATCAAGGTAAGAATGAAATGTATTGATCTGGGGAGGGATCAATCTCAGTCCCAGGGTCTGTTATTCTATAATTCATCCTCTGTCACTCAGCTTATCCTGACACATACCTGCTTATCAGTGCGTTCTCTTTGCCATTAATTGAAATGATCTTCAGTTTTTCATTTGCCACAGCCTTTTCTTGCCTGCTGACCCTACTGATGAAGCAGGTGGGACACGGGGATGTGACACCCTTTGCCGAGCTCCAGCTTCTTCAAGATAAAGTCGTTTTCAGCAGCTGATGGTGATTTTGAAGCTTTTACAACTGGAGATATAAACATTCTTAGGGTGCAGTCACACTAGGTAATGCATACCTTCCCTGAACGCGACATACCCCTACAGTCTGGTGTGAGCGCGCCGTACTGATCTCAAGCGCAGCACAACTCCTGGTGGCTGCGACGGTTGGAAGACATCACCTATACCTGGGTTGCACATATATGTGGTAAAGAGCATGTATACCTATATATAACATGGGAACGAGTTGTAGACGTGATGGTTCTTCCGGACACTCATTTTAACACCGCCATGTCGCTCAAAAATGTAAACGGGCTGTATTTCAAAGTCACATCTTCTTAACTTATTTTCTCTGTTGTTCTCTGTTGTGTTGATGCCCTGAGACTGTGCACACTTTGAGTAAACAAACCTCTTAAATTTCATGTAATTAACAATGCGATGACGTATGTACAAGTGGCAATTGTTCTCAAGCACAATTGAGATTAGAGCACAGAGACTGTGGGTCGGGATCGGGCCCAGTAGGGATGTGCCTGGCTGGTGTGAGAGCACCTTTACTTTCAACTGACTGTATCTGGCAGTTTTTAGTGATTTAATGGCCCTCTATACCAACTATAACATGAAAGATGCTTATCACAGATTTATTTCTATTAAGTTTAAGGAAATAAAAGGAAATAAATGTACATATTTTACTTCACTGAGATGCATCTGGCATTGCTATTTGGCACACAAACAGAGCAATTTCAGCCCCAAACCAGTCACAACACTGTGGTACAATTAAAAAAAATCTATTCTTTAATTACTGCCAACTTATTTGACACTGGAGAAAGTGTTATGATGCAGGAAACCCCTGCTCCGGGAAGGTTCAGACCTCCACAACATTAATATTATGCAAATGTCTATTTGACCCTCGTGTAATTAACATGCCATGCGGCATACATATTCATAAAGTCCTCTTTGCTTAAAGGCACAATATTGTCTGATACAATAAAATGGCCGTGGCACAACTGCAGGGTTGGCTCTTTACCAGCTGATGATGTCAGGCTTTTAGTCCTTATTTGCTCTGGAACAAAAACTCAACTTCAAGCATCTGTTCATTTATGCTCAAGTATGCCTCCTACAATTGAATGACCTCAAACTGATGCCCTTAAATTATATTAGGTATTGATTAATATTCATTTAAAGGTATTATTTGAATGTTTAAAACCACATAAAAATACTAATAAAATCCAGATGAATCCCACAATAATATAGACTTAAATATTATTGGTTTAAGAGGTGGACTTGACCGACTGTGCAACACGAACTTGAAGTAATAAACACACTCAAGTACAAAAGCGCATTGTTATTTACTGATGAAGAATATTGTCAACTGCTGCAATCTGCTGCTTCATAGGAGCAGCAACTCTTTTATGTGAGTGAATGAAAAGTAAAACGTTGATTAGAAGCCAAGGCAGTTAGGGATCAAAAAGGAAATTACTCTTCCTGCTAATTAATTGCATATCAGGATCAATTAATGCTGTGGCATCGTAATTAACTCACTATAGATGAGAAATGAATAGCTGCGGTGGGAAAAAGAATGAGCTGCACTTGTATGGGTGGTGAGCTGATGTGGGTTAAATGACTGTTAAATGTCAGAAATATTCATATTTTGACTTCCATGAGTTTCAAAAAAAAGGAAAAAAAAATGCGTCTATTTTGAAAGTCTTTTATATTAAAGTATGTTATGCTACTGCCATCTTCCGTTTCAGTCTCCCCCACTGATCTCTTCAGGCCTGGCCTTTTCAGAACTCAAATGTTGTCTGGGCCGAATAACGATTGTGTAGGTTGCAAACGAAGAAGAAGATGAAAACACAATTAGTGAAACAAGGAGGGGCAGGGAAGGAGGATGTCTTTCTGTGATGCGAGTGTCACTAGTGTCACCTCCAAGGGCTTGAACCAGCGGGCTTCGCCAGCCATCTCCTGCTCGTGCCCTTCGTGGTCGGTGTGCTCGTGCTGACTTGTGATAAACAGCATCATTTCGCAGCAGGATTATGACACGTGGAGACGTGACAGAAATAATCGTCGTAAAAACTAATCTACCAATTAGTCAGCTACCAAAGCTGTCATTTCTTGCTGCCCTAAGAACTCATATGGTACTCATGTATGTGGATTTATCAAGTTGAATCCACACAATTTAAAGTGTTTATTATTATTTTAAGCCAAAAAGAGTAGACTACGTACAAGTTACTTACACTTGTCTTCATACACCAATCGTCTTGCTGCAAAAGGACATTGTGGCTGATGCCATGTTAGGATGTGAAGCCAAAAAAAAAAGAAAAAGAAAAAGCAGACAATGAAATAATATAGGGAAAACATGACTATGAATTGCTGTTAAAGCAAAAACAGACCTGTAAAATTATAAATAAAATTCTTGTCTCCTCCCTGCTAATTTATATGAGAGATACAAATATGGTACATTAGTTTTGATGTGCAACAACTGCGTTTAGTTTGTTAGGGGAGAACTCTGCCATATGGTGCATGTCACAATCAGATTGTTCCTTTTTCCCATTTTCATACCGTGCTTTCGCTGTTCTAACCAAATACATTTAAGGCACTTGCATATGCATCTTTGCACACTATCAAACCACACTGAGACACAGACTAAAAGTGAAAAATGTGACAGTGTAAGCACTTCTGTTTTCCCTCCTGATTCTGCCTCTGTGACAACAAGCAGTAAAGCAGTCACAGTTGTAAAGCATCCAGGGCTCGTGCTGCTGAGCCGATGCTCCCTCTGCCCACCTGCTCACGGTGCTCTCTCCAGAGGAAGGCCTCCCATCGACTCCATTCACGCACCTCCATGATTTATGAGCCATCTGTCGCATCTGATGTTCCTGTCGCCTAAGACAGGATGTTCCCGGCTGGCATTCTACATCGCTCTGCGTGGGCACTGCCTGGGCACGCCAAGGTCCACTGTAATTAAATTACAGCAAGTGGGAACAGAGTGCTCCCCGTAATGCTCTGAAATAGAAGAAGAACAACAACAAAAAAACCTTCGGCAAAAGCTAAAGAGAAACAAATCAAAGAAGAGTCCTGTTATGTTTCAAATGGCTGGAAGTATAGAATAGGAGGGTCAGACAAACATCATAACTATCTTTTCTTTCCTGAATGGCAAGAAGAACAAAAGAACCAAACAATTGTGGTAAATCAAACTCATGTAGGTTATTGTACATTTTCTAAGATCAGACACAGAAGTTGAGGATTTCTAGAAGTTTGTTCTGGTATCCATGTGTGTTCTCAGAGGGGGAAAACACACATCTGTCTGAAAAAAAACCCAGACTGACGAACACAAACAGCTGGGGAAGGAAAAATAAACAAACAAACCCGCTGGAACTCATCACTACCCCTTTTTCTTCCTGTTATACAAGTTTCTGTTTCTTTCTTTGTCCATTAGCGTTCACTAATAAGCCACAGTTACTTAAACTTTTGACAGCAGATCCGGATCACTTTCTTTAAATTAACAAAGTAGGACAAACAATGTGCTCTTTTCGTTTATCCGAAACTGCTGCGGCTCGTTTCAACCCTTCAACAACTGCTAACACAACTTTTACTGAAATTTTGTTTGAGCTCAAGGACGTTGAGCACTATGCAAGCTCATCTTTTTTTTCAGCAGAGGAGTCACAACTGGTAAAAAAAAAAAAAAAAAAAAAAAAAAGCTTCAGTCAGCAGTCAACGTTAACTACTGCGCTGGTCTGTTTTGTCCCAGTCCTGTCTTGTGGCATCCTGCTGCGTTGCGTCTCATCCTGCTCAGCGATGTACTCCGTATGACCTGCTGTTTACCTCGCCTGCGCTTTCATGTCATGTCCTGTGCATTTCATCCATGTGTGAAATTAATCCCACCTGATCTCTGACTTGACAGCAACTTTGAGTCAAGTCAAGTCTGAAAATCAAGATGTGAAAATACAATCTCATCTAGAGTTACAGCCAAGCATTTGACAGAGTTTCATTCCACAGCTCTTAAATAGCATTTTAAAGCCGTTTTTGAGAAGAAGTGCTACCTAAAACCCTAGAAACGGAGTGGAAGAGTGCGTGCATGGGTGAGATGAGTGGAGAAGCTCATCATCATCAATATCAGAGGAAACAGCAGCAGGTGATTGTTCAGTGCAGTGAAAGTAAAAAGAAACCGGCCAACCAAACGTAAAAAAAAAAAAAGTGGCTTGACCATACATCGGAGAAAGTCACTGAACGCATCACAAAGGCCAGGTTTTTAGCAAATCTGCAGCCATCTTTGCAGTCTTGAACAGCAGCTCCTGTATGCGTCATTAGATAAAGCCCGCCCCCACCCCCTTTTTTTTTCATGCATCTGGTGCATTCTGTACCAGTGGAAATGGCTGGGAATGGGAGAGGAGACGTGGTACTCTCCGGGCGCCCGGATAGCTCAGTTGGTCGGGCAGGCGCACCATGTACAGACGCTACCGCCCTCGTGCAGGCGGTACAGGTTGAAATGACCCGTCACTCCTTACTGCCTGTCTTCCACCCTCTCTCTACCCAGGTTTCCTGTCAAGCCACTTTCAAAATAAAGGCCACTAGAACAAAAAGAAAATCTTTAAAAAAAAAAAAGTTGTACTGCTCCCAGTCGGATCCAGCAATGTCAGAGAAAGCTCATTTAACAACGGAACTGCAAACTTTAAAGATTGCAGACTGAAGCACTGATACACTGCAGGATGTCTGCAAATGGCACGCTGAAGGCAAGAGGCGTCTTATTCTGCAGAATATAATGCTCTATACAAAGAGTCATGTTGTGAAGGAAGAGCTGCCATTCTCTCAGTTTAAAGCTTACAGAAATGTTACCCTACATACTTATATTTATGTCTTGTAAGTGATGACAGGGATGTGTCAGTTCTTCAACATATGTTCATATTCAGTCAATTCATTTTGAAAATGTCAGAGTGCTGTTTTGTTTGGCATTTCTGTATATTACATACAGCATCTATGGGTCATGGGATTTAAATATAAATATTAAATATATATATATATATATATATATATATATATATATATATATATATATATATATATATATATATATATATATATATATATATATATATATATATAAATAAGTTCTTCTTTCATTGTTGTATTAAGTGGTGTAACCAATATTTTCAGTTTTGTCCACCTTTTCCATGAGTGGAAACAATCTGGAGCCCAACAATAAAAGACAAAAAAACAAAAAACAAAAAAAACAACTTTGATTTTGTTCAATAATAATGCTTTTCTTTTTTAAATTTCTTTCCAGACAGGATAAGCACACAATGTTTTTCCTATCTATTTTTAAGCATCTATTTTTATATTTCAAGGTTGCAACACATTCCCCAAAAAAAAAAAAAAAAAAAAAAAAAAAAAAAAAATTTGGGGACAGGAAATCTTTTATCACTTTGCCAGTCCTCCTCACAATGCTGGAAAGATGCTGGCCTTGAGGAGCCCAAGTACCAGAGCGATTCAGGTGTTAGGCTGTCCCATTCTTCCCTTAAACACGTCTTCAAGTGTGCAACATATTTCCAATCTTCTAAAACAGATCTGAAGTGCTGATTCATCAGACCACATGCTCCACATGTCTCTAAACCCAGAAGCACAAACCCATCCTCAAATATAGGTTAAGAAAAGGCTTCCTTTTTTTTTTTACTGTAAACTTTTAATATAGTTATATCAGCTTAAGCTGGAATCTTGTGTCCTTGTTCATGCGCTATAATTCCACTGGATACATTTCCTTCAGTTTCCCAGAATTTGGAGGATTTGTGAAACATCCTGGGTTCATTCTGCATGCAAAGACAAGATAAATAAATGTCATAGTAAATGTAAGATCTCCTGCAAGTTTTTCTGTTTGGTTCGATTTTGACACGTCTGTCTGAACCAGTCATTTTGCTGCTGTCTTGTTGAAGACCCTTCCTTTCCCTGCTGTCAGATCAAGGCTCTTCTGCTGCCTTCATCTCCGGTCTCTTCCACTCAGCTCAGCAGTGGGCCCACTGCATAGCGTATCCATTCAGTGCTGCTCCTCTCCTCTCCTCTCCTCTCTTCTCCTCTGCTCCACCACCAACAGTATCTGCACCTGGAGATGTTCCTGGACAGTTCCTGCTGGTCAACCCCTACAAGTGATGGCACGTGTCCTCTAGTTCTTAATGCGCACCAAATAAATGAAAGAGCACCGTCATTGGCGAATATATTCTTTATTTATTGACAAAAGTGTATTTGCCCTACATAGTTTATGCGTGATGCATGTGCGCTTTTGCATTCTTTCCATTTTTAATTGATCTGTGACAGATTCTAGTTTGTTTACAGGTCTTGTTTCCTCTTGAAGGTTTTCTAAGGTGAAACCGTATCTGAACAACACTAAACATCAGAATGTGACCGTGCTAACTTATTTCATTAAGAGTCAAAACAGCAAAAACAAACAAAAATACAAAAAAAAAAAAAGCTGCTTTTTGGTCACGCCAGCTAACATCTGGCAGCGGTGTAAACAGACACTAGATTGATAGGTCCACCTGTGCACAATCAAAACCTAATCTCTTAGGAAAAATTGAAGTTAGACTCCGACATATTTTCCTGTGAAACTAGCTGGCATGCTTTTGCGAGATTTTCATGATTTTTCTTTTACGTCAAACTTGCATGGGGTTGCATATGTTGTGATGTGACATCTACGCTGCTGGTTAAACTGCCTCTGTTTTGATTGTGAGGTCAAAAGTGGATGAAAACCTCTCTCCTCGTGAGGGCATTATTGACTCATGTAAACTAGCGACAGATAAAAAGTATGAATAAATAAATAATTGACCAAATATCCCCTCAAAGGGTTTTATTTGGTTAGACTCAGCACGTAGTTGTGAAAGTGGTTCAAGAGTTTCAGTGTAGACATAACACAAAACACCTTTAACCCGAATGTAACCATCAAATCCTTTTTCAACATTTTTCTACAGAATTTTGAAACTCACGACAGAACAGAAATGTGCAAAAATGTTTAAAGATAGGCTAAGCTTCAGAGAGTGACGGGAACGGCCCTCGCCAGCAGCTGCAGCACTTGGCAGCAGATCCGCCCTCCCTGCCCCGCTGATTCCCTGAATGACACTCCATTCATCTAAGATCACTGAGTCTTCAGGTGGAGTTGTTTTATTCCCTTCACCCAAAACACCAGACAGGCTCTGTGTTGATGCTATATTTATAAGTAGGTAGCTGCAGAGTGAAAAGAGATCATGTGTCTTGTGTCTTCTTACCTGTGCTGTGTCAATCCACCGCTTCACTTATACATAAAGAGCACGTTCTCTGATGTGAGCTGCTGTTTAGGTCCACAGGGACGTGCTCCATCTTTGAGGATGGATGTGCCATATGTGATGACCTATTGGTATGGCTGCACGACAGTATTGACGGCCCGCCGAGAAAAACACGCACATGTGGAGGACACTATTTCTTCACATTTGTTGTGTGTAACTATAACCTTTTACTCTTGGAGGCTGAAGGTTACGATGTGTCAATAATTGATGCACGCTTGTCAAATAATTATAATTATATAATGAAAATAGACAGAGGAGTCGTCCATCGATGCATCCGTCCTTGCGAACCAACGGCCACTGAAGCTGCTGTTGCACGGTGATCACAGACTGCAGAACACGGGAGCCATATGGCGAATGTTTCTTTCTCCGAGTGGAGCTCGTAGTTTTCTTTTGCTGTCTGTGTTATTCTCTCTTTGTGTGCAATATACTTACAAATACGAGGAAGAGAGGGTTGTGCAGCTGCAGTTGTTGAAGTGGTGGCCTTAGAAATGTGTTTAAATGCAGTACAGCTATTTCAAAAGTCCCATTCTTTATCGCTGCAGACACTGACAAGCGACTGGTAACTGGTGCACCTCCGTGGCTCGAAGCTGTTCAGATGATAATAAAAGCAACTGAAAAAAAAAAAAACAACAACCCAGCTCTTTGCTGCTTTGTTTCCTATTTCACTATGAAAATGCTTTTTCGGTTTTGTTCCTTTGTTAGTCCAGTTCTGCGCTCTTGTTTTTTAGTGCTTGTTTGTATTTGCTGTATTGCCTAGTCGCTCCCTCTTTGGTTGCCAGTCCAACGGTTGTTATTTGTTGCTGGGTCCTGTTGTTCCGTTGCACTTCCCCGAGCTCCTGGAAAGTCTCTGCACAGTTTTTGCCTTCTCTGTTTGTCTCGCTTCAGATTGTAAGGCTTTCTTCTTCTTTCATTCTTTGCATTAACCTGCTGTGATAATGTTTTTCTATTTTATTATTATTATTATTATTATTATTAATAATGTCACCTTCATCTACTCCTGCTGTCCTGGTTCTCCTTCAGAATGCCATCTACAACATTAACACCTTATGTTGGGAAAAGGAGGATTAAATGCTGTTATCTTCACAAACACATCACTCTAATGCTGCACCTTGCTGGAAGCCCTTTTTGTTACTGCTCCGTCTAAAACGCTTCACCTTCACTCCTATTTCTTTCTGGTCTCCTTCCCATAAGACCCAGTCTGTTCTGCTCTGATTCGTCAGAAATGATAAGAACGTCGGGAAACTACACATTCCTGATTGTTAACGTGCCAAAGTGGTCACAAGGAAGGGAAATAAAAAAACAAAGGTTTTACACTGTGATGTTGTGAAGGTCTAGCAGTTGTTGCCGTTGGCTGGTATGTATTTTGTGATGATAGCTTTAGTCTTTGTAGATGTTTTATATTTACAAAAAGCTATATAATGAATTTCATTTCCTCTTTAAGTTCTTTGTCATTTATTTATTTAAACGTACAAACATGTGTCTCTGCTTTGCCTTTTCTCCGTGACAACAATGCAATTTATTTTAAAAGAGTTTAACCCGAGTTTTAATTAAAGACTATTGATGAAGACTAAGAGAGTAATACAAAATAGAAATAGAGATCCTTATGGAACCTTTTTCTGTGGTCCTACTGCTTTATGGCTTCATTAATAGCCAACCTATGGCATTTCACTTATAGATTATATGTTTTACAGGGTATTTCTGGAATTTGACAAACGCATCCTAATCAGATGCTGAAACCTCTTCCACGTGGAGGAGGCGCAGCTCTACTGTGAGTGTCTTGCGGATGTCTGAACTTGTCAGACATGTCTAAAGGTTACTACAAAATGTGTTCTTGCTCCCAGGGCTGCGAAAAAAAAAAATGACATCTTCTTTTTTTTTCTTCTTTTTTTCACAGCCCAGATTTGGGAGTTCTTGCAGCTTGTTCTCGACATATTATCTTGGCAGAACTGTTTTCTTGGGGGGTCTCTGAGAATTGTTGTCTAATTGGTCGGAAATGGGAAGTGGGCGGGGTCCAAGCACAAACATCATCCTCACTTTTCTGCTGGTGCAGAAGTTTATACCTCAACTCTTTTTAATCTCCTCCACATTCGTGAATCACAACAACACATTTTCCTCCTCCTTCACTTCAAACATGTCATTCTCCTTCTCCTCCTTCATCAAATCTGTCATTGCCAACGTGCTTTCGCTGTTTTGCTGTTTCTGTTGTGGGATGTGTACAGGGTTGCCAATTTCCCTTATAAGCGACTTTGGTCTTGTTTTTTGTGCAGTTATTTTAAAATATCAGAAGTCGCGGGCTGCGGGTTTGTTTGGGCTTGTTTTCCAGAGCTGTGGTTTGATTCAGGTATGAACATATCTATCATCTCTCATTTTCTCTGTGTAGAATCTTTATGCGCTGCATCAACCCCACATGAACGCGCTTGAAATGTAACCAAAATCACTGCCGCGTCTGGCATTTAAATATCACACACTGCTCTATATCTGCTGTAAACACACTACACACCACACACACTTACTTTTAAATACAACATGACATTAAATAGTGTTTTTCTCTGAGTTACTGATATGTGACATTATGTCAAAGTGGACGAGAAAAAACCCTCTCTCACTCCTGCCAGCCCCCCTCTGATCTGTTGCCCTGACGCATCTTGATTCCTGCAGTAATGTTGGAAATTGCACTAATTCATACTGAGCCATACTTTTTTTTATGATATATAACCACATGATTTCTCTACACTAGTGTCTTATTATTCTTGCATGATCTGGTAACCCTGTACATGAGCTGCACATAGGTGTTGCAGTGGGAGGGGCCTGTGAGGACTTCCAGGAGATCTGCACTTGGGTTTCTTAAAACACTTCTTTTTTTTTTTCCTTGCCTGAACGCCTTTGTACTTTTTTTTTCAGAGATTTAGTGTGGCTCAACTGGCCAGGGCAGCCTGGGATTCAAACCTGTGCCACCTGCAGGAGGGCAAAAGCCTCTCTATATGGTGGACCGGCTCAACCCACTGAGCGACCCGGGGACCATGCATCTGAGTTTCTCATCAAGTATGAAATGTCCTTGTTAACTCGTAGAAAAGGAACACATGTCTCTGTATTATGGAGTATGTAACAACTTTAAGGGAGAGACCATCAACCCTGCAGAGAAAACACATTTCAGTTGCCTGTACTCGCCATCTCGCATGATCCCTTGACAACTGCTATGCTGCCTGGGACATTCGCCCCAGGTAGGGTCTACAAAAGTAAATTGTTCCTGGGAGATGGGCCAGACTGAGGGTGTTTCAGTACATTCATATAAAAACAGCTCCTTGTCAAGGGCTTGGTGGCTGGACCTTTTCAGATGGGGTCCAACCGTGCTCAGTCTAAGTGAGCCAAATATATTTACTGTCATATGGCTTCACCTTCTGCAGGAGGGGCCATATGGTTATCATCTGGGTAGAAGCCGAAAGCATGGACTTTGTCGTGCTGAGCCTTGGTTTCTAAAACTGGCTTTTGGAATTGTGAAAAATCAGTCATGTGTGAGATACATATTCTAATACCTTAACTACGCAACGTCACACTGCAGCATATAATACTACCTTTGGTTCAAGGCCTCATCTGTCTTTGACTTTTGTCACTCACCCACACACTATTGCAGGCCAAGCGCATGCTGCCTGATGACACGAGCAAGGCCAGGCACGACAAAGCAAGTTTATTTGTATAGCACAGTTAAAATACGAGGAAATTCAACATGCTTTACATAAAATTCATTTTACAAAATGCATTAAAAAGCAAAATAGTTTAAATCTAGAAATTAAAGACAGAAAGATTTAAGTCAAAAAGAACCAACAAGGGTTGTTGTTGATTCATATCGGACCAGGGAGATCAGAGATGCGTTTTGGCCTGAGACATTCAGAAATGTATAAACCAACAGCAGACAACTTCTGTTTTGTCTTCAATTAACTTAAGAAAATTATGGCACATCCACTTTAATCTGATCTATGCAGTCCATACATTTTTGAATTGGATTATAGTCTCCTGATGAGATGGTTATATAGATTTGTGTGTCATCTGCATAGTTATGGTAACACATTTTGCTCTTTTTTTTAATAATTTGAGCAAGTGGGAGCATGTAGATGTTAAACAACAGAGGCCCCCGAGTTGAACCTTAGCAGTGCAAGATGCCATAGCACACCATTAAACAACCCAGTAACAAAGACCCCAAGGCGTTGCTCCTCCAAACCTACAAAGATGCAAATCCAGTCAAGCATTTGTGCATTTTGCAATCCTGATATGCTGGGGCCCCAACCTGTGACCAAGAGGGTTGAAAAAGATCTGCCAACTGTCCGGTACCAGAAAACAGAACCTCATAGGCTCCGTGCCCACGCTGGAATAGGTCAGAGCTATTTTGTCCTCTGAAGGGGGACCCAGTTTGTGTTAGGTAAGTGCTGTACACGAGGAGGCTTGTTGGTATATGAATCCAGCACCAGTCATATCACTTTTTCTTTTTTCATTGATTATTAGAGTCTAAACTTTTAACTTTATATTAAGATGTAAATCCCTTCATTAATATGTAATGGTTTACTTGTAAGTAACATGTTTTCAGCTGATAATGAATAAGTTGTTCACATCTAGTTTTTCAATTTAAAAAAAAAGATCATATGCTAAGGCTGAAACAGTAACTTAAACAATAATAATTAAAACTGACTAAAGTTTGCATCCTGACAAAGAAGTCATATCATTAGTCAATAAACTTTGTCTTCGCATCTCCTTTTTATGTTGCCTCAAGCAATATGAGAAGCTCCTGAGGAAACATCTGGTAAATCAAGGAGACAGCCCTCCCTGTCTCCCGCCTCCACATTTCCAAAACAAGCATTGAACGCTGAATGCTGATGACTGCCTATGGTACCTGCACTCTGCAGTGCAGCGAGCGCCAAAAACAGGTTTTTGAATGTTACAATCACTGGAAAACCATGTACCTCCTTCCTTTTTTCGTTGAAACGGTGAGCAAGCTGAGGTGGGGATCTGTGTGGATGTTACACCATCCTCAATGTTAAAATAAGGTTACAGTGTGTATCTGTTTTTCTTGACACTCCTACTTATGTTTTGGGTTCATGTACACAAAAAGAAAAAACGAAGATCTTGGAACATATTTCGTTGTGAACTTTTACACAACAGAGCAGATGTACTAGATTGTCACCATCCAAGAAAAGGAAAAATAAAAGAATGCCGACAAAGTTAACCCATGTAGCTTTCATGAAGGAATTAAATGAACTAAAATATATTTTTTGTCAGTCCTTCTATAACAGACACACCCACTTTTAAAGCCACCCTCAAGGCTCCGCACTTTTTTCTTTTGCACCTGTTGACTATATTGTTCATAAATTGCTGCTCAGTATCATTTTTAGCAATTTAGTGTATATATTGGTAGGTCTATTATAATAGAGTACAGTACAGTACAGCACGCCTTTCCCCACTTGTATCCATTTAGACTAATTATATAGTTTGTGATTAAAATACTTTTCTAACATTAAATTGCTGCATGCACCGTCAGCTCGGTCATGACTGTCACAGGTGTGTCATCATTAATAAAGCTTTACTAACTACATCTTTAGATGGGTTCAGTTACCAACCATGACAGAAGATTATGGGAGAGTTAGGCCCTCGGTTGATTATGAACCTTGCAACCATAATGAGCGGCAACACAGCTGGAGGCTGTAAAGAGTCATTCCACAGGCTTCACTTTACTAGATTAATGTGGCTTTGTGTGTGTGCGTGTGTGACAGAGAGATAGAGAGATGGCTGTTTGCAGCTGTTGTTTAAGAGACGTATTGATCTAAATGAGACTTTTAACTTAACTAAAGCTCACCAAGTCATACAGATATTACCTTTTTTTTGTAACACCTCAAACGTTAAAATATTGCTTTCCAGTGGCATCTGTGAGCCTGCACTTTCTTTGAGGGAAAGTTTTAGAATTAGGAATTCACAGGATAGATCAATATGCTCCCTGCATGCTGAGATAGTGACAAAGAGCAAGGGTATTCCCTTAAGAAATTGCCTAGAGCGTGCTACAAATGATCTTCAATATAATCTCAGTTGAAAAACCAATGCATAGTACTGTATACCCCTGTGTGTGCAGTGAACACCTTATATTGTACGGCACTGAATTATATATATATATATATATATATATATATATATATATATATATATATATATATATATATATATATATATATATATATATACGTATATGTTTATATATATAATATCATTAAAGAAAATTGCATTTCATGTTAGTTTACTTTAGTTAAACACATTTATTCAATTTAATTACTTACAAATAGGACATGTGCCTAATCTAATATGGATTTATCTCTATGGATTACTGTAACTAAAAATTCAAGAGCCAAAAAAGCTCTCTCCCTTATCATCTACATACTGTATGAACCACTTTGGTCATTTTTCATTTGTCTGAAAGAAGATGTTGACAAGGTGCACTGGATTATCCAGGTCATCCGTCTAAGCAGCTGTGCCACATGTCAAAACATGTCCTGCTCTGTCTGACCTTGAAAATCGGATGCAACAGTCACACTCTGTTTCATTCTGTTTCACAGACGTAAAGTCCCACATTCACCAGCGTGCCGTCATAGTTACTTTGTGCTTTTGTTTTAGTTATGTAAAGCATTTTGTGTTGCACAAGTGTGTGAAACTGGCTATACAAGTAAAGTTTGATCGATTCATTGATTCATTGATCAACTTTAACCTTTAAAAATACATCCCACAAAATGAAGATTACAAATATTAGAAAAAAATGTTCTGTGTAGTTGTTGACCGACTATTGACCGACTATTCCAGTGCACCGAACAATTTAAAGGATCAACTAAATTATTAACTATCTTATATAACTATCTAAAATCCATATGGTGGATAACTGCTTATCTAGGAGTTTAATGGTTGCTAACTCGGTCGAGTCTTTCACATTTTCAGCTCAGTGGCCCTTTTCCCATCATTGTTTTTGAGGTCTGTCTCACTCAACCGCTGCATCTTCCGAGAAGGGTTTTTTTTTAGTTTAGTTTCTATTCAATTTACCACTACTTTGTTAGGCCTTACTAGTAGTTGATTAACACCTTGTTTCCACGTGTCCTCCACAGCTGTATGAAATATGGAACGTGCCCCCTGGTGTTCGAGGAAGTACAGTTCTTTTCAAATAGGTTCGACGCTGATAATGACACTAACATTGCTGAAGCCAAGTCTTTAGTAGGAAGTATCACGGGTGCACAAAAGCAAATGGAAATGAAACAAACCTAGTCTTCAAGCATTAATTAAAGTTAGGAAAACAGTCTCCTGCCGTTTGTCCGCCAGACAGGTTCGGCGTGCCTTACTGTCCTCGCTCTGGTAAAGGAATTTCAGTCAGAAAACTTCACGCTGTAACCTGGAAACGCTTTAATTGTAACACATTCTCAGCTTTGGCGTTTAGGCTACATTCTGTTTTGTAATTTGATGTTGAACTTAACTGAATATATATTTTTTACATCACCTGAACACAATCTGTAAATCCATTTCGCTATGTTTACAATTGGGCAGGACTGTTGCCTCACAGCAACAAGAGTCCTGGTTCGATTCCCTGGCCTGGTGGCAGTCTTTCTGTGTGGAGTTGGTATGTTCTCCCCGTGCTTGTGCGGGTTCCTTCGGGTTCTCCGGCTTCCTCCCACAATTCAAAAACATGTAGCTAGGTTGATTGGATATTCCAAAGTGGCCGTAGATGAGTGAGTGTGAGCGTGTGGTTGTTTGTCTTTGCATGTGGCTCTGTGATGGACTGGCGGCCTGTCCAGGGTGGACCCCGGTCTCCTGCCTGTGATGAAGACCCCCATGACCCTGCAAAGGACTAAAACGGGTATTGAAAATGCATGGAGGGATGGAAGTTTAGAATTCACTGGAAGTTACATTTACGGTTTGTTTTTTTTCTTCAAAACTTTTTTCAAGGCGATGATGCATCTGGACTTATCTCCTGTTGCTTATTTGGATTGAATATTTTATTCTTCATACTCTGCTTTAACCACCAGCCGCCAGGTTGGGTACAGTTATTAAAATGTTATTATGATTTGTTGATATTTTTTATGATGCTACACCAACATAACCCTCAATAGTGCAGGGTGTCCCTGCTGTGAGGCCATGGCTGAAATATTATGTGAGGATAGGGTCAATGGTGCCAGAAATAGGTCTTAAGTCATCATTAACATCAACATTCTCTCACCCCTGCTGCTGTGCTGAGCTACTTTTGCAACATTTCCACTGAATCACTGTAGCCTTGACAGATGACTCTCATATAGTATGACTAAAAATCTAAAAATGTTTGTTTGTTTGCTTAGTTTAACCCGACAGCAAAAGATACTGGTTCCAGTCAGAAAGTGATTATATTGGTATTCCCAAAACATCTTCACATGCATATATAATTTCTGCGGAACAGATGTAAAAATCCTGGAAGGATCTAAATTTGGAATATTTTAATTTGTGACATTGGTCAAAGTCACAGTAAGCCCTGAAGAACCTTTTTTTTTTTTTTTTTTTATAAAAGTTGAGAATGAGGACAAGAGCTCCTGGAGCACCACTGACCTCTGTAATCATCGGGTGGCTAAACTGAGGCTACATTTGCTTCAGGTGATGGCAATTAATTCAGACTGGGGCCCACTCCAGACTTTTGTCCCCATTTTCCTCCTAAAATATGTTGCTCCACATCCACCCACCTCTCACCCACTAGAATACAACACATGCTCAGACAAATGGGTGCGACAACCAAATCTATTGCTTGCACTCAGCTATTTGCATTTATGCTCTTTTATCTCCCTCACTATTTTTAATATAAATAACCATGGTTTACAGGATTACAGGAATGACTGGTTTGCTGAACACATGCTCTTACAGTCATTTGGATTAATCTTGTAAGCAGTTAAACAATCAATCCATGTTGCAGATTTCAGGAGAGCACTGTTTTTTTCTGTTTTTTTTTTTTGCATTAATGTCATGCAGATAAGTGAATGAATCCACTAAGATGTAATTCTTTGTTACAGTGCAGCAAAATGTGGTTCATACAAAAGGAAAAAGAAACAGAAAAATAAAAACATCCACTAAAATGCTGCAGTCACTGTAGGTCCAAACCTTTAGCATTTTAAAAACAGTCCCTAAAGTAAATATCAGACATCCTAAAAAAAAAAACAAATCTTGACTCTCTCTTTTTATTAAGCAGTGTTTACTGCTCATATCTCTCTTCATAAACAGCAGCTACTGCGAGTGTCTGAATATCTGTTAATTCAAATGAATTTGGGAATTTTAACCAGAAGAAATCACACGAACAATGAAGCGTTGTCTTTTGTTACAAGGGTGCAAAGAACACGGACTGCGTGTGCTCAGCAGCCAGGGAAGTTGACGGCAGCCTCTGTCTGGGGGGATGCACAACTGCAATGTTAAAGATGTCACTCTGCTACTGGGGACAGTTGAACACTGCTGATTAAAATAGAAAAGCACCCAGCCTCGCTACACAACAGCAGCCATGTTCAGATTCTTGATTTTCAGCAGCTCCAAAACATCAACACATTTCATGGCACTTCGCATGTTTAAATTTTTTCTCTCTCTTTGCTCCCTAACAAGCCGGATCTACCCTGGTAAAGATATTCTTGCTCCAGTTTAACTTGCATCACTTCTTTCCCCTCTAAATAGGATCAGAGAGGGATTAGTTATGCGGGGAGAACAGAATCGACATTCACAGTGGCGTGTTGCCTCCTTTCACCTGGAGAACATCTTTGAGCGTGCAAGCTTGTGCTGGAGACAAATATCAGCTCAGAACATCTGATACACCTGCAGAAATGTGGATCACACCTGCGTGAGACTCAACCTTAGGGTGTTTTTCCTCTCCCTCTTCTGTTGCCCGAGGCACCTCTAGGTGGCACTGTGCTGCTGTTTGTGGAAAGCTGCCCAAAAGAGGGATACAGTGGAAGTGTCTGTGGTTTGACTGGCTGAATCTACTTCTGTGTTCGCAGAAGCATTTGAATGCCTCATTTCATTCTAATGCTATTCGTCTTTTTTATGGTTATTTCTGTTTTTTAAAGGCAATTTTGCTTAAAGAAAATGGCCCTTTGGCCATTCCAAAGGTCAGCTACAGATAAGGCATTGCACAGTAGGAATTTCAGCCCTCCCAATAGTGTGCCTTCATTTATTTTGGCAATCATGACAGAATTTTATTCTGATTTTCAACACTGCAACTTTCAACTTCGTAATAAGTGTGACAGAGATGGGAGAAAGGCTTAAGATAAATATCCTTAGTGCCACCTTTGGCATAAAACCCAAAGCTGAGCTCTGAGTCTTGTCAAGGTCACTACATTAGTTTCGGAGACTAGGACACTGTTCCTGATCTAGTTCCACTTTCAAAATTTGATCCCAATCTGTTGATTATATAGCCAGCTAGCTATGACCCACCTGATACATTAGTCACCCCTCCACAGCCTCTCTGTCCTGCTCTGGATGTCACACAAAGGACACAAAGGAGCCTTGCAAGCAGAGCGAAGGAAGCCTGAGCCACCATATTGTCTCTGCCAGTAAAATTAATCATCTCTGGTGCCTGGTAAGAGTTTAGCATGCGTGAGGGAATGACTGTGGCATTTGTTTTTTTTATTGTGGGTAAAACAAAAAAAAAAAAAAAAATGTCATAATGAAGCTGAACAGGAGCAGATATGTTATAATTCAGATATTTTAAAAGCAAATGTACAAACTTGCTTTCAAAACTGGCAATGGTGCAATGCAGTTAAGATTCATTTAAATAATTTGTTTGATTGTATTGTTAAGGCAAAATACTTCTTTTCCTGAGGTCTTCTAATTTTACACAAAGAGTATCAGATGAAAAAAATGTATTTAAATGTTTACGTGTTTTGTACTACATATCACCTGTACGTCCGTATCTGGCCCAGTAACGATAAACAAATGTTTCACAGGGATATTTGTTGTTATTTTGGAGGTTGGCACTTACCGGAACGTCTCATAAAAAATAAGAAAGTTGCAGCATAGTGGAAGTGTGTGACCAGGTCAGTGCAGTAGACCAGCCTTTTTGGGAGCGGTTCCTCCCTGACTTCTGTTTTCTAGGAAACAGTAAATATGCAGAAGCTCATTGCTTCATTGCCTCCTTACTGAGAACATTAAAGCAGAACTTGGTGCCCTGCATAACAAAAACGGTGTCATCATGCCCTTCTTCTTGTACATGACAGAAAATATGTAAAAAAAACAAAAAAAAAACAAATCAGTTTCTTTTGGCTGTTTCTTGTACCTGCGACGTGATTTTTAAGAACTGTCTTTATGTGTTATCAGTCATCTAAACTTTGATTTGCTGAGCTTACTAGTTTCTACTGTAAATGCATGATGGCCTGGAGAGGAAGTAAAGCTTAAGCACAGCAGAGAGGGAGGGGGAGGGGGAGGGAAAAATCAGGATTCTCAACATGAGTTTAACACTATTATTACCAAAACAAATTAAAAAACTTCACAAATCAAATTGTTCATGCACAGGTATTTTATGGTTTCCCATTACAAACAACAGTTGGAGATGCGGACTGAACTACTCTTTTCAAGTAAACAATGCAGACTGGGACCCGGTTGATCAGCAGTGTCGCTACTAGTGTCATACTGTTCGTACTTTCCAGTGCACGCCTTTTCAACCACCTTCACTCAAACAAAAAACTCTGTTGCATATATGTCATTGTGCAGATATGCAAAAAAAAAATGTATTTCATAGTTCTGACATAACCACTTTTTATCAGTAGACAAAGAGCTGGTTTTGTCAGCTTTCGGCAAATTCTTGATTGTGTAAGAACCTTGATGAATTACATCATAATCCTGCTTCTCAGACTTGTTTGTAAGAGTTTTTAGAAGATGTGAGATAATAGTTCCTTTGGAAAGTAAGTGCTGTGTTTTTAGCCTTCATGACTATAATTACATAAGTTACGTATTTCAAAACTGTTATTTTGCTGGGTATGTAGCTGAAAGTATGTGTTGTGGTTCCTCTTAAAAGCTACAACACCAAAATCCTGTTTACTGGTTAACCCACTACTCCTTGTACAAGTACTGCAACTCTTGAGCAATCAGGAAGAAATTATTTAGAATCTGTCTTTGGATGAAGATCTTGGTGGTCATTGGAAGTCTACTACTGATGATAAACATAAATCAGTTTTTAAAATACTTCAAAATAACTAATAAAAGTTCTTAGTATACCATTATTTTGAGTTTATTCAGCTCAAATATCTTAAAGCCAATTCAAGCAGTACTGTATATTTAAATTACTCTATGTGGAATACCACATAGAGTAATACCACGATGAACTGCAGGTCTAGTGGGACAAAGTGGTATTACAAGACTTTCCCACCGGTTATTCGTGCAATACAGCAGTAGCTGTTTTGTCAACACAGCAGATCTATATGTCCCGATTTGGTCAGAGTTGGTATGGCTACATAGAGTGGCTTTAATTGTGCAAAATAAAATCAAAATTCAATTCACCATGATGTAATGTCTTTATAATTTTTCTTTTGTCATGTAAGATTAGATGTACAGAGACCAGTACAACAAAATTGGAAGTGCAATAACTGAACCGAGGTGCAATAGGAAGAAGTATGACTGAAACAATGAATGAATAAAAAGAATGTTGTTTGTTGGCTTTAATTTATGATGTATGCAGTAGTCGCACGTGCACAATTGATGCATGAGGGAAGAAATACTGTTAAAATGATCACATGAAAGCACATGTCTGATTTCACATGTTCTCTGCTGTGTGCCAGTCCCACATATAAGAAGATGTACAGAGTTGTAGTTTAAATTAATTCATGCAACTTCTTAAAAGACAAATACCGTATGCACCACTCCAATTTGCTCCTCTCTAAAAAAAAAATGTCCTCTTGCCTTGTAGTAGGACATCTTCCAATCCCAGATGCTACATTTATTTTCGCTTAAATTACCAGTAATGGTACAAAAGCTAGAATAAATAAATTGTGTAAATGCAAAAGGTCCTTTTAGTGTGTCCGTGTCTGAGACACCTGTAAAGTTCCAACAAATGTCCCTCAGTTTTCTGGCACTCTCTCGAAATTAGTTTATGTGCTGTTTACTGGACCTTGATGACAGTTTTCAAGCATTAACATCCCACAAATCCATCTGCAGAAAAAGCGAGAGCTAAAAAAAAAAAAGAATATTATATTTGTTGTTATTGTCAGTTCCGATTGGAGCTGTGGCAATGCTAGGACTGCAGAGGATACTGATAAGACAGCAAAAGAAACTACACCTTATCTCTCTCACACAGTCCTTGTTCATTAAGATTCCTCCCTTGCTGTACGAGGAAAAGAAAACCAAAATAAAGCGCTTTTTCTTTTCCCTAATTAATCCAACAATTTCTTTTTGTACAAATCTATACAATCCAGACAATCCTGTTAATACAGAAGAAAAGAACACTTTGCCAGTGATGATTACTTAAATGAGCGAAAAGATTTCTGTGTTCCCATTTTCAATATTGATGTCTATAATGATGTCTCTCTCTCTCTCTTTTTTTGTTGTTTTCCTTTTTTACCCCCACGTCTTTTCAGGCCACATACTCATTGCGAAATCAGTTATCTGACATCATAACCAAGTGTCTCTGCCGCTGATGATAACAGCATCTGCAACAGGGAGACATATTTAGAAACAATTTCTGACGTCTTACTAAAGCAAACTGACTTTGTAAGATAAGGCAAAAGATGGAAGAGGGGGGGGTTCCTTGGATCGCACAGGCTTGTGTTGTGGGTTGTTAAGTCCGCCGATTTGAGAAGCATTGCTGTTGACAAACACCACAGCTGGGAGAGTGACAGTGACAAAGTTGGCCACAGTTAACAAAAGGAAAGGTCTCTGTCTACCGTCTGATATGAATGCCACATCTCAGATACGGGATTAAATGGGTGTTATACATGAGCCACATAAAAAGTCACCTTCCCGGAGAACTGAATTTGTCTGGCTCAGTGATCCAGCTGCACTTGTAACACTGCAGGCGCCTGTCGTCATATACTGAATATTCCGCACTCCTCACAATGACATTTTAAACAGGGTGACACTCTGGTATCTGCTTCCAGTACGAGTTACTGTGCCTGTCAAAAATCTCTGCGACTGAGAAAATTACAGCTCGTGCCTTGTCTGTTTTCTCTAATGCTAATAATGTCTGCAGTTGCACTCAGTAATTTTGGATAAACACATCTGTAAAATAGTGTATATCATGGTTCACCAATAAACACCCTGTCGCATGGAGGGGGAAAGAAAAAAAAAAAGAGAATTGATTTCTGCCAGCAATAGCATAACATTTCACTCCCCCTCAACATGGTTGAAGATAACAGCAAACAAGTGGGTCAAGCTGAGAAGAGGTGATATTTTGGGAGGCAGTCATCTTTTTGTCAGGATCAAAGTAAAGTGGCTCTGTCTTCTGCCCCCTGGGTTTTCTATTAACTGCTCCTCAAGTTTCCAAAGGGGGTAATCCAAAAGGTAGCTGCTATGTATACAAAGCTTGTTCACTGCTGTGGTCTAATTTTCTGTGAAAATCTTTTTAGAGCAACATGCAAATCTCATAATCACAGATTAAAAAAAAAAAAAAATCCATGTCAAACAGCAGGGAGCTGCAAAAGCCCAGATTTTCCTTTTTTATCTTCCAGCATAACAGACTGATATGCTACCGTTTACTGTTCATCCTGGACCGACACTACTGGAAAACTCGACATAAGTTAACACAACTTACTTTCAATACTGTTATTCCCGAGGCATCATTTTTAATATAACTCGTTCCCCGTGGCGTACTACCAACGGCAAGAGTCACATCCCTGTGTTACGAACTCACAGCTGTCGCACATTTAGCAGCGCTGTTTTGGAGATAGTCAGTTGTTTGAAAGGGCATCGCGACGCTTCGGGCTTAATGAACTACTCAGAGTGATTACTTCCTGAAAATCTTACAGCTCGCACTGCAGGCACTGCCGAAGACTGTCATCTACTCATTAATTGATAAACAGATCTGAAGTGTGATTGGTTGTTGCTTCCTGAAGGGCTGTGTCTCAAACTGCCACATTCATTAGCACTCCCCCCTATCTTTATCATTAAAAAGGCATATTGGAAATGGAAGAAAAACAGTTTTCAGGTGAAAGCTTGTTGAACTCTGTAAATGATCCTAAATGGATGGCAAATGGCTACCTGCTGCTTCGTCGCTCATGATTTATCATGACAATTGTCATAAGGCAGTAAACACAAGTGTGTCTCTGGCGTATCAGCCACTCATCCCTTCTCTCTGAGTACTAAACAGTTATATCGGAACAACTGCTATTGCTGCTGCTTATAATTTACGATTGGCCGTCACGTACAATATGACTTTTTTATTAACTGCACCGAGGACATCAAATAGACACCTGCCCCATCCCATAAGCATCACTGTCAATGATCATCAGGACAAACTGCATAAAAATAATAAGTTAAAAAATAAAATAAATAATAACCCAGAAATAATTTTCCATTGCATCATAGATGGCTTGAGGTGTTCACAACTAGGGGCAGCTTCACTCGCCCATGACTGACCAACAGAACATACTGACCACTGCTACCAGGCTTTCTAGGAGATATACTATAACCATTTTTTTTTTTTAAAGTTGACACAATTTCCTGAGGTCCTAGTGAAATGTCTGTAACACATTTGATGACGATGATGTGATGCATAGCCAGTATAAAAGAACTGTGACTAGAGGTCCTTGTTTATGCATTCATTTATTTCGTTTGGAACTCTGGTTGATGATCAGCTCACTCCACCCACAGATCTTACAAAAATGGGAAAACAGTCCGAAGTTGTCTGGCACAAGCTTGCAAGATGCATTCGTCGTAATTGAATCTTTCCATCCATGCTCATATCAGGAATTGTTATCAAACCGACATCTGAAACGAAGACCGCCAAAGATAGCGGCTGACCGAGCTGAGTTAGCAGCGACTCGTCGGCTGGCCTCGTCCTCGTCCTCGTCCTCCGGCTTGCACCGGCTGGCGGCCTTCAGCCTTCAGAATACCCTAATTGTCACCAGGTAATTTGATGACAGCTGATCATTTGACACAACGGACTGTAATGCAGCTTTCACTTATAAAGCCACGCCACTTGTTATGCATAAATCTGTAGTTTACTATTATTTTAATGGGTTCATTTTTTGGCCCTGTGAAAGACTGACCACCTGTACCCCCGCCTCTCCCCTGTAATGAGCTGGGATAGGCTCCAGCACATCCCTGTGAGCCTGTACAGGATTAAACGGGTGTAGACTATAGAAACCCCTTTAACGTATAGTTTCATACATATGAACGTGAATCATGCTCGGCACTATACCTTCATTAAGACAACTGCAGTACACTCTGGAACAAAAAAACCCTTTTGTTGTATGCTCAGTTACGAGTATGAGCTTAATGTTTCCGTATGTTGTCTTGAATGTTATTTAAACACAATATTCTTGACATTATTAATGAGTCACATAAAAGTGAATATTAGCACAAGTATGTTATGTTCAAGCCAAGAAATGCCAGCAGGTTTGGAGCCTTACTGTTATTTTATTTGTTTACTTTTTTGATAGTTTGAAGAAATAATTAGTTATCACATTTATTTTTTCTTCTAAGCTTTCTTGACTGTAAGATTCATCCCAGTCTCAATCCACAGTGGATGTGATGGAAGTAAACAAAGTACATTTATTTAAGCACACCATACTATAACTTCAATTTCATGGGTACTTGCATTTTATTATTTCCCTTTCGTGCCACAGAACATTTCATTGGTAAATACTTCTGCTCAGCACATTTATCTAATAAATGCAGTGACTAATAGGTGTTGTGGAAAAACTTATTAAACACCTCTGTATAATATGTTTTAACCGCTAGGTTACTATCTGGAATGAAACTGACTTCCTTAGATTATCATGAATAAAGACATGAGCGATGATCCAAGTTTAGTAGATTTAATTTCAGCGTTTGCACGCAAGCGCGGTCCAAACATACATCAGGCGTCTCAATGCAGAAGTGACAAAGAGACAAACCCAGCACCGTTGTCCTCTGTGGCCCCCAAAAGCCAAACATCCCGCCCCAAATGTCAGGGAGCCAGTAAAAGACTTCATGGTACTAACTACACTCACTATCGGGTAAAACCCCTCAGGGGAGAAAACCCAGAACCCCTAACTACAAAACAAAGAAGGAAGTAAATCACATCACAGTTCTGTTTCTGCTTCAGAAGTGGAGTCAGAAGATTATAAAGACAGTTGATATCAGGGCTGCTCCCACTATCATCTTATTAAACAAGGAATCACACAGCAACACAAACATGTGAAACACACAAAATAATAACTCCTTAAGATTAATGTGCCACCAATGTGCGCTTGTAAATGACCTTTGATGACCTTTGCCATGCAGACAGATGTTCTGAATGTCCATCCTAAAGACTAACGACACTCCCAGAAGGGGGTCCCCTAATGGGTAGTGCAGGGACCAGAAAGGGTTAACTCCTAAATAACAATTATCTAGAGAATATTGAAGGAGCCTTTTTTCCCTTTTCTCTATTTCTCATCTTGTCTTTTTTAAAATTTATTCTTGTAACAAAGACTGGATATAGGTTTGGTATATAGGACTACAGTTACTATATATGGTTACCATAGTTACCTGCCGTGTAAAGGGTTAAATTAATACACAGGTCTTACGTGTTCTGGCGAAGATTTCCACGTTGATGACACCAAAACTCGCTGGCCATCACGTTCCTCTCTGGAACAGCAGGAGTGGGCGTGTATGTCAGTGTATCAGCCTTTATTGTTCAAAATGTTCAAAAGTTCAAAATGCTCGAAACCAGTTCTCAACGGCATCAGAAGCCTGGTGAATTTGGTTTGAGGCTAAAACCAAAAATCAGCAGAATCTTTCTGTAATACTATTCATCTCTGAGACCTCATGCAGTTGTATCTGAGGGAGAAGGACACTCTGGAATCTGAGCCAGAACCAGAACCAGAACCAGAACCAGAACCAGAATGCAGCCACCTGGTTAGATGTTAAAGGAGCCCTGGCTGGACGGGCTCACCTGTACACACAGTTCTCAAACACACTCACTCATTCCCTCACACACACACACACACACACACACACACACACACACACACACACACACACACACACACACACACACACACACACACACACACACACACACACACACACACGGTCACGCACACTCACAACTCAGCTGATGAAAGGATACAGGCCTCAGGTGGACCCCCATTGGCAGAAACCTGCTGTCAGCCGTCGCAGGGAAGATCAAAAGAGTCGTAAATCGCTTGTGCATTTCCTGCAAAACCTGGATCAGTATTGTTAGTGTGTATCTGACACCTTTGTCAGCCTTTCTACAACTACGCCGGAGATCTTCCTCTCAAGAAGATCTACTAAAAGGTGATGCTGATATGGGTCGACCCGGAAGCACTGCAAGCAGAGTCAGGTGAGTCGGTCTGCAAAAGCTTATTAGTGTTAACATCAAATCAGTCCCACCACTCAGTTCAACCATCACCAACACCGCACATGATTAAAGAATTAGTGAAAAACAAAACCAGTGGTAACAAAAGTAAAGTGTAGTAAATAAAAACAATAAAATGTAACTAACCAAAAAAAAAAAAAAAAGTTAGTCTAATCGAAAAACCCTTCTGACTTGTAAATTGTTGATCGAAGCGTCTCTGAAATCACGACCACACAGCTTCTTCAGTTGCAGTAACAGCACGAAGACAATGAGGTAACCCAGTCTCAGCCGGGTCCAGCAACAGGTCTCATCACAGGAGGACTGCGGTCATCCATCCCTCTCATCCACCATGTGGCTGAAAAGACCCGTGAAGTAAATAAAAAGCATGATTTAAAATGTACAAAGACAAAAGAAAGATAACATGTTCCAGAAATGTAACTTTGCTACTGCACAACTTGAAGTTTTGTGAAACTGTGTCAGCCTCACAGTGCTCACATGTAGGACAAGCCAACAACACGTCATCTGTGCACTGCAAGAGTGCAGTACCACGAGTCAACACCAGAGGGTCCAGATTTGTTTTCAAAGCAGCATCATAGATGGTAGGTGACTCACAGTAACCTTGACACAGACAAGTGAATGTCAAAACATACATCAGGCGTCTCGATGCAGAAATGACAAAGAGTTTCAGTTTGCACGGTGATTTGAACACCACAGAATAATGAAGACTAAACAATAACTAGTTATCATAAAGAAGAAATAAGACAATTTTCTAAAATATGATGCATTGGAATCTAATAGCATTATTTTTAAATTAAATGAAATACAGTCACCTTGTCCTAGGAAGAAGTTAAATACTTAATTACCATAGTTCAAACTCAAAGGTTTGACCTCTCACCAATTTGTTGGTAATTTTTTAAAATCATGAACAAACAGGACCTGTACTCTATCCAACGATTTCTATCCAGCCATAACGCATATCTGAGTCTAAAACATTGCAGCGGGCAGATAAAAGGTGGATAGAGTTTACAAAGAAAGACATAGCACAAACAGCATGCAGAAATAACAACAACAGGAGTAACTTTCTGGCAAATTGGCCGGACCACAATAACAAGCATGGGAACACAACAACCTGGTACAGGATAGGTGGAAATGAGCTCAGTGCTCAAAGGAATTGTTTTCCTGTCTTGCAGGGGATCTTGTGCTCTGACTTGGCCCCGTTTAGGTTACCATGACATTCTTACCCTTGCCGTAAACTACAACAATAATCCTGCTTAATTACCCAGTTAGGTAACCCTTACCTTATGAAAACTAATGAGCCTTTCCTTGTCAGATGATTAAGCCAATCAAACTAGAACCCAATTTTAACAAAACATCATTACAACGGACCTCTGGAGAAACATAAATGTACCGTAAACGAATCGGCGGCATGACTCTACAGTTAAGTCAGTTAACTATGGTGTTGCTGTAGATCCTGCAAGCAGTCAGGGAGAGATTTTTGCATCAATGCGAAACAAGTGGGTCCACACTATTACCGTGCTGGCGTGTTGGCGGCGTGCAGAGTTAGTCCCCAAACCAAGCTCGGCCCTCGCATCATTGTCACCTGTAAGATAAACATAAAGCAACACGGCTGACAATAGATGCTGGCAGTTTCCAATGCATCAAATCTAAAATCTGAGAATAAGTTGGATGTTTTTTTAGATGGAGGAAAAACTGTGAAAAAAATACCTCTAAAAAGCGAGATGTTAAGATGAATCAGAAGATAGTAATCCAGATAATACAATACAGAAAATACAACACAAAGAAAAAGAACCACAACTCAGTAATGCTAAATGTAATAACGTTTCTTACTTGACTTATTGGTTTATGATCTTATGGTGTTGTTGAGAGGGACACATTAAAACAATTATATATAATAATTTATTTATATAACAATTATGTGTTTTCCTGTATTATGAAAAAAATCCTTCTCAAAACATTTTTAACAAGGGATTATTATGGTACATTTATGGCTTTTCTTTTTAAATTTTGAACAACAAAAGAGCAGTTAGACGCAACAGGCCACAGATTCCTAAAAAAAACCTCCTTTTTCTCTGCTTTGTTTTCCTTGTTGCTGTGAGACTTGGTCTTTTTGTCTGTCTCAGGTTACCATAGTTGCAGGAGTAGTGTTGAGTAGGGCTGAGGCTGTACGATGTCTTCATGTCGTCCCAGTGGGTAATTAAGTTGCTCACGAGGAGCCCTGCCGGTCTGTGCTCTCTAGCATGTTACATGTAGTCGTTTCCATCCCCGCCTACCAGCCACCCCACTACAGTGTGGCTGCTTCTCCTCTCAAACACTTTCAACAGGCACTTCTCTTGCTGGTTGAACAGTTGCTGTTGGAATCTCTCAGGAAAAAAAAGATGACTTCAGGGCATCTTTTGAATGGTAATTATAATTATCTGCTCATTTAAGAATGTATTTAGATGAACGTTATAGGGTAAGTTTTTGTGTTGGACAATTCATGTTGTGAGCATCACTACTCTTGGTTTGAAAAGTGCCGTGCTTCGTTGCATTTTACTTGAATTGTGATGTAGAGATGATGATGCATCACCTTTTACATGCCGTTTTCATGAAGTTGCATCAAATTTGTGTTTTCTACATCATGAGGAAAAACTAAACAATGTGTACTAATAAACAGAGGTAAGACACTGCTGGATGTCACAGGTCCAAACATAGATGGAACAGCATTGCCCTTCTGGATGAGTGGGTTTTACACTAGCTCCAAGCTGCTGGAAAGGCGTGGCATTTCCAAACACAGATGGCATCAGTCCACCTACAAGAGTAAAACAAAAATGGAATATCAAGTTGTGAAAAGTATGCAAGTGAAGGAGGCCATCATTAGGCTGAAAACCAACATAAATCATAAATCCTTGGGGTGGCCAAATCAACAGTTTAATAAAGAAAACATTGATGAGCTCAATAACATCAAAAGGCCTTTAAGATCACAGAAAGCATTCTTTTGTTGAAGAAAATCCTCCCCATAACAATAATAGAAACTATAAAAATAGGAATATTTTTGTTAAACATTTGTCAAATGACAAATAAACTGGGTTTGGAACAGGGTGCAGACTGCTGGCAACATTTAAAAACAGGAAAACCAGGTTAGACTTTACCAGAAATGGACTGTATTACAGTACAAGCGTGTATGGTTGCAAATAGAACAGGCTCACTGGTATTTAGTGATGATGCAACTGCTGACAGATGTATCGAGATAGTATTCAGAGGTGTTTATACTCTGCTCACATTCAGTCAAATGCTACGAAACTGTTAGGATGGTACTTCACAGTGCAGACGGATAACAACTCTAATTATACTGTGGGAGCAGATCTAGACTTTTTAAGGCAAAGAAATAAAATCTTCTTCAGAAACCATGACTTTCCATCATTCTGATACAACACTTTTCAGTTAATGAAGTCAAATCTGAAAGCAGTAAGGCCCAGAAACAAGCGGAAACTGGCAATGGCATGTCCTGGACGGAAACTTGGAATTTGGTGATGTCTATAGATGTGCAGTCACTTACTGCAAGGACATTTTCATCCAAGTTTTTAAAAACTATGCTCATATCGACAATTATGTCAAATGGTGGTATGTTTTTCTTAAAATGGTTGTAATTTCAAAATGGTAAATGCAATATTTGTTGTGAAATTAAAGCGCTGTCTGCAGTTTGACGACATCTTGATCGTTTTCTTTCAAACGCATTGCAAAGTTGCATTGCTTAAAGGCAAAATCATAAATAACAAACAAACAAACAAAAAACCCAACCAACCAGGTCATTGTCTAAATACTTTTGTGCTTAAACTATTTGGAAATGGATAATTATGTTAAACGCATATTAGGAAACCTCTGCAAATTCAATCATGTCAAATTTTCCGTCCCTGATGCGCATGTATCCAGAAAAGTACCAGACTGTCTCATGAGGCCTTTGAAAAGAACACATCTCTGTACTTTCAGTATTGGTCATTTTTGTGAAGTGAAGTGATACTCCGATGCTGCTGGTGGTTAAGGTAGTTTGGGTGACAGTTGATTCATTCTTAAAGAAACCTCCTAAAAGTTCTGCTGACAGCTAAATTATATATTTTGGATTTATGCTTCCATGGACAAGGCAGAAAGTATGAGAGCATCTGGTGGATAGATGGAGCACAGCAATGACTGCAAAACTTTACATGCAAGCAGGGGCCTGGGGACGAGTGACTGCTGCTGAAGAGGTACGCAGAAAGACCACGTGGGCCTAACTGGACCAAATCTAATTCAAGCACTAATCTTATGATGAGACAATGATCATCAAACCGATGGGAAAGATGATGGTAAGTAGTAAACACATTATTCTCCACGGCCAGCTGGTTATTTAGGATATTAATCTTAAAGTGTCAACTGAAATGGGGGTGTTAACCCAAAAGATTTGGGGCTCAGTGTGAACTCCAGTCAGTGTTGGGCTGGCGAAAGTCTCTCTTGATTTCTCCGTACTGCTTTTGAGCCACAAGCTTGACAGTTTATTGATCTCCCTCTCGTCTAATCAGTAGCCTTGTCACATTATAACAAAGGCGAGCTGGCCAAAAAGAAAGCAATTTACTTCAGCCCAGTGAAGATTGCAGGGCAAGGTGTTGCAGTTTTCTTTCCCTTTCATAGACAGTCTGATACAGATAGTGTGGCTCGACTTGAAATCAAAACAGCGTCTCAGCATATTCTGGCAGGCAGCTCTGAACCTGGAGGCAAACAACACTTTAACCAACAGTCCATCTCAGAGTGAAATGCGTTTTATACAGTTCTAAAAGGTTGTGAGGAAGAATGTCAAGAGAGGGCCAAGAATCATCTCTGAAATCTTTAAGACTATTGCACAACATGACCGCTAACTAACAGAAATGTAAACCCATAATAATTAAACGGCATTTAGAAAAAGAGCCTGAACATTGTTTACCAGATGTTTTTTTTTTTTTTTACTGCTTTGCAGTGCTGTGATTGGCTTCAGGTATTCTAATAATAAACCTTGATCTCTGTTTAAAAAAAGTCAAGCTGTCTGTATTTTAGAAGTCATTGGGTAACATGAAAGTATTTACTTTTCATCCACTGGAGAGTCTTGTTTGAAGAGGTACAAAGAGTTGACTTTCCAAAAGAATCATAATGACATCGAGGGCAGTCGCTATGCAACCAAGGGAATCAGTCAGCCTTTGCTGTAACCTACCAGGTTGACCGACACCTTCTGGCTCTGTAAGCAGAAATCACAGGAAGTAAGCTGACACTGCACCTTTCAAAAGCAAAGGGAAAAAAAACAACCTTTTGACACAAAAATCTTTCTCCTGAACACCTCCTCCATTTGTCTGTGCTTCCCAAAGTCATATGCTATAGTTAATAGTGTTCCCTTGTGAACGTGTTTACAGAACATCCCATTCATCACAGCCTCCTCACAGTCTAATAAAAATGCCCTTTAAGCCCTTATTTTCAGTCTCTGGATTTAAAAATGCTTTTGATTTCTTTAGCTTGCCTTTTGGTTTCTTTGGAGCCCCACTCCCCTCAGCTGGGACTGAGATCTTTTTGGACTTTGGGTTAAGAGAGCAAATGCTTTGGGGACAGATGGATGGAAAACCTTATAAAGCTAGTGAGGTGAAATCCCTGAGCTGAATAGAAAGAAGCACAAAGTCTAGTTGTCACTTCTCTGCATGTCTGCTGGGTTTAATGCAAACTGACAGAATGGAGAACATGCGAGGAATGAACCTGAAGATGTGACGCAACGGCAAGGTTGAATTTAGTAAGCAGATGCAGGAACGTCTATGTGCTTGAAATTTCATTATCAGTTTTATGGTGTTTTAAGCAACATTAGTTACGGGTAAAGTCCGTCCATCCATCCATCCATCCATCCATCCATCCATCCATCCATCCATCCATCCATCCATCCATCCATCCATCCATCCATCCATCCATCCATCCATCCATCCATCCATCCATCACTGAGAGCACTGAGGCATTCTGGAGCTGGTCAAGAGACATAGGTTTTTGAGTCCTGTGTTTGACTTGAAGACACCACCTAACTGGACCTTGCAGATACCTTCATACAAGGCATCTGAACAAGATGCCTGACCTACACTGACTGTTTGCCTTTGATGCGGAGAATCAGCGACTCTGCTCTGACTGATCTACTCACACAGCCAGTTACCTTTCTGACGAAGCTCCTTATGGCTTCTTGTAGTCACAATCTAATTTTTTTCAGTCGCTAAGTGCAAGTCATAACCACTGATGGGGGATGCCCCAACTTGTAAGTGGACTCGTTTGCCTGTCAGCTCAGCTCTTTCCTCACTACAACAGACTACTACGATGCCTGCATCACTGCGGACACCCAGCGTGTCTACCGGTTTACCATCTGTGTACATCATGAAGATTGAATTGTGTAAAAAATCTTTTTATCTGGAAGTTCACCTTTCTTGTATTATACTGCAGGAGCTCACGTGCACTAACTTGAACGTTCTCCCACAAAGGTTACCTCGCAAAACAATACATGAGCGCAAGCTGTGTTAACCACCAAGGACATTGCTGCACTGTTATATCTTTACAGAATTGACGATTGCTTCTTTATTAAGGTTTATATTTATACTGAGCCCTTAACAGTGTTATACCAGTAACAGTAAAACACAGTTATGTTCATTTTGATTTGGTGTGTGTGATATGCAATGTACATTTAACAGGAAGAATGAGAAGGTCACTCATGGGTAAATGAGTCTGCTGAGGGGACCAGGTGGTGCTCTCAGTGGTTATGACTCACCATCGTTCAGTCATCACACCTACATCACTTCTCATTGTCTTCGACCTTCAGCTGTAATACATTAAAGCTTAGTTTGTGAAGAAAAAAACCCTATAAACTTGATTCACCCTCAGACATTCTTTTGCATGTGATGCAAAAATACAAACCTTATTCTTGAAAACTAAATTTGCTCTAGGATGGAAAAAGAAAATGTAACCGAACACACTAGAAGGCGATTCTATCGCTCTGGATACATGTTTATCATCTGTTCAGAGCGACAGAATCCTACAAATACTCCTTTAGGAGGTATGACCACCCTGGATGAATCTGCATTTCATGATCGTAGCTCAGAGTAAATGTTAAATGCCACTGCACATAATAGTTTGACCTTTATGTCATCAGGCAGCAAGAAGAGATGCAAAAGGTCCAAAAGTTGTGGGTAATGGACAGGCATGGAGCAAACCCAGCTGTCATACAGGAGAACCAAAGTTTGCATTCTGTCACAGACCTGTAATTAATGTTGACTTCCTGCTAACTGCAACCGCGATCTATTTCTTAAGTGTTTTAATTGCAGACGGCATCCACACTCTGACCTTAACTGTGTTTACCTAGCGAAAACACTGAAACTAATGCGGTAGAATTTCTCGGCTCTTTCAGGAAGGTGGTGATTCTCATCTATTTAGCAGGTCTGCTGGTTTAACGTAATACTCATTTTAGAAGCTGAGTGATGAAATGCCACATTGCTATATGCTGCCCGTAGAACAATCATATTAATAATTTATTTATTGACGTATTACATACAGTGATTTGTTAGAATAATGCATAAAGTGATGAACGTGAGTATCTGTCTTACATGATGGTATTCATGTCCCTTCATTTCCAAAATCTTGTGTTTGTTGTTAACATCCTAGTAATTCACGGAGAGGGTAATGAAGCATGCTCATTCACCTCAGGGTCGCATTTAAGTACGTCACTGCCATGGCCTCGCTTCTTATCACAAACAGAGGCTCCTGTAGCTGTAGGTGTTGCACATCTGGCAACAAAAAAGACTTGCAGTGACTCCAGAAAACAAGACCCTGAAAAATAAAAAGTAATATATATATATATCACTTCGCAGATGCCTCTTACTCCACATCAATGGAGAAAATTCCCTTTCAGCTGAAGAAGTTTTTCATTTTCCAAAGTTGCTATACAGTTTGTTTTTTTTTGTTTAATTTTACATTCAAATCTTACAGCAAGATCTGACAGGAAGATAGAGATATAATTATAGAATCGACATCTGGTCCTCAATGGCAAAGAGATGGGTTAGAACAAGTCAAGCCTCCCTGTCGATAATCCCATGAGAAAACGGGAGTCACTGGACCATGAACGGGTTTCCAAAGCAAACGTAATGGAACAAGGCGCATGGAGTCAGTAGAGAGGCAAAGACTGCTCCAGCAAGATGGGATTTTCTCCTCATGCTGTGTCACATATCAAAGCCAGTCGGGTCAAGGCCTTAATTAGATATAACACAAGACTAAACAATGTCTACAGCCGTCTGTTGCAAAGCTCTACTAACGTGGAGTGTTATTCTAGAAATGTGGTGACATGATTTTAAAGGGCAAGAAACTGACCTGTGGTTTGTTGTTGGGAACAAAGGAGACATTTTATATTCAAGCAGTCTAAATGCTCCAACTGACTCCATTAATCTGCCGCTGATGAGGCTTTGTTGTTCTTAATGACTTTCATCAGTTTGATATTATAACAACCGGTATAATTGACTGATTGAGTTAAACAATGACCCTGACCCCTCAGTTTTACGAATTAACCCAAATTAACTGCACTTAGTTGATTGAGTCACCTGAAGGAAATAAGAAGAAAATAAAAAAACAATAAAAACCATAAGTACTGATGCATAGCCACGTGGGAACATTAGACACCTCTCCCAATAAATTGACTCTAGGTCTTAGTATGAGACGTTTACAACATCAGGTGAATAACAAAAATTATTATTTTTATGAAACAAATGGTCTTGGTTTAAATTTAAATTGTCCTCATGTCATGTTTTTACATATGTCTTGTGTTTTTATCTGTGTTTTTAAGTTACTTATAGTTCAAAGTATTCAGTTACATGCAGCACTTTGTTTTTTTTGTGTTGTCTTGAATGTTTGCCAGTTGCAAACAACAAACTTACCTTTGAATGTTGACCTCCAAATTGTTCAGTAATGGTTTTACCCCCCCCCCTCCCCCATTGGTGTTTGGTGTTGGATGTTTCAGAGCAACAACCCCAAAAGTCTGCTTTTGTGAAGCTCTGCAGACCTGCTGGTGACCCGTTCATCATCTAGCTGTAACGTTTCCTCTCACATCCTATGGAAACACTAAGGGGATACTTAGTATTGCTCTCTTTAGTTTCCTGTTCATTTTTGTTTAAGATCTCGTTTCATGTTTGTTTAGGTTTAGATGATTTTTATTATGTTTACACGCACACACACACACACACACACACACACACACACACACACACACACACACACACACACACACACACACACACACACACACACACACACACAAAGAGGGGTACTGACTTGTTCATGACAATAGACAATAGTAAGTGAGGAAATTGACTATTTTTAGGGAAAATTCTCTCTTGAAATTGCACATCACTGGATATTTTGGATGTCACCAGCAAAAGTATGAGCTTTATAAAAATGTTACAGGTAGGTGAAATAAAACCACCATGTGTTTCCTTCTCTGCACAAGATCATTTTTTCATTTTTGGCTTGGAGGCACAGAAATAATGATGGAAATGTGCAGTACTGAGCATAAAACTCACAGGACATTTCCCCCCTATTTCTCTTTGTTTTCATCAAACCTTTCAATTAATTTCATTTTAATTAAGCAAATACTTTTTCAGGACGAACACAATGTTCTGCACTCCTCCACATAACAATAATCTTATCAAGCTTTAACTCACAGGCCTAAATAGAGGGTTCTAAAAAAGTGCCGCAATGATGAGGGTGGGAGCATAAAATTCAACTCTGGAACAATTTCACATCATTTGACATTTCATATCATTTGGTTTGATATTAAGGAGCCTGTGGCATTATCTTCAGTTCAATGCCTTTTCCAATTTGAGATCCACTGCCTTCTTGATTTTACCCTCATTTGTAAATGTCACTTAAGTGGAAGTGATGGAAATAATTTGCAGAGAAGTTTTAAAAAACGAGAGATATTTTTTATATATATATATATATATATATATATATATATATATATATATATATATATATATATATATATATATATATATATATATATATATATATATATATATATTCATATATAAGCAGAGGATAAAAAAAATGTGAAAGGTGGGAGTGGCAAATGCACAATATGCACATTTTCCCAGGACAATAGCTGTGCTGGGAAAATGACACAGCTCCACTTTAAATTAATTCGAATTTGCAGCGAGAGATGATGTGGTTACATTTGTTAGAATAAATTATGACATTTTGAAAAAGTAATATTCAGCAACCAAAAGAAAGTGATATTTTGGCTTGTGAATTGAACTGTTACTGTCCTCTCACAATCAATCCATGAAAAAAAAAATCTAATATTCTTAATCCCTTGTAAATAAAAGTAAATAAAGAAAATAAAGAAAATAAAGCTTTCATATTTAACATGCGAGTGTTCCTTCCGCGAGATACAGACCTCAAACAAGAACTGAGTGCTCTGTTATCAGGTCAGTGGTATAAGTACCTCCAGAGACAGCCAGACACATCCTAACATCTCTGAGAGTCTCTTCACAAGCAAAGCCAGAAACGTTGAATGAGTTTGTGATTTCAGGCAGAGGCATGACCTTCCATTATTATCCTATTGTTGCCGGCTTTTTCCGTCAATGTGTCACGCATACTCTCCCTCCCAATTTTCCACAGTCACAGCATGTCTCACAGGGTTCTGCTTCGCCCTTCGTGTTTTAAACAGAGTTAGGGTTAGAACTGGCTATTATGCGGCACATAATTGCACTTCGTCATGCTGTAGATTGTCCCAGTAGGTAGAGTTGCAGCTATAAGGACATTCTTACTCGAAGGGGATGTACCAGCAGAATAGTACCCAGTCATAGCAAATTCATCTTACTGGTCCCCAGAGCAATGTTATGCATTCAAGAATGAATGTTCTCTGCTGCTATTTATTGTACGTGCATAGAAGCAGATGCAAATAAGGGGTCTGGGAGTCTCCACAGGATCATAATTGGTTGGGGAGCTCATTAGAGGGTGCGTCAGAATGCCTGAAGCTGATCATGAAGGAATATTACACTCTAGGTAAAATGAAGTGATAGAGGGATGCGACCTCACTTTACCACCAGGAGGGAGTTCTCAGCAGCACCGAAAGTTTCTTCAGCTGTCAGATTTCAGAAGCAATGCAAGGTTTTACACAGACAGAGAAGTGTGGCTGGGAGGGTAATTCCAACTTGTGGTTAATGACTGTACTATTCTCCACTCACCATTCTGGTATCATTATTATAACATAAAGAATGTTTTTGTATCTACACTATAAAACAGCATAAAACATTCTAAATGACTAATATCAGGGGTTTACAATGTCAAATTACACTATTAGTGGAATGTCTTAGGTAGATAAATATTTATATCTATATTAATATTCATACTTAGATGACCCGTGAAAGTAATTTACAAATTGATTAGATGTTTAAAAAAATGAATAGTGCACATTTTCATTCTAATCAGAACATTTACTTGACGTTGACTACTAGCCTATAATCACATTTACTTGTTCCATACATGTTACATTTAGGTGCAGCAGTTGGTTGGCGACTCTTGGATGCTTCTGTTTGAGCACCAGTCACTGGTTATTGTTTCAGTACCGGTGGAAGTGCCTGTCAGTGGGGTTAGTGAGAAATAAAACACAAAGACATTTCTGCAAAGTGAAAAGGCACGGCTGGCCAGAGAAGATGGAGCTTTTGAGGAGGGTTTAAGTCCATACGAGATCTTGAATAAAAAGTGGGCCGGTGATGCCAAAGCCTACCGATATCCTACGCTGAGACACCCAAAGTGTTTTCCTCTCATCTTTGTAGTGTGAATGCAAATGCAGACGAGTAGTTCAGGAGTTAGAAATCTTTTTAGTCACATGTGCACTTTACATACGTATGGTTGCAGAACTTAATATAGATATCTTTAAATCAGCAAACTCTACTAACTCATTTACACAAAATTATGCCGTTCATGTCTTCATTTCTGTTTTCTGTCTTGCACAGCTTGACTGCATAATTTAATACACACATGAGGAAACTATAGCAAAAAAAAAAATGCAATATCAGGTAAAATGACAAATAATTCACGTCTGTAAATCACAACTTTGTTGTATAAAAGGGCTTTAATTAAACATGATAAACAAAAAAAAAAGTGTATTAATGCAGTCCCCCTGTAACCAAACATTTTTCTCTCCACGCCTAATAGTTGTGATAATTGGTTTTGACCACACAGATGTCTTGAAATGTTTTCCAACAAAACCAAACAGACACAAACTAATATATATCAACTCACCATTAAGTTTTCCAGACTATTTTGCAGAAGCACAGCTTGGCCGGAGACGTGATGGCCAACAGTTGCCTGTTAATGCCCGTGCGTTTTGGCAGAGCATGATCTGAGTTAGCTCTGAGACAGAGCATTGATTGATGGATTGCTAATTGTGTCCTTGGTAAGCAGCAGATGCTCCATCACAGATGCTAGAAACACATTAGACTTGCTCATGAAGGAGGTGCATGAATGGTGACCTTTTAATTCACCATTTGTAAGCAATATAAAACACATTGTATCAGCTAATACAATATGCTTATATACTTACAGGGTAATTGTTGTTACATAACATATAGACTTAAGTCATGTACCTCATCTTCTCAGATGAACCCTCTGTAAGATGTATACAAATATAAATAATAAACCGGTTTTAGTTCCACACTTAACATATCTATGTCATATTTGAATAAATGTTGTGCATACTGAAATCAGTTTTAGAACACCAATTCATCCTACATCAATATATAACAGCAAACATTGTTGCCTGGCAAGGCAAGGCAAGGCAAGGCAAGGCAAGGCAAGGCAAGGCAAGGCAAGGCAAGGCAAGGCAAGGCAAGGCAAGGCCATGCCATGCCAGGCCAGGCCAGGCCAGGCCAGGCCAGGCCAGGCCAGGCCAGGCCAGGCAAGGCAAGGCAAGGCAAGGCAAGGCAAGGCAAGGCAAGGCCATGACAGTCCAGTACAGTCCAGGCCAGGCCAGGCCAGGCCAGTCCAGGCAAGGCAAGGCAAGGCAAGGCAAGGCAAGGCAAGGCAAGGCAAGGCAAGGCAAGGCAAGGCAAGGCAAGGCAAGGCATGGCCAGGCCAGGCCAGGCAAGGCAAAGCAAAGCAAGGCAAGGCAAGGCAAGGCAAGGCAAGGCAAGTTTATTTGCATAGCACAGTTCATGTACAAGACAATTCATGACAAGGGATTTTTTTCTTTTCGAGAGAGAGATGGATCCATTGCAGGCAATGTTGTTGACTGCTAGCTGTAATTAGGGACATGGTGCTTTGACTGATGGCAGACTTGGCAAAGGGCAACTGTCATCACTTCAGCTACTTCTGATATGTGAATAAAGAACATATCATATCATAGTCATTGTTATTTTAGAGATAATAATGCTTATCGTGCTGTTAACTGTCCTAAGAGTGCAGCGCAAGTAGGGTGAAGATATATGCCAGAATTGAAATTATATTAACACCATTGCGAGATGCATATGAATGGTTGTTATAGAGTCAGCGTTAACAGTATAAAACAGTATAAAAACAGTATTCACAGCAGAGTCAATATTAACACTTTCAAATATACACAGTGCAGAGACGCATGTGCAATAACTGCTTCAGAATGGGGTATAGCGTGTCCTCTGTCTTGATGCTCACTTCAGGTGTGCACAGATTTTCCTGATGCTCTGTGACTGTCAGAGTTCATCAAAGTGTCAGTCTGAGGGGCAGAAACTGATCCCCTGCCTAGTTGTTTTAGTCCTCAGCACTCCGCAACGTTTGCTAGACGGGAGGGGTTTTAGACAGTTTGGGATGTGAGGGGTCTGCAGTGATGCTGCCTGGCCTTTTCCGGACCCTGAACCGCTACAGGTCCTGAATGGATGACAGGCCAATCTGAGCCTCTTTCTGCAGGCTTGAGAATCTGTTGTAGTTTGTTTCTGTTTGGTAGAAAAGCACACCAAACAGTGCTGAAGTGCACAGGACGGAATGAAAACAGACGTGTATTAAAAAAAACTTTTGTTCATTTCTCTCCTTCTGTCTTGGGTCAAATCACGTTAATAGCATAGAGGCAGAAAGTCCTCCTGACCACCTTTGTCCTCCAGCTCCTCCTGGGGAAACATGTTGCCTTTTCCAGACGAATCGAGGTAATCTTTTCCCCCGTGCCTTGTGAACGAGCATGGTCTTCTATTTGTCCTTTAGTACCTGCAGTGAGTGAGGGTTCAACGTAAACTGAAAGCTTCTCTCGCAGTTTTTCCCTCCTTACTAGGCTGATGTAAAACCTGCTTCACCGCGGCAACAACTGGCAGACCTCGAGCTCCTCGTTAATTAGGAGTAGTAGCTTTTTTACTGGTGAAAATTGGCTCCTCTACAGCCCCGGTTCTGAAAACCTGATAGCCTAGCTCCCCATCAGTATTCCCTCCTTATCCTCCACACAAGCCTGCTTTCAAAATAAAATGAAAGTGTCCTTTAAATGTTTCTCATAGTGAAACACAGCATTTTTGGGATCATCTATCAAGACTTTTCGATATCCTCTGCTAGAAAGAGATGGACTGCATATCATCTATGTATCTGTATGTCCCTATGTTCAGTATGATTGTTATGTTTGGTGTTTAATATATTTTAGTTTGTGAGAACGTGCTGCAACAGTAAGTTAAGTTGTTTGTGACCATGGTGATTTGGAAGTTACGGATGGTGGGAGGAGCTATTGTCATTGTGTCATCGGGTCTCCAGCTGCCAGTCATCCTGCAGCTCCTCATTTCAGGCCTTTGTCTTCTTCCCCTTCGCTCAGGTATGTCTTTAAGTTTATTAATCTTGTTTCTTTGGGGGTTGGTAAATGTTTGCGTGAGTATTTGAATATACATATTTAGAAGTTTAAAGAATAACTATGTTGGTGAGCTCTCTTTGTATTTCACGGCTGTTTTTGTTAATACTGATACTCTTTTGTAAATTCTGCAGTTTTACAAGAGTCCCAGTAAACTTCCTGGAAAGCAATCATCGGCCTCCTGGACGTTTTGGGAGTGTTTATGCTGAGTGGGAATATAGGCCAGGACAATAGTCTATTTTGCAGTGCTGAAAACAGCGTGTAGCAGAGCCTCTTTAAGACCAACCCACACTTTCTACCTCCTCCCACGGAGTGTGTTTGGCCTCATGACCCCAGACGTTGTAGCTGTCTGCTGATGCAGGAGGGGCTTCTTCTGAGTCAGCAGCATGAAAAGCCACTTTCTTGACAGCCTGCTTCACGAATGAGTTCTTGGGTTGCAGTTAGATTCGGGCCAATTTCTGACCACAACTCAGAAGGTCTTCTTTGACCTTAGATATGACCCACAACACTTTGATATAACTTCCACAAAACAGGCTTCAAAAATCCAATACACCTTTTCTAAAGTAATTCATTTTGTCAACTCTGTTTCTTGCTTCACTTGAAGGACCATTAGATGCAATGAGCTCCTCAGAATTACAAATATGTTAAAGCAATGCTAAATTCAAGACAACCAAGTTGCCCTTCGTTGCTGCTCAGAGCTGCATGCATCAGCCAAGTCTTCCTCACTGAGTGTTCTTGTTTCAAGCAACCGTCTTGTTAATTGAGCTGCGCTCAGTAGAGAAGACTGATGTGACCAAAACTTTAGGAGACAAACGTAGATTTACACATCTTTGTTGTGTGAAGACAAGCAAAGTCTGCATTTGGTTTTTGTGAAGGGTGGTTAAAGAAAAAGAAAAGAAAACACCTCAGGATTTTAATCAGGACACTGAAGATGAAAAGACTGAAAATCAGTGAGCTTCACACGAATTATAAAAGTAAAATCTGTAACTGAGAACAGGTGTAATGTGTGAACAGGTGACGCTGCTTTTTTTTCCATTAAGTAGTTTGAATGATTGATAACGCCAAAGTATGCTACGTGTTTAAAAGCACTTTTAAAAACTGTCAAGGTGATTATGACTTGTATAAACATTTATTCTACTATCAGTCTGAAAAAACCTGCAGCAAAGGCTCATTCCTTCACTCGGGCAAATAGAGGACAGTTCAGTAGGAAAGCGTCAACTTTCCTCCTGCATCTGGTGGCAGATGTTTGACAACTTGTACAGACTCACGAGATGGAGATGTCTGTCGGGACTCTTATTCATACACTTTCTGTATGTTAAAATGTCTTTGGTTTGTTTGCAGGGATCCTGTCAACACTATTACCTTTGTGCAATTTCATTTTTGAGTCTTGTGACAGGTTTAAAATAGCTATTTGTTTCCATGTAGTTTAATGCCCCCAGTATACATTAATAAAAAAAAAAAACAGAAGCTGCTCAGTCGTCTATCTGAAAAATACACTGCAAACACACAATCCTTTCCAAGTAAAAAGAGCTTCAGTCTTATATTGTTTTGGTGCCTAAAACGTTTACGCTCCTTAACATAGTGATAGATGTAGGGTTGTTTTAACTTTAGAATATACCTTTAAAGTAGAAACATAAACCGGCTAGAAACCAGAACTCAGTGTTCCCATGTGTTCTTCTTACAAATTTCAAGTTCTGTTGAGTTTTTAAAGCGAGATTTTACCCTAAATTGCATATATTGTGAGACTGTATTTAATCACAGCTTTGCTAAAAATCCACCTTACGGTCCTCCCTAAACTGTCTGATCATTTTAATTAGATAAAGCATCCTCCTTGGTGATGACGCCGCTCTTTGCTCATCAGTTGGTTTTGTGTGAAGCTCAACAGAAGGCATCAGATAAGGAGGTGGTGGTGAATGTGCTTTTATGGCTCACTTGCTTCTATTTTTCTTAGAGAAAATTCTCTACCAACATGCAAAAGATTATTTCAATCAGTCTCTTTTTCTTGACTGAAAGATATAAAGGCTTTGATGCCGCAGTCTTTGAGGATAATATCTATATATTATTTATATATCTTTCATACCACAGAATTGTTCCAAATTACATTCTTTCTTCATGAATATATTTATGGTTATGTCTCTGTGTGGGGTGCAAGCAGTACTTGTATAGTCTTAATGAACATATATTCAGAAAATACTCATATATTGATGTGTATTTTATCATTTCAAATTAAATATCAAGTTTTTTTTTTCTCAACATGTAATTCCAAACAAAGCAACACAGATTTTAACAGTTTAAAGTGAAATGTTCCCACTGTTTTGGCATTCTGCAAACTGAAAGTTAACAGATGAATAAAATAAAAAAGCTGATTAAAAAAAACCCAGCTATTTAATTTATAAATAAATGCATAAAATATCTCTTGGATGCAACCATGATTTATTTTTTTAAATATATTTCACACAGTAAATGAAGTCTCTTTTTACAAGTGGTTACAAGTCATGCAACTCAAATCGACACTGTTATAAATCACAGTGATTACAATAATAATAGGAAAAATACTGCAGATCTCCAGTATCTAAATCATAGGACTGAATGCCGGCTTGCCTGCAGCCCCAGTTAGGGACTTAGATGAGCACATTTTGCATGTAAATCGATTAAAATGGCTTTTTCTTTCTTGCAATCAAAATCTTGAAATTGTGACTTTTTGTTGGAAATAAAGAGCAGGAAATGAGATGTAGTGAATGCATGCAATCAGTTTTCACCACTGCTGCCAGTTCTTGAATTGACTCAGAAAGAGCTTTTATCACAGGCCATTCAGCTGCTGCCTTTTTCTGATGAAATGTCCTGATTTCCTCTGTACTCTGTCGCACATTTATATCCTTGGCCTTTGGCTGCTCTGAGCTTCCAGGCAGCTGGAGTTGTCTGCAGCTGCTCCGCCCCCTGACATCCTAAGACCCTGGAGCTGTTTCACTCATGTTGCCCCTTCAAAAGTTAAATAAGGCTTGTTGTTATACTAATATCCTATCACTGACTGAGCTTTGGACAAATCTGTGTGCTAATAACATCTGACTGACTCTGGAAATGGGTGCAGGCCCACAATGTAAGTCACAATAGATTGGAGTGTAAGTGGAGTAATGGCGTAATGGCTCTTAAATTTCAACTCAATGTTCTTTTCCTTTTACATCTGAGGGGAATATAAGTCATCATGAGTACTGCTTGGTTAAATCAAAGCCTGTCATGCAGCTAGACTTTAGACATTAGATTTCAAGGGTGTGGAATCATGTTGGAATTACACATTTTACATCCCAGTAACTCAGAAAATAGAACATAATCTTTCTTCTTTCAATAAACAATTGCAAGGCTTCAATTTATGGTATTAGATTTCTATCACAACAAGAAGTAAAGTTGGGAAAAAAGATAATTATGTATTACTAATATGAGTATTATTCTTTTGCCTTGGCACGGAAGTACGGGCTACCGCAATCTTCTTAAAAAACTACAAAACAAAACAAAACAAAAACATACATTAATTATAAGTGTTTGCTCATGCCTCAAGTGTGGGCTGGGAATTTCTGTATGCTGAGTGAGGGCTTAGCATAAGTGTGGCTCAGAGCCAAGATGCCCATGGAGATGTTCTGTCTCCTCGTCCACAACACTCCTCAAAATGGAATGTTCCAGAAGCACACAGTTTTCCCATGTCATTATGACATCACACGTCATTGGCATCGCCATGGATGTTGGCTCTAGCAGTTATTAACAGCTCTCATCAAACTAAACAATGACATTATTGATAATGGTTTTATTTTAAAGAATGTTTTTGAAAATTCAAACTGTTCTTTTTTCTTTTATTTGGACCTGCAGGCCATTTCAGATAACCAGAACACAATGGAGATTATTTAGTCATAGCAGCATGGAAATAAGTTAAAGTAGCAAATAAGTGCTACTTAAGTGTTACTTAAGGTTAAATGAGGGCACATTTGGCATGAAAGCTGAAGCTTGGTCAAACCTGAGCCTGGGAACAGAAAATATACATCGGAAAACCCTATCCCTGAGGGGAAAAACGAGTGAGAGAAGGTTTTGTAAGGGTGTAGTAAGAGTTCAGACCTGAACCCCACTGAGTAGCTGTGGTGGGATCTCAAGAGAGCTGTGCATAAACAAACGGCCATAAACCCAATGCACTGAAGCCATGTGGTGAAGAAAAATGGATGTACGGACAGAAAATACCTACATTTATGCTGCTACAGGTGGATCTCACAGGTTCCGAATTCTTAACTTCGACCACGTTACTTTTTCAAGGTTGATTTTTGACGCTACGTCGCTGTTTGTCTGAGATTGTATTTGTCTGATACTAAAACTCACACGGTCAAATGATTTTGATGTGTGCGTGCGCACACACACACACACACACACACACACACACACACACACACACACACACACACACACACACAACAGCACTATCAGAAGTGATAATTGTGCCACACCTGTCAGCGACAGCCATTAGCACTGTTGAAACCAGTTTAAACTTCACAAACTTCATCTCTCACCTCTTATCTCTGGCCAAAGACGCTGACGATCAAGGCAGCTATTAGAGTTTTGTGAAGGAAACATGTGAGCAACCCCTGAAAAAGGGGTCCCAAATAAACTGTTTTTCTTCCAATGTGTGAATTCACACAGGTTTTCATTGCATTCTGTGCCTGCACTATTTTTATTTTTTTAATGTTATATATATATATATATATATATATATATATATATATATATATATATATATATATATATATATATATATATATATATATATATATATATATATATATATATATATCTTTATGTGATTTTTGTAGTGGCGATTTTGGGAACGGCAGTACTACAGGGTGTATTGCATTATGAGCTGTTTGTGTCTTCTGTGGAGAAAAAGAAAAGTGCTTTGTTTTTTCTTCTTAAGCATTAGTCGATAAAACCACACAACATGTCTGAGAGCTTTTAGACTGTTGGCCATGTAGACTTTTAAAGCGCATTAAATTAATCTAACCACCATTTATGATACTTAAGAGCATTTAATCTCATTCTCAGCTGAAGCTGACTGCCTGCTACTGGTACCTGTTTCTTGCATTATCCAAAAGATGAGAGCTGAACATGCTTTTCCATTTGAGATGCATTCTAACAGAACACTTTAGCAGTACATTTGCAGCTTCTGTGAGGTGCATAGACAGGATAAGTTGAGGATGATGAGCATGCTGAGGTTTCTAGGGTCTGGTAAGAGGATTTAATCATTTGTCTCTCCTTTAGTTTAGGAGCGTATGAATACTTTGAGTGATCAGTTAAGTCAGAGACAATCCTTAAGAAATTAGAGTTTTCTTCATTGTTAAGTGCAGTCTGAATAGGGTTCAGGATGCGCCATTAGATCCACTTCTGTTGCAGAGTCTTTCCAGCAGAATTCTGCAAATTTGCAACGTTCAGGTACAAGCTCAGTGTGTGAATAAACCTTTTTTATTTGAGAAGACAGACTGTTCTTATAATACTTGGAAAGATTGTCTGGATTAACAGTCAGAGGGGTGAGGAATGGTAGATATTTTAAATTCCTAAATATGTAGCGCTTACTTTTTTTAAATTGGGATAAATAAATCACTGTTTCAAGGGGCCACACGTATTGAGATGGATTAGAAGACTGGTACAGCAGGCAAAAAGTGGGGTGTAATTGATGTAGCAGTCGGTTTCAGCAGTTTAGCTGCACTGCCAAGAAAACAGGATGTAAGATGACACAAGGCAAGTTCATTTGTACAGCACATGTCAGCAACGAGGTGCTTTACATAATGAAAACATGAAAAATAAAGAAAGAATTATGAGCTACAGTGCAGTCACATAATAAAGAAACATTAGACAACACACTTATAAACATAATGTTGTTTTTTATGTTCTGCAAACGACAGATATGTTCTGTATGTCCTCAGTGAGTCTGAGCTAAACATATTCAGTCTCACTGCCAAACAATCACAAACTCATGTTTTGTCACAAATCTTCAGGGCAATGAAAGCAGTTCTTTAAACCAAACTGATATGTTCCTAAACCTAAACAAGCAGTTTCTTCTGAAACCAAAAGCACCTTCTTCTGGTAGAACAAGGGAGCTTCAACTTATCTCGCCAATGTCCCTCCCGTCTCTCAACAAGCTCGAGTTTTCTGGTTTGTATTGTAATGTTCTCGCATTTTTGTGGTCTGCTTCAAATACACCTGTCTCCATGGTTAGCAGAAGTTTAAGTTGCTGAAATATAGTTTGAATGAACGAACAGCTTGTGGGGCAAAAAAAACTGGATAAAAACTGCATAAATAAAGTTGACAGTTCCTGGAAGCTACAGCAATAAAACCTCCTGTTTATGATCAGTGACTAGACACTGGTTTGATTTTACTTAACGTTAATCTTATCTTATGTTTATATAACTCTTAACATTCCATGAAGTTATAAACTGGACCACATGCTTGGTTATTCTGTATTGTCAACATTTCACTTTTATTTTGGCATTAAAAAAACAGTTACCATGCAGAACGGTTTTGAAAAGTTAATATGTTCCTACATACCTTCTTTCTCTCTGCATTAGGGAGCTGTACTCCATTTATTACCCTATTATCCATTAATGCCTAAGGCTTTGTTTGAAAAAGCCCTCCAAAACCTGAGGGAAAACTAAAAATGGTCCACTAAGGTTTTTTTTATTTAGCCTCTGATGAAATTTGAAACAAAAGACAAAAACAACAAACATTAGGATTAAGGTTAAATCGTGACTTTTCCTATGTTTTTCAATATATACAAAAAAGTAAAAAAAAAAAAAGAAAAATATTGATTATACATATTTTGTGTCTTGAAAATGGTGAGTTAATGCTCGTGTTGCATCAAGCTTTAGAGATAAGAGCTTAAATATGTTGTACCAGGTGTAAATGGGGTTCATTCAACAGGGGGAGAGTATTTGACGTTACAACATACATCGTGGGTTGAGTGTCACTTTACATAAATGTATAAGCCTCTTTAATCTAGCCTCACTTTGGGCTAAATGGTTGCAGAGCTTTGGGATTCTTGCGTCATCTTACATCTTAAGACATTAATCCTACAATCCGGTTTAAAAGAAGATAAAATGCTGAGAATAATTTTTTAAAGTCAAATTCAGCAAAGCTTATCATATATTTCATGTTAATGCATTGAAAGGACTGAAGAATGTTTAGGATGGTTATCAGACAAGGTGGAATTTAAACATTTTTCATTATGTTACTTTTAATCAGATGTAACCCTGCACCTTCCTCAAACTGAGGGTGCATCCACACCTGTTCTTTATCTCTCTCTTTCTCTCTCTTAATCTCTCAGTCCCTCCATCTCCTTCTCTCTCTCTCTCTCTCTCTGTATATATATATATATATATATATATATATGTGTGTGTGTGTGCGTGTGTGCGCGTGTGTGTGTGTGTGTGTGTTTGTGTGTGTGCGTGTGTGTGTGTGTGTGCGTGTGTGTGTGTGTGTGTGTGTGTGTGTGTGCGTGCGTGCGTGTGTGTGTGTGTGTGTGTGTGTGCGTGTGTGTGTGTGTGTGTGTGTGTGTGTGTGAGTATAAAATTGAGAAAAAATAAGAATATATACTATATGTGATGTTTCCTCCTAGGGCTATGTGGCTCTGGAAGCTGACGGGCACATGCATTGTATGATAATCAAAGTTAGCTGTAGCTACCAGATCTTCCAACATGTCCAAGGAGCTGCAGGGCGACTGGTGGACTTACTGTGGAGTATCCCACTTTACATGTCGTGTTGATGGTGAAAACAGATACTGCTACTGCATGTACTTGACGCTGGGTTAGTATAAACTGGTAGTTATGAAGCGATGGTGGCCAGTCATTGGCTGAGCTGACTGTCAATCAAAAGTCTATGCCTCATTTTATAAATCAGTATATTTCTTTATATAAATTCAGTTGATGTGGTTTAAAAAAATGACCCTGCCCCCCCCTAAGCGCTGTCATGGATTTGATATGAAATCCAAGAAAAACCAAAGTGGTTTCTGGAAGCAGGCTGTAAATATGTTAATTAAAACTGCTCATGCAATTACATTATTTTGCGTTAGAATTATTCAGATCAACACCAGCTGCTCTTGTTGGACCAAAGTCCGTCTTCTCTACACATTCAGGACCTGTTTTTGGTGAATAGTAATACAACAACAACAGTTTTGTATAAATTAGTTTGCTTAATGTTCCTGTATGATAGAAGTTTGGTAAACAAAACATCAGAAAAAAAATTATTTGTGTAATTATTTGCACTCAATTATGAATTAACTAAGACAATCTTTTGATAAATCACGACTGAAAAATGTAATCAATTGACAGCCCAAATATATATATTTGTATACAAAGAACTGCCTTTCTCCAATGAAAAATATTATTGAAATAAAATGATTCACATACATGCTGCTTCATCTGTCTTATTCCTGCAGGTTATGTGCTGGGGAATGATGCTGAAGTGGCATATGGGTGTGAATATTAATCTTAATCTGCTCTTTAAATTAATTTATTTATTTTTTTTCTGTGTGTTTTTTGTTAGAAATGTGTCAGATACGTTGAATGAGCAGCCATCATACAGGGTGAAGCTAAATTTTTACTTCAATTATCTGCTTTTGTATTTTAAATCAGTGTGTTTTTGTATTTTTGGAGACTTTCGCCTGCTCTCGGCCAGCATGGAAGCACGGCAGTCCGACTGCGCTGTGCCATCTATTTTGAATCATGGCCATTCTAGTCAGTGTCCGCGGTACCACCAAAAGCCCCACAGCGAGGTTCAAAAGCGTCTAGAAAGAAACCGTATCAGAAGGAACAGCCTGCTCTTTGCTGCTCAACCATGGCATCAGTTTCCAACTGTCAGATTGACACAAAAATGACAGAGAAGCCAGTCAATTCCTCTTAAAGTGAGACATCCGACTCAGACAGCAACATTACGTTAACCCGTGGAGCCTTTGAGGAAACAATTCAGAGGACGTCAGTAAAGAGTTCAACCACATATGAGAAGAAGTTAACTTTGGGAGTTAAAAAGCACATTTTAATTGACACCATCTCATAACAAAGAACAAGACATGGCAAAGAAGGTTTCGTATTTCAATTACGCAGATTGATGTGAGATTTTCACACGATCTTAAAACTTTTGTGTAAACTTATAATCTCATGAATCCAAAAGGAAACCAAACACTGAGCAGCACCCAGAAGCACCTCAGAAGCACCTCAGAAGCCCTCAGAGGCCCTCAGAGGCCCTCAGTCCACATCTGGAACCCTCCTGGTGTGACTGGAGGTCATGCTGAGGACAAAGCAAAACTGCACTTCAGTTGGACTGTAACGCTTCTTGTTTTATTACCTGTTATTTGTACCTGTAATGTTGTTTTATGCCTGTTATTGAATTAAAATATACACTATGAGCTTATGAATTTGTGTGTGTTAGAGTGAGAGAGAATAATTTAATATGAGTTCTTGGCCTTAAAAACACGTGACATCAGTTTCTAACGTCTCATCAGGAATTGTTTACTCTTGCTGTAGTGCTGAGAGGGTTAACATTTCTTTCAAAAAATCTACTTATTGCTAAAGGGGTTTCACATGAAAGGGCTAATCTTGAGGGATTATTTCTTTAAGTTCAATAAAAAATAACAATGATGATGATTTTCAGGCAAATTGTAGCACAAGTTTTAGCTGGCGTACAGGCTGAGACGTTAAGCTGCTTTTTACCACTGTTTTCTCTTCTGTCATTACTTTCCTGAGTCTCTCATGCCAACCGTACACTTTACAATTTTACAAGCAATTTTGAAGTCTCAGACAAATTTCCACGGTTGGAAGAAAATTATAAAACGTCATTCTGGAGTTGAGGTGCACTCCTGTGATCTTAGCCGCTGGGTATAAATCAGAGGCTCTTCTTTGATTCTTGTTGTTATGACAAAATCAAACATGTTTAATATTACTGCGTTTTTACATTACACTTTTAAAATCCTTTTTAAGTTTTGCAAAGTCATTAATTGTATGGTCGACATAAATTGCTTCTGGTATAATGTCCGCTGTAGGTCTGTGAGCTGGTTTCACTGTAGCTGATGTACAATAGTGCTGTAAGACAATGTGGTTTTGTCCCGAGAGGAGACTGGGATGGAAGTCCAAAGTTGATTTGGGTCTTTTTCTGCTAATAGCAGGGTCAGGAAACTGTGAGAAATAGGTGTCAAGTCCTACAACGAATGTGAAAGTGAAACTGAAAATGAATTTGGAAACTGATATTTGAACATAAAAAACAACAACAACAAAAACAAAATCACTTTGTAAATCCAACATGCAGAGCAAACTCCACAAAATAATGTATAGTGATGTCATGTCGTAGAATCCAGCGTTGCGTTTATGAATCCGATCGTAACTCACACTTTACAAGACAGACAGATCCACTAAAGGTCAAGCTGTCCATGAGTGGCGCTGACAGGCTTTGGAGAAGAAGATGTTTGAAACTCCTATCACGTTTCTCTGTAGCTTTTGGGGAAATGAAGCACACAGGACCGTTCTGTCATGACATGATCTACAATTTTAATCAACTAAATGTGTGCGGAATCAGGTGCAACAAAATCTGAATCTGCAGAACAGAACAGTGTTTAAAACATGTCAAAGTAAAAAAATACATTTTAAAAATTTAGCAATTGGTGATTAGTAAATAAAGTCAGTGCAAAGTAAAATACAATGGACTAAAAGTCCCTCTTAAAAATTGAGTTAAAGCAGGAGGAAAAAAATTAAGACGGGATTTCAAAAGTGAAAAAAATACATGATAGATCATATACATTTTACAAACCGATGCTGCAGAAAATCAAGACGCACAACTGTTCAAAGTTGTCAGGAAAGACAGGGTCTACATGCACTATTTGGACTGTGATAGAGATGAGACAGGAGCAGTGAGATGAAAGAGGAAAGAGGAGAGCTCAGTTTGCAACTTTCTGTTGAGTTTTGGCAATGGACGCTTTGCCTCATCCACTCCTATCTCGTTACGGCGACACTCCAGCCCATTAAATAGAATAGATTATTGATTTTGCTCTCTTTGCCCACTCTGAGATTTTCCATCAGACTCTCAGTGCAGTAACAGAAATGCTGAAGAAAAGCACAAGTCATTATCTGTGTTGCCACACAGCGATGCATCACTTATTCAAATGGAGAGAGCTACATGAAAAACCTTGTCATTGCGACATTTGTCTCCAAATGCTTGCGGTTGTCATGGTGCTAATGCAGAAATTAAGTCCAGGCTCTTGATAGGGCATTATGGTTTGAGTGAGAGCTGGGTTAGCTCAAAGAGTACACGCTGTTTTCATATTGATCTTTCGTCACGGAAAAGACAAAGTGAGCCTGTTTGATAATCGACAGAGGACGCACTGAGAAAAACTCCCTGTTCATCATCAGACTTGGTTATTGAGCGATGACATCACATCCCCGGGTGCCCATCACAAGAATGTTCACTTGGCTCAGCTCTCCACGAATATTGATTTATTGCTCATATTCAGCTTCTGTTCTTGTCACTGAATATTTTGTCATCATCTCTCCACTGTTCCTGATGTTTGCACCACATCTGCACTGCTCCGTCTGAGCCATGTAATATGTGCATATTTTTTCTTTGCTCAGTTAAACCAGACTAATGGAATTAGTATTTTTATACTTTTAAAATAAAGCTGAAATCATTAACAGATGTATCTATTGTCAGAAAATTAATAGAAATATAAAGACAGTTGATAATAATTGCATTTGCTTTTCCTCAGTGGTGGTTTTTTACGTTGTATAAATTACTTTGACGGTGATGTCTTTAACTATGATGGCGCACAGTCTGGGACTCTCTCTACTATAATCTGGCATTTTACAGCCAAACTGTTTTTACTTATAACATAAATACAAAAAAAATAAGACAACAAACAAATAAGAAAAAAGGAATTATCGCTACACCCCAATACTGTACCATTTACTTTAAAGTCAAATGGATGAAATATCTGAGTTACTCTGGCCTCGTACAAACTTCACTAAACAGGCATCCTGAAAAGTTCACAAATGACCAGTGCCTAGTGTGTGTTCACACCTGGTATCAAATTGCGTTCCCTGACCTTCCCAGTCCCATACAAGGAAACATGGAAGTTATTTTGCTTGGACAAACACAAAATTAATTTATTTGCTCACCAAAGACAAAAGGTGGAAATTACTAAGTTTAACTTGCACACACAAAAATAAAGAAGATGAAAATAAGATCCACCACAAACATGGTTTACCAAACCATATTCAGCAAATACAAACCTTTTTGTATAAAATACAAGGGAAGGGTCATCACAAACCCAAAGAAATCAAATAATATTTGCATGCAAAATCAAATGAGTCATTGACAAAGCAAATATTGTTAATTTATTAGTCGCTGAATCTGTTCCGGGATGCTTTCATGATTAGGCTGCGTGTGGAGCAATTTTGCTTAGTTCATAACATACATTGGAGCTGTGTCCATTCACGCAGGAGGAGTTGCAGAGCCGCCAGCCAACATTTGCTACAGGACCTCCTGCTGCAGATGTTGTGTTTAGTTTGTTTATCTGGCGCAGACGTTGGCACAAGCTGCCTGGTGGTTAGCTAAGCTTTATCTTCTGACCCTCCCAGACTGTGAATAAAACCCTAACAGACCTCTGTGACGGGCAGTTTAGAAGTGAATACAAAGTGATAATTGCCACTTTTGTCACAATTGTCACTGTCACTTTTGGAGACAGCCCCCAGTGGTTAGTTGATGAACTGCAACCTTTATTACCACCACGCTTCAACCCGGATATGGGAATGTTAAATAAATGGCTTCTTGCATTTTGTTCATTTGTTCATTTGGACAGACAGAAATATATATTTGTGTTGCCAAAACCTTTATGAAACTTAAGGCCTCCACTTATAACAATTGTGATCAAACACTTTCATAACATTTGGAACTGAGGTAGTTTGTAACTCTTGAAAACTGTCGTACCTCCCCAGGAGAAGATAATGCGACCGAATGGTGGGACATTCAATATGCATGATGAGTCCGGCTGAGGACAGCACATTACATGAACATAAAGGACATGGCACACTGTGCAACATTGGACATCTTGCAGACTTTTTGTATGCCACACTTGGACATGATCTAAATTCTAATTTAAATCTGATTTACATATACAGGTCTTTTGAGACATGTCAGATGGAGCAGTGAATGTCCACTGAATCATAAAGCTGTGATGAGAAAAAAACAAGTCATGTTTCTTTGGTGAAAACACTGATTTTTAAAATAAAATGATACCTGTACATTTTCAGACATTTCTCCTATTGATGCCAATGAAACGGCTCTGATTTCTTCCCTTTTCTTTCTTTCTTTTTTAATGTATCGATCTGCATATCACCACCTGGCTGCTTTCAGTTGGCACAATCCAAGTGCCCACTGAGCAGATTGGCACTGACAGGTGGCTCTGCTCCCCTCTCAGTGACAGAAGTGATTACTGTGGCGATTGCCCATCATTTTATTTTATTTTTTTACGTGTAATTTTAAATGCTTTTAACTGACATGATGGTTCTCTCGTCTCCATTACATTAAAACCCAAAAAGAAATATTTTCAAAGTTGTGCTTAAACAATATACTAAAAGAATACACAATGAACTGGGAATGGAAATAACCCTTAAGAGTTAAAGGAAGTACAATTCTCCTGCATTTTATTCTGAAATAATCATTGTTGTCTATAATTCTCTACTGTTTTCTTGTGACATCCAAGTTTTTGTGTCCATGGAAACAGAGCATGTTGCAGGTTAAATTTTTTTAAATATTTTTTTTATTAATAAACTGCTTGACATAGTTTACCTGATAATGTTAATGTACAAAGTACTGGTACATATAATAAGAATCTTGGGGACCTGTGAGAAAATGTTATGGCTATCTAGCTCAGAGGAACTGTTAATAACTAGAAATCCAACTTATTTATGCTGAACAGATGAAGTTTTACATACCAGGTATATATACAGTTACTGGTATGTATCTTATGCTTTTATCCCCTTTACAATATATAGGTAAACAAATGTCAAAAAAATTAACCAGTCTCATAAGTTTGCTTCTAACCCTTCTATTTCTGACCATTTTTTTAAATTAAGAATTTTACACTATGGAAAATACAAAAAACATAAACAATAACTAATCCCCATTCACCACCCCCCACCCTCCCACCTGCCAGACCTGTATCGCAGAGTCAAAGACTGTTGGATGAGTTGCATAAATAGGTATATAAGAGACATAGATAAAATATTCATTAATACAAATAAGAGGGTCACATATATTACAAGGTTAGATTTTCTGTTTCCAGTTGACTCACAAATGTCAAGAAAGGTTGCCAGGTCATGTAGAACTACAATGCCGACCCTTGGAGAGAGAATCTTATTTTTTTTCTTATTTTTTTTTTTTAATTTTTCTTACTTTTTTGAAGATTTATTTTAAAACCTAATCTTTTGCTAAAATGTTTGAATGTGTCCAACAGGTTAGGCAGACTTAGCAAAGGATCTGAGATATACAGCAATAGATCATCAACATAAAGCGATATTTTACACTCTAATCCTCCTCTAACGATTCCCTTAGTGTTATTAAACTACTAGATACCTAATGATAGTGGTTCTATGGCGATTGCAAATAAGAGCGGACACATTGGGCAGCCTTTTCTGGTGCCTCCTGCAGTTTAAAGTGGGGGGATTATTATTAGTACGTACCTGGTGTAATTTAATGTCTTTCTTCCTTTATCCTATGGAAGCAGATTTATTAAAATTCACTAGCGGTGCCGATTAACACTAGTTTCTCCCAGCGGTGGATCACCACCTGTGGATCACCACAATATTTAATGTCCACCAACACGTTTTACTACAGTGAATGTGGGTGAAACAGAAGCTGCCTCAACATTTTAATCGTCATTTGTGTCCATCTTCCAACATAGTTTCTAAGTTACTCTCTTTCTGCTGACTGTCCTGCTCTCTACCATTCTGACCTCTTCTGACCTCTCTATGTGCAGACTACCAAGTGGCCAACAAATAAAATAAATAACAGAGGTATAGGTCTGTCCATATGAATAACATTCTTTTAAGATAATATTATGTTGTTGTGGGGAATGCAGTCAGGCTACATCACATTGTTCTCACTCATCTGAATTTGACAGTTTGCTTGAAGAAATCACCCACTTATTAAAATAATCACATGCTGTAATTTGCTCAGTTGGCAAGAGCTTGAGAAGCTCGACCAGACGTAAACAGTTTTTCTTAGTTCATACCATCATCTCCTCCAGAAAAAGGATTTAGGGACACTAATAGTCACTCTCCCAAATCCTAAGGAGAGTTAGTATCAACTATTTTCACACAGAGATTGCCGCATAAAGACACAGTAGAGATCCCCTGTTTATTCAGCCTCCACTCTCCGGCTGTGCATTCATACTGATCCCACGAGGGCAGAATATTGCCTCCTTATTGTATACTTTCACAAAGCATGATGGGGTTCTGCAGTCATTATTTGCTAGAAACTGTTTTTTTATTGTACTTTATGCACGTGGTGCTGAATATAGATCAACACTGACTAATTATAACTACTAAAATAAATTGAAGTTTGGATGCATGTCTTGCCACCAATGGACAGCGGACAGGTGCGGGCTGGTGCGGGCCAGTGCGGGCAGGTGCGGGCAGGTGCGGGCAGGTGCGGGCAGGTGCGGGCAGGTGCGGGCAGGTGCGGGCAGGTGCGGGCAGGTGCGCACATGACAACTTACATCTGCTGCAAGACATTTGGATGCAGAGAAGAGTTGTTTTTTTTTTTTTTTCACCAATGTTGGCACTAACCTACACACATATGTATGCAGACAGATACATAAAAAAAAATACAAACAAAACACAAAATTTGGCCATATTGCCACATTGTGGTTGCAAATGTCTACACAGTTTTTCTTGAAGTATCTTTAGCCTTGTTACTCATGGGCTTTGCCTCTTGTATAGCAACACTTTTGAAGGATTTTGGCTGTGCATTGTTAGGAAACTCAATCAACAACCTTTAAGAATGATAAAATAAAGGCACATTTGCATGGAGGGCAATGAGTTCCCATCATGGCTCTATTTCACCTTTCACACAGCAGTCCTAACACCTCAGTTACGCTCTGTTAAAACCTCTAACACTAAATGAAATGCTACATGATTCCCCCTGCTGCTTTTCTCACAGCACAGCCAGGAAGAATAAAGCTGCTGCAGAGGCGTAACAAACTGAATGTATGAACGAGGCTAGTGTGATATATTCCTCTTTAAGCGATGTCAAAGTCTGTCTGCATCACACACTGATGAAACCTTTTTGCCCACCACTGAGCTTGACTTGTTGCAATGACATGATTGGCTAAATGTGTTTATATGAGAGATACACTTGGCTTTTGGTTGAAAAAAAAAAAAGGTGATGACATCTAGTCTTAGTTTCAGAGCCATAAAATGGAAATACACTTCTCTGGAGACTGGACTCCACATCAATGTATAAATGATTACTGTACTAATTTGAAGCATACTACAGAAAAACTGGGCAAACTCTGTAACCAATCTATCCCCCTTTCTCTCTGACTTCTCTTTCTCCTTCGTTGTAAATGATCTCTGTACCATTGTGACCTGATTTTTCTTCATTAGATTTTTCTTTACCTTCCTTCAGCACCGTGAAGGTGGACTCCTCTCCCTTCACTGACTTGTCTGATAGGATTTAGTCCTATCTATGCTGATGCAATCTCGGCACCTCAGCAGCTGTGATTCTGGTCTGTCTCCTGATGATATAGCACACCCCTCTATCCTCAGCGGTCATACACCAGCCTGTCAAGCATTCTAGTGTGGTTATTGCCACTGTCTTTATACAGACATGCTGAATAAAAATAAGTACTGCACCCCAGATGTTAACAAAAGCAGCTCGACTCTTATCAGCTTTCAGGGAAGTTTGAAGATTTTTAGAAAAACACGTAATGATACGATTATATTTAAAAACTGTTAGAGCAGCTTTGATGGGTTTTTTTCTGCATTTGTGTGGCTTTATGTCAGTTTAAGGAGTAAGAAAGGAAGCGGGTCTAGAGAATGAGGCAGAAAAGCATTTCACTTCAGCACTTCTTCTCTATTGCAGTGCCTATTCCAGGGTTTGCAAACCGGTCCGACTCGTTTTTTTTTACAGTGTAAATCCGCAAAGGAAAGCCTGTGGTCTGCCTCACGGCTTATGGTGAAATGCCACCAGTAGTGAGTGCTGCAGCCTTGCATTCGGCTTCCAGGCATTACAGCTACAAAGCCCAACAAAGCATCCCAGAGGCTTAGGATTGAGAAAATAATGTTAGCTGCACACACTCCACCAGTACCAGCAAAACCAACAGGTCGCAGTAATATGGGAATTGTGTTTGTACATTAGCTCCGTGTGTGCCAAGGGTGCGAAGAGCCAGATATGTGTTTAAATAAGAACTTCTTGACATTCTTTCCTCCCAGAACTCTTTTCCCTGTTATAGCTTGACATTTGCAGCTGATCCATCACTGAAAGTGTTCATGTAAACACACATTGTCAAGATGGTGTCTTTGGTTTTCCGACAAGTGCCTCTTCAGGAAATAAAAAAATAAATAAAAATGAGAGTGTTCAACATTGTGTGTCCCTTGTTGATTAAATGTCACAGCCATAATGAAACATTATTATGATCCTTCCGATTGGGGCGATTGAGGAAAAAAAACAACTTAATAAGCAATCCTGCATTAAGTTAGAATATATAAAATATTAATTATTAATGCAATCAGCTGAATATATACACACCTTAAGTTATATAATGGTAGAATTAATTGTAGTACATTATGTTTTTATGGTTATTTTATGTTTTTATGTAGCAATAAAAAAAGGACACACTACTCAAGAATGGATGTTGTTAAATAAATGATCACAAAATACAATAATGACTATAAACTGAACATATTTCATTTAACTCATTTATCTGGGTGCAGCCTGAATTCCTGCAGGTTTGGAGCTTCCACATTATGCATGTTGTGACAGCACGTGCTGCGTCCTGACAAGTTGACAAATGTCAGGGAAACTTGCTCATCCAATGATGTGTTTTATATCTAATTACTGGTGAAAGTACTGAATTAGTTCAAAGGCTTCTCCTGATAAAAAAAGAAATTGAAGGCTTTTACAAGAACACATATATTGTAACAAAAATAAATAAAAACAAGCATATACCTTCTCTCATTTCTAAAGGTTTATATGTATAAAAAGATATGTGAGATGTGTGTTACATTTTACCAAGGACAAAAGATATCAGACATAAGAAGCAAATATTGCAACACATGAATCTGGGAACGATTATGACTATTTCCAATTGAAGTCCATCCTTTTACAGTGAGAAAGATGATCCACACAAAAAAAAAACCTAACATTAAAGACAGTTTCTAGTCTTCCCAGGCCTGGATACTTTACAGAGAGTCACGTGGAGTTCACCGAAGATTGCATAAAACCCAAAAGCTACATACCAGATTCTGCAGGCCTCAGTTAGCATGTTAATTTGTTAAAGTTCCTAAGAGAAAAATTTGAAAAAAACTGAACAAGGAAGGATCGCCTGGAAAAAAAAAAGACTGTTCTCTATAAAAACATCATACGTTTGTAAGGTTTCATCTGAACAAACCACAAACAATTTTATTTTGACAGACAAGACCTAGGAGGTGATGTTTGGGTCATAACAGCTCACCAAACAGGACCTGAGCACTTTGCAGTGATCGACTTGACCGCGAATTCCTCTCTGTACCAAAGTATTATTAAATTTGAGGCCATCTGTCAAACAGTTAAGGCTTGGCTGAAGCTGTGTGTAGTTGTGTGTATGTGTGTTCATTTCTTTGTTGTTGTTTTTTTTTGTTTGTTTGTTTTTCCAGCACCAAGACATTATGGTAAGGTGAAGCCAGCAAATAATGAGGGTTGTAAAGTGAAACGCGGTAGATGTATATTCCACATGGATGTGGTCTTTGTGCCGTATTTGCAGCTGGAGGATTTGTCACAACACCTGGCTTAAAGAACATCTGGCTAACAGACTTGACAAAAAGTACTATAAATATAGAGATTTTTCTTCTCACAATAAGGTCAATTAATATTAGTGAATAATAATAAAGATTGTATGATAAAAGAAAAAGAATGCATGTCTTGCTGTAAGCTAAATTAATTGACATGATATGGAAACTTTTCCGTGGTTCAGACAGGAAGAATCCCTCATTCATTGCTCTGAAACAATCCCGGACTAACCAGGTTATGAACATCGGATTACCAGGGCATTGGAAAAAGAGAATACTGGTAAAAGGGGAATTATTTTGAAACAGCAAACTAGGAAATATGTATGAGGATTATAAGGTGAAACACAATCCCCGGATATTCTACCATTAGTTTTGAATCATTAATTCAATTCAATTCAATTCAATTTTATTTATATAGCGTCTATTACAACACAAGTTGTCTCTAGGCGCTTTCCAGAGACCCAGAACATGACCCCCGAGCAATTATTACATAAACAGCGGCAGGTAAAAACTTCCCTAGTGGAAGAAAAACCTTAAGCCAAACAGTGGCAAGGAAAAACTCCCCTTTAAGAGGGAAGAAACCTGGATCAGGACCTGGCTCATGAGGGGGGGCCCTCCTGCTGAAGACCAGCCGGGTAGAACAGGAAGTAAAGAGAGAATAGAGACATAGACACACCGTCAAAGGTACAAGACAGGATACATTAGTAACTATCATCAGTACTCCAATTAGACTTCTGTGTATATGGGTAATATGGATAGTTGGTGGATCCACGGGGATGAGGACTGCAGGTCGGGATGTCAGCAAGTATCCAACAGACATCCATACAGGCAGGTGAAGGGAGACACTGGGATGGTCAGAGGTGGAACTGCAGGTCAGCAAGCAGCTCCTGAGGCTCTGGTCCGCAGGACATGCAAAGAAGAGGAAAAGAAGGGCCAGACAAGCACAAAAAACTACCAGAACAATGGACCACAATTAAGTTTATGCGATATTGTTAATAAATGAGGGTTGTGGTGAAGCAGAGACAGAGAAGACAAAGAGTAACAGAGAAGGTGAAAGGCACCACTCAGTGGATCATGTTGGTGCCCCCCTGCAGCAGAGGCCTATAACAGCATATCTACACCGAAGCTGTTTAAATGAGCTGGTCTAATCTGGTCCTGCAGCTGCAGCTTTGACTACTGGTCCTGACACATTAAGGTACTAAATATACACTAACTATATGCTTTATTAAACAGAAATGTTTTAAGTTTAGTTTTAAAGGTGGAGGTGGTATCAGCCTCCTTAACCCAAACTGGAAGTTGGTTCCAGAGTGATGGTGCCTGATAACAGAAAGCCCGTCCTCCAAATCTACATTTCGATACTCTAGGAACTACGAGTAAACCTGCACCCTGAGAACGGAGAGCTCTATTAGGAACGTACGGTACTATCAGGTCTTGCAAATATCGCGGCGCTAGGCCATTTTGGACCTTATATGCAAGTAATAAAATTTTGAATTTGATTCTAAATTTTACGGGGAGCCAATGGAGGGAAGCTAAAACTGGAGAGACGTGGTCTCTTGTTGATTCCTGTCAGCACTCGCGCTGCTGCATTTTGGATCAGCTGGAGGCTGTAGCAAAAAAATTTCTGGACATCCAGTCCTTGATGTCCTTAAGACACATCTGAAGTTTGTCTAATGGTTCTGTTTCATCTGGCTTCATAGACAGATACAGCAGACATATTTGGAAAAACTAATATTATCGCAGCTTACATGTGGTTCTTTTTCTTTCTCTCTTTCCTTAGTTCAGCGCTGGGAGGATCTTCCAGTATGCCTAGCTGTTGGAGCATCTATTACATATCCTTGAAGGAAAAAGACCACAAGTGATTAACAGAGCACAGGAAAGGGAAACTATTTGTCACAGTATAATGAAAAGATGTGAAGGTAACATTGGTAAGTAATTAGGACGGTTGTCAAGTAGATGTTAGCTGTTGTAAACAGCCTCTAATAGAATGAAATAATAGCATCATGGTAGGTACTGAATAAGACAAAATTAAATACCACCCAAATTCAGAGCAAGCTAATGTGACTTAGGAGCCTTTATTTAAGGCCTAAATAAAATGTTACAAAACTGATGCAATTTTGGAAAGATGAGTGGGACTAAAAAAAAAAAACCCTCCACAATGTTGTCAGAAACAGATAATGTCATGAGGACTATCAGTTCAACCTAGTGAAGCTTAGACTGGTTATACAGGCTACTGAATTATGGGATGTACTCATGTAGATGCTTGCCTCTGCATTTTGGTTTAGTTTGTGCCAAAAACAAACAAAATAATACTGTTCAGGAGCAGATTAGTTGTGATTTCCTCTCTTTTTTTTATTGTTCTGAAGCATTAAGCCTCAGAATCAAACAAGGGTGTGTTTGCTTTATCATATGAGTGTATATTTTATGTGGGCTTTAAAAAAATGAAAGATTGATTATTCCTGATGTAAATTACATCTTTTTTTTATCTCTGTTGTAAAAAGGAAGGGGAGAGCCTCCACAGACAACATTTAACAGTCACAGCACTGTTTTTAGGTACAATAAAGACCCATTTGAATAACTGTAAGAGAAGGCACAATGGTGTGAAAGCAGTGCATGCTGTCTTCTTTTTCATTTGCTTGCAGAGCGCTACTCCGGGGTGACACGGTGGAAATGAGCTAGTGTGTTACTGCTGCCAGGTCAGATAGTTTGAGGTGATGAATGACTGCAACAGTTCAATTAATGACGAGATTCAAGGAAGAGGACAGCCATAGATGTGACTTTTAACTGAAGATTCTCACTTCCAAAGAGTTTAATTACAGACTATCCCTTCTCAGACACAAATTTAGTGATTGCCAAAAGGTTCTTTTGAAATAAAAAAAAAGTACAAATTGCAAAAAGGTTTGCACTTTGCTTGAATGTTTCTTTTTGTACACTTGTTTGTAAAACAGTTTCTTTATAGGGACAATATCAATGCTAATTTACTACCTAAAGATATTAATTATGACCAGTTGGATACATTAACAATTATTGTATTCCTATACAGTAAGCTTTTTTGGATTGCCAGTACTTTTGACTGAGGTGATCATTAAATAATTAATCATCTCCCCCCTTTCTATTATTATTGATTTAATTTCATTTAAATATGTATTCAAGATGAGTTTCATATCATTTTATGATGACAATAAAGTTGGTATAAAATATATTTTACCTCTTCTGATGAAATGACTGGAAATAAGAAGACAAATACAATAATAGTAATGTATCTGAAAACAAAATGAATCCAACTGTGTTGGCAACAGTGTATATAGAACTTAATTTAACTTAAAAAATTAACTAAACTAGTCAAAACTAGATTATGCCAATGACAATGATTGCTTGGCAAAAGGCAAATGTGGTTCAGAAATGTGGTTCAGAAAGTGAGATGAGGACTAAAAAGATATCTGAAATGATCAGGACAGAGAACAGCCTGAAAAAAGCTCTAAACTTTCATAAATGTCATGTGGTCTATAAGACTGTTAACTATCAGACACCACCCCTTCATTTATGCATGTTCCATACTTGTTTTAATCCTATTTCGAGTCTTGAGGGTCACTGAGTAAGATTTGGGGTACACCCCGGACAGAATCTCAGTCCATCGCAGGGTCACGCAAAAACAAACTAGAAACACAACTGAATGACTGAACCACATATTTAATCATTCAGAAACTTTAGCTTGAACAATCAACTTGAAATGCATGTTTCTGGACTATGGCAGGAAAACTGATCTATGGACTTATAACCAGTCGTTATGATGGCGATGATTTCTTTATGTTGGATATTGTCATCTTTTGCTGTGATAGCTCATCATTAACTACAATATGATACTTGTTAAGATGTATTGATGATGTGATTCATCTGTTTTGATTGTCTGATTGTCCCTAATTTTATATCTGATAAACTAATTATTAACTAATCATCAGTATAATTACGTTTATTTTTAGGTCATGTTTGATTAACAATCATATTGTAAAATGCTACCATAATCTTCTAAATTGTTACAATATATTGTAGTATAAATAAAACAGATGCTTATGACTAAAATGTGGCAACTTTTGGGGATAAAATTTCAACCCTCATCTTATTGGGCCTCTGTAGTGACAAAAAGTGAGAAGTCAGTAGGTTAATACAAGCAGCCAACAAGAGCTTCATCTCTATGATGGCTGGGATCAGTTAAATATGGGCCATCTGAGGTGGTAATGACATCCAATCATGATACCTCCTGGCCTTTTTCCAAGATTGTGTCGACACATTCAAATGGGAGGAGAACCTTCGGTGGTCCAAGAGCTTGCTGGAAGTCAAGGAATATCCTGACATCACCCAGGAGGGACTAAAATAGAAGAAAGTACAATCTCAGAATCCTGATGGATCCTCAATGTCAAATTTGTAATACTAAATTTTAAACTGTTTAGTTGTACTTTTCATGACAGACTATAAGCTGTGAAATGCACGCACTCCTGCATAAACCTCCGTTTTCAGCCTATACGGTCACTCTTAAAAAAAACAGTCATGTTATTTTTCTTTCACACACAACCACATTTTCTAATAAATCCAGCAAGTGAATGCATCCACATTGCAACTAATGATGATGAATTTTTCTGTTCGGATAATTTACATATTTATATATGTGTTTTTCTAGTATTTCATAATTGTATATATATTTATATTTGAGCTACGACAGAATGGGCTCTGGCAGTTGGTTAGAATTCCCTCATCATTTCTACTATCTCATTCCTGCCTCCTCATTGACAGTCACATCACATTAAAACAATCCTCAGGCAATAATTTCCATAAACAAAAGAAAGAAAAAAGTGATCTGGTCAGAACAGCAGTCCCAGCGAATACAAGCCATCATGTGGAGTGAGGGGAAAAACAGGGATGAATGAAAATGATATTCACAGAAAGGAGTGAAAGCAATTTGAACCAAATCCACATTTCCCACATTCTCTCCTTCTTTTTACTTCCTTGTTGTTATAAAAAAATGTCCCTGTACTTCCCTGAAGATGATTAATGTTTAGCTTAGCAACAGTACTGTCAGTATCTGGGTTCAGAGTTTCATAATTACACAAAGAGTGATAGAAACCTCATAGTAGAAGAAACACAGAAATGTTTGTCTTGCGCTTCTTGCAGTACTTGGCTCATAATGTCTAATTCAGTATCTTATACTCCATGGAGTTACTTATCGACATGACTCCTGAGTTTTGTCTTTGGTTAAAGGTGTTTTGCTTAGGTCCACTTTCTTTTTCCACTTAGTGCAATTCATTTCATCTGGTATAAATACCAAAGTGGTTGCATGGAGAAGCTGTGAGACCGGTGGACTTAATTCAAATTAAACGACAAACTCTTGTGAGAAGTCCTGTGGAGAACCAACACACGACCAAAAGGACGGAATCTAATGATTTTAGGCATTACCTTAAAGGATAACACCAACATTTAAAGAATAAGCTTATTTTCTATCGTTGTTGCCTTTGCCAACTTAAGTGAATACAAACATGTTGAATAAAATCAGCATAAGGAAGCAGTAGTATGCCAACTAATCTATGGTAGGATTGCAACATCACATAGGACAAGCAGTACATTGTTCTGTTGCACAATGCAGGACATTTTCCCTGTGTTTACATGTTGTTAGTTGTTATGGAGATGTCTTAATTACTCAACTGATTAGCCTGTTTAGAGTAATAAAAGGTTAGGGATGTGTTGGGCCACAGCCATGTGTTAAAACAAAGAAAGCCTAACATCAACAACAAACCCTGACCACATGGTTTGAGAGAAAGAAACCATGAAATGAGTCAAAACTCCAGCAGGCTTTGCTCTGTTCATGACACCTAGGTGATAAGGAATTCACCGCTCATTGGGCATGGACCCCAAAAACCCAGCAGGGATCCCCGCTGATGTGCAGCAGCCCAGGCCTGGCTATAAAGAGCACCCCCACCCACCCCTCACAACCTCTCACACATTCTCTGACACACTCGCTCTCAACAACTCCAACATGAACCTCTTCTCTCTTGAGCCTGTTAGCTGTGAAGGCCATAGCTCCTACTTTGTTGTCAAGACACAGCAACTACAGTCTGTCTGGCTGCAGCACTGAAACTGAGTGACCCGCCAAGTTTTCAAGCCCCAGAAGAGCCAAACGAGGGACCTGTGGATGCTTGATGACATGAACACCTTCAGACAGACCCGGAGACCAAGGAAACCCAGCCGTGGTACCAATAACTGTCATCAGACAATTACTAATAACTATTTAATAAATAAACAAGCTCTCCGGTTAACATGTTGACTTAACGGTGAAATCAAAAATGACAATCGCGTTTAGCCGACACTGGGTTAATATAAACGGGTGGTTGCTTCACAAAGCGGGATAGTATGACGATTACAGCTGGGTAAGTGTTAACGACCAGCGACTGGCTGAGCTAACTGCCAAAAAACCATCTTAGAAAGAAATGTATTGCTTGATGTAAACTCCCCGGGCATGGTACAAAAACATTCAACCCACCATCAGGGCTGTCATGGGAGTGAAATTAAATGATTGAGACCAAAATGTTTTTTTGAATATATTTATTTCTACTCTAAAGTAAATTTTCCCATTGACTCGTTTTTGGAGCCAGCCTCTATTGTTCAGTTGAGGAACTTTTGACTTGTACATCTAATCCTCAAGCACTAAAAGATGAATAGATATATTTCTTTGTTATAAAAAATACATAAATATGAATTTATTTATAGATGATCCATAATTCTGTGAAACCCTTTTCTTGAGGGATCCATCCTTTGTCTAATTGTGTAATTTGATGTATCAGCACATCTGATTTACCAAAAAGATTTGTAAAGTTTTTTGATAATGTCTTTTGCTTTTGTGTTTGTTTGTTTTTTAATATACAGCAACTGAACACAGGCCTCAAGTTTAAGGTTTTTAAAGTCTAATATAGTAAATGCACACAAATTTACTGTACAATCACAGTAGAGTTTTATTTCAACCACTCAACTTTGATGACACATCCCAGGCTTCTCCAAAAGTTGTTTATCTTTTTATGAAATATTGTGGTGCCTTACTCACACATTAAAATAAATGATCATATGAAGAGCCAGGACTATTGTTTGCTTTTATAGTTCATCCTAAAATCCACATTTTTCATCACTGCATCTTAGATTTTTATTCTCGTGGGTGCCTAAACGAAGATGAAGATGTTATTAAAAATAAAAACATTAGCTAATAAGTCATGGTTTTGGCTTAAATTTTTAATATCATGCATCCCTACAAAGAGCCTCTGTTTGCTGCTCTGAGTTTGCATTTGCGGATCAACAGATAGATAGAAAAATATTACAAAAATGTCCTAACTTTCCTTTTTCTCTTAAGTTCATTATTGAAAATAATGTCCAACTACAAGTTACTTCAACAAGTCAGTTGATAAGCTGTAACGCTAATCTTATTGGTATCAACTCTTATTATGAATTTAACATTGGGTCATTTTCACAAAGTAGTATGAATATTTTATAAGAGCATTTTCAGATCGGTCCGAAGAGTACACTAGTACAGCACTAGCAGGAATAGCATTTTATGTTAAACCTTTATGGAAGTGCACAACTACAAAAATCATGCTGGTAGGTAACCAGAGTGGGAGCCAGGAGAGCCCTTTACATGACAGATGAAATTACATTTTTTTGACATTTATTTCCTTCTCCACTCTTGCACAAGGCTCATTTGGTGGTGCCATGGGGCTTGTTGGTTTCCACAGTAGCAATGTTGGGTCCATTAGAAAAGGCTTTCACTTCACTTGTTGAGAAAAAAAAAAACGCTTGCTTGTTAAAGCCACAGTTGTGAATTGCTGTGTGTTTTAGGGACATGCCTCTGAGGGTGGCTTAAAAGTGCACTTTATCACATCAGGTAGTCTGAGAAAAATCACTTAGTGGGATGAATGCTTTTTCCATGGACTTTATGATTCGTGGACAGAGGTGGTGGAGGAAAAACATTAGATTCCATGACATTCTACTCACTTGCCAGGTCATACGGACCCTGTAACATTTTGTTGTATTTTCCACCCATGTCCCCATGGTGACCAGTTCAGCGATAGATTATACTGTCGGGGCAGCTGAGAGCACAAAGTATAATTGCCTAAGAGGGTTTGTAGAAGCCTTGAAAATGCTGTAATTCAGGGACTTCACGTATCTGAATTAGGCCACTCATTTCTTTTTTTCCTGTCCATGAAATGCATTCACCACACTGAAAAGGAGAGCGGAGTCGCGCAGCTGTATGGGAAAGCTGTGCCATATTGGCCAAATTTCCAACTGCTCCCAAGTGATGACACCTCATTTGGTGGCATCATTATACCAAGCCCTTGCAGTGCCTTTGGAGGAGCAAGACACACGAGTCTGCAGGACCAGTTCCAGGGTCAAAACTCTGCTGTGGAAGCATCTGACTGCAAGACACAGATGGATGTCAGGAGACTGAAGACTGGAGTCATCAGGCAGACTAAAGACACTGATGGTGGAGTGCCATTGGTCTATGTCATGTCTAAATGACAGTGGTCGATTTGTGATTGTAACAAAGAGAGAAGAAGTGGGATGTGCAGGTATTTGATAGTGAACAGAGATGTTCCAGATACACATTTTCTCAAAATCTTCTACTTGCTAAAACAAGATTTTTTTTTTTTTAATTTAATGTTTGGCACTTTGTGATATTTTTTCTTATTTCAAGCAAAAATCTGACTGAAAGCAAAGGTTGTAATATGGCGACAATATATAGTTTAGCTATATTTAAATAATCACATGTCCAAATTTTATCTAGCCAGATTTTTTGGGTTATTTTTTTGTTGATAGTCTAAACTATCCCCCATTTAGAAAAAAATAAATAAAATAAAAATACAAATAAACCGCGGCATCATTATTAAATTATTGGAATGATGTTCTTGGAGTTAAAAGGTCACTTGTTACTTTTTTTCCCATCAAACCAAATCCATGTCATTGTGGCCTATTCATTCCATTTCCCCTTTTACCCTTATAGATAATTGAAAACCAGCTTTCACTTTTGTTCAAGCGAGTTACTGCAAAGGCCAGGTGTGCTAGACTTTGAGAAGTGAGCCCTCTTTTGTCGGTGTCCATGGAGACCATCATTTTGCAGCATCCGCTTCTGTGTTTGCCTTGAGAGGTTGGTACCAAAATAACTCAAACTCATCAGAATTGTCTCGGTGGTGGATCCTTGAAGATTCCTCGGAGAATAAAACTACAGGAAAAACCTTGACCGAGGGAACTTGGCTGAACTCTGAGGCGGCCTGGAACTTTCATCAACACAATAATCTCATTCAAATAACTTAAGTGGTGAAAAGATGGTTAGCAGAACGTAGTGTCAACATTTGGAGCAGCCCGATTTTTTTATGATCAAGAGTTCCTGTTGGGATTTAACTTCCCTCTGCTCCTTTATGACTTCGATGCAGTTATTATTATTATTATTATTATTATTATTATTATTATTATTATTATTATTATTATTATTATTATTATTATTATTATTATTATTATTATTATTATACTGCATTATAAGTTCATCTTAGTTGTATCATTTGGACATTTCTAATTTCAGACTCGATCCTTCCTTGTGGAGCCTCTGTTCTATGTTCAGGTTTATTAGCCCAATTCCTGTTTTCTTGTTTTACTTCCCTTGTTGATCCTCTTTCAACACCTGTGACTTGTTAGCCCCCAGATGTCGTTCAGTTGACGTGATACCACTTACACTGAATGTGTAACACTGAACATCTTGCTTTAGAGGAAGTGGCGGGATACTACATTTTTTATGTTTTCAGTAAAAAAAAAAAGAAAAAAAAAGGAGGTAGTGAAAATGACGACAAGGTTTTAATCTCACTTTAAAGAGAGGCGAGATTAGACCTATAACAAGTAAAATTGGATTTACTTGGCATGAAAATGAATGGGAGATGAAACATCCAATAATCTAATATTGACGGGAACGTGGGTGAAGGCTGAAGAAGTTCACTCTCTTTACTTGGTATGAGTGCGCAACAGTGCTCATGCCTCAGGACATCATTTATTGACACACTGCACAAGTAAACAGTGTATGTAGTGTGTTTGAGTGTACTCATAAAAGTATCAATATACTATCCTATCTTTCCTCCATTTGTACTAGTTTTTCATCACTCCGTCCTACTTTTTAGATTTCCTACAGCATGTCTTGCTGCAAGTCTTCAGCCATTTATTCCATCACTCATTGTGTTGCCTCTTTTTTAAAAATGATTGGTATTAAGCCATCCTGCGCGATACAGCCTCTCTCATTTTTTTTTTTTACTTTTAGCAAAAATAGACTTTATTATTGATTACTTCTGCCTCTTGATCCTCTCCAAACTTGACACAACGAGTGAAACTGTGGAAGGTATCATCTCACACATTCACCACTAAATATCAACATTTTATTTTTAACATATCCACAAGCACATCTCTCATGTCCTTTGAATGCTGTAAAATCTCACGCAGCTGTAACATTACAAATCTTAAATCTCTGGAGGATGCTCATGTCAAAATTCCAAAAACATCTTTTGCCAAATTAGTGAAATGTTATGAAAAACAGTATGTCCTTTGCTGCTAATACTGGATCACTGTCATTGGGATGATAGATGAACTTGGCCAATAGAAGGACGAATTAATTAGTCTCAGCACAAGTGAGCGGACTGCAAAGAGTTGTTACTTGTTAATCCAAACATCTTTATCTTTTGAATCCAGTTGTTGTTTTTACCACAGCTATGAACTTCAAGCAAAATAAAACATGTGGTAAGAAATTGATCTTGCAATTTGAACAGTGACAACCTGTCTTTGTGCACCTCCAACGTAATGATGGGCTTGTTGTCGCCTCAAAATGCCGTATGCTTCGAAGAAAGAATGGAGGAGGAGAGTCGACAACAATCAAAACTCTCTTCAAGCAAAAAGAAAACACAAACACGTGTTGTTTCCAACAGAGCGATGTAAAAAAATCAAAAATCATCATGAATGACAAAATCTTCTTTTTGGCTTCTTACGGCAGTGCCTTTTATTTGCATTAAAAACACTTTGATAAACAATTTTACCCTCATTCATTTATTTATTTTACATTGCTTTAATTTTGCAGTATATCTTATTTAAATACACCCTGAACCTGCAAAACGTCCTGAAAGACAAGGTTATTTGTAAGACAGAGTATAAATAAACTCATAAAGTAGAGAGTTTGTGGGTATTTTGGAGCTCAGCGTTGGAGATATTTAAAGGCAAATCCAGTTGTCTACTGTTGTGCCAGTGGATGACAATGAAGAGCAAACTAAAAATAGACAGTTAACTAGCCCACTAATGGCTGCTGCACAAGAACACGTTTTTATACAGTGGGACAGAAAAAGCTGCGAACATTGTCGACGTGCCACTGTTTCAACCGTGGAAAGAAGCTTAAATGTGCTAAGGGTTTGTTTAATGGATTTTAACACAGTGGGAGCTTTTGACTTCCAGCTGGTAAGACAAACCGACAGCAAAAACAACAGTAGGAACATCTGTCTGTCGCTAATGCGTTATGGAGTTTTGGCTTTTCATGGGCATTCATGGGCATTCATGGCAGCAGAGAAACGAAGAGAAATTTAAGCAGATACCAAAGCAGATCAAGTGCCCTATCCAGTAAAACCTGCACTATATTAGGGTGGTTGTTCATTTCACAAAGGATCATAAACTCGCCTGCATGGTTACAGAATCACGCTGTGTGCAGTCGAGTCTCAACTCGCATGGATTCAGGGAAACAGATTGAGTTCTATTAAGCGGAGCTATATTCTTTTTTAAGGAAGAAAAAAAAACATCTAAAGTGACAAACATAACAAAGCAGAACTTTGCAATAATAATGTTTATGTTTTCCATCAAGCAATGGAAAGATATTATTTTCTAATGTAGGAACCGTAGAGACAGCTTTATCTAGACTACCCTTACAGCCCAGGAAGCACCTAAAAGTAACCGCAAAGCACTTTTCTTTCTCTGAAGAGTCATTACATACAAGGATTAGAGAACAAATTCCAGGAAAAGCATTAGCAATTAGAAGTCCAGCAACTGCCAAGGTATGTAATTATAGGCAATGTGTGTGATTAGGGTAAGAGGTTCAATAAATTATATTAACATACTTTTAGAATTACAAGGGAGAGTCTACAAGGACCTTAAAAGAGGCAGAATGCATGTATTGATTTCCCTTCCCTCAATGGAAATTTATATGTGGTGGCTGAGCAATGAGGGCCATTGCTGTGCTCAGTTTCCTAACACAAACAGATGAACGTCTAAAGGAAAGTGAGTGCTCGAGGAACATATGTGACATGTTTCTTTTTGTTTAAAGCCCATTATCCATTGTCATCTGTCTAATTTTCCTATATCTTACATCCATACTTCAATAGTCTTTTTAATATGGGAGGACACAGTCCTTCCTCTTCCTGCTTCTTCCTGTCATTCTCTTTTTCTTTTTTTCATATTTACAGGACTAATGCTTAACAGTCTCATTACAGTAACCAATAAAGTTTCTGGATAAAAAGTACACAGCATCAGAACAAATGAGCACTGACTGATGGAACAGAGTGATAAGGTCTATAAAGTTTCTTTCTTGTTTGGATTCGGGTGATGCGAACAGCTGAACATGCTTGTGTGCGTGCACAGTTGCCTGGCACAACCTGAAACGCAGCTGTTGGCTTTAATCGACTTTTCGGATAGGGAAGATTTTCCGGTCCAGTGAAACACACCCTCAAATCGGCTCAGGAGCTTGCTGGCAGACAAGGGAACCCCATCTCCATGGTCAAATGGCACCTTTCAACCTGTCTGCTGATGGGCTGGCTGCGTGAGCAGGCTCAGGCTCCAGGGGAAGGGGCTGGCAGCACCAGCAGGGCAGTCTTTTACGGTGGAAGAACCTAATTGCACAAGTCATCTCCAACCCTCGCAGCACTGGCAGCTTTCCACACCTTTCCCTTGAGCTGGCTTAGAGGAGTGCATAACTCATATGAAAATCATGCCCAAAGCACAAACCAAGGGTTTGGGAAAACTTCACCTCGAGTTTGTTCCTCCTAACAGTTATTCCTTTTGCAAAAGGATTCTGCATGCATGCCAAAAATGTATGTGAAAATTAAATCTAATAAAGGTGATTGTTACATTGATGCAGGAAGCAATGCCCCCATGTTTAAATTGAAAGCTGTCCGATGGAAATCAAAGTTTGGGAATCATTCTTTGAATCAGAAAGAGAAGAAACTGCCTCTGGAAACTGTTGGAGAAACCTAAAATTAAGCAAAACCCCCCCCCCTGAAAACTGGATTTGCCGTGAAACTTGTTGATTCAAATTGTTATTTGTGATTGTGCAGCCGTTTTTGGACGCTCCCGTATTAATCATCACATCTCAGGCTTGTTTGATCGGTTCTGTGCCAGCGGATGTCGCCGTCAGTGGGATGGTACCAGATGTATTCTCACACTGAATGGATGTGGAAGGCCAGTTTACCATAATTGTAGTATTGCTGCCAGCAAAGCCTGCACTTCACACTTGCCCTTGATGTTCTTTATGTGTAAAACGTGAGGGTCTCATTTTTTCATTTTTCTTTTTTACACTTCAACCCTGTAACACCTTGTTGTCCATCTTCTTTGAATAGCAGTTAAGTTAAGTGTGAGAGCCCACAGCAATATGGCTGTCATTCTTCAGGAGAAAGGCATGTGCTACGTGGCGTCATTAAGAGGATGAGACCTTCAATGGGATGTCAACAGTGTCTATAAAACGTTTTAGTACCATCAATTCTACTTATGTAACTACATACCTTTCACTGGCCCCATAATCTGTTTGAATATTTGGCACATAAGTGCACTTTCAGCTATTCTTTAAGGAAACGCTAGATTTATATCATTAGTGGCTGAAAGGGGAAAAATAGACAGTAAAGTGTCTCTTAAAAGATAGTCATTACATTGCATCTCTTAAAAGCAGGACTAAATGTATTCAAAGTTTCTACGTTTATTTTATTTTCTTCACTTGTGCTGCTATGAAGACGTTTGTGTTGGGAAATGGAGGAAATATGAAGCAATTAAGCTCAAAACACTGATGCTGTCAAGGTGAAATTAAGTAAGAAAAAAAAATCCAGTCAAGGATCAAACCCAGGTTCTCAAAACAAAAATCACAGTTCCAATCATATCAACACACTCCACAACTTCTGTCATATTTAACATTTATTTTAATATCACCCTTGACATTGAGGTTGACGTTGTATGTGGTGCCGTGTTTTGGGACTTTAGTGATATTACAGTTTGTATTTTGCTGCATAGTTAGGTTTAGGCAGCCCAGTTGAGACTATTAAACCCTATTGTCTTAGTTAGGTTGAGGAAAAGCACATGATACTGACACAATTACCCACAGGGTAAATGGTTTATTACGTGCCATAGCACTCTAACTCCCGTCATGTGATGCTGCTATATAATTCGATGAAACTAATGCTGGCTCTGTAAAAAAGAGTCCGGTTGATTTGGTGGACACATAAATCCACCAAAGCTGAAGTGGACACGTGACTGAACTCTTCCTCTTGACCCAGGAGACTTTAATTCTCTTCTTTAATGCTCCGTTGCTTTCCTTTCTTTTTAGCAGAGGTGCTCGAAAATCATTTTTTTAAGTCTAATATCAAATGTCTGATAAGCAAGTCTAAGGCAAGTCTCCAAGTGACCTTAAGAGCCCATAACCTTACTTTGTCACCAATTAGTCATAAACCTGCCTGTTGCTGATGTTAATATCTGATTTTTCTCTCAATTAACGTCAGCAGGCAGAAGATAATTGCCGCTGAAGGGATTAAATTAAGTTACTTAGACTTTTTTTTTTTTGTCTTTATAAGACAGCAATTTAAGCACTCTTTGCTACAAAAGTAGTAATGATTTTAAAGTTTGCCAACAGTCTACTGGTGCTAATGGTAATTTATTTAACTATCAAGAGACTGGCTTATCTGGATGTGTTTTCAGGCATTCGATAAAAAATGGACGTGGCTAATTGAAGATGTTTTTGATTCTGCAACACTCCTGAAATTATATGGTGGAGCTCTCAGGTTTGAACTGAAACAGCCCGTGGTCCTGGAAGACAGGAATAACCGGGAAAATGCCATAGACCTCCACTTCTACTGTAGCTGAGCTTTACAACTCTAGTAATGAGACAAGCTGATTGAAAAAGATATTAAACGAGCATCACTTGTTTAGATGTGACAATCAAAGCTCGTCTCTTAAGCGGTACTAGCACATACCTGTCGAGTCTGGAACTGCAACACTGATTCACCCTTTTCTGCAATACTGATTCACCCTTTTCTGCAATACTGATTCACCCTTTTCTGCAACACTGATTCACCCTTTTCTGCAATACTGATTCACCCTTTTCTGCAATACTGATTCACCCTTTTCTGCAATACTGATTCACCCTTTTCTGCAATACTGATTCACCCTTTTCTGCAATACTGATTCACCCTTTTCTGCAATACTGATTCACCCTTTTCTGCAATACTGATTCACCCTTTTCTGCAATACTGATTCACCCTTTTCTGCAACACTGATTAACCCTTTTCTGCAACACTGATTAACCCTTTTCTGCAATACTGATTCACCCTTTTCTGCAATACTGATTCACCCTTTTCTGCAACACTGATTCACCCTTTTCTGCAACACTGATTCACCCTTTTCTGCGATACTGATTCACCCTTTTCTGCAATACTGATTCACCCTTTTCTGCAACACTGATTAACCCTTTTCTGCGATACTGATTCACCCTTTTCTGCAATACTGATTCACCCTTTTCTGCAATACTGATTCACCCTTTTCTGCAACACTGATTCACCCTTTTCTGCAACACTGATTAACCCTTTTCTGCAATACTGATTCACGCTTGTATCCTACCTTACTATGGCTTATAGAGTAGAAGATATTTAATTTTTTGCATGGTCCACATGTGGACGAGCGTGTATTACAGTACATTGTCTTAAAGAGATATTACTTACATAGAGCCAATTGACTACTACAATCTAACATTCAATCTGATTGAGCTGATCCAAGTTCATTTTTAGGATGTCATAATTAAAGGTGCCTCTTGGACAAAACATGAGCTGCAAACACACATTTATCTGTGTTCTTTTAGAATATGTCATATAAGCTGCAGCACTAACACTTACAAGTCTTTGAAAGGTATGGTATTCGTATAAGGGCTTTGGTTTTTGTCGCCAGCCACTGTGAGCGCCGTGTATCAGTAATATCCAGTCTGTGTCCTGGTGAGTCAACTTCCATACTTCGCCCTCTTGTACTTTCCGTTAAATTTTCAGTGGCTTATTCTGCTTCTGCCAGTAAAGCTGTCAGCCACCAAACTTGCAAAAGTGAGACACAGTGAACACCAAATGAATGAGACAGTATGATGAAGTTTTCAAAAACCTCGCTGCTCACTATTATCAGATGCCTTTGCCTTTCTCCTCCCTCTAATCAGAGCTCTTGACTGAGTGTAGATGGCATAATTATTAATCTACCTTGATGAGGCACTGATGATTGATGAGAGGCATATTCCAATCAATGGCAAATGCATGATAAGTGTTTACTGTGAGGATTCTGGCAGCAGTGCCTCAGGTGAAGTAGCTTTGGGTCTCATTATACAGCCGACCCAGCACCAGCAAATAACTCGCCGATGCCTAGACTTCATCTTTAATCAGGGATTATGTGGCACTTGACATTATTTTCAAGGATGTGTTACTCTCCCAGATGCTCCAAAACACAGGCAGGAAAACAAATGTGTTCCTTCTCCTTTACTTGTTTTGATGGGAATATTTCATAGAGCAGAAGTATTTTGGAAGCTTGTAAGTCAATGTTTTCCAAGCTCACATGTTTATGGATGCGGTTTCATTATTCTGGGTCCAGACTTTAATTGAGATTTTGTACAGTTTTGTTTTGGACTTTGTTGATTACAGAACCTTCTGTTATAATTTCCTGTCATTCCTAATATCCAATTTCTGACTGAACATAAGCTTTAGTTAGTTCCATGTTTATCAAATCAGGGAATCATATGGCTTCAGTTCTGTGAAAAGATAAAAACAAACACTGTCTACAAATCCCAGAGTTGAAAGTCTGACATTTCAAGCTAAAGGCTTGATGCTGAGATCCACGGAGCACAAGCAGATGCTGGCTCTGAATCTAAATACTTTACAGAATACAACAGCACCCAAGCATGTTTGGAACTGCTCATGACCCTGAGACAGATAGAGGTGGGTTTTTGGAAAACTGTCTCAGTAAAGCTTCCATCAATCACTCTTCTGGGAGAATGGTTGGATGGCGAGAGGGAAACTAGATGGCTCTGGCTTCCTGCACGGATCCTGGCACTCAGACTTGTTCTTTGTTTTAGCCAGAACAGCAAAGTCAGAAGGATAAAGTATTTTCATAGATGCAAAAAAACACAAAAAAACCCAAACAAACAAAAAGAAAAAAAACACATCATAATTAGCTGCACAGGTTTACATTAAGGTCTCCTCTGCTCCTGCCAGAATGAATATTTTACATGGCTTTTATCTGGATTAATTAGATCCAATTGATAGAACATAATCCTTTAGGAAAAGATGTATGCTTGACTGTATAATGAACAACTCAATCGAAGACAAATTAAAGTCCCAAAGAAAATGCTAAATATGCACTTTCAGGATATTTTTATTTTTATCTTTCATAGTTTTTTTTTTTTTACTTTAATTTAAGGTTGTTGATTTTTCTGTTTTCAAAAACAACAAAACGGTCAAGAAAAGTCTTGTCTTTGGCATAACAGAATCAGATCCGAAACAGACCAAAAGACATTAGACCATTGTAAGAAAACTATGACAGAGGAGGGTCTCAAAAAGGTTTTTGAGACCACAGACCACTTAAAAAAAAAAACAAAAAAAAAACAACTATGCAATGCATCCATATACAAAAAAGAATTATTAATTTGGATAAGTTAGGGAAACTATATTACTCGTCTCCATACTCAATTTATAATAAGAAACTCAGGAAAAGCACATATCAGATATAATCTTTTACTAATTAAAATAATTAATTATTTTCATTTGAAATTTATTTTTGCAAAATGTTGGTTAGGCAAAACCTGTAGAAAGACTCAATAAAATTTATATATATATTTTCCCACAAATGTAAAAGAAAAACACAATTATGTCTTAAAAGGTCTCATATTATGCAGTTATTTACTTCCATTCATATTGATCAAGAACCACAAAAATACCTCTTTAAATGACAGCAAGATGGTGTGAGAACTGTGGATATTGAAGTTTACATTTTGTACCTTTGAAAGTCTGAAAAACCATAGAATTGGACCTTTGAGTACTCAAAAATAAATGATCTTGCTGGTCTCAGTCTATCAGTCACTCAGAAGCTTTGATTTATAAAACCGATAAGAGATCTTGATAAGTGTGACTGTTAATGTGATGAAGTTATTGGCAAAAATCATCACCGGGTGTCAGCTTTGATTGAAGACTTTGCAGTTTGACTGTAAGAGGTGCAGCTGGAGAGAGAGGGTATATAATGCTTATCTTTGCTTTACCTGCTCCTAGCATCATACCTAAATGGATTGCAGTCCCCCCACAGTGAGGTCTAATGCTTTCACAAGGAAGGAGAATGCATGGACAAGTCTTGTTAAAAAGGCACCAAGTACCAAGTGTACCCAAAAACAGCTTGGCACAAGAGAAAATCCAAACCATCATTAAGAGAAACATGCCATCTTTTTAAAATAAAACAAGCTGAACACTATTAACTTGTGCATAATCTTTATTGAAGACCGTATTCAAATCTGCAGACGATGGCAAAACTGCGTGGAACTAACACTTTACTGTGAATATATTGTTTTGTATCCAATGAGGCTGAACCTGAAACCTCCTTTGTTGTCTCAGATGGTGTTTTACCATTTAAAGGGATGGACCTGATAGGATCCACTGACTTAGCAAGCTCCCCAGGCTCCAAACCACCCGGTTCCACCACTTTTGCCATTTGCCAATTACCAATAAACAAAAGAAGACAGCACAGATGAAGAACAAAAGAAAAGATGAAAAACAAACTGGAACTGCATGATGAGCACTGGAGGAGTTGAGATTGTTGCTGTGTTTCTGATTCCGTACGATGCAGTCACGGAGATGAATTGACAAGAAGCTAGGACTACAATGATTAAATCAACGTCACTGACCGCATTGATTAGAAAATTCTCTGTTCTAAAATGTCAGCTTTAAAACATTATGTAAGGCATATACACGACAGCTGGCAATAGGTCATTCCAGTTCAGCTGTCACTTGTACCTACAATGCACTACAGGAAGTGGATGAGGAGTACAGCCTCCACTGTATAACTGCATGAAGCTAAAGAAAAGACAAATAGCATTTAAATGATGATGAAAGTGTGGTAGCATTTTGCAGAAAACAAACCAGCAAAATAAGTGAAATGCACACTGTGATATTGAGCTGCATTTAAAAAAAACAGCACAACGGTGATGCATTACGGTACCATGGAGCTGTCATGCTGACTTTAAAATGTTTTACTGAGTCATGTTAATGTAAAACTAACTGTCAGTGAACTTTAGTCTGCAACCTGAACAGCGTTTCTAGTTTAACCTGCAGTACACTTGAAGTTCAATGTGAATGCAGTCAGAAATAACACAAGTTAGACCACACGCAACTTAGTTTATGAACAAAATTAGTATGCATTGTGAGAAAGAAGTCTCTTCGTGTTAAACTACTTAGACTCTTGTTAAAAGTTGTATCAGTTTAAAGCTAAAAATGCAGGAAAAAGATCTCCAGTGTGTGATGTAACTTTTTTCTTTTTCCTCTCATGACAAAGCATTTGAGATTAAATTTACCTTCAACCACTGGTGCAAATGACAGCACAACAGGATTTAACACCAGGTTAAATCCTACGAGGCTACTGACAGTGCAGCTGACCCGTAATGTTTGTGTTAGTTTATCTTGAGCTGATGATTCACATGACATGAAAGCATGACAGAAATGATTGTGACTAGTCGAGGAAATAATCAACAGATTACTTTATCTATATACTGAGAAATGAAATTAGTATTAGGAAATCACTTTCCCTGAACGAGTTCACACACTATATGTAAAGAACATACTTTTAGAGTGTCACTACCAACAGCAAATACAACACAGGCATAAATATCTCATCTACGTTGATGCACTGTCCAAAGGATTTACTGACGTCTGCTGTGATGGCGATCGGTACAGCGGCTTGGCAAAGTCTGAGACGTCTAAATAATTACATTTGAGTGCTACATGTGGCCCATACACTGGTCTGTTATTCATGAGCTACGTTCTTTTGTTTTAGGTTGTCAAATGGAGAATTTATGTGAGGCACCATTTAAATGTTAATATTTTATTTTAGAAAACCTGTATTAAATATTATATGTGGGAAATGTGCATCACCACATGCAGTGTTATTGATGTAGAATATAACCTGAAACTTTCGCTGCTCTGCTAGACTCTGAAAATCAATACATTTAGATCTAATTTCTTGCCAAAACGACCTTGTAACAGAGTTTGACATAACTGTTTATAATCTATAATCTGTTTATCTGGTGTAATTTCAGTTTGGGATGGTTAGATCTGAAAGGGATTTGTTCATATTCAGTTTTAAACATCTTTACCTTCAGCCATGTTTAAATTAAAGTCCACTTTATGTCACAAAAGAGCCACTGGCCATAGTGTGTTCATAGGTTGGGATGGTCTGAATTTTGCAAAACCACTTTGTTCCAGTAGAGGTGCACTTTATTACGTCTCATGCCAGGAGATGGCACAACGTTTCTTGTGATATGCCGCCCCCATCTGGTCAGAAGATGGATCATTGCATAAAGTGTCTTTAAATTTTGTGGGTTTTTTTTAGACTTGTAAACAGAATTAAATACTTTTCTTGTTCTAAAATCTAACCTACAGTTATACATATATATATATGTTCTAAAACATATTAATCTATAACCCAATTTTGTCTTGTTATTGTGTTGTTTCAACATTTCTATTTTTCTAAGCATTGTGCTGATATCAGAATCAAAAAGTTTTAAATGTGTAAAAATCAGTATTTGTATGTTTACACTGAATTAAATGATCAGTTGTGATGACAAGAAGTTCTCAACTTCTCCTTTGACCTTTAAACATTAAGGTCATCGTTAAAGTGCGTAAATCCAGTATTAGACTTAGACTTGTCCACATTAAGGTAACTTTTTCTTAAAGTTCAAAAATGCTAACTTTTAAATCTTAAGCTGACAAAACTATTTTATTTGTGAAGATTTAGCAACATTTCTTTTTAGTGACCTTATGAGAATTTGAAAATTCCCTTTGTGTCTCATATTTCTGCTTAGTTTACATTCCACCGCCTTTCCGGAGTCAACAAGAGTCAAGCTTTTCTCCAACGAATGAAGCACCTTCTTGAGTTTAATAGACACCCGAGAATTACTCAAACTGGGCTTATTTTATATGAAAATATAAGCCTAATGTATTGTAAAGTCTGCACTTTGAATTTTCCTTTTTGTTGTAGTTGTGTTCTGAGTTCATGCTACCCACAGTATTTTCCTAACACTGAACGTGACCTAAAGATGGATTTCTCAGGATTTATTTCAATACAAGATCTGAATGGGGACTTTGTTTGCGTTAGGCTGAAGACAGCCATAACCTGTGCAGGGTTTGCACTGCTACCTCAAGCCCATTGTGACCCTTTGCAGGACACAATTAAAATGCATGTTAGACATAATATATGATAAATGGATAAACATCTAAACTATGGTCCAGTTTCGTTGACCTGTCTACTCCTGCACAGACGTTCCTTTGTGTATTATACACAAAGCATCCTGCTCTGAAATGTCAAGGTCATGACGTCCTTATGTCAAAGCACATTTAATCAACTTCAGGAAGAAAAGAAAAATCATACTTTATACTCTGTTCATGGGAATAGAAAATACGACGGTGAACAAGCAAATCAAATCCTATTGATCTTGTCTTTCAAGTAAATACGGAAGCATAATGTGCAGAGAAAGAAAAAAATCTAGGAAGGAATATTTGTTATTATCTGTGAGAAAGGTGCTACTAGCATGGCAAGGTCACCAGCATGGCAGTATAAGGTCATCAGCGCCACCCCGGTCTGCCTGCTGTTCCTGAAACCCTGACCTTGTCAAAGTCAGGTATCGAGTTGCTAATGCCCCTTAACCCAGCGTGTGCAGCAGTAGCAGCTCCTACCAAAGCAAGATGGACGGATGTAGCCACGGGCATTAGTGATGAAGCTAGAACTCCTAATTACCTCTGCATGATTCCCAGCCTTGACCCAAACCTGGCTGGCACTTCATCTCCCCTATCGTCTGTCTCTCACTCAGTCTTCTGCCGTTGCTACAACCATAGCGGGACAGCTGGCTTACATCCAGGAGCATCAAAATATTGTCAGGACCACTCTCGGTGCTCCCACCACCCTCGTCTCCACATTAACCTTTATATCAAAGATGGAGCTCTCACCTCTCCTTTGCTCCCCTTCCTCCCCCTCATCTTGTCCCCTGGGCGAATTAATAAACCTTAATTTCCTCATTAGCCCTGTCAAATCATGCAGGGAGTAATAGGCACTACACGGGGAAGTGCTCTCTTACATACAAAGATGTACCATTGACAATTAGCTTTTTTTTTTTCTGGGATGGAGAAATCAAAGAGTGACTATAACGAGTGACTTTGCATGTGTGTGAAAGATTTTGCTGCACTTTGCAGTGCAAGTCAGTCAATTTTCTTGCTGATTATTTTTTAAGCATTGTCAGAGTTTTCTAGCAATTACGACAAAAGCTTCAGATCAGGATTATTTGGGTCAAATAGCAAGAACAAAGGACAGTGTTCACAAGCTTCCCCTCCTATCTGCATCTTTGATTTGTATGTGATGGGCATTACTGAGGAAATGATGATAGACACTTAAGATGTTTTGACAATCATCGGTCAAACACTGCCATAAAAACAGCATAAAAGACTTGCCACTGATTGGACAGCAAATCAAGTGAGGTTTATTTGGAGAATAGAGTCACAGTTAATTCATTACATCGTGCTGGTTTCATTCTAGCTGGATAGGTGTGCAGTGTTTGGGGTGGAGAGGGGCTTGTTAGGACATTTCTGTCATAATTAACGTGGAGTGGAGCTGCAGGTTTAACTTGAAATGTTGTGGTTTAGTTAGTAGCTACAGAGTTAAACCTACTTACCGACTGTGCTATTGGCCCTGCGAGTCTTTCAGGGTCACACTGCTGTTGTGTCTTTAATAACGTGACTTCTTGAATTGTGAACAGTTGATCAGAAGCTCAATACCATCGCTGTTATCATACTTGCCTGGCAGTTGTAACCTGTTAAAGGTTAGGAAGTGTCGTGATGGGAAAACCACATAACACTGGGTATTGCATGATGACACTAAGTCACACACGAGCAAAGATGGACAGCATCATGGCAGAGGTAAAGGATATAATGATGGAAGAGGAAATCTCTGCTGTTGTACAAGCAACTGCACCCGTGGGGTCATTCAGACACGACACCAGCACGTTCAGCTGCCACCAAATTGATGGAAAGTACTGCATATCTGAAAAGATCGTAAGATGCTTTAAGTAATCAATATACATCTACAGAAAGCTATTTTAATCTTAATTGTTAAATAAGTCTACTGATGAATAAAAATATATTCATGGCATTGTTCTTTACATAACCCTTTTCACACCACTGAATCTCTTTTCTGTACGTGTTTTAAGAATCAAATACATTTTTAGAGGAATCTTTGCAACAAATACAGCCGTATCCCACTCTGACTTCTTTATTTTTTCTCTCTCAGTTTTTCTCTTGACATTATTCCTACCACTACTCAGCGAGCGCGCTAGTGTATCATTGTTCTGTGCATATGTGAGCAGCAGCAGCAACAACCTTCATGGGCTTCAATTGCTCCTCTGACATGCACATAAACCCTCATCCACCTAAAGGCAATGTGGCTGGCAGTGTGCTCGCCTCCACCTAAACTTTATCTGACAGGTCACATGGTGACTCAAAATAACTGAGTCACACTGCAAGACAACGATATAGTCTGTAGCAACTTAATCCTTCCAAGCAGAATTGTTTTGTTAGATGCTGGGCTGAAAAAAAAAAAAAAACTATACATCTGTGTTATGTAACACATGTCATTTTGCAGGAGTTTTTTTTCCCCCTGCAGTGCAAAATGGTAAAAAGTTTCCAGGAGACAGAAAGGTTGCTTTGAAGCGGTGCTGCAGTTTCCGGAGATTAATGTGCATGAGGCAAATGGAGTGTCAGATACAGCTTTGTTTCTCTCTTGAGTATTGGGCTCATGAATCCAGGTGAATGCAAATAACCATTTTGTTCTAAATCAAAATTTCTGCTTTCCTTTTTCAATTACGATTAATACTAAATGCATTTTTTTAACAAGTTGTAACATTTTCATGGAAAATACTGATTATTCATGCAAGGCAACATATATACACGCAAACAAATTTAATGAATATTGAATAAATCATTATTGTGTTGTGAGTTAGAAATCAGTCTAATATTAAAATACTGACACTCGGATGTTAAATGTCTGAGTTTTATTGATGTTTACAGCACACTGACAAAAGAAAAAAAAAAGGCTTGATTAGCACAACCCAGTGGAAATGTGTCAGTCATTTTTTGAAGTTTGTGACTTGGGGACTCAGTTGTGCTGTGGACATTCGATGCTGGCACATGGATGGAAATGACTGGGAATTTGGCACAAACTGTGGCTTGAAGGAGGGTGGCGGGTGAAGATGAGGGAAGATTATGTTCTTTATTGGAGGGTGTTTCCTCGGTCTCAGCACAGCGGGGCTGTCCAATTTCGCACTGTCACCACATGCCTTTAATGTTTCAAGTTTCGAAAAGAAACATCAAGAGGCACCACCCCATGGAGTTTGGATTTATTTTAGATTTCCTTTATGTTTTCAGACATTATTGACAGTGAAATAAGTTATGGAAGCTTTTTCTGTTAAATAGTTGCAGTTTACCATTATTAAGTCAAACCAGTGGGATTCTTACATCTTTCCTTTAAAACACTAAACGGTCTTTTGAACACGGCTGGGTATCAGAACAGTAATTAATCAATGAAAGTGATTTTTTTTTTCTTGTAATTCTGGCTTGGAGGCATTTTTCCACACAGATTAGGCTGTTATTCTTATTATTTTGCTTTTCTTTGTCTTTTTGTCCAGTATCATCAATTTTATTAAATTTTTTCATAATAAAAATTACGTTATGACTTAAACCAACAGTATTTGGGAACATATCATGAAACAGGGAACTTGAAGGAAACAATGGACAAAGCATTAAGTCACGTGAACCATTGGTTTCTGAAAAGCAGTCTTGAAGCCTCTTTTTCTTTGTACAGCGCAGAAATGTTTCTCGGGAAGCCGATGGGAACACGCCTTCCATGTATCAATCAAAACGATCTTTGGCTATCACCTCCTTCAGCTGACCTCAACAAAATACCAGCAGCTGCAGAATATTCTGTTTCACGTGTTGATTACTGATGTGTTTAAACAATGCTGGGTTAAAACAAACTGCTGATTGCTTCACTATGACGATAACGAATGTAGAAGTTATAATGGCTAGCCATTGGCTAAACCCACAGCCCCTCAATCATAATATAAACTCTTCATTTGCTTTACATAAGCTGTCCTGATGTGGTACAAAACATGTATCCTCATCAGAGTTATCAAGTATGTGAAATCAAATTATTTAGACCAAAACTGTTCTTTGAACCAGGCTGTAAATATGTTTATGTCATTTTAACATGGGAATCAATGGAGATTGACTCGCTTTTGGAGTCAGCCTCTAGCGGCCAGCTGAGGAACTGCAACAAATCTGTGAAAATCATGTATATGAGAGTTTTTTTTTTTTTTACTTTAATGGCCAGGCAGGAAACATGCGTAAGGGAGAAGAGAAAGACATGCAGCAAAGACTCATGGCCGGGATTCGAACCAGGACCGCCTGCACAAGGGTGACAGCGAATATATGTGGTGCACCTGCTCAACCAGCTGAGCTATCCAGCACCCATGTGTTTGGTATTTTGACCAAAGCCTGTCACAAACCATTTCTGAGGGGTTTTGAGGAAAAAAGACAACTTTAAAACAAGTTCAGCGCACTTACTAAATCAGACACATTCAACCCTTAAAGTATAAAGCACTCTAAAGTGTGTATTACAAACTCTTTAGATATTTTTATGATAAGTAATTAATCCAAAAATAGCTTGAGCCCATTAAATGGAGATGTAGACGTAAGCCTAAAGCTTTATGAGAAGTATAAGAAAGTTGTAAATTCTGCCATCTCTTCTAGTTATAAATCATTTCAGTCACCAAAATCAATATGAGATACAAAAACCTTTTTAATTGGTTAATTAGGTTTATTTTCAAACTAAACTGCAAATCTTGTATTAAACACACTAACGAGTGTCCGGGCTGAGCAAAGGATCAAGAAGGCTTAGGAAAAAAACAAAAGCAAGCAAACATCTTTTTATGGGTATTAAAGTTACTCTGCACAACCTTTTCTGCTGACAGGTGAAACAGTTAACTAGTTAGGACAATCAAGTGGCACGTAGTAAGAAGAATCATCGTCACATAATCGTTTATCGTGTCAAAGTCTGGGGCCAACAAGGTGAAATTTGGCCCATGACCTCAAACCACCAGCGAGCAGTGTCCCAACATAAACCATTACCCGAAGCAGTTTTCTAGTCCGGTGATTTAAACAAGGATAAAAAATCAAACACATGCTGGTACTTACTGAGGACAACGAGGTATGTGTCTTCTCGACTATGAAGCATGTGGAGTGAACAAAGAATGTAAGTTTGCATCAGCAAGTTGACACCGAACATGAAGCAGAGTCTTATCCACCAAGCAAAGCAACAAAAGGTCCAAGAGAAAAAAAGCAGTCAGCATTCACAGCAGAGACGGGGCTGATGGAAAAACATGTTTTCTTGATTTTGTTTTGCAATTTTAACTTAACCCTAAGCCAGTTTATAAATGATAAATATAAGACAGTTCAGAAGTGGAAAGAATTTTTATTTAATGAAACAGGCCTTCCGAGGCATTATATCTCCAACTTTAAATAAATTCATACTCTCTAGTGCTTTTATAACTTTTTTTGGAGTCGTCTTTGTTGATTTTAATGACACCTAAACAACCTTAAATTGGTTTGAGACTCTTGGATTGTGTTACGATGCTGAGTCTCTTGTCCTACTTTCTGAAGAGCCATCACCACTTTGTATGCAGACTTGCATCGCATTAGCACCTTACATGGAAAGTTCCAAACACAAACTTATGCTAAGTCCCAAAGTTTTGTTGCTTGAAGTCAGTTGTTATACCTGTACCTCACTTAATCCTTGCATTTCCACCAACCTGAAAAATACAAAATGATATTTTCAAGGCAGAGCGCTTTGAAAATGTTTAGCACAGAAACACCTTTTGAGGTACAGGCGTTGAGTGCATATTCACCCCCTCTCTCTTCTTCTCCTCAGTGTTTCAAAGATGTGATAAGATGTGACAGCCTATCAAACCTCAGTGAGGGTTTTATACCATCTATGCTGCTGCGCTCAGTTATCTTGGTGGCATTTGCTGGCGATATAACAGAGAATCAATTATGAGTACACAGATATGCAAAAGGTTTAGGAGGAAAAAGATGGTTTTTGACAGTTTGATGATATGATGATGGTAAATAAGCTCCATAATTTTTTTTTCTCAGCTAAAAATACTATGCCCTTAAGCAAACAGCTGCATGCAAAGATAAAGTGGAGTGCAGCCTTTACAAAGGCACACTGTAGAATTAGGGACATGGGAAAAAAAACAACAAAAAAAAACAAAATAAAACAGGAATGATACTAGGATATTTTATAAAATTGATTTATAAGTAGATTTTTGTGTACTGTATGTCTCTTTTGTCTGAACTGATATTTTCTTGGTCTCAGTAATGCTGCATGTGTCAACCACCTTAAAGTAAATTGTGGCGTTTTATTTTTCTGAATGATGCTGTAATTCATCCATTTTCTATACCCATTTCATTGTGTTTATGGTCACAAAGGCCAGTGGGGGCGGGGGCGAGTGTATGTTTGTGTGTGTGGTGGTGGTGGGTGGGTGGGTGGAGGGTATAGTTTACACCCAGTCCATCACAGGACCACAACGAAACACACAAGACAACCATTGACATGGATTTCCACCAACTGAGGCATTTTAGGATCACCAATCAACCTAACGTGCATGTTTTCAGTCTGTGGGAGGAAGCCTGGAGTGTCTGGAGAAAACCTACCGAGGCACGAAAAAACATGAAGCAGTTCTGAAGGAAAAAAAAAAAAAGGTATTTATGGTATCTGAGGAAAATATATGCAAAAAAATGAATCTGTGTGTGGAATGTTCAGAGCTAAACTCTAAAATCAAAAGTAAAATGTTATTCAACCTACTCTACTGTCCAGTTTTCACTCAGGCTTCGTTGTTTTTTCACCCATATGGATGAACTGTCTTCTCCCTCACAGGGTGACTCTAAGACTGCAGACTTATGGATTTCCTAGAAGAACCCCAAATGAACCCAGATGATTAAAAACTTTGCCCGCTTGCTCTACTGACTCCAACAGAGGTTAGAAGTGCGTCTTCCAACTGCACTGCACTCTTCAAAAAGCCGTCGTGTTGGTAGACACATGCTTCACATTAGCGGGAGAGTGTAGCTACATCTTGGTCTGTCTATCCTTAAATACTGTTTGTTTTTTGGTGTATAAATTGGATATGTAATAATGGTTAGATGCTTTTGTGTGGCTATGTGCAGCGATGCTTCACACGGCCATAATTTAAAAGAGAAAATGCTTTTCATCGCTTTCCTGCCTGCTGCCTGCAAATATAAAGACGCAAACCTTTTTCTTCATGCAAGAACATGTCGTTTTTAGATATGCATGTTAGTTTATGTACCACAGACGTGCGAGACTGGGGTCACCGGATAGCTCAGTGGGTTGAGCGAGCAGAGCATGTGCAGGGCTGAAGCCCTCATGCAGGTCTGAATCCAGAACTGTTGCTCTTTACTGCGTCGTTTCCCCCCTCTCTCTATTTCCTGGCAAGCCACTTTCAAAATAAAGGCCACTAAAATTTTAAAAAATAAATCGATTTGCAAGACTGGACTGCGTCAGAAGAACTTATCAGTAGTTCTGTGTCTTTGAGCTTCAGAATCCTTGTTTCCTCTCAGCATGTTGAGATAATATACTGATTACTCGGTACACCAGAATGCAACGGGCGTCCTCTTTCCCTATACAAAAAGGAGCAACGACGTTTTTTTTAAAAACAACCACAACAACAAATACACACCTCTCCATGGCAGCCTCATCTGCTACTCAGAACTCTCACACTGTGTTAGTTTCAGCATAAACATTTAAGCAGTTAGCACAAGACCGAAAATGGAAAATAACACGTTTTCCACATTTGCAAATTCTCAAAGAAATCAGTAGTCAGAGAACAATTAAAATAAATACAGAAACAACTTGTTCTGAAAAATAATCACTATAAAAACTTTAAATATATTAAAACATATCTTTAAAATGTAAAAACATATTCATAAAAGAAAGTACAGCATCAATTAAAAAACAGAGAACTGTGTTTAATATCGATATTTTCACTATAGAAATATGAGAATCCCTAACAGTGATTTTATAAATGCATTGTATATTATATTATTATATATGTGAATATATCTATCCATTTAAATTTAAGGATTTTTTTTTCGTTAATTTGATGAATAAAGGTTTTACAAGGTTGACAGGTAATCTAAGTTTGCGCTAGAACTTGGTCTAAAAGTGATTGTTCTCAATCCAAGCTCAGTTTGCTTCGCTTGAGCAAAATTTATTTTAAAAGTACTTTAAAATCAGATAAATCTGAGTGACAAATCGAGGATTCAGGTCTCATCAGCTCCTTGCTCTTAAGTAAGAGGAAAAGGAGTACTCGCAAGATTTAAGATGGAACAACACACCATTTTATAATCTTAAAGAAAAAGACCTCTGAGGCTTCAAAGCTGCTGTTGATACACTTTCACTGAGCTGTAAACACTTCAAACAACGCAAAAAAAAAAAAAAAAAAAAAAGAAAAAAGGGCATGCAACAACTCCCAAAAGGCTTCCTAATCAAATGTCACAAGACCTCCGTGGAAACAAGTAATTCAGCCTTTGGCAATGCAAGTTTAATGGCAAAAGGCAACATCAAGAGCCCTTTGTTGCAGCTTTGTTGGCAGTGACCAGATGCCTCCTGAGAGGCGACGACCTTGTGAGCGATTGTTTGTTGGTTGAGTTTAGCTTACTATAAACATCAGAACAACAGGATATTAATTCAGTTATACTGACAACAATGAGCCAAGCACTGCATACTTTTTAAGGAAATTTGAGGAATATGTCATTTCTTACATAAAAATGTCCATTTTGATTTAAAATGACAAACTTCAATATAAACTTTTCCCCCCTTTGTTAGGTTCTTTTATCTTTTTTAAAAACAAGGCTTACAAGTATTTTAAGGTTACATTAGATGAACTGCATACAGAAATGTTCTTGGTCACGAGGTTGTTTGTTCACAAACTCACTGCTGGCCTGCTGACTTATTGATCAATTAGGGTCATCCTTTTTCTATCCAATTGGCAAAGAGAGGCTCTTAACAGAGTCAAAGGATGTTTTTTTTTTCTTTTATAATTTCCGACCTTTTGTTTTTTGTTTTTTTTTCTGTCTATGACAATAAAATCCTGAAACGAGAAAACATGGAGTTGTGGTGTGTCTTTCGGCCTTCATTTATTTATTTATTTATTTGTAGACTTGCTGTTGGGATTAATGGACATTGTTCCCATTTTAACAAAGACAGGGGCACACTTTGGCAACGCTCGCGTGGTCCTCCAGCTGTGTATATTGTGGTGATGACAAATGGGGAAGGACACACATTAGCCCTCTGCGCAGCTCGCCGAGGTTCCAACCCAGTAATGGATTCACCGCCGTGCCTTCATCACCTTCTATTAGGGCTAGGACAGAATCAATAGTTTTCCAAATGCAGCTGATTCATTAATCAAAGGAGGCCTTTTGTCGTCCACCTTGACCTACCTCCTGCTTCCTCTCTGACCTGCCATACTAGTTTTGCTTGCTCGCACGAGTGGCCTACCTACTTATGCAAACTTCCAAAAAGCAAGGTTTAATCATGCACTGTGAAGGTACGATCAGTTTTATAGATTTCACAACACCTTAAAGCTCAAAGCTTAAAACATCAAATCTGACCCTGGAGGGGGGAGTTGTCAATGTACCAAAACCAAAAGGCGTCTTGAAAAATAAAATACATTTTTCATAGATTTACAAATAGGAAAAAGGGACTTGGGGGTGACTACGGAGTCATATTATTGAATGTCAAATAATTATAAATATAAACAAATACTTTTTCTACTTTCAGTTTTAATGATATTGGTGAGGTTTTAGAGGAAAAACATTATGTACAAAGCAGCAGTAACAGATAGATAGATAGATAGATAGATAGATAGATAGATAGATAGATAGATAGATAGATAGATAGATAGATAGATAGATAGATAGATAGATAGATAGATAGATAGATAGATAGATAGATAGATAGATAGATAGATAGATAGATAGATAGATAGATAGATAGATAGATAGATAGATAGATAGATAGATAGATAGATAGATAGATAGATAGATAGATAGATAGATAGATAGATAGATAGATATGGAACAAAATAAATAAGCTTCCATGTGGGAGGGAGATATTCTGTATTTGAATTTAGGCTTTAAGTAATACCCAACACTGACATACATAATCAAGCATTTATCAGCTCAACTCAAGAGGTCAGTGTAACTCCTAGAACAAGATCTCGTCAACATGGAAGCCTGTGGGCTGCACCAGTTGGGCCTGGCCTTTATTCTGCAGCCTTTCTTCTGGGAGGCTGGGCACCGGCTGCTAAAACATGATTAATTGCTGCAATAAAGCTCATTATGGAGATTAAGTAGGAGTTACAGGAGCATTATTGATCACTGTCCTTTAAATAACCTTAAAGTTGCTTGTTTGTTTGTCTGTATGACGCTGGTCAATGTAGAGGGCAAAATGGGCGGAGGCGATACAATGCCATGTTGCTCTGAGACATTAAGATTGCTGTGACATGTGGGATCTCAGCACGTCACATGGTAAAACCCAACAGATGCCATATTCGCATAAAAAGTGAAATACTGTTTTAGATCAAAGCTTAAATCTATGTTAATTTTATTAGTTTCTTTAAGAGTTCCTGCAGTCTCCATCAGATCAGAGATGTTCCCTTTCACTGCTACTTGTATCACTTATGTCACACTCATTTATATAAACGGAAATCTGTTTCAAGTCATATCCCTATTATCTCAGAGTTTTTATTTAGAATAAAAGGAAATGTCATACATTGAAAGTATTATTCTTCCCACATCTTTTGTTACTTAAATCCTGTTGTATAATCCTCTTAGCCTTTGTTGCTTCTGGAAACCCCTTGCATTAAGAATAAATCCGGATTTTCGTCATGAAATACATAAACATTTTTGTATTTTTGTATACTGATTCCTACGTCCACTCTCCCGGTATAAATAAGCAGCTGATGATACCATTCAAATATTATCGTTGCTATTTTATCCCAGACTGTGTCATAGTGTAAACTCTTTTCCTGACTGGTAAACTGTAATCACATAAGTGTTTGTATTGGACTGTACATAATTACATACTCTGTAGTCAAGAGGCTTTCAAGCCCTTAGCATTTACGAAGGTCAATGCGTGTTTTGTGGCCCACACATTTATTAAGGCCAGAAAAAAAGAAAAAAAAAATCTGACTCATCTTCTGAAACTCATCTGGAGAGCGATGCATCGTGATAAAAGGCTGAGATTTAGCATCTGGCTCCTGAATATTATACCAGCTTACCTTTCTGTTATTGATAATTGTGTCATAGCCAGATTTTTTCTTACAAAATGGCAAAAAAAAAAAAATTAAAAAAAATGACCACATGCTCTCATACATGCTCAGTGTCGTCCAGTAAACACACAAATAGAGTATTTTACCAGCTGACTTTTGGCCCCTCTGCCAAAAATGCTGAGGGAAACTTTATGTATTTCTTTATGAGCAAAATACAGAATATCGTAAGAACAAATACAATAAAAATTACATCACCGTGACATGTGTAGCTTTTTTTCTATGGACATCAGATTGTATTTCTGTGCTAAAAGTAAAGATTGAAAATATGCTGGTGCTTTCCTGTGCATATTAGTTCATACGTTTCTAAATGAGACATGCCAGGAGATCAGCACCTGCTCCTTCCACGCGGTTGACAGATGTTAACCTGTCATTCCTTCCCAGTTTCCCTCATTGCTCACCACTGGCTAGATGCTTCCAGTCAGACCAAACCCAGGAACACCGGCTGCACCCAAGACAGGTAAACCCATTTGGAGTTATGACTACAGCTGCTCCGGTTTTGCAGCATTTGCCATGTTTGTCAGGTTGTTACATGAAAGGACCTACTATCACACTAATAATGCTGGGATGCACGTGTCAGGTTCAGCACCGGCACGGAGGCTTTTTGAGTATGTCAGTGAGATAAGAGAATAGCAGGGTGCATGTTCGCATGCCTTATCGCAATATACCAGGAAAGGGTTTTGCCTGCGTTTTACAACCGTAGAACCTCAAACATGCAGTGGCAGAACTTGCATGAGATGCAGGTAGGAAACAGAGAAGTCAGAAATGGCTTACTATGGAAACTTGAAACTATAAGAATAATGCTTAGAGGATACCATAATACTTAGCAGATAAGTATTATATACTTGCAATATAATATAATATTTGATACATAGCCAATTGAAAAATGTTTGTTGATCTATCTGAACATATACTGTAAGAATTCAAGAGTCACTGTAGTGAATAAATAACAGGATATTTTACAAATCGTATACCAGTGTTATTTCTAACACACCCACTTCTGTCTCTTCCCTTGTGACGATACTCCCTCCACTTTGAGCAATGTAGGATTATTTAATAATTCTAATGTAATTTAATTATTTAATTTTACCTCAAAGGTGGTGTAGATGATCCTTGAAAGATTTGCAACAACGAGATGAGGTTTGAGAGTATACAAACGAAATGTTCAGCCTGTTCCTCTAACCGTCAAACCCCATTAACCGTCGTGAACAGGGTTTTTCTTGTGTTTTGACCAGCTGCCAAGGTATCAGATAACCTGAACCATGTGTAATATGTCAAAAGGTAAAGGGACAATTACCTGTCCAACAGCAATAAGGCCAGCCTGGCATCATTATTCAGTCTCTTCTGCCTCCTGAGTTGGAGGCAACTCCAGCAGGATCAACCTGGGGTTTTTTTGAGCCACACATTCTTTTTTTTGGTGTGTTTACAGTTTGATCACTATGCCAGTGCAAATGCCTACCTGCTCCACCTCTAACTGTTTACCTACAACATCAATCACCAGTAACTAACCTTGGACGGTAGCAGAAGATCTGGTTCATCATCAGTAGTTTCATTTAGTCTGATTAGATTAATTGGACATGCAGTGCCCTAGCTTTCACAAGTAACAATTGTTTTTCATTATTTTTCATTAACGCTTATTTATTTTTGTAACATGAAACCAATAAAAAGAACAAAGTACTCTTGAAATTATCCCTTACTCTACCGTTAACCTCATGGTTTAGGTGCCACATGTCTGTGGATGCTGATGCAGGAGAAATAGCTCTGCTTTTATATTCAAGTTAAGGGCACAGAGATAAACTCAGGCCTTCCTCAGGACTTCTTTTGGCTTCCCAGCTCGCTATCAGTGATCTACAGGTGAGTAACCGTGGACTTTCAGACAAAGATAAGCATATTCATTGACATAGGACACTTCGGCATCTTTTCATTCCCAGGCCTATTATACTTTATTGATCTGTGCTCCCGATGCTTTTTAAATCCCACAACTCAAATGAGACAGCCGCTTTGACTCAGAAATTCTCTAAGCCCAGTCTCCTCTCACAGCCAGACACTTGCCTCCAGCTATAGCATTAGCCCAAAGACCATTTGAAAGTATTTTGGGTTGTAATTAAACTCCCCCTTGTGTCGTATCCTTATTAACCTGACTTTTGATCAGCCAGTGGGTTGATATATGGAGTGGGTGGTTTCAGCAAGCATGCAAATGTGAATTTTGTCTCCCGTCCACAAATCAGATACTGCGGAACATCAAGAAATCTGATTTGCATCCCTGCCTTATTTAGGAACTTTGCACACACACACACACACACACACACACACACACACACACACACACACACACACACACACACACACTCACACACCACAAATAAGGCAATGTTTGATTGATAAAAGACATGTAACAAAAACACTAATCTTGGCTCCAGTTCTGAGTAAACTAAAAGGCTTTGACTTTTAAATATACTTGTGACAAAGCCAAAAACACCAAACTACATCTTGCATGAAATTAAAATAGTGGAGCTTGCACAGTTGAAGAAATAGTAAACGGAGGGAGAAAAAAGGTAATAGCTGCCTTTTAGGCCCTTTGTCATCTCGACAAATTGACAGAGGAATAAGAGCAATACAGTACTTGAAGTGACAATGCTGTGCAAATGTTGGTCATGTGCAGATTTGACAAGGTAAAAGAAGAAAATAAAAGATGCTAATGATTCAACAGCATAAAAATAGTGATGAAAAATGGTAGACACAACTGTGCTGCTTAGTTGTGTGAAGTGTGTTTGATTATAAAATCTGTATCCCAAGAAACTGCAAGAATCCCTTTAGAATGCACTTTCAACCATCCATCCATCTGAAAGCTCTTTAAGACCTGCCATAGAGAAAGTCCACCTACGCATATCTTGACATGTATATATGCTGTATGTATGTACATGTATATTTCAACATGCTGTGAACATGTATCAGATCTATAAATAACCCGTGGTATGAATGATGAAGTTTTCGATGTGCACGGTTCAAACTGGATTTTTCCGATCGAATAAATGGAATAAAACAACGCTCTGGGACAGACTGAATGCGGGATATGTAAGTGTAACTCTTCCCGTTTTATATGGAAAAAGAATCACTGCTCTATTTTGTTTGGTTGCAGTTCTACAGGAATGTAAAATCGATATGAGCGTGGGTGCTCCCACCCGTTTTACGGTTAACCATGGTTTTGCACAGTTCTATACTGGATTTCATAACTCTTCAGTCACTTTGTCTTTGACCACACATCTCTTGTCTAGTGCATGTTAGGATGTGCTCAAGAGAAATGTCAACGTAGTTTAAACATACGAGACTGGGGCCTAAATTACAAACATGAACTCTGGAGTGCTGAAGATCAGCTGACGTGTAGCCTCCTTTTTTCAGAGGCTGGCACACGTTTATTGATATCTTGTTTAAAATAGTACACAGGGGCAGTGCCACGTGACCCATTTCAACATGTTTTACACCTCTTTCTTGACTCCACCCATCTCCTACATGGAGTATGCATCTTTTGAAACTGTGACTGGATTTTGCTGCCACACTCTTTCTCACACTGCATTTTGTATTCCAGACCCGATTCCCATGACTCTCAGTTTGAGGAACTTCTTGCACTAACTACAGGGGCTCACTATAGTTAGTGCATCCATCGTATCCATTGCCTTGAATCGGTTTCAACTATGATGGAAACATGGGGTTTTCCTGCTATCTTTTCATTAAACTCGGTATTCCCCCTTGACCAAATTATTCCTGCAGTAGCCACTGACCGTAGGCGCCAGTAGCTCTGCATGTGTGTGTAATCATCAGGCGGATAAGCTGTCATGAACATTCGCTGAAACCAAAAATGGAAAGCTGCTAGTTCAGCTTATGAAAAAGAAATTTAAACTAATTATATTTTTGTTGTTGCTGGCAATTTTAGACTTTTATTTGTAGAGAGCTTCATTTTAGACAGTAAGGGGTTTAGAAAGATCCACGGAAGCCGTGTTGGTTGTAAGTGTTCATTTTTTTCCTGCAGCTAAAATTAACCAGATGTGAAGTGGTACTTTTCTCTCCAGTTAACCATATTTTCCAGCAAAATTGGTGCACATAAAGTTTCATGTGTACAATTTGACACGTACCGTGATTGCTCTACTTTAGATCCCAGGGACTGAAATGGATACCATGTTAAAAATACTTTATTTCCTTTTGTTGTCCTATTACACTTACTAATGACTGTGTTCGATCTAAGATAAGTAGAGGACGGCAGGAATCAATGTGTAGAGGAATGCTGCCTAACTGATCATGAGCCATAATCACATTTAGGCCACTGCAATCTATTTTGACTCGTTCCTCTTTCTCAAACTGTTATCGCTCCAGAGCCTGACAGCCGCTCTCAGTTTCCCAGCGTTGCACGTGTCTTTGTCGGTCCACGTCCTCAGCCTTTGGACAAGGCGCTATCAGAAAAAGGCTGCATTACAGCTATTACTTCCACCTGTTCGACAACAAGTGTTATCTCATATGTGAGCCTATAACCGAGCTGCTGATTAACAGACATGGGGTCACGTCACCCTTCTCTTCCTGCCTGGTTCCTATTGTCTCATTCACCCCATTTATCACTGGGTGATTGAGGCCAATGCAGACAGGCTGAACCAAACGGGGAAAAAAAGAAAAAGCAAACGTGTCACTTAGAGGTGATAAATATTAAGTATGAATAACTGCTCTCTCCTGGGAACACACACACTCATGCACACACACGCACACACACACACACACACACACACACACACACATGCGCAAACACAGCCTTTTCCTGTTTTTAATTAAAAGCTTGAGTGACAACATGGCCTATTTTTCCCATGGCTGTTTCAAATTGAGACAGAGATAAGACTTATATTTAGGGGGGGCTTATCGTCCTCATTTATTTACTGTCAGTAATTTTTCTTGTCTCGCTTTATAAGAAAATGCAGACAGAAAAATCCTCTTCTATCCTCCAGGTTTAAAATCTCCAAAGCAAAAACGACCCGCCCCCAACCCATCCCACCCCCCACCCCCCACCCCCACCCTCAAATCCCCCTGCTGCCCCTGGAACATGATGTATAAGAGTGAGAAATGGAGACAATGGATTTTCCTCGTGTCCTAATGCGCTTTCCATCTAAGCTGTTACATTGAGTCAATATCCTACCAGCCCGGTGACTGATTAACATGGCTGTTTCTGCGGTTTGTTCTTTTGCTCTCGTGTTTGCTCAGCAGTAAGGCGAGGCCTGATGCCTAAACATTGTCATTTTTGAGCCCCTGATCCCCGCATGATGCATAATGACAGACCAACATTAAAGCCGCAACAACACCAAAGAATCTGTTTCTCCTTAGTCTATTTTTGCATCCCAGTAAGGAGTCACTTGATCCTACCTCCTTCCTGACAGTTCAGCAACTGGATATTATTTTGTGTCTGCCTGTAAGATTAGCATAAAAAGGAGAAGGGAAGGCATCTTACTCCGAGAATCAACAGGAGATCTGACAAGCTCTGAAACATTCATGCTCAGCTTTGATTTATTTGGCCTGGTTTGTGGCTGGCATATCTAAAGGCGAGGCTTGATCAAAGAGATGTGGCCGTATTGCTTCAGAATATATTACGCAATGCCATTCATACAGTGTGGTAGGTGACTGTAATGAATTTATAAGCAAATGAGCGTCATTGTGTTTTAAACCCTGAGAAAAGGCAACTAGTGATAATAAAACACGTGTCAGAAATCCAAGCGTCCGCGAGTGCCGTCAGAGAGGAATTCTGTTCATTTGAGGTGTGGTTGCATTGTCATCGCTAGAATTTTATTCGTTATTAATGTGAGACAGTTGTTTGGACCGACTGCATGTTAGACGAAGTGACACAAGCGTTGCAAGAGAAGACATTTCATTGCACAAAAGGTTTGTTTTTTCTTTTTTCTTAGACTTCTTTTCACTTTGATTTTTAAAAGTTTTACAGACATATAGTTTGGTACAAACGTCCATATCATGTTACTCTTTCAAAGTTTAAATGACCAATTATGTTAATTTTACAGACTATAAATGAGTTGGCTCATATTTTCATATGATGGCTATGACTTCATGTCATGGCCATCGTTTTATTTTATCTTATTTTTTATCAATTTTGTCCACGTTGTGCAGTTTGTTTATACTTTACTTTTAAGCTTAAGTTTCAAACTTGATTGCATTTTAACCACCGATTTTATCTTTTGTTCTTTTTTCTTTCTTTCTTTAGTTTATATTTTTCATCATGCGTTTTATTTATGTAATGTTTTAATGTCTCTGTAAAGCAGTTTGAATCACCTTAATGTTGAATTGTGCTGTACAAACAAGCTTGCATTGGACAGGTGAATATCAGGTTTTGTTAACAGCCTATAAATTTGAGGCTGAAGCTGACTTACTCTGCTGTCAGTGAAATGACAATTATCATCTGCAATGAATTGCATTAAGTGGAGCTAATTATTTCTAATTATATTAGCTTAAATGAATTTTGTGGCTGTTTTCTGGTGATTGTCCTCGTTGCAAGCTGGTGTCTGTACCGAGTCAAAAAGAAGCAATATTATTCAGTAAAAATCACCGTCTACAACCAAAAATATGCAGTTAGTTTTACACAAAGACCAAATATATATATATGAGGACAGGTGATGCAAAAAGCTTGATAAATACTGACTTAATTGAGACACAGCTATTACTTTTGAAGGAAAGCCTTAATTCAAATCAAACGACTCCATCAGGTTTTCATTTATTTTCTTTATTAATCACATTAGATCCCCGCTCCTGCACATTTTTATCTAACTCTGATGCTTGAATTGAAGATCTCAGCCGAGTTCAGGGCCTCTGTACTCTGGTGTTGTGTCCTTGAGGTTTGGTCTATTTTTCCTTTGTCACTACTTCTTCCCCTGCTTCCTCACCCGCTCTCCCTTCCTCACAGCGGGAGGATTTTCTAATATCCATTACTTCCACCAGGGTCAGTGCAATCCCACTGGGTCCTCCAAAGACTTGGCAGGTGCCGATAAGGGCCTTGCTCCAGACACTGTATTAACTTAACAAATCCCTCCATGACCCAGAATCACCTTCAGCAGTGTGGCATCCCACTATTTTCCATAAAACCATTAAAATCTACCTGGTGTCATACAGGGAGAGGCAACTGTGGGGGTTTTGGTGCACTCTGTGCCTTGCACATCCCAGTGCCTTTCTACTAATACAAAAAAACCTCTGACAATAAAGTATAAATGGAAGGAGGGAGCATTACAATTCAACACCTGCTGTTAAGAGTGTGGTCTGGACAGAGCTGGTTCATGGATTTCGGATCGGGTATCAGTGCATCTTTGATTCAACCAGGCAAACTGGGCATCCAGTTTAAACTGTGCTCAGTCTTTCATGCTTCAATTTGATCTCATCGGTTTCTTCTCCCTGTTCTGCTTTCCACTCAAACAATATTGGGTCATTTTGGCCCAGCTTCTCTGAGCACTTATCCGATAATGGCACTCGCTTCAGTAGGTATCAGACCACAACTCCACCCCCCACCCCCTAACCTAACACCTTACATCCAGCTTCCCATCTGCCAATCATGCTTTAGCCGCATTCAAGTGGCAATAGTGTTAATGAATCATTTCCCTTGTAATCCCCGCTCAAGCTGATAAGCTTGTGACGGCTGCCGTTATTTGCGACTGTTTTCCATTGTTTGCGGTGTTAAATTAAGCCTCAGCTATCCATCCGCTGAGCCCCTGAGAAAGCAGGAGGAAATACTCACAGGCGCGAGCTACTCTAATAGATAAACTATCCATACTTCTGAAGAAGAAAACATCTGTATCTAGTATCATCACGTCTCTAAATTAATCTTTCACTAAGATAAAGCAGAACAATTTTGATGTTCATCATTATGCCTAACATATGGACCATAAACAGAAACAATAAAAAATGATATATGCTTGCAACGCTGGCCTGTGAGTTATTATAGTTATTATAGTTATTATATTCAATGGCTTATTATAGACATACTGCTTGTTCTTATGCAACTGAAGTCAAATCCCTTGAACAATTTGTTTCAAGTATGAAACTGCTGTTTACAATGTATAATCTCATGGTTTCAAATGCAAAACTAGTTAAAATATCTTTGAGAATGAGAATTGACTGGCTTTATTGACAGATCATTCAATAACTGTAATCTTATTAGCCAAAGAATAAAGAAATGAACCCTTGTTGAACATCTACCCATATAGCAGTAAAAAGCTGATTGAGAATATACGTTTTCAAATATGATCTCACTTGAAGTAAATTTGTTTTTAATGCCAAGCCAGACTGGTTGCCTGACCCCAGAAATGAGTTAAATGAAGTATCTAATATTCTAATTATCACACAGTGTCTGACAGGGCAAGGTGAACAGTGGCCTTCTCATAAAGACATCAGTGAGGAGCGCTGCGGGTAATAACAAGTTTCATGAAGCCATAAATCTGCCTAATCTAATGATTTGGCTCACCTGCTGCAACACTTTGATGTGTCATGGTGCCCACTTGTCATTTCAAGGGGACGTCGTTGTTGTCAATGCTTTCCTTCCCCCGGACAGATTTATTTTGTGTCTGACTCCGGTGTCTGGCAGATTTTATGTGCCATGCAGCAGAATAGGCGAGCGCAGTTCTCACAGTTGGATATAACTCTTATTAAGTTAACTGATTGTGAACTGCATGGTTGCTACTTCAAAGCGCCATGCAAGGAATGCTGCCCATCATTGTTGCACTGATACGTCTGTAAACCAGACGTTTTAAATACCTTAGTCCAAGGCTTGTTGTCTTTCAGGCCGTCTGACATTACTGGAATGTCACCCTTTTATTGAAATGTTCTCAACAGTGACTGAGACAATTGATACCTTCTAAAACGATACCCGGAAACATAGAGGGAAAGGGCTGAACTGGATAATGGTGTGCTATTTTCTTCCAGTTTCTTTCACAAAATGTTAGTTATTTCTTTTAACTCTGGTCACATAATTTTCAAACAATTGACCACATGTCCTCAACAAGTAGCCTAATGGCAGTTTGAACAAACAGCTCCTGCCTGGTGTCAAGGACACGTTCCTTATTGGGTCTGTCCTGCCTGAAGACTTGCTTCTTAAAGGCCGTTTTGCTCTATCATAGAAAAAAAAAAAAGTAATTATAGGGGATTGTCAAGTGTTCTGAAGGTCACCTTAGTTTTTTGCTGTTTGTGAGATATGTCAATGCAGAGAAAAGAAAAATCCATCATGCCTTTTCAATGCTAGGTCTGCAACAACAGTCCCAGAAGTTAAATAGGGTCAGGGCTCTGCAGGACTCGCGCCGCTGTATATGATTTGTCACGGGTAACATTTAACTTTAAAGTATATACACTGAGGATGTGTCAGTTTTTCCTCAAGTCAACTTTTCTCAAGTCAACTGCTTGTTCAGAAAGACTAACTCTGACTTCTTGTACACCAGCACTCGTGTTGGCTTTTCCCTCCACACATCGCCTGCACAAACGGAGTCGTGCGCCTTGTTTGCACAGCATTAGTATTACCTGGGGACCGATAATGTTCGTAATAACTGCAGAGGACGTCCGTGACACAAATTCTGTGTGAATTTGCTTTGCTGGTAATTTGGAAAGTAAAAAGTTCCACTACAAATTACCTATCGTATGATACATTTTAATCCCATGTGCAGTTCAGTGATTTTAGGAGCAAGAATCCTCTCAGGATTTGATTTTTTTTTTTTACTTCTGGCCACTCTGTCTCTTTAGACATCGCTGTAGCTGAGGATTAACGGCTTTGGTTATAGTAGTTAGTTTAACATTCAGGCTTTTTCATGGAAAATTAAACAGAGCCTTGCACTTAAATCATTCCTTGTAAGGTAGATGTATTCATCGCTAACAGGCGCCGGCAAAATTTGAGTTTACCCTTCTACACGACGCACTCCCCCCGTTGACTCATATCTGTCGCCCTGAAAATGTCACACTGTTCATTGCTGTGATTGGCCCATTGGATGGGAGACCCTGTGGATGGTTTTCAGGCCCTGCAACTTTCTAGATCTGGGTCTGGTTTATTAGGCTAACAGAAACTAGGAAATTTGAGAAATAAATCTGTTCTTTTGCCACCACCTGCAGCTGCCACCGCTCCCGTCATAGCTCCTGTAATCAGAGCAATGCCAATCACAGTCCGGCACGTGCACCCAACCCCTAAGCCATCGCTTGAGGATGACTGGATGTCAAATGGCTGTACAAGGTTTATTATTTATAAAACTTGTTAAAGTCCAGTTGTTACATTATTGATTTGTTCGCGGGTATCTGTCTGTCCTCAGGTTTCCGTAGTAATCAAACTTAGTTGAGATGCAGGCACTCTGGCGAACACAGCACACTCCTCGAGAGAAGGGGTGGATGGGTATGTGTGTGTGTGTGTTTGGGGGGGGGGGGGGGGGGGGGGGGGGTCCAACAGAGAGGTTTGGAGGAGCGTGAACATTTCCTACATTGAAACTTTCTTGCCAGTTACTGGATTTTTGGCAGATTCCCTACTGCAGCTTTAAGGGGGAACTACGAAACTAGCAGGAATTTTCTATGCATTCTTGTTTTTTTTCCAATTCCTTTCTTCTCTTACACCACTGTTATGTGAGTACAAAAGGCTTTAGTTGCTAAGACGAATTGCTTTTGTGTGCAAGGAGACTTGGCAATAAAGCTTTTCTGATTCTGACTCTAATACGTAATTTTACAGTAAAATATGCACATATCTCACATTACCTGCATGTTGCTTCTGAACAGATCATTTGAGAAGACAAACTAAAATAAATTTTTTTCCATGTATTATATCTTACAATACAGCGTTGGAATAAGAACGGAATAATTTTCAGACTAGAGTGTATTTTGAATCTGATCAAGCCAAATGGCCGTCATCTTTTCTTATTCTCTTTGTTCCCTGGACAGATATCTGTCGCTCTCCCAGGTGGTTTTAGCCTCTTGTATTTTCAGTCAAACTTACAGGAATTTGTATTTTGGGAGTGTGTTATGCTCATAATCTGCCCCTGGGGAGATATTTAAATTAAAATGCACAAACAGTGACCCGTATTACTCCTGATTCAGTCCAAAGGCTGGAGGGCAATCTCCTCCTCCACCTTGGCCGCATTATAATCTTCACATGGTTGGCATGTAAGACACATTCGTTTTTATACAAAAATGCTTTTACTCTCTGACAAAGAGTTAGATGAGAGGATTTCTATGACTCAGTTACATTGGATTGTGGCTGCAACTTATGTGTATTTTCAGTATTAATTATTCTTCAGATCATCTTGATTATTTCATTGACTGTCAAGAGTGTGGGCACATTTTCTTTCCTGGATATAAATTTGTAGTCTGCGTGAGATACGCTTAACATAAAGACTAACAAATAGTAAGTCTGCAGCTGTACTAGAAGAAAAAAATACACAACCATCCACCTGTATGTTAATTCTGCACACATTTATCATCTTTTGTCTAATACATAAAAGTTCAAAATAGTAAAAATAAGTTTGCCAGTTTTAGAAGATTATGTCTTAGACTGACCAGAGCTTAGAATTTCTTTTTTTTAATTTTGTTTGCTTAATTCTGCAAAACATACCACAAGGTATAGCATGATATAACATAAAGAAACAAACACATCTTAAACAGTTTATATTTTAACCTTTACAGGTGAGTTTTCTTGAGACAGCCTCGTCTTACAGCACATCAACAAAGGGTGCTTTGCTATATCTCTACGGAGACTTACAGGAGTTAACTTATATTCAATATTATTTTGCAGGGCTTTAAAAACTATCAAGTATCAGCTAGACTACTCCTCTGTGGATGCCAGCCTCCTGTTTTGCTGCTGCCATCCTTTGCACAATACAATGGATGCTCTTCACATTCTGCCGGTTATTACTCCCCTAATCCTCCCTCGCCGAAGTAGATTGTGGTAATAGCCTTGCCATTCGGGGAAGAAGGTGCCACAGGAAAGATAAACAATTCCCCACCCTCAAACAACAATATTCACTTTGTTTATGTCTATACTTCTATGTAGAGTTATACCCTTTCCCTTTCTCATCATCTTTTATTCTCTTCTCCCTTCTTCTCCTTTTTTTTGCAGTTATTCATCTCTCCTCTCCCTTCTACCAGTCTTCACTTCCACCCCCCCCCAACCTTAACCCCTGAAGATACTGACTCCAGTGGAGGTGTCAGACCTGGAGGACACTGATAAGGGATTTTCTTTAAACCTCAGCTCCACAGGCTGAGTATGCAAAGAGAGAAATGGAGCACCATTCGCTGCACCAACAAAACCACAATGTCACGCCAGAGATCGAGACTTTTGTCTTTTGCTGTTGGGACTTGCTTTCAGCGCAGGAACGATTGTAGCTGTTCTTGTAAAATCAGAGTAAGAGTTAAGGTGGTGTAACCTGGAAGATCTGTTAAATATATAAATAATGCCTGGATTAGGCACACACGTTTCCTTATTTGGGTCGGAATGAAAAACGTAAGGGAAATCTGTAAATGTAGTTTAAACAAAACCAGATCAGCAGCTGTGTTAGGAGGTTAAAAAATGAAATGAGTCAGTGTTCTAAAGCCGTCAACCAACAGGCGAGTAATTTATTTTATCGGGGCCATCTCTTGCAGGTACTTCTATAAGCTGTAAGCTGTTTGCCACAACAGCTGTCATTGCTGTAATCTCCATGGTTGGAGATGGACAGATAGCTCCAAACTAGGTTTTCACCGCATTTGGTATCTTTACGGCCGGAAGAAATCTTTTTTCTTCTGTTTTCAGACTAAATGTGTGGAACTCATCGCGGGAGTGTTTATATCAAAAGTAGTGTAGCAAAACCAATGAAACTATTCATACAAAATGTAATATTACATTTAATATTACACAAGACATTATATCAATATAATCTTAATAGGTTGTGCAACCGTTTTTAATTTCTAGTAACAGCTTCTCATGATCTACTCCCACGGCCAGTTCCATATTAGACCATCAGCATCAAAGAGTACAATGTCAACACTGTAAAATTTGTGCTTGACTTTGCCTCCCAGTGGTATAATTATTTTTACTGCTAAACTTCCGCAGTAGATTATTATAAGAATGCCTTGCTTTTATTTGCAAGCTTTCCTTTATAGCTGAGCTTAATAGTATTCTGTCAGACGGTGTGAAAAATTAACAGTTTATTACACCGCAAAGCTTCAGTGCAGAGTGCAAAACACTCAACTAATGCCTGCAGTAATGGATATATAAAACTAAAGAAATAAATAAATATTAATCATACCCCCCTCCCCCAACACACACACACACACACACACACAAACAAGATCCAGCAGGGAGAGAAAGCATACATCTATATATTGCCGAGAGGCATCTTGCTGTAGAAAATGGGAAAACAATACAAATCGCTAATGCCTTGGTTGTAGGAATGACCTTTCTTTAATTCAATTGAAGATGCACAGTCGCATACAGAAGAGAATCCCATATGTTGTACCTGTCAAAATAAACATTCGTATTTTGTAGTTCTGATGACATTAGTCAATCAAAACAAAATTCATTTTCCATTTGCTGAAGCACTTGGGACGGCGGTAAGAATCTTCCATTTAACTGATGACCGCTCAAGCCGATCCAAGCTGTCGTTGAGGAAGAGGTACACGGTGGACACGCCGTCAGTCCATCACAGAAACAAATGACACAAACAGGTAAGGATGTTCGCTCTCACTCCTTCGGTCAATGTTGACGTCCAACTAATTTTGGAGACATCTCAGGAAGCTGTGAACGGTGGCTTGGTTTTGTTACAGGGTATTCCAGTGATAAAACTGACAGTTATAGGCACTGACATGAAAAAAAGAAGAAAAAAAAAAACAAAAAACAAAAGCCCTGAACTTTCCAGTGCGGCATTAGGTAGCTCTTGAGCATTTCTTTCTCCTTTTTGAGATTTTCTACTGAAGTTTTTTTCTCCCAAAATATTGATTTTTGAAACATTTTCAAACACTGGTTTGGATGGTGCTCTGCTTGGAAGTTTTCTGCATCTGTTAAAGGATCCAAGTCAGCTTTTCAAATTTCACTAAAGACCCAGAATGCATTTGTGCTGATCGCTGGATGTTAAAAGTCAATTTTAAGAGTGAAAGCTATGGTATTGGTAAGTATTAACTCCCCTTTTCCAATGGAAAAGGGATCCAGAAGTTTCATGCAGTACCTTGTTTTGTTTGGTGGAGGCAGCGGTCGAAGCGTGCCGCTCAGATTTCTCTTTCCACAGTCATTTCACAAAGTTCTTCTGGAGGATACTGAAACATTTGCAAGGCAGCCAAGAGACATAATCGTTGCACTGATCCACCTATCAACGCTGTGTTACATCATCAAAACGACTCAGATATGCAAAAACTCTTCCAGTCAAAGCACCTACTGTAATCCTGACTTGGAGCGGGTTATTCTCTCTTTCTGACTAATAACAATAACCATGAGCTTGGTCTTGGGAGTGATATTTCTCCTCCCAGCCACTTTATAATCAACTGGAAAACAGACAAGAGCAACCTGGGGCCGGCCATTTGAAGAGACCAAGAAAATCTGCCAAAAGCTGTGATGTTGAGCCAGATGAATTTAACATCATCTGACTCTTGGCTACAAAGTCTGTCCATAGATAGTCTAATAGGAATCACTGAAAGATGGCAGTCATAAGTATACAGCCAAGTCCAGTATACGGATGGAGCTGCAGTAGCAGTAAGTCTGGCACCTGGCTGCTATGAGGCACCACCCACGGGGCATCTTATGGGATGCAGGAAAAATGACCTCAACTCACTTTCTTGCATGATTGCAACATCATCTTTAGGTTGTCAGGAGGATTAAGGAGATCCTCCAAGTATCCCCTCCACTGCCATTTGAGGTTAGCAACTGAATTCCAGTCTATTAACATTTATTTTTTTCCCCTTCTAATTAGCTATGAAAAGTTTGGAAATGGAAAATTTAAGCAAGGCCTCCACACCTGTGTGACTGAATGAACCAACCTGTGTTTCTGAATATCTGACATTAAAATCAGCGCTGTATAAGAGTGCGATGTATCTGTTTGTCTTTAGAACCAGAAATAATTTACTGAAGCTCATCCTATAATTGATGTTCCTAGGTGGCCTCCAAATGGTAATTATTTTGACCACATGATTGCAAAATGTTCTAAAATAAACATGAAGTTATTGCACGGATCAATGCAGAGAGTTGGCAGCAAAACTGTAGTTGGTATACTGGGTGTATTGATTTTTCCAGCTTATTTTACAGTAACAGCAATACTTCCAGCGCTGACATGAAAGGCGAACCAAGAGCAAGTGCCAAAGAACCTGTAGTTTATATGACAATGTGGGTCGCTGTGATTGCGTTTCCAACTAACAACAATCAAAAGGGTAAATCAATAGGTAATTTTGGGGCCAGAAAAAGAGTGGTTGGAGTCAATATCCTGAATCAAGCAACCCACCGGAAAGCCCTCAGGGAGCTTGGTAAAAGGATTACCCTCTGCTACCCTTAAGGTCTCACTCCATAATTGTCTTTGAGCAGTGATGAACATCATAGACATGGCCAAATCCTCAGCCCACACTCTTGCCAGATGGAAAATCAATATATTTCCAAGCTACCACATGTCTACATTACATCTCTTTGTTACATTAGAAAAAAGCCATATTCAAAGGCCCTAACATCCTTGTATGAATTTACAGATGTGCCAACGGTAATAGTGTCGTTCACATAAGGGGAACAAATTCCATGATTTGAAGGGATGATAATCATGAGGCTAATCACTTCTTATGAGCTTTTTGTTTTGGGAGCTATGCTTCCCATTTGTTCCTTGTAGAAATGCTTCCATTGAAGCGAGATGTAATCCACACACAGTTGTATTCACTTAACTATTTCATAGAAGGCTACAAATGGAAACTGAGAATGAATCAAGCCTTATAGTGAACATTATCCCTCAGACACTTGTTCTTATTGGTCTAATGCTTGTCAGTGGAGCCAGAGCAGAGGATGAGATTTTTAATATCCAGTTGTACTGTCTACACATTCTCACTTATGTTCCTGGTTTAAACTCACGATTAAGGAAAATGGGAGATTTTCTACGTCTTCTATAATATGTACAATGTATTGCACCTGTACAACCTGATGAAACGAGTGAGCGATGTTTCAGGACTGCATGCTGGGACACCTGATCCACCCTGTCCACCTGCACAGAGATAATATCTCACAACAGTCTCGATCTAATAAAGCACGAGCGTCATTGTAAATAATCCTCTCTTGCCCACTGAACTTTGTTACTGTTGTGAGGGATTTATCGTCCTTTGTGTTTTTGCAAAAACCCCCATGCCTAGGTCTCTAACTTTCTCAAAAGAGAAGCCGCAGAGGAAATTTGTTGTATAGATTGGAGAGCCACTTGAAATAGGGTTGAGTGACCCAGGATGGCAGTACACAACCAGCTTCAAATGAAAGAAATGAAAAGAAAGAGAAAAGCTTATTGGATGTATTGAATCATTTTACTTTGCAGGCAGCCAAGAGATTGAATGGGATGTGTGATCGGATTCAGTGCCAGGTCGCAACATGTTATCAGAAACACACTTGACCGCAGACATCTTGAAACGTACACACGGACTGAGGTATATACTGTTCAAAGACAGTTCAGTGAAAACCGAGACACTAAGAGCTACAGGAATGGTTGTCCTTGTGTTTTGCTTTATTAACAAAGCTTCTTCATGTCGTCTTGCAGCAACAAGCAGTTTCTTCCTGTGTTGTTTCCCCTTCCCTGTATACACATCAGGTTCATACACAGCAAAATCTGTTTTTTTCTTGTTTTCACAAAATGCAATTCTCACACAATTACTGCTGTAGCAGGTCTGGCTTGTGACTGCTCACTTGACACTTAAGATGAAGCTTTATTTTTTTTTCTCAAATAGAAAAGCATGTCAAGAAAAGTCCCTCTTTCTAAAAACAATGCTTATGGTGAACTAATGTCTGTGTAAAGCACTGTCCCTCTAAAGCACTTTAAATCACCTTGTAGTTAAATTGTGCAATAGAAATAAACTTGCCGTGCCTTAAACATTTAGCCTCCATATGGTTTGCAATGAACCAGAAATAGTTTGGTCTCTCCGAGCAGAAAAGACCATCCACATCAACATTATAGTGAAAACTGCCTTTTTGTGTGCTGAGTGCTGAGCAATTTGGCTGCTATCAAACCTGCAGGGTTTCACTCTGCCTTCCATGTAAGCCTCGGAAAAACATGAACACATTATCTAGGTCTCTAATAAACCTTTTCTGTTTAGAGCAAACCACCTCATTTCTTTTCTGGTATGAACTGTTGTGTTAGTAATCCGGTTTATGCCACCACGTAAGAAAAGTTAAATAAAATAATAATGATAATTAATACCTTTTTGGCTTTAGTTAATTAGATATTCTTGCTTGCATGCTTATTGTCCGGCTTTAATAAGTTGCTGTTATTTCCTTTAGTGGATCCGCTCCTGTTTTTCTGTTTATTCCCCTGCTGTGATTTCTGGTCTCCCCCACTTTCAACAATCACTAGAGAATGAAAGTGAACTTATGTCTTGCGGTTTTATGTTCCGGTCTGCCGAGGCTACCGCCGGTAGAAAAACTGACCTTTTCTGCGATGGAGTTTTTGCGGCATGATTTTTGATCATGAACGCAAAATGGCAACTTCAGAGAGAAGCTTCTGCTTTGATTTTGACGGCTGTAAAGCCAAGTTATCATTGATGTTTTATGCTGGAAAAAAAAAAAAAAAAAAGTAATTTTTTTTGTTCATTGGAAATATCGCAATTTGAGGTCACACTGTCTACTTTTAATTAGTTGTATGTAAAAAAAAATATATAAATAAATATATAATTATACCACATAATGAAAAGGGCAAATATAGACAAAATAGATTTTCACTGACAAAGATCAATGTCTGCTCTTTTATCCTCTACCTTTTCAAGACTGGTGTTTCAAAGATGCACTGTGAATTTTGATGAAAGTTGTAACCTTGTTAATTTTTTTACCGTGGAAAAATATGTACACCTGGACGTACTTAAATGAAGCCAGAGCTCTGCCATCCCTAAAAATAACAACTTGCTCAAGAGTTAGAGGACCTGCACAGATGGTGGTGTACTATCCAAGCCACACAGGAAAATTAGTATGTGAATTGATGATGATGCGGGCTCAGCACTAATTGGAGGCCAGGAAACGAATCTGATTTCCTCCTCTGTCTCAGTGGGCAGCAACATCAGGTAGCACTGTTATAAGTCTATTTCCATAACCAGCCCTGGCAGCATGTAATGGGCTGATCATATGCAATGTGCAGCCCGTCTGCACCTCAGCCACAAGCACTAATCACACAACCAGATTGCATTAATGTTGCCTTATGATCTTGTTTTGAAATAATTGGAGTGCATCAGTATCTCAATTTGCCGGCTATGAAGCATAGGATTCAGAATTAGGTTTGAAGCAAGTGTTTGTATTTTTGTTTTTTGTTTTTTTTAAAGAGAACCTGATGCTTTGAGATGACACTGTGTTTGGGTAGCAGGTTTAATTTAATCCTCCCACACCTCCTGTCAGCTTCCAACTTCCATTTGAGTAAACACTTGTTCACACTAAACAGAGCATGTTTTCAGGATGGAGACCATCTAAACTATTCAGTCTTAAGGCTCTACGTAAAAATGTCCGCTAAAACCGGGTTGGTTTACTGGAAAGCTTCAAGCTGTAGAGGAAAGCATTTTGTCTCTTAATCTGCAATGACACTATATGCATCTAATAAAAAATAAATAATAAATAAAACTTTGTGCGGCTGAACTGTACATTTACTTTTACCTTATCTTTATAAATGTCTGAAGATGTAAACAGTTTATGCACAGCACCAACCTATCCGTTTAAAACAGCTTCGATTCTTTGAGGAATACTTGCACAGTACCCAGGAAGGTTGTTCCAAACCTCTTGGAGAACTAACCTCATATTTTATGAGCTTTTAAGCTGTCTCTTCATGTAATCCTGATGATGTTGAGATCAGGGCTCTGTGAAGGCCAAACCATCACTTCCAGAACTTCTTTTACTTATTTGATTCTTAATATAGTTCCTAACCAAATTGACAGTGTTTGGTGTTGTTCCCCTACAGAATGAATTGTTGGCCAGTCAGATGCCTCCTTGATGGGATTGCATGATGGATATGTTTCTGTCTGTATGGGCAACATTAATTCTACCAATTCTTACCAAATCTCCAACTTTATTTGTAGAAAAGCAGCCCCAAACTTTCAAGGAGTGCCCGCTGTGCTTCCCTGTTGCCTGCAGTCACTCATTGTCGTCGAGCCCTGCAGGTCTTTGGTGAACAAAGTACCTTCTGCTACGGACAGAAGGCTCTATTTTTTTTGTTGTTGTTTTTTTTCACCCATCAGGCCAAAGCGCCTGCTGCCATTTTCTTCACCCCACTTTCTATGTTTTCAGCATAGTTGAATCACTAGGCCCTGTTTCCGTGTCGGAGGTATGGCTTTTTGGCAGTAGTTCTGTTCTTCCTGAGCTGCTGGCTCTGCTGGGCTACCTTTTGATTTGTTGTTGTTCTCAATCTTGCCATAGTGTATGACCTGCATCACGAAACCACCTTTCAAATCCCCACATACTGTAGGTAGAAGAGTTTGACTGTTCATCACCCTGTATCGGAACCACCGTATGAAATGATGGTCTTTAGGAAATGTTTGGTAGACTTGACTTTATCGCACTCTTCACTATGATTTCATGAAATCCCTGATTTTGTGTAAATATAATGAGAAGTATTCATGCTTTTTTGAAGCCAAAGGGAGGTCACTCTAAATATTGATTTGCTTTAGAAAAAGCTATTTCCCAAAGTCCAACCTTTAAAAAAAACTAAAATAATACTCTTGACTCCAAGCAGGAGATATGTGGCAATGTTGCTCTTTAATAGAATAGTTCAATTACTAAAAAAAAAACCAATACAGACACACACACAAGGAATAACATGACATACGATGGCCTTTTTTCAAAAGCAGACACAGTTCCCCCAGGTCTTTATTAAATGATTGTTACAAGCTTTCAAATCAAAGTAAATCAATCTTTATTTATATAGCACATTTTAACATGTTGACCAAAGTGCTTTGCAGCATTAAAAACAAGTAAAAAAATCAATACATAAATACAATAAAGATTTAAACTAAAACACATTACAACAAAGAAAAAGCAAAAATATCTAAAAAAAAAAAAAAAATCTAATTAAAACTGACAAAAGTGGCATAGTGCTCTTTTGTGCCAAAAGCCACTCCAAGTAAGTAAGTTTTGAGTTTGGCTTTGAACAGTGGCAGGTGAGAGATGGTGTGTAGCTCAGGGTGAAGGTGGGGCCTGCAACGCCAAAGGAACTATCACTCGTTGACCGCAGGACCAACCGCGGGACCAACCGCGGGACCAACCGCGGGACCAACCGCGGGACCGTGGAAACAGACACTGACTGGCAGACTGCAGACCTCATTTGGGTTGGTGAAGACTTAAAAGCTCACATATGCATGGAAGTGCAAGGCCATTAAAAACAAACAAGAGCCTAAAATGAATTGTGACGTGTACTTGGAGCCAGTGGAGTAGCTGAATCGCAGTCTCCTGCAGGTGATACAGAGAAGTTTGACTAACTCCAAAAAAAAAAAGTCTGTTACAGTAATCAAGCCAGGAACTGATAAATGCACGGATGGATTTCTCAAGGTCCCTACATCCTAGGAAGGGCTCAACATAGCGAGGAGTCAAAGCTGAAAAAAGCTTGTCTTGACAACCCAGTCAATCTGTTTGCTGTCAAGGGCCACACCAAGACTTTGGACGTCGTGGTGAAGCTGAGTGTCCAGAGCATCAAGACCCGGAGCTACTGTAGACATGCTTTAGTCACAATACACAGTTCTCTTTTCAACAATGTCTTTATAAATGCTTTTCGTTCATAAAGGTCCGTTACAGGGCGTGAAGTGAGCCGACTCCCTCGGCGCCACCCTTCTCATCTGTGGGAATGACTCTTTTGAAATTAGTGTTACAGTCTTGCACTACCTCTCTTCAAGGTACACTCAGTAAATATAAAGCTGGAAAGGCTGGACATATCTGCTCTGATCTGGCCTGGGATGTCATCGCACTGAATCACTTTTCAATTTTCTGATCCAAATATTGATCCAGAGTGAAAGGGTTGTGTTTTTCAGTTGGAACTCACTCAGACAAACAAACACATGCTCTTACAAATAAAATTATATAACAAAAAAAAAAATAAGTTGTCCCCTTGGATATTTTAATCACACTGAACACTTTATTATAAACATACACTCTGCTGTTTAACTGCTATGATGAGAAACAGCCACAGATGCAAATATTGCGTTACCTTCACGAACCTGCTTCATCATGTGATGGCGCATGTTCAATTAGTGTCAGCCCTTGTGTGTGTTAGCTGATCATTTATTCAGTCTTTGATGGTGCCTTCTGCTGGCAGGTGAGCCTCCTGGGACACCTGGCCAGGGGAACCTTTCTTTTGATGGAGCATGCACGCATTTCTTTAGAGCTTGCAGTCCCCTCCAGGAAACCAACAGCAAGGAGCAGTAAATCAATAGCCACGCAGTGTGGGCAAATGACAACCCGTTTAGTTTGGCGGCCTACTTCATTTCACAACATGTGGCTTGGCCTTCTAAACCTAAGGCAGGGTCTTAGGGAGAAAATATTTCCCTGCACTAAATCAGATTTGGCAGCAGGTGGTCTGCAGAGTTGTGAGCAAGCTGCCTCTACAACTGCCAAGGACTGTGGAGCTCGAAGAAAATACTCTATTTTTCTCCACCCAGGTGACTCTCCTGCACCTCCCACTGCTTCAATATATCAGCGGTATCTAGCCAATGCTGATGCTGATGTATCATCCATCAGCATTGCTGCATCTTCAAAACAGTAAATTGTTGACGGCGGTGGAAAGGCAGATAAAGTTGAAACTGAATTACAGAACACTTACTTTTGAATGAAAAAACAGGAATGGCATAACATGTGAGAATGAATGAGTTTAGTATAACTCCCAGTGGTCTTAAAAGTTTAAACAAAAGCTAATGCTTACGTTTGAACTTCAGAGAAGAATTATATATTTACGATGTGAATTAATGTAAAAACAAACAAGACAACAAACAATGTGCCGTGTGAACGACTGAGCTCAGGCCGGGTGAAAGACACTGGTATCGTACTTGGTGCTCGAACCAGCAGCATATTTGACAGAGGTAAAATTAATTCGCATCATGTTCTTAAATCCGCAACAATTTGTCCTAAGCAGGAAAGTCATTCTGAGAACGAGGGAAAATATTAAACTAAATATAAAATGAATTATTCATGTGAGGGGTAAAACTCGATTATACTGTTATTTATCTGATTGACTGGTGCTTTGGCAGTGAGGTTCAATTTCCGCTCCTTCGCTCACACTTCATAGCTTCTTACTCCGACGATCTCTAATCTTTACATTTCAGGAAAAAAAAAGCACAGTATCTGTTTTTTTTCCTCCCTTCCTTCCTCTAGGTAGCCGGGTTTGTTTACTTTAATGGGATTTAAGATCTCAGTTATGCATCTATAAAGCTTCTCCTTTGCAATCTTTTATAATTTTTTTCATTCCTCCAAACTTTTGTGGATGTACATATTTACCTGGTGGGACGGGAGGTGACACACTAAATATCTGTCACTTACTCCAAATATATTAGGATAGGAAGAAAGATTCTGAAATAGTCACTTTTCTTTTTGCTTAACTTTTTTATGTGGATGGAAAACTAACCACAAAGACGACTCGTCCCTCTTTAGGTTTATTTCTCTTTGCAGAACAGCAGAGGAGGAGGTTGCTGTTGTGAGTTAATAATGAGGACTTCCACCCAGGAGACTGTGATTCATGTCCCAACACATTCCGACTTGTTTTCTTTCACAGTTGACTTTAAATTTTAAGTTGTTTTACATGGGTTTTTTTTTTTGGGGGGTATGTTTGGAGTTATATTCATTTTTGTGTTTCCGTTGGGTGGTAGGTTAACATAATTGGTTGGGTAGGAAAAGATCTTACAAACCCATAACCGCATGGTAGAAACTCCTCTGTAGAGCTTTCAAAGTCTAAAGGTGCAACAAACAGAGTTGCAGCTGAGAACCGAGCACCCGGCTGAAAAGATGAAAAAGTACCAAGAGATGGACTAAAATATTTGTGGTTCTTCTTTTAACATTGTGTTATATTGTTTTGGTACAATCGTTAACCATTTCCAGAGTAATTTTAGGTGAACTGGAGATAAAAAGTAAATGAGTTGTTAAGCGAATTATGAAACCGCATGTAATAAATACCGGCATGCAAGTTAAAGACACACTTCATAAGACTACAACTTTGACTTTGACATTGAACTGCCCGCAAGTGACTGCACAGTTACTGGTTGTTTTATATTCTTGTAAGTGAGGATGTCAAGTAGGGGCCTCTTATTCTGGCATCCTTCACTGACAATGAACGTGGTTCCATGGTTATTAGAGTGTGGAACCATTGTCAAATTGCTTTTAAGAGCCTATGGATGACTGAAATATTGCTCCCCAACCTTCCCGAGATTATTCAATCTCACAGTCCCATTGCTGGCTCAAGATAAGATGGAGAATCCATGCAGCACAGGCTTATCTGAACTTAGCACACACTCTCAGGAGTATGGGATTTCAGTACGATTTCCTCCCCTGCAACCCAGGTGTGACCCAATTAATGTGAGAATTTGCTGCCTTTCCCTTTCACTCCCCGCCACATCAACAAATGATAAGGATTCTGAATAAAGCGAGCGAAGAGCTTTCCACACAGTTATCCATATGAGAATTTTTAGGTGGAAATATGTATTGTATGTCTATCCATCATTTACTCAATCATTTCCTTGTTTAACAATTATCATTTTCATTTCAAAAAAACCATTACAGCACTTGTTACAACAGCCCAAAAGATTGAAGCACATGAACTAAATAGAAATTCATAAAGAAAAGAAAAAAAACATAATACTAATGTTTATTATCCACAATCCATCACAAATGTTTAAACATGATCCAACATAAGCTTTCTGTGTGGTTTAACTAGCAACTAGCCCTGCAAAATGCATCAGCACTTTAATATCTTATGCTGATCTTATGCACATTATTACACACGCACGCACACACACACACACACACACACACACACACACACACACACACACATATATATATATATATATATATATACTGTCATGTATTTGTTTAACTGACATTAATATTTTCCAAATTTTCTCAAAAAGCAGCTGGTGGAGCTGGAAGATTGTGACCATTTTTTTTTTTGTTTGTTTTTTGTCTTAGGTGGAGTGCTGGGCGAGCTGTCCCTGCTGGGATCTGTTTAGGGTGGAGTCTCTGGTGTGTAGATCGCTCCCCTGCTCACTTGCCTCCATCAAGTAATGAGGAGTCAGATTTACAAGGCTGGAGGTTGCAGCAGTTTCCTGCCAGATTGTTGCTGCTGTTTTGACACTGAAAAGTTACCTTATGGAATTTCTTACTTGGTGCAATTACTCACTTGTACTTGTGGAAACATCTAGTTGAAACAGCCTGCTACATGACCTGTTTGTCTTCAGTGTTTTGGAAGCAATTTACCTGTAAACCTGCTTCCTCACGCACCACCTGCTGACCCCTCCTGATTCTGAATACCCACTGGTCACACCCACACCTCTCAGAAAAGACTCTGCAATTCAAGGGGGAAGAACTTTTGTCTATTTCAGAACCTATTGCTGTCTTACCATCCATTTTAAACTCACACTGTGATTCTCCTCCTGGCAGAAAGAACCCATCTGCTTCTGGTAATCATCTACCTCTGGAAAACACTAATTCTGCTCTCCCTGTTCCTGTAAATAAACCTTTCTACTGAGTCGTGGTTTTAGTCTGGCCTCATGGGTCTGTGACCTTTTTGAATTATGACAGATATTGGACAGGACCCATGAGCAACACATGTCAAGCGCTGGGCTAACTCCACCCTACCTCAGTTAGTCCAGAAATGAGCACAATCAAAAAGCTTGGAAACTGGTTGGAGCATGTCCATCCAACCTGTCACCACAAGCCAACTGTTTCAACTTGGATAATGGATAAAAGGTTGACCTTTTATGGCCTATCCCAAACTTTTTTAAGGAATCAGGGCAGCCAGTCACCTTTTTTTTGCCTCCATGCAAGAACCATTTTTAAAAATGATCATACAAATCATGCATAAAATTTAGTTTACATAACTGTGCATTGCACTTAAAAAATGCATACATAAAATATAAGCATTAATCCATTTAGCCTTCGTCAAGTATCACAATGTACATGCGCATTACATTTTACTACAGACGTCTTCAAAGCATTCTGAGTAATCATCTTAACTATCAGAATCTAAAACTTTTAGTTCATAAATTGTATTTTTTGGATGCTCTTGTTGGATCCCATTCCTCAAGAGATCCATATGTGTTGGTTTTTTTTCAGGTAATGCTGCTCTCTCCTTGCATCAAACTTATTTCGTTGCAACGATCTAATTCAATTGTTCTACCCAGTTATGGATTTCCCACATCCTCAAAAATTTGTTTAACAAAAGACTGAGCTAGAGTATCTCTATGTCCCTGTAAAATAAGATCATTATTGACATTAACACTGATCGAGGTGTAAATGCCAGAGCAGCTTTATGGGAAAATAAAAAGAATCACTGGAACTACAAGCATGTGACATTTATTGACAAACGTGGTTTGGAGAACATCTGGAGTGAGTGATTGTGTGTAGTTTTGTGATTCCCTGACGCTGATCAGTCATGTAGTTTGAATACTGCTACAGCTTCAAGACCAGCAGTTTAATCAGAGCCAGATGTTAAATCAGTCTTTTGAATTTGATAAAACATTGAATTTTAACAGGAAATAAATACATTTTGCAGAGAACTGCCCAAAGATGTTGACAGAATGTGACAATTTATTTACCTTTTACCTGTGTGTTTGTACACGGATACTCTTCTGCAGGCGTGTGTATGTGCATGAGCGCTGCACCGCTGGATGAAAATTGGCCTAGATGCAGCCAGTATCTTAAATAACAATCAATGCCAAGTAGAGAGGAAGTGCACAAAAGAATTTGGGCAGCCACAGGAAATGAACCAAACTCAATTTCAGCAGCCAAGGCTTATTATAAGATTGGCACCAATATCATCAATATTCAGACCTGATGGGCTGCCCTCTGTTTGGTGCCTTGGTACCTTTCAATGTAGTTTCCCCAATAACAGTTCTATTACAAAGCTACTATGCCTCAGTATTTTGATAACTCCCTATTTGAAATGAGGCGGCAGCAGAAATATAGAATTCAGTGATCTTGTCTGGTGTGTGCACATGGTGGTTATTGATTTATTTAGATAATGCATACGCTTTATTTCAAAGGCCTCTATGTGTTACTTGTATGCTAATGAGCCAGAAAAAGTCAAGTGATGAGTCACTTGCCTGCCATAGATTCAGGAAATTGGTTCGCTGTAGTGTAACAAAAGATTTGTCTGTGGCACGTAATTGCTTTAGACCTACAACTTCCAGACCACACAATACGCAGTCCCATGAAAAGGTGTGTAGTTTCAAGCGCTATACAAGTATGTTGGATGGCTTGAAAGGTGGCTTATTTCAAAACTTTACTGATAAAATGATGATAGAATGTGAGGAGTGCTTTGAGAGACCCAGAATCTCTGCAGCAGCACAATAACATTTCAAATACCCCACCAACAAAGCCCCTCACACACACCCCTCAATCATAAAAGCAGCGATTTTAATCAGTAAGCATCTAATTAGGAAATTTCAGTGACTCAATATCTGTAGAAGTGTGTGTTGCAGTTTATTTTGTCTCTGTATATAAGCGGACTCAAAAGAACCTGCCAAGGGCTAATAAGCTTGCGGATGGAGTATATTCCCAGTTGAGCAGTCATTTAAATTGGATATAAAATAATGCTGGAAGTTTTATGAAGTACTTAGGAACTCCAATAGCTTTGCATGATAGACACACAGTCACAATTCTTGCTTTACTTTTAATAGTTTCCGTTTAGACATAAATTGATGTGCCTCAAGCTGCTTTCAGTCAAATTTCCTTTTGGACCATTTCAAAAGGAAACGTTTATGTATTCCAAGTCATTATGAAGAAATAGCTTTAGAAGTCTTTGCATCGGTATTAGACACAATTAAACAGGGAATAACCAATCTGCATATTTGTTTCTTAAACCAGTATAGATCTCAGGTGTGTTCAGAAACATTTTTCTTGTAAGTTGATAAATATTTATTAAGCCTTATTATTCCGAAATGTAAAATGGTCATTCTTTACTTTTTTTTAAAAATCTAAAGCAGTTTATTTCCTTTATCTGTCGGTTTGAGTATCCATTTTGATGGTACATTTTAACCCTACACAGGTTTCTGAGATAACACTTTCATAGTCTCAAAACTATTAGCACTTTTAAAGGTAATCATTTAAAGCCACTCGCTGTAAACAATATTTCCTCCAACCACAGGTGGGCACTATATTACATGTGGTTAGTCCCTATTTTCTCTGCCTCATGTCTGAAATGACTTTCCCAAGATAGAAGTAGTATATCTTCACAAGTTTAGGGGTTGTATGTATAATGATTACTACAGACGTTTTAGAATCAAGACATGCGTTAAATGTGTCAGAGTAAATTCATTTGGAATTCATGAGAAAACAAACAAAAACAACCTTACCCCCTTTGATTCATATGATAGTTGAGAATTTCATTTAGGAATTGGTAAAGTATTATCAGAGTA